>CAOKZL010000937.1:0-600000 GCA_948472985.1 Iguana delicatissima | reverse complement strand
TTGTACTGGTAAAAGGCATCCAGGGAACATATTTAAGCAACTTCCTTCTAAATTCCAACAGTCTTTCTCTTGCTTTTTCCTATCTTGGTGTCAAATACAGTTGGCCCTCTACATTAGCAGGGGTTAGGGGCACAAGACCCCCATGAAAGTGGAAAGATTGTGAATATCTCTAGGCCTCCCCTTCCTTGGGTGTCAGGAGAGGGTTTACAATGCTACAAAGCAGATGGTGGTGGAGCAGAAAGAGGACCAGAGGAGGGTTTTTAACGGGCTGTGCAGCCTGATCGGAGCTGCTAAGAGGGAAAGTTTACCCAGGAAAGAAGCCCTTGAGGTGGGAGGAGTGACCTGCCATTGCGAGGAACCTGTGTTCTGCTGAAAAGTTATCATCTTGTTGTTATCAACTTGTTACCTGTGTCTTCCTAGTTGCTTTGCTGCACAGCAGCTGGGCGAATCTGGTGTTCTGCAGTCACTAATATTTTTGTGTGTATACAGTATATATGCACAAATATCAAATCCACAAATAATCAAATCCATGAGAGTTAAACCTGCAAATGTGGAGGGCTGACTGTACTACCGACAGCCTCAGGGATATGTGAGTTAAGAACAAGAGCCCTTTGGTGAACTTGGCAATGTGGTTTTCGGGGATGGTGATAAAAACCCCTCCCCAGCCACATGTGTGCGTCTGAGAGAGAGAGCGAGAGAAAGCACATCTCTCTTTGTAAACATACAGCTTTGTGGCACCTGTACGTGCATCCACTTAGAAAGAAGGGGATGGTTTTGGAGGCCTGGTGCACCACCCAATGGTCCATCACTAGCCACAAAACAATTCCTCAGATTTGTTTAGAAAGGAAATGACAACAGCAATGGCAACCCACAAATACAATCCGTTCCACTTTTTGAAAAAAAGGCACCTTTGTATAAAAAATTTTAAAATAAGAAGAACGATAACAAATTGAACTCATGAAAGGTGGTCCCCCTTTTTAAAAGTGAATGCATGCACAGTTAACTTCATACACTGGCAAGCAAATGTACGTGTATATATATGTATGTATATATCTGTACATACAGGGTGTCTGAAAATTATCTTTACACCCCATACTTAATATTGCAAGATTGTATTTACATGTGTACATATATATATGGCACACAAGGAATTTTCCCAGTGGTGTCCTTCAGATGTTAGTCAGGACGCTGCTGGTGAGCAATTGCACCTGAATGGTCCCCGGGAGGTCGTTGGTTCGTTTGTTGCCCCTGTCTTGGAGATGGAGGATGTGCAGAGGGTGAAGCTCATTCGGGTCTCCTACAAGAGCTACTTGGCCCAGAAACTCATCTGTTATCAGGTTATGGTTCCACACCTGGAAGAAGAAGAACAAAAGATGGTGGACAATCAGGTCAGGCATGTGCTGTCATTTTTAAAGATGGATTTTGTAGTCTCACCAGTGATGATTTTGATAGGAATTACGGATAAAGAATTAGATTGCAAATATGGATTACTTCTTCAATACATGGTAAAAGCAGCAAGAACACTGTTTGCTCAAACCTGGAAACAGACTGCAGCACTGATGAATGGATTGTTGAAGTTCCCGAGTTAGCCCAAATTGCTAAACTAATGTGGGTTTTAAAAGATAAGCTAAGTAAACATGTTTCTAAAGAGTGGAAACTGTTTATGGACTTTTTGAGCCATGAGAAATCTAATAGTTTGCATGTATGTGGGGGGTCAGAGTTCTTTTGTGTTTAAGTTAATGTAGTTAGGTTGTGCTTACGACAATAGGTAAGTGTTTTAGTACTGTGTCTCAGTTTTGGTTTAGTTTCATTCACTGTAGCTTAGCATAGTTTTAGCTTTAGTTATATATGTTTACTTTTATGTGTAGTTGTTATTGTTAGTGTTGCTGATGTGAATTACAGTTGGTCCTTCACATTCACTAGGGTTAGGGGTGCAGGACCACTGCAAAAGTGGAAGAATTGCAAATGTCAAAATGTGTGTATGCGTATCTGTGGAAAGGGGGCCAAGGGACAGTGGGGAAAGCAGGTACTCAGAATCCAGATCAGATCAGATCAGGGAAAGGAAAGGGAATGGGGTAGGTCAGCACGGTGGCCCTATACTTCTCTCTCTCACTTATCTCCTTCCTTCAGTGAGTGGGGGGCATCAGAAGAGGGCTTGTGGTGCTCAGAAATCAGGCTGCGAGTCATCCTTAGCTGGCTGGGCAGAGGCTGGTGGAGAAGGAGAGGGGCAGAGGTGGGTTTTTAAAGGGCTACATGGCCTGATCAGAGTCATGGAGAGGGAAGATTCCCCCAGAAAAGAAGAGCCTGAGGTGGAGGGCAGGGGTTGGAGAAACTTGCAAATAATCAAATCCATGAAAGTTAAACCCACAAACATGGAAGGCTGACTGTAGTTTGCATTAAAATTAATAAATATGCATTTTAAAGCGTCTTAAGTTTTCAGAGTGAAAGGGCCCATGATGTCACTCCTGGTTTCATTTTTGGCCATTTTAGAAGGGAAGAAGGAGGTCAAAGAAGGCAGAACGAGTGAAACCACTGCATGTTGCAGGAGTTTAGGCACCTTTCAGGACACCCCCTCCTCCCAAATAAAACAGATCTGAGAAAAATGATTTTGGGAAAAGGGTCTGGGGACTTGTGGATATATCTTGGGGACCGTAGGATTAAAATAAAGGGGTTTGGGGACCCTTGTGGCCTACAGGCTGCACGCTCTCCCACTCTGCTTCAGGGGAAAAGAGCGGTATAAATGTAACACATAAACAAACAATAACAGATGGGCCACCCAATCCTGCATTGTCAACATAACTACAGTAATAGTAGATGTCCTTGTATCATCACCATCATCTTTATTTTTATCCCGCTTTTCTCCCCAAGGAGACTCAAAGCGGCTTACAAAGTGTTTCTGAGGAACTGGACAGTGGACTGGGTGGCCCTTCCAACTCGATGACTCTACGATTGAGGTGCTAGGCAATGACGTCTGCCTTCCTCTCCTAGTCGGAGAGTGTCTCAAGAACAGGCAGCTGCAGGGACCTCTCAGAGTCCTGCCACATATGCTTGTTTCAAGGCATCTCATGACTGGGAGGATGTTGGACATCAATGCCCAGCATCTTGATCTTCAGCAGCTCAGAAGCACTTTGGTCAGGAGACTCCAGGTATGTTTGGTCAGTCAACCAAGAGCAAATGTGAATCCCCAGCAATTACACTAACTTAAATACAGGCCATTTCCGCACTAGACTGCTATTATTCCACTTTCAACATCCTATGGAATCCTGGGGTTTGCAGTTTAGGGAGGGGCCTCAAGAAACTCCAGAATTCCACAGGATGTTGAAAGTGGAAATTATAACACTATAACAGCCTAGTGCAGAAATGGCCACAGTTTACAATCTTGTAATTACTCAATAGGATGTCTGATATTGCCCACAACTGTGAACCCCTTCTCCCATGGTAAAGAAAGTGCTACCTGGATGAGGATTGGCTGCCCTGGCTTTTTCCGGTAGAACAGGGCTTTCACATCAAACTCTGGCGACGTGGTGTTCTTCACCACTGGTGAACGGATTTTCTCCCCTTCACACTTTATGATCACGTAGGGATCCACTCCTGGTGAAAACAAAAAAGGCTATGAAACTCCCAGAGTTGGTTTGAACCACTGAATTCCCCCCCTTCTTTCTTAAAATGAATCTGCTGAAACCCTGTAAGAGGTCACTTTCGGTTCTTCCAATCCTGCCCCAAGATGTCATGAAATCATGCCCCATGAAGGAGTGGCTTAGGGAGCTGGATATGCCAAGGAACCTGACTTCTCCTCAGGCACTTGACTTCACAGGATTTGACTTTCTGAGTTGATTTAGTTTGATCTGACTTCATTTAGTCTGACCATGCTGGGATAGACTCTGTGTTTGCTCTCCCTTTCCTTTTGAACTCCAAGTCCCAGCACAACAGGATAAAATGCAACTCTTCCAAGAAAGGCATTGATCTGACCCTTCACTGAAAGGAGATGCACTCATACCTTATTGCTCTTATGGAAATCCTTGCCAGATCTTTTCCCTTCTTCACTGGCAGTTTCCTTTCCACTGCCTCCTTCTGCACCCTCTTTGTAATCCTTGTAACAATTCTATAAGGTAATTTGCTATAACTTGTCCCCCATATTGCAGATAAGAAGAGTGAGGCTGTGGGAACATGACTGGCCTAAGGCTATCAAGTGGGTTTCTGACAAAGATGAGATCCAAACCAGGGATTTGTCATGATATGCTGTGGGCTAATTTTTATTCCTATCCTGTATGATGGATTTCTTTTCCATCATACATGCTCTCCTTCACATCAACATCCTACTTGGTTGCATCAATAAGAATATGGTGTAGATCAAGGGAGGTGATAGTACCACTCTATTCTGCTTTGGTTAGACCTCATCTGGAATCCTGTGTCCAGTTCTGGGCACCTGAATTCAAGAAGGATGTGGACAAGCTGGAACGTGTCCAGAGGAGGGCAACCAACATGGTGGAGGGTCTGGAAGCCATGAAGCCCTATGAGGAGCGGTTTAGGGAGTTGGGGATGTTTAGTCTGCAGAAGAGATGGTTAAGAGGGGACATGAGAGCCATGTTTAGATGATATGTCGAGGAAGGAGCGGGCTCATTTTCCACTGCTCCAGAAACTAGGACAAGAAGCAATTGATTCAAACTACAGGAAAAGAGATTTCACCTAAACCTCAGGAAGAACTTCCTGAAGGTCAGAGCTATTTGGCAGTGGAATATGCTGCCTTGGAGTGTGGTGGAGTCTCCCTCTTTGGAGGTTTTTAAACAGAGGCTGGATGGCCATCTGTTGGGACTGCTTTGATGTGGGTTCCTGCATGGCAGGGGGTTGGACTAGAGGTCCCTGTGGTCTCTTCCAACTCTATGATTCCACTTCTTTAGATGAGATATACCAGAACAGTATCACATTGTAGGTATTTAGGAACCATTACATTGTTGAGGCCGTAAATGCTAAGCCATATGAGAAATGATGGTCAATTCCCCTGATAACCAAAGTGCTCCAAAGCATTGTGGTGTAGACTCCCTGGATTAAAACAACTCCTGTTGTATTTCTTTTCTCGTACTGCTGCCCTTTGGCTGCCTGTGGTTGGAAACCAGCATGGAGAAGATTCAGCACCTTCTGCAGAACCCTGGTTCTTCAGTCCAGAAGCCGAGATGACGTGGACTTGGGACACCAGTTGTGGATAGCCACACATGCCGCTCCAGCAGGTGTGGGGAGGTTCATCCAGGGTCAGCTCCCTAAACGGAAGAGAAAGAAGAAAGAAACTAATCAGGCAAGGAACATCTCCAGCTCCAGAACTCTAGGCACTCCTGTACAGCCCAGGTACCAGAAGGAGTGTAGCTACAGTGAGGGCAAAATGAGGACACTGAACACCTCCAATGAGACCTCTGGCCCCCAAAAGAGATTTTTCTTCAGTCCCCAGATTTCTATAACGGCAGCAACTTAAAACTTCAGAAGAACATTTAGAAATAGAGTCTGGGCATCCAAAGCAAAGGGGCAGGCAAAGCTCAGTTTCCAAGAGAAAGTAAACACAGGAAACAAAAGAACGCAACATATGAACAACTTCCAAGGTTGCTCAACCTGTCCAGTGCTAGAATTTTGGGGAATGAATGAAAATTTCATTGGGGGAGGGCAGAATTCTCATTCTGTACATGTCCAGTTATGCCCCGATACTTATCAAACCCAAGATGGCCAGTGTGGTAGTGGTTTGAACACTGGACTATGACTCTGGAAATGTGGGCTTGAATCCCTTCTTGGCCATGGAAACTCACTGGGTGAGCTTGGGCAAGTCACACTCTCTCAGCCTCAAAAAAAGGGCTTGGCCAAGAAAATTCCATGATAGGTTCACCTTCGAGCCACCATAAGTTGGAAATGACTTGAAGGAAATGACTTGCAGGCATACAACAACAACTTAACAGGATTTATGGTTTAATGCTTTTTAAACTCTTGCACTCCCTACTCTTTTAGCTGTTCTATTTTAGTTTTTATTGTAAGTTGCATTAAATCCCATTTGGAGAAATATGTGTGTGTGTGTGTGTGTGTGTGTGCATATCAAATTTGGAGAAATATCTCTGTGTGTGAGTGTGTGTGTATGTATGTCAAATAAATAATGAAATAAAGAGAATAATAAAAATGCAATCAGGTGGAACTGGTGGTATAGCTTCCAGCTGAGCAACACCGGGTTCCCCAAAGTAGCTTAGTGCTGGAGACATAAAAACTTTAGGCTTTTGAGCTACAATCTCCAGAAGCCCCCAGCCAGCCAGCATGGAGGACATCCTTTTGTCATCCAGAGATATCTTTTTGTCTCCGAAATCTCTATTGTCTGTCCCAAATCTCCCACCATTCACCTTCTCATCAGGGAGGGAGAGAGGGGAAAAGGGTCTTACTGGCAATCCGAAGGCACGTCCGTGAACTGCCTGAGAAGAAACTCAGCAACGTGGCCAGGTTCGAAAGTGGTTGGAATGATGACGTAGCGGCCTTCCTTCATATCCGTCCTCAGGAAGACGCTGCGGGAATTGATATAGATGGAACTGGCCACCTTGGGCTGCAAGGTATGCATCCGGTAAGCTCGATTCAGCTCCACCTGAGTGAGAGGAAGCACAAAAAAAAAAGAAACCAGGGAGTTTATGGATAGCAGTGGTGGGAATCACGCAGCCCACAGGATGCATACCTTCCAACATTGGAAAACCATGACACATGTGGCCAAGCAACATCAATGCGGTCACGATGGGACCTGAAGGCACCAGAGGAGAGAAGAACGGCAAATATTGTCCCCCTCTTCAACAATGGAGGGTGCAGCTTTGTTCTTTGCTGCCTCAGAAGGTAGGACCAGGTCTAATAGTTTTAAGTTACAGGAGGGTAGATTTGGACTAAACGTTAGAAGGAGCTTTTGACAATAAGAGCAGTTCCACAGTGGAACCAATGACCTGGAGAGATGTTGGAGTCTCTTCATATGGAGGACGGAGGAAGCCTGTTTTCTACTGCTCCAGAGACTAGGGCAGGGAGTAATGGCTTCAAACTTCAGCAAAAGAGATTCCGTCTAAATGGAAGAACTTCCTGAGGGCAAGAGCTGTTGGACAGTGGAACGTGCTACCTGGGAGTGATGGAATCTCCTTCTTTGGAGGTTTTTAAACAGAGGCTGGATGGCCATCTGCTGAGAGTAGTTTGATGGCATATTCCTGCACGGCAAGCGGTTGGACTCAAAGGCCCTTGTGGTCTCTTCCAACTCTATGATTCTATGATTCTTCCTCCGAACATCTTCAAAAAAAGGCTAGACAGCTATCTGTTGTGAATGCTCTAGCTAGATTTCCTGCATTGAGCAGAGGCTTGGACTTGATGGCCTATGGGGCCCCTTTCAGTTTTATGATTCTATGGCAAGGTTATTAATGGTGAAGAACACACAAGTTAGGAGAACCTGCAGCAGTTTGATTTTGCCTGAGCATACTGGGAAGGGCAAGATTCTGTTCCTTTCCCTCTTCTCCCCCTTGCCTTTGTACTCTGAACCCAGTTTGCAGCAGCTGAAGTGAGCTGAGGACAAAGGGGGAAAGTGAGAGATGGAGAGAGAAACTGGGCCATTTTTAAAGTGGGACAAATGAGGAATAGGATTGTTCCTGACAAATCACTAATGCCTGGAGGGTCAGGGTTGCATGCAGAATAGGGGGTTCCCAATCTGCTCTTCAGACTCTGGCAAACCTCATAAACCTTGAAATTTAAAAAAAGATGAACTACCCTTATTTTTTTGACTAAGAAGTGCCTATAGGACTGCATTGGGCAACTGTTGAGGTTTGGGACTGCACTGCCCCTCCGGTGGAACATTGATAGGTCACAGCTCTTTCCGCAAGTTGGTTTTTTTTTTTTGCCTCCAAATGTCACCTAACACTCCTTGGCAGATTTAAGAGAAAAATCTTTGGCCACCATTGGGCAATTATAACCCAGAAGAACGGGTGTGTGTGTCTTTTTCCAACACGAAAGCAACTTAAGGAGTCATTCCCGTTGGGAAAAGATCTCTCTGGAACCAAAAATGGCTTGGGGGGGGGAATGTTGTAAAAGGGGTATTTTAGGGTCATTTTTTTGGCGGGGGGAGCTATAGTCTACATGTGGTCCATGAGAAATAATTTGCTCACCCTTGCTCTAGGGGTGCGGATTTTGCTCTTAAAAGCTGTTTCAGGTCTCCCGCTCTGAAACAGCCTAAAATTGCACTGTATTGTGATCGGAAGAAACTAGAACGTCATTTCCAGTTGCCCAAAATGGTGGCAGTACAGCCCAGATAGGGGTGCACGGTGCCAAAAATGGCTGCTCACTACTCCACGGCATGGAGTTGTCAGTGAAACTGAAGAGGGCTCCCAAAACTTTATGTTTGGGTTGGCTAGTCATTGTTGTTGCTGTTGTGTGCCTTCTTTTTCATCATCATCATCATCTTCATTATTACAGTAGAGTCTCGATTATCCGACATAAATGGGCGGGCTGATAGTTGGATAGCCGAAAATGTTGGATAATCCGGAGGGCGGCCACCATGTTTGAGGGCGTGTCGGGGCGTGTCTGGGGGCGCAGAAATGCCTACAGCCATGCCCCCAAGCAGCCGCGACGCCGGATAATCTGGAATGTTGGATGACCGAAGGACGGATAATCGAGACTCTACTGTATTATTATTATTACCATCATCATCAGTGTATAATGATAAGTTGTTTCTGACTTATGGTGACCCTAAGACAAATCTATCACAGGGCCTTCTTGGCACGATTTGTTCAGAGCACGTCTGCCATCCCCTTCCTCTGAGGCTGAGAGAGTGTGACTCACCCAAGGTCACCCCACGGGTTTCCATGGCGGAGTGGGGATTCAAATCCTGCCCCCAGAGTTGTACCCCAGTGCTTAAACCACTAGTCCATGCTGGCTCCCTGAACGGTTGGGCAGAAGAAAGACTCTCAGCAAGTGTTGCTTGTTACCTGGTTGTGTGACAAGCAATAGATTTGCTCTAGGACTTATTTATTTCTATTTTTTGGCAGCTGACAGCATCTGTAGGCTCTTTCTCCAGCACCACATTTTATGTATGATTTTCTTCCCACATGTAACATTGTGCCACTTCCTGTCACCATTTTGAGAGGGACTGCAGCAGAAAATGGAGAGAATTTGGGCTTGCGATGGGTGGGGTACAGCTCACAGAGGGGTCTGGTTGACGGCGGAATTGGGGCCTGGCCCCCAGACAGTTGTTGATCCCTGCATTAAAGCCAAGAGTGGAAATCAGGTGGCTTTCAAGAGGTTGTTGGATTGTAGCTCCCAGCATTCTTCAGTCCTGATGTATGCATGTGTATGCATATATACGTATCTTCATTTCAGGGTAGGGAACCATGCAGTCCTGCTGACCTTGTTGGATTGCAACTGAGGGCAATCAAGACCAAGGTTGTATCCAAGACCATTTCCACACACATCCTCCAAAGCTATGTGATTCACATCATGCACCCCAAAGGAAAGCAAGTTTCCATATTGCTACAGCCACTGCCTGGGACTGCATGGGGAATGCGTGATGGGATGTAATCAAGAGGCAGTTTCTACTTGAGAGTTTGGCCCTTCTGCACCAGCCTCCATGCAGCTTGGCAATGCTGGCTGGGCATGAGGGAATGAACCAATGGATTCAAATTACAAGAAGAGAGATTCCACTTTAACATTAGGAAGAACATCTTCAGAACAGGCTGCTTTGGAGTGGTGGTAGTGGACCTTTCCTCTTTAAAAGGTTCTTTAAACAGAGCTTAGATGGCCATCTTTCAGGAGTGCTTTAATTGTATATTCCTGCACAGAAGGGGGTTGGGCTAGATGGCCCTTGGAGTCCCTTCCAACTCTAAGGTTCTAAGGGCCTTTCTGCATCACACTATTATAGCACTATTATTCCACTTTCAACATCCTATTGAATTCTGTGGTTTGTAGTTTACAGAAGCCAAAGAGCTCTCTGGCTGATATTTCTAAACGCCCCTCCCTAAACTGCAAACCCCAGGATTCCATAGGAGGTTGAAAGTGAAATAATAGCACTATAACAGTCTAGTGCAGAAGGGTCCTATGGTTCTAATGCTAATCTAGGATGTTGGACTTGAATTCAAACCATCAATTACGACACGAATGAAGGTTGCTCTGTGATCTTGACTCAGGTACCATATCCCAGCCTAACCTACCTCACAGGATTGTTGTGAGGACAAAATGGGATTGCCCTTAAAGATCTGGTGCTGAGCTTCTTGGAGGAAGATCTGGCTTAAAAATAAAAAAGGATTTTTTTAAAAAAAAGCAAGCCTATAGACAGCCAGGAAGGTTTCTGTCCCTCTGCACAGTTTCTGCAGCCTCAGATGATGGCAGACCTTTTAATGGACTATGGCTAAGCACAGCTTTGAAAAGTTAATTTTTGGCCTGTATGTCCCAGATTTGTCTAGCCAGTATGGCAGAAATGGCTGGGGATTCTGGGAACTGCAATGCCATTGAAGAAATCTGAGAGTTTTAGTACAAAATTTGTCCCCCCCCCTCAAGCTTTGTTGTCTACTCTGCTTACCTTGAAGATGTCGAACCCAATGGCCAAATTCTCCCCCTTGCCATCTTTTCGACTGGTTCGTTTGGGCTTCTGTTGGATGCAGATGAGCACTTCATCCTCTGTTTTCTTTACATCAAAAACATACTGCCGCAAAAAGAAAAGAGTCAGAAAAAGGAGAAGTGGGGAGCAGAGCAACTGGTTTGCAGTACAGGGCTGCAGCATAAAGACTGTGAAGCCAAGCTGCAGATAAGGAAATTCCTAGGGCCCAGTCACACAACAGATATTTTATGGCACTAGTATTCCACTTTAACTGTCCTAACTTTGTCCTATGGAATCCTGGGGTATGCAGTTTAGGCAGAGACATTTAGAATTCTCTGCCAGAGCCCCTGCAGTGCCTCCTCGAACTATAAGCCCCAGGATTCCATAGGACAGCACCATGGCAATTAAAGTGGGATAATAGTGCTATAGGTGTGTCGTGTGAATGGGCCCCAGGAACTTCTTGGTCTTTTCTCACCCCCTAAGACATGATGCAATGTCTACCTTTCAGTCTCATCACTTCTGCTCATGATGTGAAGATACTAATCATGATCCACACCACTCATTTTGAATGCTTGAACACACTGGCCACAATCCTCTTGGTGACCTACACCTGTATAAGTCCCCTTACAGCTGCGGTTAAACTTTTTTGACCATTGTGCCATGGGTGTATTCAATTCATGGTTGAGTAAGTGGAGCTCCACATATGCAACCATTTCCTATAGGCCTAAATACTATAGTGAGTCCCAAGGAGAACCATTGACCAAGTTGGATTACTTATGTGTTGACTCACCGTGCAACAATTTGCCAATGCTCTTAATTAAGTGTCCCTTATCGAAAATGCTTGGGAACAGAAGTGTTATGGTATTTCGGATTTTTTTTTCCTTTTTGATTTTGGAATATAGTACCTTTTTGGAATAGCCTGATGTCTCATTCGTTTGCTAGCTGTGCTGTCTATGAAGCACAAGGCTGGAGAGAGACTGAGGATCTGTGAAATGTTAGGAATCCAAGTGTAAAGTCAGGTAAACCCAAGCCACCTCTTTCAATTCCATCTTGCCAAATCTTCAGTTTAATTCTAGTTTTTCTTCCCCCATCCCACAAGAAATCTTGGATATCTTTTTGGGACTTTTTAAAGTTTATTTCATTATCGATTATCAGTATGGTTTGAAACAAAAATAGTAGTTTAGGTAGAATATTCATCTTTATAGCCACTATTCTCCCTAACAAAAGTAACTTTAAATTCTTTCACTTTTTAAGATCTTGCTTGATTTCTGTCCACGTTTTTTCATAATTGCGTTTGAATAAATCAGATTTCTTCTTTATTATATTCATTCCTAAATATTTTACTTTTTGGACATATTATATCCAGAAGTCTCTTGTAACTCTCTCTCTTAAGATTTGATAATATTCTTAGTCAACGTATTTATCTTGTCTTTCATTCACCTTTAATCCCAATGTATTACTAAAGAAACTGTAATTTTTTTAAAATTCCTCTATTCTATCTAGGGGATTTTCCAAAAAGATTACTAGATCGTCAGCAAAAGACCTTCACAGGTCCTCAGTCTCTCTTTTTGCTGCCAGGTACCTGCTTCTGCCTTCGAGATGGCAGCTACGGAGCTCCCCAGATCTGAGAGTCAAACGAGCGGGAATGCCACATCCACCACCTCGAAGGTGGAAGTGGAGGCTGGTGACAAAAAGTTTTGGTTGTTGGAAGTTTTTGGACTTCTGGATGAGAGAGGCTTGACCTGTTCGACTTTCTTTAGTGTGACTGCAGAAAGAACTGTTGTCCCTTCTCCGTCGTATATTGCACACACAGAAACGCACACACAAAATGGCAGACCAGTTGCACCTCCCGAGCTGTAATGAATTGTCTACCACACCAACTTTGTCTTCTCACCTGGGGATTCTGCAGAAAGGTGTCTCTGTTATTGATGCAGCCTCCACATCGGTTCTTCAAGGGATCTTCATGTCTCATCCACTCCCCCCGCAGGACCGCCTCCTCCCAGGTCTTGTGGATACTCAGGTACGACGTGTTGATGAGACGGCATTTGATGATGTCGGTGAAGTATTTGCAGAAGTCATCAAACGCCATCCTAAGACAGGAAAAATAACTGTTGACTCAGGATGTGACCAGATTTTTCATGGATCTTGTATGTCCTACTAGAGACAGAAAGCATACTAATCATTTTGTTTCCCAGTTGAATGGTTTTCTCAACAGTTGGAAACCTCTGCCAGGAAGACGTCTTCACAGTTTTCTCTCTGTATTCAAACATCTCAGAGTAACTGCCATTGCTAAATTATGGAGGAATTATTTTGAGGAGAAATTCAAGTGGACTTTGAAGGAGGGTCAGTCTAGGTAGCCTCAAGACTCTATAAAAGTGTTAAAAGAAATCCTCCAAAAGTGTGTGACAAGTCAGAGTGTTTTGCAATATGCTGCGCCAGCAAGGCCAGCCAGGCTCAGCAGAGTCCCTGTCTCCAATACAAGGTTAGGTCACAGTGTGCATCGTTGCCTGAGATGTTTTGTAAACCATTTTCTGAAATGTAAACAACTTGAGACATAAGGGGAAAGTGAAAGCTACAGCAAAACCTCTGCGAAGGAGGGGCAAGAGGAAATGTCTTTGTGTGTCAGAAATGCTATGAAATCACTTTGCAAACTGTACTCGGGGCTCTTGACACTTCCTGGAAGCGATTCCAGTCAAGCAGCCCGGCCGTTTCCTTTAATAAACTCTTTTTCCTTACCTTTGAGGTTTCACTGCCTCTATGTTCCCGCTACAAAATAATGTGGCTTTTCTGTGCAGGGAAACATGTTTTCTGTGCAGAAAAACACATTTCCCCCCACCTCCTCCCACATGTACTTCTCTGCAGAATAATTCCCACAGAACACACTGAAGTGTTTCAGTATAAGGGCAGTATTATGGAGAAATATTGTCCCTACTGAGGGGAGAAAACTATGGTACTCATTTGTTCTTGAATCCCTATTTCTCACATTCAAACAAAGTGTTAGACAGGTAGCAGAGTTTGGAAAAGATACTTTTTGAACTTGGTCGGTGTTGAAGGTCATCAAGTAGACTCCCACTTCTGGTGACCTTATGAATGAAGATTTCCAAGTCACCCTGACGTTAACATCCCTGCTCAGGCCTTACTGAGGCAGCGGCCTCTTTGGTTGAGTCTGTCCACCTGTAATCTGGTCTTCCTCTTTTCCTCCTGCCTTCTACCTTACCAAGCATTATTGTCTTTTCTATTGAGTCATGTCTTCTCATGATACGGCCAAAGTAGGACAGCCTCAGTTCAGTCATCTTGGCTTCCACGGAGAGTTCTGCCTTGATTTCCCCTTAGCACCCATTCACTTGTCTTTTTAGCAGTCCAAGGTATTCACGGAACTCTCCTCAACCACCACGTTTCAAAAGAATTGATTTTCTTCCTATCAGCTCTCTTCACTGGGTAGCTTTCACAACCATACTTAGAAAATAGAAATAGAATTTTGAACTAGAACTCCTCAAATCCTCCAGACAGGTTTCTGAACATCGTAGCTCAGAATACTGTCGGCCTTCCACATTTGCGGGTTTGACTTTCACAGATTTTTTACATGCATAAATCTTTATTTGTATAGCCATGGCCATTACAAAGTATTTCATATAAAAACAACATTAAAACAATACAAATACAAAGGGTGTTATACTTTATGCTCCCATCTATTATCTCTGATTTCCATTTATCCTTACTACGAAGTTCCCTTCTTAGAACTGATCCTTTGAAACCAAAACAAGGAACTTTATTGGAAAGGTATGGGACTGAATCTCCCAAAAGAAGTTTAATTAAAAATGAGCTAGGCTTATTGGGTGTAAGGTCAAGATCTTTAAACAGGGCCTTCCTTAAGCCTATATAAATTGGGCATACCAGTAAGTAATGTACTAGATCTTCATGGGCGGACTCTATCCTCCCTGGGGATACGATGGTACCTTCCATGCACTCCTGCTGAATCCATTAAGTTACAATGGAAAGCTGTGAAAGCACGTCTCCACTTGGAACTGGTTATGCTATTTAAGTATTGAGGATGAGGCTTTTGTATAGGCAATTTGGCATACCAGGGAGCACATTTTGACATACACGATCAGCTTGAAAATCATTTTTTAACATGGGTGCTTTCAGATGTTGAGCTGCTTGCTCAAAGTTTAAAGCATCTAAGGACTCCAGCGAGAGGCCGTAACCCTCCACTAGATGTAGAATCTTCTGGTTCCAGGACAGATATTTTCTACTATTGCAGTTTGACAACTCATTGAAGGCATTCAGAACTAAAGAAGTACCTATTCCTTTTCTCAGCTTCAGCCAATATTTGATTGCATCCATGTGAACAACACTCTTCAGCGCATGGAGACCGGCCTCCAACTGCAAAATGAAGGTTTGAGTTCCTATAGGTAGTCCTAAGATTACCCTAAGGAAATGATTCTGGACTGTTTCTAGGTGTGTTTTCAGGGATGCTCCCCAAAGTTCAGCACCAAAACATATCTGAGCAATTGCCTTAGCCTTATAAATTTTAATAGCAGTGGAATCTGTTTATCGCCTCTGCCCCAGTAGAATTTTAGTAGGGAGGTGACAGCGCTAATGGCAATTTTTTGACTTTCACAGATTTGATTATTTGTGAATTTATAAAGCAAAATTACTCATACTTCAAAGATTCAAGGATATAGTGATGCAATCCCAGATGACTGAGATTAAGTCCTGCCAATCTAATACATTTTTTGTTTCCTACATTCCACTGAACTCATCCCTTCCTCATTATCTGGTTGATCTTCCAACTTTTAAAATGAAGTTAGCCTTTCTGTATGCTAGATTGAATGTTCTCCCACTGGCAATTCCGATGGGCAGGTACAAGAATGTTCCTACGAAGGACAGAGTATGTGTTTGCAGCTCTGTTTCAATAGAAGATTTAATTCATGTTCTGCTTGAGTGCCCTATTTATAATGATCTTAGGAGCAAGTATATTTTTCCTTTATTGAAGTCTTTTAAGGGAAATTCCTCCTTTGTGAAGGTTTGTTTTCTGCTATCTGATACTGTGAAATACGTGTCTTTTAGAACATCTAAATTTCTTGTTAAGGCCTTACAATTACGTGCTATAAAGAACAAGGGGGGTATGGAAAGTGATTTATCTATTGTTGATTATATATTGCATGTAAATTGGCTGGATTATCCTTCCTCATTTTATGGCGGAGACAGTTTTGGGTCAGTCTAAATGACCTCTGGGTATGAGGGAAGAGCAGTTAATTTCCTCTGCAATTGAAGTCCCTCTGTGTTTGAAGGAAAGACAAAGAAACTTTGTATAATGGAATGTTATCTGTTTGGCTTGACGCGCTAGCCCTTGGCTGCGCTACACGAGATTTACAACATTTGTAGACCCTGGTGGGAACTTATGTATACAGATTTGTTTTCTTTCTTGAGCATGCGATGATTACACTGGAAATGTATAAATTGCTGTGAATAGGAAGGGGCGGGGCTCAGTCTTTTGGGAATGATCCCACTGAGACAAATAAACGATTTTCCTTAAATCCGTGGGTCTCTATCTCTGTTCTGCAACAATTTCACTTTATTTTATTTTTTATTTTTGTGCACTGGCTGGCTGCTAAAATGCAATAAACTTGACTTGATTTGTGAATTTCTCCCATCCCTGCACCCCCAATCCCAGGTGCTTCTTTTCAAGGAGGACCTTCCCTCTTGGTGGCTCCAAACCGGCTCCAAACCTTCAAAAAATGTGCCTCTGGTTCTCCTCCTCCTCTTCTGCCAGCCACTGCCCGGCCAGGTAAGGGATGGGCAAAGGTGGCCCCTTGGAGCTTTTTTGCGGCTGACACGGCCCACAAGAGTCAAGCTTACCCCTCAAATGCCCTCTAGGGTAGATGTGGGACATTTTTTCCCATTTACCCCCCCCCAAAAACCCCAATTTATGTCCAGGCGGTGCCTTTTTCTGAAACACATCCTCTGCCCTTCCTAGGAACATTATTGTATCTGCCCATTGGAACTGCCAGTGGGAGAACATTCAATCTAGCATACGGAAAGGCTAACTTCATTTTAAAAGTTGGAAGATCAACCAGATAATGAGGAAGGGATGAGTTCAGTGGAATGTAGGAAACAAAAAATGTATTAGATTGGCAGGACTTAAATCTCAGCCATCTGGGATTGCACCGCTATATCCTTGCGTCTTTGAAGTATGAGTAATTTTGCTTTGTAAATTCACAAATAACCAAATCTGTCAAAGTCAAAGAATTGCCATTAGCGCTGTCACCTCCCTACTTCCACGCACTTCCTGTTGCTATAAAAGGCCTTTCTTAGGCCTAAAATGCCCCAGGGGGATAAAAACCATAGATGAAAGGGTCCCCAATACCCGCTAGAGGGCATTGGGTGACTTTCACTGTTAAATTTTTAAATTTATTGTGGTGGTTTTTGCCTGTCTTGTTAAGAGAGATGAAAAAGTCATTTTTTGAATTTTCCAGAATCCCAAAGGAGATATAGTCTAAAAAAAAAAAATAACCTTTCCAAGCCACTACCACTGAATTTATTTACTTTCATGCTTTGTTTTCATCAAGACGTTGTTTTTAATCAGTTTTTATTACGTTTGGCTGCCTTGAATCTTTTTTTTTTTTTTTGGCCAGAAAGGCAGGGTAGAAATAAATCAGCAAAAAATTAAGTATTTGATTGGCATGACATACTCACCAAAATTCTCCATCATCCTGCACAGTCATCCCCAGCTTTTCTCTCTCGCTGTTGCTGACTTTTTGCCACTCTTCAGAGCTACAGAAATAAAAAGAAAGATACACTAGGTGCTAGTAATATGTAATATATCTAGATATTTATATCTATTTTACTAGCATCTAGATAGATAGATAGATAGATAGATAGATAGATAGATAGATAGATAGATAGATAGATAGATAGATATCTTTTGCTGTTATTCCACATATCTATTTTAGATTGGCCAAGCATTATCCCTACATTGCGGGAGATGGTGCTTTCTACTGTACATTCATATCCTCTAATGTTTTATAGATTAAAACCAGGACACATGTGTGCAGACCATTTCCACACTAGCCTCTTATAGCGCGATTATTCCACTTTCAACCTCCTATGAAATCCTGGGGTTTGCAGTTTCGGAAGGGGCCGGTTGGATTGCATAGGAGGTTGAAAGTGGAATAATTGCGCTATAAGAGGCTAGTGCAGAACTGGCCGTAATCAAGATGCTAGAAGTTATTAATGAGGACGGACACACAAACTAGGAGAGGTTGCAGCAGTTTGTTTTTGCCTGAATCTACAGGGAAGGGATCTCACATGATGGCATGGATCTCCATAGAAATAAAAATAAAAACATTCTCCCATACTAAAAAAAAAAAAGAGAGAGAGAGAGAGATGATAGCAAAAAGGCCTACACAGAACCTTCATATGCTAGCTTTCTTTCTACAGGGATGTTGGTGATGATGAGGATGATAAGAAGTACCTAAGGGTGGCTACTACCCACAGTCTATATTGGTACAACGGAAGTCTTTTTCATACTACAAAATTATAACGTTTTGACACCACTTCAATTGTTACGGTTCCATCCTAAGGGATCCTGGGATTTGTAGTTTCACGAGGTATTTAGACTTCACAAAGAGTGCCAGCGTCTCACCAAATTACAAATCCCAGGAGACCACAGAAGGCAGCCATGCCAATTACGGTGGAATCGACATGCTTATAATAATTGTTTAACGTGAAAGAGGCCAGAGAGGTCAAGAGATCTACTGGACCAAAAGATCTACTGGACCAACCTACCCTCCAACATTTCACAGATGAAAAACAGGGCACGTGAAGCCAAACAACGTCCAAGTGTGATCAAGGTGACAAAAGTGATTAATGGAGAAGAACACACATGGTAGGAGAGGTTGCAGCCGTTTGCTTTTGGCTTAGCCCTCTCCTCTTCTTCCTCCCGCTGCCGAGTTAATTCAGTACAAACCACTTTTGCATTTTGAACTTGGCTTGCAGCAACTTAAATGAAAGCTGAGATCAAAGGGGGAAAGTGGGAGGAGGAGAAGGAAACTGGGACGTTTCAAAAGCAATTGAAAAATGGGGACTGTCCCTGCAAAGCCGAGACAGTTGGAGAGTATGGACAAATGTCACGACGCTGGCCCTGCTCCAACTACTTTGGTCTTACTCACGTGTCGCTCCATGGGCCGTTCCATTCCCTTTCCCCCCAGGGGTTCCTCAGCCTGATCATCTCGAGCTTCTCTGATTTGAAAAAGGCCAGGAGACCATGGCCGAGGCGGACTTTTCTCACATCTGTGACCGCGTAGGCATGTCCTTTGACCAGACCACAATCCAGGCGGGCCTCCATGTCCTCAGCCGAGGTGGCCTTGCAAAGAGAAGAATCAGAGCATGCAAAAATGGCATTTATGAGCAGAAAAAAGATCCCCTAATTTAGAAATTTTGTTAAAAGAAGCCTGGCTTGCAAACAATGAGGAAGGTGCTCAAGATGGAGAGGTATTAAAGTGCCTGGGTGGAAAAGAATAGTAGCCTTGGGATCAGCAAAGTTTGCCCCTCGCCACCTGTCCAGACTTCCTGAACTGCCCTTTCTGATCAAAAAGAAAATAATGATAATAAAAAAGGAAAATTGATAGAGTGAAGAGTCTCTCTGCTAGCCTCTAGAACCAAATATCCACTTTTAAATAATAATTTGCAGGCTTAGGGCCACCAACTTAGTACCATCACAGGCCCTGAAGTTTCAGGGCCAAAACCTGAGAACCGGGAATGACATCTTGTGATGACATGGGGGCAAACCTCGGTGATGTTATAAAGCATGATACAAACCAATACAGAAGGACCGGGTCTCAACCGCAGAAGCATAAATCACAAAAGACCATCAGAAAAAAACATAAGCAAAGAAGATCTTTGCAAAGTTCCCCCATGATATTCTTGCAAACAAGCTAGTAAAATGTGGGCTAGCCAGTGCTACTGTTGGCTGGGTTTGCAATTGGTTGACCACCTGAACCCCAAGGTGCTGACCGATGGCTCCTCTTCATCTCGGAGAGAAGTGACTGGTGGGGTGCCACATGGTTCTGTCCTGGGACCAGTGCTATTCAACATCTTTATCAATGAACAGAGGGCATTCTTATCAAATTTGCAGATGACACCAAATTAGGAGGGGTAACTAACACCTCAGAAGATAGGATCAGAATTCAAAATGATCTTAACAGATTAGAGAGCTGGGAATAAACTAACAAAATAAATTCCAATAGGGAGAAGTGTAAGGCACTACACCTGGGCAGAAAAAATGAAATATACAGATATAAGATGGGTGACGCCTGGCTTGACCACAGGACATGTGAAAGAGATCTAGTAGACCACAAGCTGAACATGAGTCAGCAGTGTGATGCAGCAGCTAAAAAAGCCAATGTGATCCTGGGCTGCATCAACAGGAGTCTAGGTCAAGGGAAGTAATAGTATCACTCTGTTCTGCTTTGGTCAGGCCCCACCTGAAACACTGTGTCTGGGCACCTCACTTCAAGAAGGATATTGACAAGTTGGAACATGTCCAGAAGAGAATGACAAAAATGATAAAAGGCCTGGAAACCATGATCTAAGAGGAACAGCTTAGGGACCTGGGTACGTTTAGCACGGAGAAGAGATTGTTAAAAAGTGACATGATATTCATGGTTAAATATTTGAAAAGATGCCATTGGGAAGATGGGCCAAGCTTGTTTTCTGCTGCTCCAGACACCAGGATATGGAGCAATGGCTTCAAACTTCAGGAAAGGAGATTCCATTTAAACATTAAAAAGAGTTAAAAAGACCAGCTGAACAGTGAAATTTGCTGTGTCTGGCAGTGTGGTGGAATCTTTTTTAAGCAGAGGTTGGATGGCCAGTTGCCAGGAATGCTTTGATTGTGTCTTTCAGCACGGCAGAAAGGGGTTGGACTCAATGGTCATTTTGGTCTCTTCCAACTCCATGATTCTATGAAGTTTAGTTATGTATATATCCCTATTCATTTGTCATCAATATTGACTGTAAACATTATCGACATTTATTTTGTTAACATTTTCTTCCACTTTCTTTGCCTATGTTTTTCTTTTTTTTATAGAATTTTTATTATTTTTCAAAACACACAAAAGCATATGTAAACACAAATATATATCATTATTATAATCCTTCCATTCCCCCCCAACTTACGTAAATCAAAAATTTTCCAGTTGAATCCTTCTCCTCCCTTATACATAATCTTGTCAGATACCACGACATACATAATCCACAAATATTTATATATTTAACCAGAGCATTACCCTTTTCCATTATCTTTCAAAATTCTGAACCATTTTATTTTTAAGGGAGTATGCTAGTTTTTCAGTCTCTACCATGTCTAACATTTTTAATTGCCATTCATCTAATTGAATATCTGTTTTATCTTTCCAGTGTTGTGTATAGGTCAACCGTGCTGCTATAATCAAATACAGTAATATCTTCTGTTGTTTTCTAATCTCCCAGTTTAGTTATTCAATAACTAAAATTTTACTTTGCCTATGTTTTTCTGATAGTCTTTTGTGGTTTATAAAGCATGATATGTCAGGCATCAACTGCAGCTGCATGAAGTAAGCCATTCAATAAAAACACCAGGTCTAACGTGGGGAATGTATATATACGGATGCATACACACCAACACAGAGTATTTTCAAAGCAGTGCTCTCATCCTGAGATTCTTCCCCCTCGTCCCAAGGACTAGATTTGTGGACCTGCCTTGCACTGTTTAACATTAACAATTATCAACTTTTCGAAACCAGAAGTTGACCTCTGGTCCCTTCCATGGGGGTGTCTTTTGACATTCTGGGCATTGCATGCAACCCTTGGAGGGTCTCGGAGGCAGAAAATTGGCCCCTGGATCCACCACAATCGTCAACGCCTACACAAGTGGAATCTTTGTCAACTGTGCAGCGTCTAAATAGGTGTGGCACAAGAAACAAAGCCTATTCAGTGGTGGCACCAGTGCTGGATGCTGCCTAGTGAAGACCATGGCCATTGCTGCACTACATTCTTATAGCACGATTATTCCGCTTTCAACATCCTATGGAATCCTGGGGTTTGCAGGATTCCATAGGATGTTAAAAGCGGAATAATCACGCTATAAGAATGTAGTGCGGAAATGGTCCGTGTGGCCATCTCACAATATGCTGCCTAGCAGCTGTTGAAGACTTGGCTCTTTAAAGAGTCCTTTAAAGAAAATAGTGTGTCTACACTTGCCAGTTATTCCAGTTTGATACCACTTTAACTGTTTAACTGTTTCCATCCTGTGGAATCCAAGGATTTATTGTTAGGGGAGATACTTCCAATTCTCTGTTGCCATTCAGGGAATGAACAGGAGCTCTTCCTTGCCCTGTAGGCATCTTCCCCAATGGGATGTCTTCCAGATGTGATGGAGAAGAACCCCCACTGGAACTGGAATTCCCAATTCAGGTGCTGCAGAGAGGCAGCTCTTTTCACAGCTTCGAGCTATCCTAACCCCAGCAGGTATGGGGTTTTGGCTAGAAGGGAGCAAGACTTCTCACAAGAGCTGGTGGTCCATAAGTGGGACCCTCTGTGAGCCACACCCAGCCTAGTGGCCAGTGGTTCCACATTCTTCACTTAGATCAATCTGGCTCTTTTCCAATGGTCTGTAATGTCGGGAAAGCTCTCTCCCTCAACACGCAACCCCTCCTTACTTTGATGGAACTGCTGATGAGGCCTCCCCGATTATGGACCTTGAGTACCCGCTCAAAGAGGAGGTTTCGTTTGTCTTCGTCGTTCGCGTAGCCTCCTTCCAAGAGGTCAATGGGTTCCGACACACCACCAGTGAAATCCACTAAGGCGTCGGCCGTGTTGCCTCCATCTAAGGCTTCGTAACATCCTGAGAGCCTGAATGTGGAGAAACAAATGCATTACTCCCAGGAAAACCGCACCTATCCTATCTTCTGTTTAAGGATTGATGAGTGCCATTGCTACAGGTGAAAGGATATATGGAGGAAAGCCAATACTGGGACTACTGGGCCTCTAGCTATTACAACAACCGTTCCAGCAGGAACGGAGTTATCAATAGGGCCCTCTCTGCTTCTCTGATCACTCTTGCTCTCCCCCAACCGCGAAATGGCTTTTTAGGGGTGGGCTGCAGATGTACAGAAGTTTTAGGGGGGGCACTTTGGTCAGAGGGAGGAAGGGAAAAGCAACATCTGCATCCACCAAAAAACCTATACTGAAGCATAAAGCTCACTTCCACCTGCACAAGCCTTTAATAGGATGCCACCCTCCAGTGGCATTCATACCCAACGAGCCCTGGGAACTGTAGTCCTGTAAAGGGAAAGTGGTCCCTCGTGGCTAGGGAGTTCTATGGAAACACCACTGTGATGGATCCCCTTTGCCAGCCTGGCCCCACAGTTCCAACCCTGGGTTCCTGTCACTGGCCTTGCCATTTTCCTCTCTTAATCCCTTTCTGGATTGGGTACTTGGGCCTAAAGGTGACCCCCCCCCATTGTGGACCAGTGGCTGTTTTGTTTTGGTGGGTGTGCTATAGTAAGCGTGACCAGGCCCTCCACCAAACTTAATACCGACAGGTAGAAACAGGGATTAAAAAAGTGGAAGTTTATTAAGATATAAGAAAATAACACACTAATCCTTGAACTACTAAATCATTTCCAGCTTCCTAAAATCATAGTCGTTTCCTTCCTCTGCCTGATCCTCCTGTCTCTTATTTCATCTATTTCTGTCCTTCTGGCCGTTTCTGCACTACACTGTTATAGTGCTATTATTCCACTTTCAACATCTTGTGGAATTCTGGGGTTTGTAGAGCTCTTTGGCTGAGAATTCTAAAGGCCCCTCCCTACACTCCAAACCCCAGGACTCCATAGGATGTTGAAAGTGGAATAATAGCACTATAATTGTACAGTGCGGAAATGGCCTCTGAAATCTGTTCCCTGTGTCTGTCTCAGCTTTTCCCTATCTCCATGTCACCTATCCGCCTTGTGTCAGAGATAAGCCTCAGTTTTGTATCATTTCTCCCCTATAGGTCCCCCTTCATAGCATCCCTGAGCTGTGATTGTCTGGCATCAGCTAGGCTTGTGATCTCCTCCCTTCCCAACCGCACCCCCTTGTCCTGTTTTTCCCAGAAAGACAGCTGGGTTTACTCACTTGGCATAGGCTTTTTCCACCAGTGCACACCAGAACTCGTTCTTGGAGTTGGAGTGGCAGTAGATGAGCTGGTTGTGGAGGGTGGGCAGGCGGTCGTCGATCACCACGTCTACCCAGTCGCCAAAGCGCCAGAACTGGAAATGGAAAATCCCAGCGTAGTTCTCTGGTTTCTCGGCAGACCACTCTTGCTCTTTCCAGTCTGGGATTACCTGCATGGTTTATGGGGGAAGAACAGCCGCATTAGTCCACATTCTTCAGGCCAAGCTCTCTGAGCATTTCCACTAAAGAACAGTGTGTTGCCTTAAGGATCGAGCTGGACGAATCATTTCTTGCTGGAGAGAAACAAGTCAAAAGGGTAGCAAGGGGGCACATGATGATTTCCCAACATGAAAACATATGTGTGCGTACAGTTCTCCCCGCATTTGCAGGTTTAACTCTCATGGATTTATTTGAGGTGCCTGCTTGCCTCCCCCACACATGGGCCATTTCCACACTAGATTGTTATAGCGCTATTATTCCATTTTCAACATCCTATGGAATCCTGGGGTTTGCAGTTTAGGGAGGGGCTGGCTGAATCTGGCCCGCCAGGCCACTTCATGTGGCCCTCGCATTCTCTCGCAGCTGCTGCATTCCTCCTGCCTGGTGAGCCTGATCCCTACATTGCCAGGCCAGACTCGAAAGTTCGTAGAAAAAGGTGGGAATTTGGTTATCCTTCTGCATCACTTGAATTAAGAATCTGTGGGGGCACCTCCTGGGAAGCTGCACTGCTAGCATCTAGAATCGAAAGAGTTCCTTCTTCTGGCAACCTGAATGGATCTCCCTGCCAAGAGAGATGGTTCAACACCCCTGGGCATCTTATCCGTTCATCCATCGATCCACCCGTCCATTAGTCTAATGCTTTTAACAAGACAATTTAATTAGGAGCCATCACCACCACATCTTGGAACGGCAAATTACGTCAATCAGCCATGGGCTTAGTGAAAGTATATTTTCTTTCCTTTGTGCCAAATCTACTCTTGCACTTAGTGCTGGACTAAATTTTCTCCTGGTTTGATTTCTTTTTAATCTTGGCAGGATATAGGGAGCACGGGCCCAGCCTGTTATTAAATTTTGTCATCTGTTGTTGTACGGATCCACTTTTCCAGTCCAGATTATACAGTTCCCTGTTGTAATCTGGAATATAAAATGGGATTTAGTATATTCTATAGAGTGGAGCAGTGGTTCTTAATCTTTTCATTACCTGGGACCCCCTATAAATATAATTTGTTGCTGGGGAGCCCCCAAGACTTAACTCAAGATTTAAATATTTAAAATCAGATTAAATATTCAAATATTTATTTATTTACCTAAGGCTCCTGGAGACTAGAATTCAAATCCCCACTCAGATACTGGGTAAGCTTGGGCAAGTCACATGCTCTCAGCCTCAGAAGAAAAGGTAAAACCTCTCTGAACAAATCTTGCAAAATACCAAAAAAATGAAAAAACAAAACCTGTGGTGGGTTCTCCTTAAAGTAGCCATAAGTTAAAAGTGACTTGAAGGCAGAGAACAATAAAGTGCTGCTGACAGGAGGAGATTCTTTCTAACCATCATGTCTCTTTGCTGTGAAAACTGAGGCCATTTCCGCACTAGACTGTTATAGCGCTATCATTCCGCTTGCAACATCCTATGAAATCCTGGGGTTTGCAGTTTAGGGAGGGGCCAGCCGGCCCCTCCCGAAACTGCAAACCCCAGGATTCCATAGGATGTTGCAAGCAGAATGATAGCGCTGTAACAGTCTAGTGCAGAAATGGCGTGACTTATGGAGACCCTGAAGTGAACCTATCTTGGAGGTTTTCTTGAAAAGAGTTGTGGCCTGTGCTTTTCTCTGAAGTTGAGAGAATGTGACCTGCCTGAGATCACTCAGTGGGTTTCCATGGCTTACTGGAGGTTGCAAACGAGGGAGCAGTTTCAGCATCTGCACACACACATCCCCTGCTGCCATATCCCTGTTGCTGTCTTTTCTGTTGGTGTCCACCAGCAGGGCTTTGTGGACCTCCCCGTGAAGGCTCTGTGGACCCCTGGAGTTCCTCAACCCCAGTTTCAGAGCCATTGGCATAGAGCATTTATGGTAAAATATATTGT
The DNA here is from genome assembly GCA_948472985.1 of Iguana delicatissima. Lineage (NCBI taxonomy): Eukaryota > Metazoa > Chordata > Lepidosauria > Squamata > Iguanidae > Iguana > Iguana delicatissima. The sequence continues at coordinate 574,153 of CAOKZL010000937.1, read as the reverse complement.
GCAAGATAGTAGATCTGTGACAGTGTGTGCCTCCATCAGCAGCAACTCAGCCACAGCTTAAGGGTGGGGAAGAAAGTTTACTGCAATGTAAATAAAAATAGTGCGCGAGCATCAGTGTTCTGGCTTCACCCCAAGAGCCATGAATGAAATCACCTAGGAGCATTCTTTGACTTTAGCAGCATTCTTGGACTTTAGCTATGCTGTCTAAGGCTTGTGGGCACTGCAATTCAATAACATCTGGAGGGTGACACAATTCCCACCCTTGCTACGCAGGATCATCTGGGCTTCTTGGTTCCTCAAGTCACCTAATCTGATACAAGTATATGCACATGATCATCCTGACTCCATTTAGCATTGGTGTGGTAATGCGGCAGAAGAGAAGCATAGTGTCCAGACCAAGGGCAGACGTGGTGCCACTCTATTCTTCTTTGGCCAGACCTCACCTGGAGTCCTGTGTCCAGTTCTGGGCAGCACAATTCAAGAAGGATGTTGACCAGCTGGAACAAATCTAGAGAAGGATGGCCAAGTCGATCAAAGGTCTTGGAAAGTAAGCCCTATGCCGAATGGCTTAGGAAGCTGAGGATACTCAGTTAGGAGAAGACTGAGTCATGATAGCAATCTCTAATTATTAGAAGTGATGTCATCTAGAAGATGGAGAAAATGTGCCTTCTGTTGCTCCAGAGACTAGAACATGAACCAATGGATTCAAATTGCAAGAAAAGAGACTCCACCTAGACATTAAAAAGCACTTTTTTAGATGTGTTCAACAGTGTAAGGGTCTGGGTCCTTACAGGAGTCTTTGCAGGATTCTGGCTGCAACTATCTTGGCCTTGACTACAGTCTCCTCCGTAGAATCCTGCCTAGTATCTCACGCACAGCTGGCTGCTCAGATGCAGGGTAGCTGGAGCAGCCAGGAACCAGCTATATAAGGGCTGGGTTTTCTCTGCAGCCTTTGTCACAGCAACATGGTTTTCTGTGCTGTCTGTAGCTTTTTCTGATGTTTCAGTGGGCTTGGCCTTGCTGACCTGTGGACCCTGACCTTCAGCCTCTTTCCTGGACCTGCCTCTGGCCCCTTGGACTCCTGATACCAGGTCAGACCTCTGTTGCTTTGGACTCTTGCTGGACTCTGGGGTCTTTGGCCTGTTTCCTGGACCTGCCTCTGGCCCCTTGGACTCTAGAGACCTGGTTAGACCTCTGTTGCCTTTGACTCTTGCTAGATGCTGACCCCTGGCCTCCTGATCCAGTGCCTGTTCCCTGTCCCAGTGCTGGTGCTTGCATCTGATAATCCTCATTGCTCACGCCCTGGACCTTGACAAACAGTGGGATAGATGGCCTTGGAAAACGGTAAACTCTCCATTTTTGGAGGTCTTTAAACAGAGATCAGATGAGCCTCTTCCAGGAGCACTGTAGTTGTGTATTTCTGCACAGCAAGGGGTTGGACTAGATGACCCTTGAAGCCCCTTCAACCTCTAAGGTTGTATGATTAATGTGACGATCAAGCTGGGAGCTTGGCCTGAAAACTGCCTTAATGGTGCAGAGGGGAAGGCATCTGAACCATGCTTCAAGTTGCTGGTTCACGTCCACTGTTTGTTTTCAGATCCTTTGCTTTTGGTAGCTGTTGTCTGCAGAACTAATGCAATTTGTTTTGGTGTGAAGGCTGCCTAAATAACCCAAAGGCACCAGATCCTGTCTGATTTTGTGACGCTAAGCAGAGTCAGCCTTGGTTAGTACCTGGATGAGGGACCACCAATGAATACCAGATGGTGCAGGCTACATTTCAGAGGATGGAACTGGCAAAACAACCTCTGAGTATTCCTTGCCTACGGAAAGCCTGTGAAATTCATGGGGTCACCATAAGTTGACAGGTGACCTGAAGGTACATACACACACAATATTACTATGTGGGAGAATTTCTATTTCTCATGCATTTATATCAGAGCTTGGAAATGTTACTTTCTCGAACTACAACTCCTAGAATTTCCTTGCCAGCTGCCATACCGGTTGGGTGGATTCTGGGAGCTACAGTCCCCAAAAGTAATTTTTCCAGGTTTTGCTTTTGCTTTATTTGCAATTGTCTAAGTCTCTAGATCACCTCTGCTTCTTCTCAAAGTCTCTTTTGGAGACCAGCAGCCCTTTCATACTGCACAATTGTAGTACTAGAAATCCACTTTAATTGGTGCAGAAGGTTAAGAATTTAATTTAATAGCTACATCTTATGGAATCCTGGGGTTTCTAGTTTGGGGAGGGACTTGACCTCTCAGGTTGGGGATTTTCCTTAAACTGCATATGACAGAATCGGATGGAACTGTAGCAGTGAAAGTGGAACCATAGTGCTGGTATAGTGTGGAAGGATGCCAAAATCAATGAGAAGAGGGTTGCCCCAAAAAACTCTATTATGCTCTGTGTGAAAGAGGGTGCAATGGAACAGCATCTTTGCCTTTGGCAGGTGCTGGACTTAATAGCATGGACCATTTCAAAGGTCAAGTTCGGGAGATAAAAGCAAACATAGCATCAGTAATAGCTTTTTGTGGTCCAAGAAAGTGGGCAGACTCGTTACCAATACTGCCCTGAAAGTCCATTAGCAACTGACACACATCATAAACACAGATAAAATAGATCCACTCAATGCCATAGAGTGGCAAATTTTAAAAATTCATTTAATATTTATGATGCTCTTTGCCACTCAAAGCTGTATTTTAATAAAGGGAAGCAAAGAATCAGTAAGTTGAAAATGCATCCCTGAACTCCTAATGTCAAAATGGGACTATTAAGATTTGCTCTTCTCACCTCCCAGTCTCTCAAGTAATGGATTCAAGGAGAGCATACTCCATTTTCCCTTGTAATATAGACATACGTACTCTGGCAATCTTTGCTTGCGAGATGCAGAAACAAGAGAGCTGAGTGAAAGGGCATTCCAGCAATGTGAATTTGAGATGATCCTTAAAACATGAATATTTCAAATGATGGTTTAAGGCAGATTTTTAATCACAAAGAAATAATGGGAGGTGGAAAGGCTATGTTTTACGATTGCCCCCATTAAAATGAAATCAGAATTGAATATAAACTTCTTAAAGTCAAACAATATATCATTCTTTGGTGGACAACATAACTGCCAAAGAGTCAATTCTGATTCTCTGTGTTGTAGGCAAGCAGAGTTTCATGCAATACTGATTAATAGAGCAAATGAGACCTCTAGGAACCCTCTCTGTATCTTGGGGAATATGTTGCTGTAAATTCTAGAGCAGGAAAAGAGAGAGATGACACTCCAGGTGGATAATTGACTGAATCAAGGAAACCAAAGCCCCGCGTTTGCAAGAGCAGATCACGGTAGTTGATGACCAGGGATCTTAGAGATTTCTCATCAATAGGGTTGCCATAAGTCAAAGTCAACTTAGAATGAGAGAATCATAGATTCATAGAGTTGGAAGAGACCACAAGGGCCATCAAGTCCAACACCCTGCCATGGAGGCATACATCATCAAAGCATTGCTGATGGATGGCCATCCAGCCTCTGTTTAAAAAATTCCAAAGGAGGCTCCACCACACTCCGAGGCAGCAAATTCCACTGTCGAACTGTTCTTACCATCAGGAAGTTCTTCCTAATGTTGTGGAATCTATTTTCCTGATGTTTGAAGACATTGCTCCATGTCCTAGTCTCTGAAGCAGCAGAAAACAGGCTTGCTCCATCTTCTATATGAAAAACCTGTTTTCTGCTGCTCCCGAGACTAGGACATGGAGCAATGGCTTCAAACTTGATAGCAAGCAACAACCACGACAAAAAACCTACGGTGCATATCAGGAGTGGGAATCATGCAACCCTTCAGGTGTGGTTGACTGCAACTCCCAGCCACCCTAGCCAACTGTGAGGAATGCTGGGAATTACAATCCATCCATATCTGGCGCTAAGGAACAGCCTAAAAGAAAGGCTCTGCAATGTTGCCAGGTTCTGATCTGGAAAGGACTCTTGTACCTTCAAGTGCTAAATGCTCCACTGCATGGAACAGAGCCTTGCTTTGAAGCCCAGGAATCTGTTTTGTGGAATAGCGTTTTGCTTGGCAGCACTGGAAGTTTTTCCCACTCAGATTAATTCCTGAGTAACAGTAAGCAAAATAGGATCTCCAAGCTAGCAAAGCGCCAAATGAAAACCAGAGGGACAAAAAGACCTCCAGTTATGTGGACCAGTTCTATTTTCTTTTCTTTAGAAGGTCATTCTCTCTCTCTGTTTGCTAACATTTTTTGATCCCTACTATGGTGCAAATTTTCTTATCTGAACATGTCCTTAATTACCCGCTTTAAAGTCTAGCAGTTGTGTTGTCAAGCCCCCTGTTTGATTGAACTTATTAACTTTTTATTTTCTATATACAAAAGCGGTTCCCACCTACCACTGTATGTGCTGTCTTTCAAGTATTGATACTCATTGCTTTATTTGTGAAGTGGTAGCATGATGTAGTGGTTGGAGCATTCATACCAGGGTTTGATTCTCTGGTCAGCCATGGAAACCTACTGGGTGGCCTTGGGTGAGTAACACCCTCTCAGCCCCAGAAAACCCTGTGATGTTATCTTAGGGTCACCATAAGTTGGAAAGAACTTGAAGGCACACAACAACCAGAACGACAAACTCTGCATCATTTTTGCCTGTTTGTTTTTTTTGGTCTTCTGGCCACTATGTTAATATGGTTAATTCCTACAAAGGACGGCTTTTTCTTGATTCACGGCCATCACAGTCTTGCTTGGTGAGGACAAGAAAGGGGCTTTTCAGTGGTTGCACCCACTCTATGGAACTTCCTTCCAAGGGAGGGTAGGGTGCCCCCCTCTCCTTTTGCTGTCAAGCAAAAACCTTTTTGTTTAAATGGATTTTTAATGTGTAAGCAGAGGAACTTATTGAGACACTTTATTCATCTTTTAAAAACTTTTGTATGCATATTGTTTCACGGTGATTTTAATTGTTTTTCAAATTTACTGTGAAGGTTTCTGAGCTGACCCTTTCTGGAAGTCACCTTCAGTTCCACTTTGGAGAAAGGCGGCATACAAATGAAATAGCAGATAGAGGAGAGAATCTCTGGAGACCCTGTGAGCAATGGGCTCTAGCTCTCCAGTTTTGGGATTCTAATTTGCTCACATGCCCAACTTACATGGATATTTGAACAGACCTGGATATTTTTACGTCTTATTTTTATGACTCCTGATGCCCTCCAACACCCAACGAAGGAAATGGGTGCAAAAGATGAAGTTAGGGTCACTATGTCAACCAATTCTCCTTCCCTCTCTTTTCCCTGACCCAGGCCACTTCCACACTACACTTTTATAGTGCGATGATTCCACTTTCAACATCCTATGGATCCTGGGGTTTGCAGTTTCGGGAGGGGCCAGCCGGCCCCTCCCGAAACTGCAAACCCCAGGATTCCATAGGATGTTGAAAGTGGAATCATCGCACTATAAAAGTGTAGTGCGGAAATGTCTCTCCACCATGTCCAGGCCCCCTTCCCACAGGCACACACATACATTTTGATATTTATGGTTTTTCCATTTTTCCAGAGGTCCTGCCCCTCTTACTCTAGCAAATGTGGAGGGCTGACTGTACAGGTATACTTCAGTTAAGAAAGTCAGTGTGTTCCTGGGCATTGCATCTCCAACAAAAAATCTGGTACCAGAGGGAGAAATAACACAGAAAGAAGAAGGAGAGGTTTCTACGCTACAAAAAAAAAAAAAAAAAAGAGCAGTTCAACATTTTTCAGCTTTTTATTGAGCATTTAAACCTTTTATTCAAAACTAACCATATGCGCATGTGAAATGAAACAATCAGGTCAGGTAAGCCTTGCCTCAGTAAACCAAAACATTTTAAACCTTGAAGGCTTTTTTCCAGAACGCATTCCAGGGATGATTTTTTCTTGCATCAGCCTCCACTTTTCATATGATTTCTATTTTGGTGGACAAATGTATAGATCTATGCTTTTTTTAACATGCCAGGGTAGCTTGTGAGGCAGGCTTTTCCACTCTCCCCTTTTCTCTCCATTTTGCTGCTCATGCCTGCTCATAAGAATTTCTAGAGGCAGCTGCTGTCTACCCTGCCTGTTGCAGACAAACACACACAGTTAAATAAGATTGGTTAGAGCAGAATCCTGTCTTTTACCAGTTCAGACCATTACATTGCTTTCTGAAGATGCACTGCTGAAATCCGAAACCAAAACTCAATGTTTCTCCAGCCTTCCTTTGACATAATTCCCCATGCTGATGCTGCTGAAAAAAAATCCAGCTAGACAGAGAATGAAGAAGCTCGGTAAGCATAAAAGAGAGTTTCACTATCAGGGGCTTTGTTAATTGATGTATGCCTCTACCAGCAAAGAGTAGCCAATACAACCAGCCAGGCCACGAGAACACAGAGTGGATCCATATTACACAGTTATAGCAGTTCAATATCATGTTAACTGCCATGCTCCATCATACAGAATTCTGAGGTTTGTGCTCTGGTGGAGTTTTTAGAAGTTTATCTCACAAGAGAGCATAAGTACATTTCTTTGAACTATAGGATGAGGAGGAGAACTTTTTAGCTGAGACTTCTAAGTATCTCAGCAAAACTACAAATTCCAGGATACTCGAAGATGGAGCCCTGGCAGTTAAAGTGGTATGAAACAGTTATAATTTTGCAGTATAAATGAACTCACAATAATGCACATTTGAATCGGCTGCAAGAGTTGTACTGGAGGATCTGCAGTGCAGAATATGACACAGCCAAGACTCATGTGAGCCAAGATATATACAACATTCTTTATCAGACAGAAGATTTTTTTTTCCAAAAAAAAAAAATGAGGGCTGGTTACATAAACACACTGAGAGAAGTTAGCAATAGAAATCAAACTGCATACTAGGAAAAGCAGGGACCACTTCTGATGGTAGAATGGCTGCGAAAACAGGTGATGGTCACTAGTGATGTAGTGGAACCAGAGCTTGCAAGGTCAAAGTAATAAGATTTTTTGATTAATAGGGATGATGATACCCTCTCTCCCCATCTCAAGTTTTCCTGTCCCTGTGAGCTTGGTTTCAATCTTTACAATAGCAGAACATGGGGGGCCCAGCAACAGTATATTCTTCTAAACTAACCCCCTTGGTAATCCAATCCTGTTTTGGGACAGCTTGGTCCTGAATGGTTGCTCAATAAAGATCCATTAGCTTTACAAAAGGCGTTGAAAATTGCTCAGTTGTATTCTTTTCCGTTGCAACAATAAGCTTCAAATAAAGCTAGAACTCTTAGAGGACCTTGTTTTCTGCTTAATTTAGCAAGAAAGGAGTTTATTTGTAGTAATTGTCAAGTCCATTGGTTGAAGCACATTCTTAAGTAAGTCTAATTGCACAGGTTTACTATTTACAAATAAAAGCTTTATTCTATATATTTTTTTGCCTCTCTATCTCTTATATTGTGGGGAAAGATCAAGAGAGAGAGAGAGAGTCTGAATAGAGAATGCTCTGAGAAAGGACAAAAAGGTGATGGAGCTAGGATTATGTGTGTGTGTGTGTGTGTGTATACACACATATATTTATTTTATGGTTTGAACATATAAATACAGACACAGACACACACAAACACAGAAGGTGGTGATTGTGTGTATCTATATGTTCAAACCATATTTTTAAAAAACTCTGTAAATGGATTGTTAATTTTTTATATATCATTTTTATATATCATATATATATATATCACTATATCTCATTTTATATATCATTTCTGATGAAAATGTATCTATGTTGCATCGTTCTGATACCATCTTTTTTTTTTATTTGAATCCATACTGTTGAGGCATCAGGTTTTAGATACTTAACCATTTGCACCAGTTGAAACATTTAACATATAATATATGTCTAGGTTAGGTATAGATAAGCTCCCTTGTGAAGGATTAAGACCTATTAGCTTTACAAAAGACCTGCTCTCAGTGGAGCTGAAAACAGCTAGACCTGGGCTGTCGAAACAGATCTATACAACAACATGGATTTTGGGACTTTCCTTGGGGTGTGGCTATGAGGTCTTTTATGACAAGGGTTTGCACATCAAAAATATACCATTATACATCAGTGGTTGTCACCATGGAGGCAGCAGTGGGCTCACAGCACAGAGAAGCCTAGATTTAGCTAACCTCATCTATACTACAAAGGAGCAAATTGGCCTGAGAGGGCAGCATAAGGATAGTTTGGGGCTGAAAGCTGCAAAAACAACCATGTTATGAAGCACACGTGGTTCCTGGATAGTCCTTTCCTTGTCCTTGCTTAAGTCAGCACAGCAAGCACACATAAGAAGTAACTAGTACTACTGGATCAGACTAAAGCTCTTTCTAATCCAATGTTCTTTTCTCACAGTAGCCGGTCAGATACCTTTGGGAAGCCTACCTGCAAAAACTGAGCGCAACTGAGATTTGTAGTTTGGTGAGGTGCTTGGAATTCTCCTTTGGACAGCTCCAGCCGATTGTTCTCCAATTACAGGACTGATCATAGCATAATAGAGTTGGAAGAGACCCCAGGGGCCATCCAGTCCAACCCCCTGCTATGCAAGAACACCCATCAAAGCACTCCTAGCAGATGGCCATCCAGTCTTTGCTTGAAAACCTCCAAAAAAGGAGACTCTGTCACACTCCGAGGCAGCATATTCCACTGCTGGACAACTCTGACCATCAAGAAGTTCTTCCTGAGATTCAGGTGGAATCTCCTTTCCTGCAGCTTGAATCCATTGCTCCTTGTCCTAGTCTCTGGAGCAGTGGAAAACAAGCTCGCTTCCTCCTCGACATGATGTCCCTTCAAATATTTAAACAGGGTATCATGTCCCCTCTCAACCTTCTCTTCCGCAGACTAAACACCCCCAGCTCCCTGAGCTGCTCCTCAGAGGGCTTCATGGCTTCCACACCCTCTACCATTTTGGTCGCCCTCCTCTGGACACATTCCAGCTTGTTGATATCCTTCTTAATTGAGGTGCCCAGAACTGGACACAGTATTCCAAGTGAGGTCTAACCAATGCAGAATAGAGTGGTATAGATACTAGAGCTCTCCAAGCAATATTATGGAGGTACTTGCCCTTCCTTCCGCTGCCTCTCCCCCACTGTGTTGGCTTCCATGTCAATGGGCCTGTGAATCCACCCGAGGTTTCAGCTTCAACTTGAAATCAGCCGGTCAACCAGTTACAAATCCACCAAACAACAGCACTGTCTCACCCACAGTTCAACTTGTCAGCAAGAATATCATGGAAGACTTTATCAAAAGCCTTACTGAAATCAAGATATACAGTCAATCCTCCACACTTGCTGGGGTGCAGAACCCCTGCAAAAGTGGTAAAATTTCAAATATCAAAATAAGTACTTGTGTCTGTAGGAAGCTGGCCAAGGCATGGTTGGGAAAACAGACACCCAGAATCCAAACCAGATTAGAAAATGGAGATGAAAGGGGATGGGTCAGCGTGGTGTCCCCATACTTCCTCTCTCTGGCCCACCTCCTTCCTTGGGTTTGGAAGGACATCGGGAGAGGGTTTGTGGTGCTGGGAAATTTGAACCTCAGGAAGAACTTCCTGACACTCAGGGCTGTCCGGCCATGGAATAGGCTGCCTCGGAGTGTAGTGGAGTCTCCTTCTTTGGAGGTTTTTAAGCAGAGGCTGGATGGCCATCTGTCGGGAGTGCTTTGTGGGTGTTACTGCATGGGAGAGGGTTGGACTAGATGGCCCCTGGGGTCTCTTCCAACTCTACATTTCTATGATTCTGTGCAAGATACGAACTCTGTTTCTCAAAGTCTGGAGTAAAACCCAGAGGAGATTTCATCAATCTGCAAACATGGAAGCCAGAAACCACCATTTCTAGAAAGCAGAGGGGTCCCTTTTCTTCTCCAACTGCCTACATACTACCATCAGGTTTCAGCACTACTCTCTTTCTAGCACCCAGTTGTCTTTGCATGCTGCAACGAAGAAACCACAGACTACTGCTATCTAGCTTCAGGAATCATCAGACCAACTGGGAAGAAAAAAAAATCACCTTTCTCTGCCAAAACACCAAACCTACTGAGGGTTACTCACCAGAAGGCAGAAAGTGACAGACGCCTTCCTAGACAACAAACCCTCACTGAGATCCAGCTGTTCTAGTTTGGATTTGTTTGTTTTTTTCCTAAAAAAGAGATGTACACACCATGCTGTGTTTCTTCATTTGGAGGGGGAATCACATTAAGTTCTTTGGGCAGGGGGATGCAGTTACTAAAGGCTCCAAACAGCAGACAGTAAACATTTGGCTGGACTGGAGAGCTGGAAGAGAAAGCCATTTTAATGTTGCATAAGATGGCGAGGGGTGGGGGTAGAACCCAAGAAACAAATGAATGAATTTCAGATGCTCTGGCCTTTGTACAGAAGGATTATTCAGATACTTGCAAATATATATTTCTCACATCCAGAGGTTTCAAGCAGCCATTTTTCAGTCTACTCAGCAAGGAGAATGAACGGGTTATGCCCAGAGCTCCAGTTTGCACAAAAATAGCTTCCCATTTATAGGGTTTTGTTCAACTTCTACAATTCTTTTCTTTCACTAATGTGAGGCAGTAATTTATTCTGAGGGGAACAGGAGAGGGAAAGAGAGTTGGTGTGGGACGTGTGTTCAAATCCAACTCCAGGAACAGATTCACCGGGAGACTGAGCAGCTTTTGTCCAATTCACAGTGCCCAGCCAGTGGAATGGTAATGACTTCACAAGGATTGTAAAAGTGTGTGTATAAAAGGCAGGAGGCATATTTTAACACTTTGATCAATTAAAGTGCTCCAGCTGAGGGGTGGGGATGGAAGAGAAGATAACATCTGAGAGCGTAAGCACACAGAGAAGATGGTAACAGGGTCAATAAATTCTGCCAAGTTTTCCTTTAGCTTCTTGCTTTAATTATTATTTATTTCCAGGTTTCTCTTGTCATCCATGAGGACTAGAAACTTGCTTTAAAAAGGCAAATGGAACTGTAAAGCCTCAGGGTTCCACAAAAGGTCCTGGATTCCATCTTTCAGGTTATACTCTATGCCTTCTAGGACACCTGAAGCTATGCAGATTCCCAAATCCCTGGAGGAGGAAATAGCTGGGGAAATGTTTGCTGTTCTGGACGTTTTGTTTGCATGCAGCCCACCCAGCTGGATGGGTTTCCAAGATTTTCTGGGGATCTTTTCCTTCAGCATTACTTAGATCTTGATTTGGATGCAGGGGAGGGCTGTTCTAAAACTTCAAAATGAAACCAATCTTTCTCTCTGTCAGAACATTGGTCTCGTGCCCAAAACTACAGATAACTGCCTTTAAGCATCTTTAAAACAGCAAGACTGCCTTTGAAACCTTAGAAGAAGAAAAAGTACTTTAACAAAAAAAAAAGCCCACCCTTTTCTGTCCTGTGATATAAGAGAAGCTTCATTTTCATTCATCTGAGCTGCTGCTGGAATCAGATCTGGCACCCAGGAAGCGAAAAGGAGAGATGTGGGAATCGGCTATGCATCTTAGCTGTGGTGTTTGGCTTCCCTGGAAACTCCAATATGGTCTGGGATTTATTGCCAGCTCCAAAGAAACTCTCAAAGTTACTAAAACACAAATCAGTTCAGCACCTCAGATAGTTCCTTTATAGTTCAGACTAAAATCTGAACTGGATCCACCAGCCTTCCATGGACATTGGAGCCACTAGGTGCCAAGACTAGCTTCAGGGGGAAAAAAGAAAGCCAGGAGCCACGGAGTCCAAAGCAGAAGATGGAAGCAAATACCTTAGCTGGGCTGTGCAAGAGGGAGAGGCAAAGAAACCAAGACAGGCCCCAAGTTAGACTTTGAACACCACTGAGCATTTCAGCTGAGCTGGTTCAAGGCCGTCACTGTAGGTCAGGAGGAAATACATCACCTTCCGGATTTTGGCTAACTCCACCAGCCTCTCTCCAAACTCGAGAGCATCGGCCTCGTTGCATTCCACTTCCTGGGAGCCTGCCTTCTTCCAGAAAACTCCCACCGGCTCCAGCAGCTGCCTCCGCATGAGGTTGGTGAGGTCCGGTGTCCAATGCTGAGAGGTGCCAATGACTGTCACCTTGCCTGGTTTATCCAGCGCAACCTTCCAGTGCAGGAAACGGAGGCCGTGTTGACGGGAGAAGTCCACCCGGTAGACAAACTCATTGGCCTGCAGGAGCTTCTCGCCATCCTGCGGTTTCTCATTCTTCTGCTGGAGGCTTTGCACCCGGAGCCTCATGCACTTGGTCAGCTGGACATCCTCGACTAGGTGAAGCTCCAGTTCGGAAGCCTTTGAAGCCATTGGGATGACCCACACTTTGGTTCTCTCTCTCTCTTTCTCCTCTGCAGCAAAGTGGCACAGCACTGTTTGGTTCTCCAGTCAGCCGATATAGGCAAGGGGGAAAAAAAACCCTTGCAAACTCTCACTCTCTCTCATCTGTCCCAGCCAGTGCTAGGCAACCTCGGTCAGTGATTCAGAGCACCCTGAGGGGGTTTCCTCTGGGTGCCCTCCATCTCATTTGCAGAAGAGGAACAAATCCTGACACAGCAGGCTATAATCTATAGGGATGCAATTTATGAGGTCAGCCTCCCTGACAACAGCCCGCCTGGCAACCGTTCCTGAGCAAGGAAATGAGGTCTCCAAAGTGTGAGAATGCTCTTTCCGGTGTGTGTTGTTTGAGGTCTTGGAGAGGTGCGATGCAACAGAAAAAAAACAAAAAGCCAGGGCAATTGTAAGCTACATCAACACAACTGTACAGGCATCCTTTAGCTAACAAAGTTTTTGACAAAGAAATTGCTTCTTACCACTTTTTTTTTTGTATCCAGCTAAGGCTTTCATTTTATTTCTTCTTGTCTTCTGTGTGGCTGGAAGTTTTGTTTTGGCAACACTGGCATTGCGAGGATGGTGCAGAAAGGTTGGAGAAACATACACTTTTGGTGTTGGGTTACAGCACTGTGTCTATAGTGAACAATGAATTAAACTTGAGCTGGGAAAAGAATGGGATTTTGTTCTAGCCAGTCCTATAGCAACTGTGCCTGCCTACAACACACAAGGTAAAAAAGCAGCTTCCTCTGTGGTTCTCAACCTGTGGGTCCCCAGATGTTTGTGGATTTCAGCTCCCAGAAGCCCTGAGCGTTGACCATAGTGGCTGGGGCTTCTGGGAGCTGAAGTCCACAAACATCTGGGGACCCACAGGTTGAGAACCACTGCGAGTCTAGAAATGCTTTATTGAGTATGTATGAACAGTGAAACAGAGACAAAAGGGGAAAATAAATAAGCCTGCCTCACCACCCACCCCTAGCATGTTAAAAAAACACAGATGTTGTCACCTAAATGGAAGTGATAAGAAAAAAATGGAGATGTTGAAAGAAAAAATAATTCCAGGATGCATTTTGGAAGAAGTATTTACCTGGTCTCTAGAAGGTTCACAATGTTTCGGCATATTTTTGAAAAGCTTATCTGACCTGGTGGCTTCATTTCACATGAGCATATGGTTAGATTTGAATTAAAAAGTTGCTGAAACAGGTTGGATTTTTCTTCTGCTATTACTTCCATGTTATGTCCACCTCTTGTGGCAAATTTTCTGTGAAAGATGTAAATCCTAGAAACACATCTATTTTATTAACTGACATATACTTGTAGTGTCTAGTGGCCCTTTCACACTACAATATTAAAGCACTTTGATTCCACTTTAATTGACACAGCGACATCCTGTGGAATTCTCCTATCTGCATTTTAGGGAGAGGTAGTTAGATTCTTGACCAGAGCACTTCAGTGAGTCTCCAGACTCTAAATTCTAGAATTCCATAGAATGGAACCACGGCAGTTAATGTGGAATCACAGTGTGATAATTGTGAAAGGGAAGCAGTAGTACCACTCTCTTCTACTATCATCACACCTTACCCTACAGCAGTGGTTGTCAACCTGTGGGTCCCCAGATGTTTCTGGACTTCAGCTCCCAGAAGCCCTGAGCACTGACCATAGTGGCTGGGGCTTCTGGGAGCTGAAGTCCACAAACATCTGGGGACCCACAGGTTGACAACCACTGCCCTAGAATCTTGTGTCCAGTTCTCAGGACCACAGTTGAAGAATGCTTAGATGAGAGGAAGGAACCAAGATGGTAGAAGGCCTGGAAACCAAGCCACATGAGGAACAGTTGAGAGAAATGGGCACATTTAACCTGAAGAAGAGAAAACTGAGATGTGTTATGTTAGCTATCTTTAAACACCTGAAGGTTTGTCCTATAGATCAATGCAACTCAAAGTTTGTTACAGGCCGAGGAGAGGACTCTATTCAACAGGAAGAGACCCTTTTCTGGGCTAATTCTTGTTAGGAAAAAAGGTCAAAAGAAGGCCAATAGCATGACAAAATTGCTCCTACCCATGACAGCTATGGGAGGTTGGGAAGGAATTTGGGTACAAAGAAGATCAGTTTTGGTTGGCAGTGGCCTCCAAGATCCTATGGGCCAGTGAGACCTCCTAACTCCTGACAGTGGCTCATTCCTGTCCTAAGCCAAGACACACTGCTGTTGACTTGGATATCCATCTTAATTTGCAAAAACGATTGGAAACACCTTCCAATCCAACCCCAACATTTTAAGGAAGATAAAAAAGTGTCCTGGAGACTGTAACCAGCTCTGAAAAGGAGGTTGCATAGACAGGAAAGGAAAAGAGAGTACAGAGGCTGAACATCTACAATTTAAGCAAACTCATAGGAAGATGAGGAAGACCACCATATTCCTAATTTCCTTCTGGCAACGGTGGGAAATTACAACTTAGTTGACACTGGCTGCCCAGCATTTCTCTCAAAACCACAGAGGTATATTGTTGGGCTGTGAAGCTGAAGTTAAGCTGATTGACAGCAACCCAAGGGAACAGGCATGTCTCTTGAGTTTTCTCACAAACCATTTATTTGTTATGGAAATTGCTACATCAGGCTTTTCACTTCCTTCTTCTTCACGAGAATGATTGTTTTCCCCTGGTAAGACGTAGGATTCTTTTCCACAGAATGGCTACCAGCATATCTGCATGCATAGGAGCCAGCAATGGAGGCTTCAGTGATGTGGACTTGAGTCGGTTGACTTGGACTCAAGTCGGACTTAAGTCGCTTCAGTGACTTGACTCGGACTTGACTCAGCAATAAATGAGGCACTGACTCGACTCGAGACTTGTATATTTTTAGTGACTGACTTGCTGCCCTCGATTCAGTAACAAAACGCATTCATCCAGAAACTTTATGACTTTGAACAACGCTTCCATCTCTTTTTGTCTGCTGGTCACATGGCAATCTCTCTCACCCCAAAAGTTGGGCGCATTTCTCAGAGGGGAACAGCAAATGGGTTAGGCAAGGGGCTGGAGGCGGATTGAGGTCTACTCAGCAGCCTGTCCCTGCTTCATATTGGAGGAGCCTTCTAAAACCTTTCCAAAAAGCAGAAAGCAAGACTTGCTCCCAGACTGCAGGGTGCATTTCTCAGAGGGGAAGAACAAATGTGTTCAGCAACGGGCTTGAGGAAGAAGGATCCTTCCTTCTAAAGCTTTTGACGCTTCAGTAATTGGGAGTAAGAGAATCCTATTCTACACTTCTGAAAAATCCTCCAGCTTTGGAAATGGGAAATAAGAAGGATCCTGCAGACTCTTTCATGACCATTGGCACAAAAGTCTCCAGCTTTGGGGAGGGGGAGTAAGAAGGATCCTGTTCCCCATTTCTGAAGCTGCAGATGGCAAAATCACAAATTTGGAAGGCCAGCTCTGCTTAAATTGTTAAAACTGACTTTATGTGGCGGTCCAGAAAGGCTGGAATACAGGTTGTGGTATAAAGTTGGCTCTCAGACTTGAGACTTGATTTTGAAAGTTATCTTCAAGGACTTGAGACTTGACTTGAGACTTGGAATAAAACACATAAATACATCACTGAGGGGCTTCTGTAAGCAAATCTAGGAATCTTTCTCCTGTGCTATCCTGAATGGATTTCTAGAAACAACAGCCTTTTCTCTCTTCTTTTGCCTAATTATCAGCTCCAGAGTTGTTACTTCTGTTCATTAGGCAGAAACTGACTGCTATGAATCACATAGCCTTTGAGGGTGTGTGTGGAATGGTCTTCATTCCCCGCTTGGCCATGGAAATTCACGGGGTAACCTTGGGCACGTCATACACTCCCAGCCCCAAAAAACTGTGACCAGTTCATCTAAGCGTTGCCATAAGTCAGAAATGACTTGAAGCTAGACAATAACAAGACAGATCCAGCATGGTGTAATGCTTTGAGCACTGGACTACAATCCTGGAGACCAGGGTTTGATTCCTTGGTTGGCCATGGAAACTCACTGGGTGACCTTGGGCGCATCACAATTCTCAGCCCCCCAAACCCCTGTGACCGGTTCACCTTCGTATTGTCATGAATCGGATATGAGTTGAAGGCACACAACAACGACACAATGATGATTTACTGGAAAGGATGATAGTGGTGGGGAAAATGGAAGGCAAAAAGATAAAGGGAAGACTGCACTGCAGACGGGTAAGTCAGACACAGCCATGAGCCCTGATACGGTCTTGAAAACTCAACACCGTGGCTTCCTTGATTGAAGCAATCCATTTTGAGCTAAGTCCCAAATACAAAAGTACTTTGCATTCAGTTAACTTAGCAGGGGGGAGGTGAGGGGCAGAATCTCACCCTTCCCAGTAGGCTCAAGGCAAAAGCAAACAGCCGCAGCCTCTCCTAGCTTATGTGCTCTTCTTCATTAATAATTTTTGTCATCTTACACATATTACAATGTTGCTTGGCTGCATGAATACTGGCTTTATCTGTCAAATGTTGGAGGTATGTACCCACCCCTGATTTAGAGAGATACTAATACCAATAACAGCCAGCATGGCCAGTCATCAAGAGACTAATGGGAGTTGTAATCCCAAATATGTAAAGGGCAGTAGGCGGGGGGGAAAGTCCATGGCATCGATTGACCTCTCTTCCAGCACATTTCAAATCAGTTGATTCTCTTCCTACTAGCTTTTTCACTTTCTAAACGGGAGACACCTGGGATTAAATCTGTTATTCTCTGCACGTAACACATACACCCTACCACTGATCTGCAACCCATCCCTAGCACACAAAGATGGTGTGATCCCGTTTTACCAGCCCACTGAGACCCTACAAGCTCTGCTGATACAGCAGACTCTGTGTGCGAAACAGCCTATTTGTCCAAAAATAGCAAGGCCTTCAGCTTTGCACTTCTCCTTGCAAATATGTTTGCTTCCTTTATCTCCAGCGTGAAGGAGGCAAAGCTCTCTGCTTCTTGCCACCCATCCTAAGCACCACGGGCTTGGAAAACTAATCTCAAACAAACACACCAAAAGAAGTACAAGTTGCCAAGAGAGGAAGACCAAGAGCTGCAATAATGAGGCTCTTGTGGGTTTGAACGGATCCTCCCAGGACCAAAAGCCAGGAGACAAGGAGGAGGCAGTTTTCGGAACTGTGCTAAATGCTTCCTGGGAGGGCCCTGCAGTGTGCTGGCTGGAACGCTCGATGGGACCTGGGAAATCCACGGAGCTATGAAACTCACTGGGCAACTGACCTTGAGGCAGTCAAGGGCACCCAATGAGTTTCATAGCTCCACAGATTAGAGGCCTGGCTCACATCACCGGAAAAAGAACCAAATACAGTCAGCCCTCTATATTTGTGGGTTTCACTTCTGCGGCTTTGATTATTCATGGATTACTTGCTGTCAGCACTGCTTCCTCCCTAGGCCATTTTTAATAGGGAGACTGCAAGCCTCGTGAAACTGAGAAACTGCATAAGAGGCTTGCAAGTCATATTAAAAATTGGTGTGGGGCAGCAGTGGAAGGGGCAGTAAGCCCCACCATCCACCCACTTCTGATTGTGAAGGAACCCTGATGCCTTCCATGGTGAGTTGAATATGGTGATCATATTTTTTGTGTTTGTTAAATATGGTTTGGGAGGGCCAAGAGTTATTCGTGGTTTTTCCACTGGGGTCCTGTGTCCCTAATCCTAGCGAACGTGGAGGGATGATTGTACTCCATCTTCTATAACTGAAGGCAGGATATAAATGTAGCTATTAAAGTAATTAATGAGTCAACACAGGTATAAGGAGGAGCAAGTTGGCACTGACTGCCATAAGGGAATAGGACTGGCAGCAGGGAACACTTTCTTTCTTAAATAACCTTGTCTGCGCACTTTCAAGTCGTCTGTTGAATTATGGTGACCCAAAGAATTTCATGGGCTTTTCTTAGGTAAGAAATACTCAGAGTATCACTCACCAGTACACTCCTCTGAAATGTAGCCTCCAGCACCTGGTGTTCGTTGGTGGTCTCCCATCCAAGTACTTACCAGGGCCGACCTTGCTTAGCTTCCAAGATCAGGCAGGATCTGGTGCTTTTAGGGCAGTGGTTCTCAACCTGTGGGTCCCCAGATGTTTGTGGACTTCAGCTCCCAGAAGCCCCAGCCACTATGGTCAATGCTCAGGGCTTCTGGGAGCTGAAGTTCACAAACATCTGGGGACCCACAGGTTGAGAACCACTGTTTTAGGGTATAACCCTGCCTAGTAACCATACATTAACACACAAAGCAAGATTTTACAAAGCAACTTTTTTTTTTTTGCTCAAAAAATATCTTTTGTCCCAATGGATTTTTTTTACAAGGGTCACACCACTGGCCAGAGCATGGAAAAGATACTTTTGGGGGCTGCCCTGGCCAAGCTGACCAGATGACTGTGGGAGCTGTTGTCCAAAAACGTAACTTTTCCAAATGATGCTGTTGAGTAGTCTAGCACAGAACTGTGTAACCAGCCTCAGCCTTCTGAAATCTCAAGCTGTAGGCATTCACGCTACCCGAGATGCTTTCTTAAAGATCATACAATTTAAATTTTGCAATATACAGCACAATCCTTAAAAATCATACAATTTTTAACAATGGCATGACATTTACAGGAGAGATGGAACTGATAGGGAGTCCTAGTTCACGTCCTGTTCCCCCCTCCGAAAGACAACACAGGCGCCATCATTTTGAAAAACAACTTTCTAAGTTGCCAGTTCAGTTGGTTATAGAGATAAGGGCTGAAATGCACAGACGCAGGCAGTTATTTGTTATATTTTGGCCGCAACATGAGATAACATGACTCACTGAGAAAGACAATAATACTTGGCAAAGTGGAAGGCAGTCAGAAAAAAGGAAGACCAGACCGCAGATGGATTGCCTCAGTCAAGGAAGCCACGGATACAGCAGTCAAGAAAGCCAAAGAAACCAATTCTTGGTTGCATCAATAGGAGCATTGTGTCCAAATTGAGGAAAGTAATAGTACCATTCTATTCGGCTTTGGTCAGACCTCATCTTGAATACTGTGTCCAGTTCTGGGCACCCCAATTCAACAAGGACCTGGCCAAGCTGGAGCAAGTCCAGAGGAGGGTGACCAAAATGGTGAGGGGC
The DNA here is from genome assembly GCA_948472985.1 of Iguana delicatissima. Lineage (NCBI taxonomy): Eukaryota > Metazoa > Chordata > Lepidosauria > Squamata > Iguanidae > Iguana > Iguana delicatissima. The sequence continues at coordinate 554,756 of CAOKZL010000937.1, read as the reverse complement.
CTGGAAGCCATGCCCTATGAGGATAGACTTAGAGAGCTGGGGATGTTTAGTCTGCAGAAGAGAAGATTAAGAGGGGATAGGATAGCCATGTTTAAATATTTGAAGCGATGCCACGTAGAGGAGGGAGTGGGCTTGTTTTCCGCTGCTCCAGAGACCAGGACAAGGAGCAATGGATTCAAGCTGCAGGAAAGGAGATTCCACCTGAACCTCAGGAAGAACTTCCTGACAGTCAGAGCTGTCTGGCAGTGGAATCTGCTGCCTCAGAGTGTGGTGGAGTCTCCTCCTTCTTTGGAGGTTTTTAAGCAGAGGCTGGATGGCCATCTGTTGGGAATACTTTGATGTGGGTTCCTGCATAGCAGGGGGTTGGATTGGATGGTCCCTGGGGTCTCTTCCAACTCTTATTATTCTGTGATTCTATGATTCTATGGATGTTCTGGGTTTGCAAGGCCTGAGCAGGGTTGCTGATGATCAGGACTGTTGGACATCTCCCATTCAGAGAGTCATTAAAAGTCAAAGTGAACTTGATGGCAATTACAACAACAACAACAAGAACAGCAGTTATTGAATGCAGATATTCAGGTTTGCATCCTTCTGGCTCACTCATGTTCAGGTACCATATGTCAATCTGTCTACAGGTTTTCTTTAAAATTATATTTTAAAATGATATTATAAATAGTTCCACTGGGATGGCCCACCATTTCCTCTTTCTCGTGTGTGTTCATTCTTAAAATTCTGTACCACCACAAAAAGAAATAGAAAGAAAGAAAGAAAGAAAGAAAGAAAGAAAGAAAGAAAGAAAGAAAGAAAGAAAGAGAAGGAAGGAAGGAAGGAAGGAAGGAAGGAAGGAAGGAGCGAGCAAGCAAACAAACAAACTGGTAGGACTGGTCTTGCTAATTCCTCATTGCATGGGCAGAATACATATTTATTGCTGTGTGCCTTCAAGTCACTTCCAATTCATGGTGAATGTAAGGGGAGCCTATGACAGGGTTTTTTTGGGCAAGATTTACTCCATGGAGGTTTGCCTTTGCTTTCCACTGAGGCTGAGAGAGTGTGTGTCTTCTCCAAGGTCATTCATGGCTGAGTGGGGATTTGAACTCTGGTCTCCAGAGTCCTAGTCCAGCAATGAAACCCTTGCTCTGTGCTGGCCCTGAGAACACATACGGCCTGCTATATTTCAAAAAATGTGTAAATACAGTACCCTTAATTTACAAAGAGGGAAGGATGAAATTCAGCTGGCTTCCACTAGAGGGTAGGATCTGCTACCAACTAGTGTCTCTCCCAGCCAGGAGAGTTGGAATGCAGGAAAACCGTTCCTCTTAATGGTTGTCAGTTTCAAAATGTTTAGCTGCCTTAAGGGCTTCTGTTGATGAACTAGCAAACAAGGATATATTATTTGCACAAGGATATGTAGTTTGTCAGACTCCGAATCCACCTGCAAAATATCACACCCTGATTTTATTAGGTGTAGGTGATTTCTTTTCCCTCTCTCTATGACAGAGGGAAATTGGATGCCCACTCTTTTAAAACCTTTCTCCTTCAACCTTACTTTGGAAGATATTAGATACCATTTTAATACCACAATTCAGCCCCATTCTGCCACCCTCGGCCAAGTGTTTGCGAGGCCCCCGAACAAGCACAGAGCTAGGCATGGCCATTAACTGCTGAACATTCCTTTCTCCACCCAGGCAGGCCAGACTCGGCCAGATCTCGCTTTAGGAGACCTCCCTAGACAAACACCTCATCAAAGATGCACGCTAATACAAAGAACTCCCTGCCCCGAGCAGGCAACTTGATGAGCTTGACGCTTAACTGTCAAGTACGCTGCATCTGGATACTGGCCATTCCATTGCTGATTCGGAACTAACTCAATCATGCTAAATTCTGACCTCTCGGAGACATTGTCTCGCACCCAAACCTCAATGTTCTTCCCCAAGTACAGAGTAGCCTACAATCCTATTTTCCCTATAAAAACCTCTGACTCCGAGACCTTCCTCGGATCGCTCCGAACTTCCATCCAGCCTTGCTGCCGCTTCATCCGCCGAGCCTTTCCCTCAGTCTGAGTCCGAGACTGTGCATCCACTGACCTCTTCATTGATCTACCCCGGGCTTCGGACAGGTGTAGTATCACCCAATTCAACAATCCCTCCTAAAATTCCTCTATACCGCTACCACCTTTATTTCCTATAGTTACTTATGTGAGTGTGTTGCATACACTGTTTGCCTGTATTTAATAAAATCACAGCTATTCTTTCATATCTGGTGTGCTTCTTGGCTTGGCCTGACCCCATAGACGTTGGGTTTAAAGATTCCACTGCGTTGCCCTGCCTCTCGTTTTGCTAACTTGTGCTCTGAGCTAATTTTCCCCACCAATATTGGAGCACGTTTGGAGTCCCTCACGGAACCCCCAGCACACAGGGTAACAGAAACTTGTTCTTCCCTGTAGGCTCAGGCAAAAGCAAACTGCTTTCCTAGCTTTCATGTTCTTCCTCCTGAATAACAACTGCCATATGGATCACGCTCTGATCTTGCTTGGCCACACATGTGTTTCAGATTTCACCTGTAAAATGTTGGAGGGTATACTTATGCTGCAGTAAGCCTAAATACCCTAAAGAGACCAGATCTCTTCTCATCTTAGAAGCTAAGCAGGGTCAGCCCTGGTTGGTGCTTGGTTGGAGACCACCACCGAATACCAAATGCTCCAACCTACGTTTCAGAGAAGGAACTGGCAAAACCATTTCTGAGTATTCCCTTTCTAAGAAAACCCGAAGAAGTTCACGGGGTCACCATAAGTCAACAGGTTACTAAGAAATAGAATTGGCAAAATCATTCTTGATGGATTCTATCCGTCTGTCACGTGGTCTTCCGCTTTTCCTACTGCCTTCTACCTCACCAAGCATTATTATATTTTCAAGTGAGTCACATCTTCTCATTTTATGCTCCAAGTATGATAGCTTCAGCTTAGTCATCTTGACTTCTTGGGAGAGTCTAGGTTTGATTTGCTCTAGGACTCATTTATTTGTCTTTTTGGCAGTCCAGGGTATTGGAAGAATTCCAGTATTCTCTCTCCCCCCGCTTCTTTTTAGAGCAAGTGGGCATGGTTAGTATAGGGCTTCCTCTTTTGCATGCCAAAGCATCACCATTTGTCTTTGTATCATTTAAATGCATGATCATAAATACCTTGGTGTTCAGGTGATCAGATCATCTGGCCCAGGATCGTTGCTTGGGTCATCAGTCTTATAAAAAGTGCCCCCTTCTCAGATCCCTCCCTTCTCCTTCATTATTGCTTCCTCTTCCTCCTTTCCAACCATGCTTCACATGTCCATCAGAAGATGGCGAGTTAAGAATGAAACTACTACTGATCTGTTCATTAGGATGTAGGCACCCCAATGCATATGCAAAAACAGAAGCTATTAGTAAACTTTCCTAAGTTTGTAACCTGAAACTGCCTGCGTTGATTTTGTCTTCTTAGTCAGTTTCAAATCAGAAAAGCCACACAGAAATCTGGGCATGTTTTTTTCTGCTAGTCTGCTAAAAGAAGGCTAATTCCTTATAGTTTCAGTTTTCATAGAATTTCCCAATAGGGCGAACATCCTGGGAAACTCTAATTCCCAACACAGGGTATCCTGGAACTCTCCATATTTCAAACAAGTTGATTTTCTTCCTTTCAACTTTCTTCGCTGTTCAGCTTTCACTCCCATACATAGAAATACTCTTGCCACACATGTGTTTGATCTCCTCATAAAGTTCGAAGTTTTACACTGGTTCTCCATCAGTGGGCATTTCCCCCCCACCAGTTTCAACAGCCAGCTACCCACAAGGCCTTGGTGGTTGGCTTGCATTCAGCATCTATTAGCTGATGCTTATCTCCAGCAGTGAGAAAACACAGTGTTTGAACAGTACACAAAGGGGAAGAGATTATTTTGAATGGGGCGTTTGCGCGTACGCATAGACACACATGTTTGTGCCCATCCGTGCCCCTCGCCCTTATCCTCCAAAATTTGCTCTCGCACACAGGCCAGAGATGGGCAAGCAGCCAGCTGACAAAACCAGATGCCAATAATAAATGGAACCGAGGGGGATTGAGACAGACATTGTAGGAAAAGAGGCAAGTAGAAATCGTGGGTCAAATTTCATACCAGCAGAAAAGCTGCAGGTGCCCACAAGGACTGAACCAAATATTGGAACACCAGAGTTTAGAAATGTTATGTTTTAACACTATAATTCCCAGAATTCCTCATCCAGTCACCATTTCATTTGGATCAGGGGTCTCCCACATTTTCTCTTTTTCTTCTTATTTTTTTTTCATATTTCTGCCTCTCCTTTTCCTCTTTTTGTCTCCGATGCTTTCTTCTTCAATTATGCCTTTTCTATACCCTCCAACTGTCCTGATTTGGCAGACACATTTTCAACTAATCCTCTGCCAGCCTACTTTTTAAGCTGCTTTTAAAATTTTCCCATTTTTCTCTTTGTCCTGAGACGACTTCAGTTGTGGCAAACTGAATTCAAAGTGCAAAAGTGGCTTGAATTCAATTAAAATGGGACAGGAGGAGAGGAAAGGAAGGGGCAGAATCTTGCCCTTCCCAGTAAACTCAGACAAAAGCAAACTGCTGCAGAACCTCCTAGCTTGCCTGCTCTTCCTCATCAGTAACTTTTGCCATCTTGACTACACCCTGATGTGGCTTGCCCATACCTGTCCTGGTTTTCTTCTGTGAAATGTTAGTGGGTACACTTTTCTCTTTTCTCATTCTTTTCCTCTTTCTTTTTTCCCTGCTACCTTAACTTTCTTTCTTCTTTTCTACTTTTCTCTTTGACCTTTCCTTATCTTCAATTTATTAAATCCAATTTAAAAATTGATTTAGGCTGCAGATCAGGAGAAGCACTTGGGTGGTCCTCTGGATTTGCTAAAGTGTGGCTTCTCACAATACCTCGCTATTGTCTCTTCTGATTAGGGCAGCTGAGACCCACAGTTCAACAACAGCTGGAGGGCTGACCTTTCACTGAATCATAGAATTGGGAGGTATCTGCAAGGGCCATCTAGTCTAAGGCCATTTCTGCACTACACTCGTATAGTGTGACTATTCCACTTTCAACATCCTATGGAATCCTAGGGTTTGCAGTTTAGGGAGGGGCCGGACGGCCCTTGCCATGTAGGAATACACAGCTAAAACACTCCCGAAAGATGCTCATCCAACCACTGTTTACGAAGCTTTGCCCAACCCACTGTGAACTGGTTGTTGCACCTTCTGGTTCACAGAATCACAGTTGGAAGAGATGACAAGGGCCATCAAGTCCAGCTCCGTTCTGCCATGCAGCAATACACCACCAAAGCTCTCCCAACATCACTTGGAGGGTTATCGACAGGATCCAAGGCAGTTCATAATAAAGAGCGGAATGCTTTGGAATGCTTTGACGGTGTTTTTCTGCACGATCGCTGATACACTGTGCACGTGCTGAGATCATTTCCCACCAAATTGTGCATTGCAGACTGATATTTTGGTTTTCTATCAGGCCAGGCGTCTTTTGAGTGAACCATTTATTTGACCAAGAAGCCCTTGAGTTCTTCTGTTCCAAGGAAGAACCAGATATGCTGGATATAACCTTCACAGGATACAACCTTAACAGAGGAACTCCGTATTAGCCATGACAAATATTGCTATGTTGAACTCTGCAGCACCTTAAGCAAAAGCCAACGTGAAGCCATGTTAGATTCCCCACCAAGCCACAGGCAGCATAGGCAATGTTAGAAGGGATTATGGGAGATACAGTCCAACATCACTTGGAGGGTTATCACACCACCCAAACACACCTGATTCTGAAACGGTAAAGGGTAATATCTGGATGGAAGACTACCTGGAAGGAGTCCCAGGGATCTCCAGGTATAGCTAGGAATCCAGACCAAAACTCTAGATAGCCATGGCAGAGTTGACAGCACTGGAATGAATGAGCCAACAGTCTGATTCAGTTCATTGTTGTCGTGTGCCTTCAAGTCATTTCCAACTTATAGTGGCCCTAAGGTGAATCTATTATGGGGTTTTCATAGCAAGATATATTCAGAGGGGATTTGCCTTTGCCATCCAAAGATCATTAAACAGGCTGTTGTAACTGGATGTATATTGAGAGGATGCAACTCACTGGATAAGATGATAATGCTAGGTAAAGCAGAATGCAGCATGAAAAGAGGAAGACTGTACTATGGGTGGATTGATTCAGGCCACGTCCACTCATACTGTCACAGTGCTATTATTCCCCTTTCAACATCCTGTGGAATCCTGGGGTTTGCAGTTGAGGGAATGTCATTTTGAATTCTCAGCCAGAGAGCTCTTGGGCCTCAGTAAACTACAAACCCCAGAATTCCACAAGAGGTTGAAAGTGGAATAATAGCATTATAACAGTGCAGGGCGGAAATGGCCTCAAGTCAGTGCACAATTCAATCAATCCAATCCAATGACTGATTTATTGACTGACTGATTCAATCAATCAATCCACAGCCCTTACTTTGCAAGAGATGAGGAGCACAGTTGATGATTTGGGTATGTAGAAGTTCACCCATTCACAGAATCGCCATAGGTCAAAATCAGCTTGGTGGCAAATAGCAACAACAACAATTGAGATGTGTTTAAGGTGCTGAGATGGATAGCGACTGGTGGGGTGTTGGGGTTTCTGTGTCATGTATCATTGTGCTTCTTTTGTTTTAGTGTCCCCGATTGCATATGCATTTGTTCCATCCTTTGATGTAAAGGGCATTATAAATAAACATTATCATCATTATTATTATTATTAACAAAGCTGAGAGAGTGAAACTCGCCCAAGGTAATCCAATGGATTTCCACTGCTGGGTATTCAAACTCTACTCCCCTAGATCCTGGTTCAACATTCAGACCACTATACCACGCTGGCTCCCTTATAATGAACCAGTACAAGACAGCATTTTATGTTCCCCAAATTTCCCTTTTCTGCTTTAAGAAGTATGTTTTAGAGTCAGTTTTATTAATATGATCCGGCCGGAAAATTCAGTGTAGGACAAATCAATGCAGAATAAATGAATGGAGCACTTAGCAGAAGTTGTCCTAAACGCAAACAAAAGGAAGAAACTGAGTGCAAGAAGACGCAAGCTTAAAAAAAGTCTGTTGCTACCTTTAAAATGCACGAAGGTGGTGGTGGGGTTCCTATTCTGGTGAAATTAACTAGTTGAGCTCTGAGCTGAATTATTCAGTGTGGGATTATGCACTGAAAGAATGCAGTACTGAGAGAAACTCCGTTTATTTCGTAGACCATGGAATGTAAACTGAAGGTGGATTTCTAAAACTTTTCCTCTGTGTACAAGAGCAGCAAAAGGTGAAGGAGATAAACTGGAGATGGGTGATGAGTGGCAAAGGGTGGCAGGGGCACTGGGAACCTATACAGAGGACCTGCACCTTCTCCCTTCTACCATCTACCTAGTTTGGATGGTCTTTGAGGTTTGTTTCCCTTTTTTTGGGGTCTTGTCTTTAAAAACAAAATAGACAAACTTCATGGCTCTGCAGGATCCCACAATCATGAGGGGCTGGGGGCTCATTTTTAAAAGCAAAACGAACACATGCTTAAAATCCAGGAATTTGCAGGTATTCCATATCATGAGAGTTAGGTATTTCTTTTTAAAAGCAGAGCAAACAAAATTCAGAGATTTGCATGAAGCCTATAATAATGAGGGCTGGGGTCCTGCTTTTAAAAACAAAAGCAAGAATCAAAATATAGGGACTGGGAAGGAGAACGCAATCATGAGATTAGGGACTTATTTTTAAAAGGAAAACGATCAATCTAAAATCAGGGATTTGCAGGCAGCTGACATTCATCAGTGATGATGATGATACCAATACCTTCACTCTCAAAACCAGAAATTCCACCTTTTCCAATCTGAACTCAAAGGACTTGCGGTGTCCATTCCCTAGAAGGAAGATGGTCAAGGCTAGTTTGTAGGCCTTGTGGGCTAGTTTGTGAGTCTTGGCTCCATCCTGTGTTTTAACATGTAGGTGAGAAAAGGAAGCTTCCTCCTTGATTTGCAACTGTTAACATTCCTTGTTCAAAGTAACAGAATTTCTGAAGTAAGCAAATACCTAAGTTCCTGCTGAATTATCACATGCTCTCTGAAAATGTTAAACAGACTGCGACAGTTTAATGTTGATCGGGACAGTTTAATGTGGACAGATGCCAGACAGAGAGGATGTGCTCTGAACTAAGTGCTAATTGTTTTCCGAATGTCTACATGAGGAAACCCACCTGCTTAGAGTATTTAAAGTGAGCGCAGGGAAATGTGGTGTTGACCTGTTTTTGCTATAGAAATAAACCTTGCCTTTTCTTAATGCCTTGCTCACATTGCTTTGATAATCTGGACCCTCTGCTGGGCAACGAACCTCACTCTTGTGACACTCGGGACTTATTTTTAAAAGGAAACACTAAAACAAAATCAGGGATTTATAGGAAGCCCACAATCATGAGGATGAGAGGCTTACCTTAAAAAGCAAAACAAAACAAGGCTACGAATTTGCAGAAAGCTAACTTCAGCAGTCTTTGTCCTGCCTGGGCTGTGATGCAGTTTTACAAGAAGCTATGCAGGCCTCAACGCACAATGAAATATTTGCTCCATGATGGGAGCAAAGGAAGCTGAATTTCCCAAGATCTGCAGTTACCTTTTGCCACAAGGACTCCCTAGACGCCAGTGAGGAGCAAGCCGCCACGAACCAGCAGTTTCCCACTTGTCCCTGGTGCAAGTCATGGCAGCTGATTCCATCCACAAAGAGGTGGGGATCCTCACAGATGTCCTGCAAAGAGAGATGAAAAAGAAAACCACACAGTCAAGATGAGACAGAACTTGAAAAAATCACTTCTAAAAAAAAAAAGTTCCCAGTTTGCTATTAGACGTTGCAGTACTTTATACACACAACATCCTGTTGCTCTTTACTTTTTAGTTGAAAAAAAAAAGGCCTTAATATTGACAAAATAATGGTATAAATACGGGGAAAAAACGCTTGCCAAAATATCTCTTTAAAAAGTAACCTTATAAAACAGGGAAAAATGCTGCCTGAATTAACAATAAAGGTCATATCTCCTTTCAGTTGCTTTTAAAATCTTCCAGTTTCTCTCTCCTCCTCCCACTCCTCCTTAGTTTACTTTGATTGCTGCAAACTTTCAAAGTGCAAGAGTAGCTTGCACTTTATTAGCTCAGCAGTGGGGAAAGGAGAAAAAAGAGCGCTGTCTTGCTCTGGTCTCATCTTCCTTATTTATAACTTTTGCCGTTGCTACACGTGTCTTGATTTTCATCTGAGAAATGTTGGTGGATATACTTGTCTATAGAGAGCCAACTTGGTGTAGTGTGTTGAATGTCCGACTATAAACCTAGAGACCAGGGTTTGATCCCCCTGCTCGGCCATGGAAACTCACTGGGTGACCTTGAGCGCATCACACACTCTCAGCCCCATGACAGGTTTGCCTTAGGTTGCCATAAGTAAGAAAGGACTTGAAGGCACGCAACAACAACACTTGTCTATGGTCATTTCCACATTAGACTGTTATAGTGCTATTATTCCAATTTCAACATTCTGTAGAATTCTGGGGCTTGTAGTTTCCTGAGGCCAAAGAGCTGGCTGAAAATTCTAAAGGCCCCTCCCTAAACTGCAAACCCCAAATCTCATAGGGTGTTGAAAGTGGAATAATAGCACTATAACAGTGTAGGGCGGAAATGGACTACGACTCAATTGGACTTTCTTTCTTTGTAGGTTTTTGAACAGAGGTTGGGTAGCCATCTCTCAGAAAAGCTTTAGCTGTGGATCCTTCCACTGCTGGAGGGATGGACAAGATGGTATTTGGGGACGCTTCCCACCCTAATTCCATGAGTCTATAAAAGAGCTTTCCAAACTTTTCGTGGTGGTGGTGACACACTTTTTAGACAGGCATCATTTCGTGACACAGTAATTCTAGCAAACTGGAGGTTAAACTAACCCCATATAAGAGATCCGGGTGTGAGCGGGTCAAAATCTCATACCCACCGTATCTGAATGGGTTGGACATGGAGCTGGGGTGAGCTCTGAAACCAGGCAGGAAGCGAGGCAGCAACACAGAATGCAAAATATGCAGTACAATAAAACCAAACAAAAGAGTTTTCTTTGGCCAAAGGATTCTGCTGATAATCAGAACTGCGTTCAGTCCAACCTACTAGCAGTAGTGACCCAAAAGAACAACTGTATTCCTCAAGCTTCACATTTTTATACTATTTTCTTGGATAAGGAATAAAGAATAAAACATACATCAGCAAGATCAGTATTTCACTTAAGACTGACTACTTATTATTTCTCATCTAAGTCTTCCATCAGAGTTAGCAGTGTCTAACTATCATAATGTTCACAAACAAGTCTATCACTGACATAACAAATGTACTCCCAATTTCAGCAATAATACTTTCATACAGAAGTTGACAGTACAGAGGTTATTCATATAATTTTTCAACAGAAGAGTTAATCCATATTCTTGTTAATTATACTAATGGGAGGGCAACTGAGGATCCTCTAACATCCCCCATGTATATTTGAAGCCAACACGGGCACATACATAAATGGTAATAACAAAATATATGGGGATGCAACGTATCTCATTATATTTTCAAAAATATGATTTATTCATAACATATAACATACATTTCCAAGATTTGGATGGGGGGCCTCGTTCTCAGTCCAGGGAGGTGACACATCTATACCTTTCAGGTGACCGACTAATGTGTCGCGACACACCATTTGGAAAGCCTTGATCTATAAGTACAGATGGATTGAATGGGTGCTGTTTCTTGTCGTTGTGTGCCTTCAAGTCATTTCTGACATAGGGTGACCCTAAGGGGAACCTATTATGGGGTTTTCTGGGGCTGTATGACACATCCAAAGTCACCCAGTGAGTTTACCACGGCTGAGTGAGGAATCGAACTCTGGTCTCTAGGATCGTCACCCAACAATCCAAACAATACTATGCTGGTTCTCATGTAATGCTAAATGTTGTACTCTGTTATTACATCTGAGAAACTGGGTTTTCATCCATGAAAACTCATCCTACACTAAATAAATGGCCATGTCTGAAAGGTGCTAGAAGGTGTCTTCCCCCCTCGTACTTCCTTTATTTTGGTCCGTTGTCAAATTAATCATAGTTGTGTGTATAAAAATAGAGCTGCCAAGGAGAGTGAGGAGGGATGATGCTGGGAGGGTATGAGTGGTTCTAGGTCAACGGTCAACACTTTTTTGCTGTATTTAAAAAACAAACAAACAAAAGAAGAGGAATAGCACAAGACAAGTGATGGATGGTGCTGACGCCTCTTTCAATGCACACGGGCTGCAGATCATCAACCTCCTCTGGAGACCGATGTACCAGAAAGCAGCTCCTCTCCCCCGTTGATACACAAGTTATCTCAGTCCCAACGCAAGAGATACTCCAGAAATATCTGGAGGATCCCTAAACAAAGTCTGATTTTGGCACAGTAAGGAAGGATCATCTTGGCCTGCAGCAAGGAACATCTGCTTGGGGGGGGGAGTTTACAGGGAACCACAAATCATTGCTTGACCTTTCCTCCTCCAGTGTCTTTGCAGCCCCTTTGCCAAAGAATAAAGGAAGTAGAAAGATCTCTCTCCAGACCAAAAAACACCAACAACTATTAACTCTTGGACATTAAAAGAAGCATTTGTACAAGAAAAGGAATGTGGATCTCTCTCATTGCTTTACGACCCCAACATTAACACTGTTCTTGATCTTATGTGGCTTCAGGCTGATTTCTTCTTATGGAGATCCTATCATAGGGTTTTCTTTTCTTTTCATAGGGCCTTCTTTATTCAGAGGATTATTCGCCATTGCCTTCCTCTATGGCTGAGAGAGCATGGCTTGCTCAGGTTCACAGAATCATGCAGCGTGAAGGGCCAGTGAGTCCAACCCCATTCTGCCATGCAGGAAGACACAACCAAAGCACTCCTGACAGATCCCCATCCAGCCTCTGTCTAAAAACCTCTGAAGACAGAGACTCCACCACACTCCAAGGCGACACATTTACTGCTGAACTGCTCTTTATGTCAGGAGGTTCTTCCTAATGTTTAGGTGGAATCTCTTCTCCTGTAGCTTAAAGCTGTTTCTCCATGTCCTAGTCTCTGGAGAAGCAGAAAACTGGCTTGCTCCATCCTCTCTATGACATCCCTTCAAATATTTAAACATAGCTATCATGTCTCCTCTTAACCTTTTCTTCTCCAAGCTAAACATACCCAGCTCCCTAAGCCACTTCTCACAGGGCTTGGTTTCCATTTGGGACACCCTCCTCTCTGGATACATTCCAGCTTGTCAATATCCTTCCTGAACTACAATGTCTAAAACTGGATTCAGTATTCTAGGTAGGGTCTGCCAAAGCAGAATAGAGTGGCACTGTTACTTCCCTTGACCTTGGCACTATTCTCTTGGTCATGCAGCCTGAATTGCACTGGCTTTTTTAGCTGCAGCCTCACACTGCTGACTCACGCTCATGGTTGAATAGGGACCTGAAACCTGCTCTCTACTGTTACTCCAGTGCTCAAACCACTATACCACTTTAGTTTCCACATTATTTATTATAAAAAAAGCTAGATTACAAATAATATGTTATTTTGGTTTTTTTCTATCTTGTCCTATATCAAAAGATCTCAGGATGGTACACAATAAAATAATCTGGACAACTTAAACATAAAACTACATTTCAACATTTTTTTAATCCAGTCTAATGTTCATTTCATACTAGGAAATTATAGCTCTTTAATGATCATTGCTCCATCTGACAGAATCCTGGGATTTACAGTTTGGTGAGGCCCTATAGCTCTCAGGCCTTGAATGGGAGGAAGGTATTCTCCAACTGGGACTCCATAACATAAAAGCCCTTCCCCACATCTTCACAAAACATATGGCCTCTCCTATGGGAACAAACGAGGGGGCCCTCCAGCAGACCCCAATCCTTGGGCAACTGTGTCACCCTAAAGCAGTGGTTCTCAACCTGTGGGTCCCCAGATGTTTTTGGACTCCAGCTCCCAGAAGCCCTGAGTATTGACCACAGTGGTTGGGGCTTCGGGGAGCTGAAGTCCACAAACATCTGGGGACCCACAGGTTGAGAACCACTGCCCTAAAGGGTGGGGAACCTTGAGGTCTACCAGCAGTGCTAGCGTCTCCTTAAAAACTATGGAATTATTAGCTTAAAGGAAGCCTGTGAGATGAGAGTAACGGCAGGATCTTTTCACCTATGTATACCAGTACTAACTGTAGAGAGGACGCCAGTTAAAAGTAAAAGCGTATTTTATTGGAAATAGATTCACAGACAAGAAATCAAGCAATATCACAAACCTTACAAGGCTATTGAAGGAAAAGGCAAGAAAGGTTGGATAGAGAGAGATTTTGGGTGGAAGGGGTGATATTTACAGGTCCTGAAGCAGAAGACTGAAAAGGAGTGACTCAAACAAGAGTCTGAGGGAAACATGGAGTCTGGGATGCAGCGTGATGCCCAATATGCTACAAATTACCTGGGATGGAGCTGGGGTTTTTATATCCTATTTCCTACCCTGAAGAGGTGTGAGGAAACACATCAGTAATTGCCTTTCAGTCCAGAATGAGCTAACGGTCTTACCTTAGGTGACAGAGCATTGGTGGGAGTCATGACAGTCTCTTAATGGTTGGACAGGTAAGGGGACAAAAGGGAAGTTTCCGTAGGACTTGGTTACAGGATGTTGGTCTTTGATGACTTCACTTGGGCAGTTTCATCTTCTACTGTATTTTGACCTAGCACACGCTTGCAGCCACTATCCTTTCTACAGCATGTTTTCCAGCCATTAAGTGCCTACTTTTATAAGAAAATGATATTTCTCATCAATTTTGCTATCCAGCAGGATGGAGGGGAGTGTAAGCTGTGGTAAGGTGTATGTGTATCTCTGTAATTGGCTAATTCCAACCTGTGCTTTTATCCAGTTGCACAGATAGGAAACAGAAGCTGGGGGACGCTGAGCGGTCTGCAATCCAAAGCAGGAAAAAGGATTAATTCAATCCCTGCCCAAACCATACTGACTCCAGATTCAAAATTGCTGGTGTTATTACGATTCTCAGTCTGCAGCTTTTCAGATTCAAACCAGATGTCTAAATGGTCACCGGGGAAATACACACAGAAGAGATTACCTCCTCCCTTGCCTAAGAGGATTAAAAACATCTCCTCCCCTTTGGTCAATCTTGCTTGTTTATGGGAACCCACATGTCAAGAGCAAGCCTGAGAGCACGGATGATATATTACATTTGGGATGTTTAGCAAGGCAGGACTGCTTCTCATCAAGGATGATTTGCAGAAAGGAGACCTGACTAGCGCTGCCACCAATCTGGATTTACTTTGGAGCAGCATGGATCAGACCAGGGCTATAGCTCTCATTGGATCTGATAAGGCCCCACCCCCCTGGGCTGCCAGCCAATGGGGGCCTTCTGTCACTGCTTGCCCCACCCACAGTCCACGCTTTGACCGACAAGATGGCTGCCGTGGACGAGGCCACAGGGTGGCATCTCTACTTGCTGTCTCTGAGCCTCCAGGCACTAAATTGTGTCTCTGGATAATATCACCCTAAGCAGAAGATGTTACAGTCTTGTAGCAATTGAATTTCCCAGGCCAGGCAGTTTAGCAACTTTGAAGAAAGAAATGCATTTTTTCCTTTTCATCAGCTGGTATGTAAGAAATCCATTTTAGTGACTTATTGGAGCCTCACCACTACCACTTGCAAAACGGACTTGGGAACATCAGGGTTCAAATCCCTGCTCGGCCACGAAAACCAACTGGCTGGCCCTGGGTGTGATAGATGATGGCTCAGAAGTCCACGAGCAATTGACTGTGCCAGAAAAACAGCCAGTGATAGACCAAACTATCTTGGAAACACCCCCATCAGCTGAAAGACAAGCTGAGACAGATTTATTGCAGCCAATGCCAGGGGGAGAAGGGACCAGCAATGATTTAGAGGAATTAGATCCACCTTTGCCCACCAGCCTTCAATTACGGAGGAGACAAAAAGGAGCAGCTCAGAGGGAAGCTGTTTTGGTGAGATTGAGAGAACAGAACAATGACGAGTAACACCTGTTTTTGTCGGCTATATAAGTCTGTTGGCGTGGCTTGCTGTTTGCTTGTAGCAAATTGCTACTCAAGCTCCCACAACCCTTGTGTTCCGGCTCTCTTGACCCTTTTTGGATGGAGCACTCTAGACTTTTTCGATTTGACCTTGACTTCAGCTCAGCTCAGCGTTTCTACTTGATTGTTAGCACTGGACGCTCCCCACTGCCTCCTCCTCTTGGGCAAGTGCTATCGCCTTCCTTCCTTTGCTGGCGGAGAGGCACGGACAGGGAGCTGGACTCTGGCACTGGGCAAGTTACACTCTCTCAGCCTCAGAGGAAAGGAATGGCAAACCTCCTCTGAAGAAATCTTGCCAAGAAAGCCCTGTAACAGGTTCACTTTAGAGTTGCCATTAATTGGAAATGACTTGAAGGTACACAACAGGAGCACTAAATATTTTTGCAAATTAAATCAGCAGCTTTGCTTAACATAAGTTTATAAGGAGAACCTTGCTGGATCAAACCAAGGCTTATCTAGTCCAGCATTATCCATCCAGAGCTGTGAAAGTTTCTTTTTTAGGACTATACGTCCTAGTTACAGTAGTGGCTGGTGGATGCTAGGAATCATTGTCCAAAAAGAAGGGGAAGGAGAACTTTCTGAAGCTTTAAATGAGAATCTATGAGCAGCTCTCCTAACACCCTAAAGGCACCAGATCCCAGTTGATCTGGGAAGCTAAGCTGGGTCAGCCCTAGTTAGTATTTGGATGGGAGACTGCCAATGTCTACCGGGTGCTGGAGGCTGTATTTCAGAGGAAAGAAACTGGTAAAACCACCTCTGAGTATTCCCTGCCTAAGAAAACCCTATCAAATTCATGGGGTCAACTTAAGTCAATAGGAGACTCAAAAGCACATACACACCCAATGTTGTTAGTTATTCAAAGCAGCCAGCAAGGCCGTTTGAGATTTAACACCCCCAAGAAGTAACTTTCTCAGCCTCTGCATTCAGTATTACCGGCTAAGAGAACTAAAATATATTTTAGTTTCTGCAGTATTATTAACATATATGTATTAGCTTATAAGTGTGACACATTTTAGATATGCTTACGCATATTTTGGTGTATTTTATATTTGAGCTTTTGTAATACAACAAAGTCTAAGAGGCATATTTTTGGAACTGGTAGCTGAGCGAAGGACGACCTTGAATCTCCAGGTGCAAAGAACCAGATAGATAAAGATGAAGTCTCCTCCTCTCTTGGGAGGCACTCGCAAGTCTGAAGGCTGTAAGGAGTAAACCAAGTTGATAACAGAAAGTTGGCATTGTTTAGTAAAGGGGCAGCTGTAACTTTTGGGTCCTGTCCAAGGGGAGGGAACCTGTGTCAGGGAAGGGGGATAAAATGTGGGCTATTCCATGGGGGGGTGTCTCTCTCTCTGAGACACCCGGCTCTGCAGAGACGCATTTTCTTTTTTTAATAAACATCTGATGCTTCAGCCGATCCTGCCTTAAATTGCTTTATGAGTCTTATCAGCTATTTCTTACACTGGCTAACAACAGTAGATCATGAACAGCAGGCTAAAAACAGCAGGTTAACCTGCAGCTAACAAAAGTAATTTTCCAAGGCTCTGATTCAGAGGCATGCTATTTGGATTCAGGAGGCAATGGATAATAGCTGTTTTGAACACCCGTCATGTAGTCCCCCAACTAAACTTTCTCAAGCTCTAATCATGAGCAGATGAGTTTTATTCTCCACAAAACAAAAAGCCTCAACAACTAAAAGATGCAAAATATTCCCACAACAAGAACACCCAAATGCATTAGGCAAGAAGGCAATGTTTTTTCCACAGACATAAAAATCAGCATTCACGCTCCATAATGTAACAGGCTGAAATAAACGTCATGTTCCTGTGTGCATAATTTTTAAATCAGAAACATCCGTTAGGGTAACTGCAGCTGAAAAAAAAAATGCTTGAAGGGTGCATAAACCCTGCTTGTGACCACATGCTTTAAACATACAAAAAAGCAAAGAGAGAGTTGCAATAAGGGGGGACCAATCTATGTTCCAGACCCTCCTACACAGGGTCAAGAGATCAGTGCGTTGGAGAGCTTATTAAGCATTCATACTTGCAGATTTTGAGCCTCTCGCCTCCTGGAATAAGGCCTTCTCCCCAGTATTTCACCCTGATATTCAGGTTTTCCAAAGAGCCACAACTCACAGCAGTGGGACTTTTGGAACATCACAGATGATTCTCTCTCCACGTGTCCCGATTTAGTAGGGACAGTCCCAATTAATCCTCCACCACCCCACTTCTTCAGCTCCTTTTAACACGTTCCAGCTTCTCTCTCCTCTTCCCACGTCCCCCCTTTGTCCTCAGCTTATTTCAACAGCTGCAAAAGTAGTTTGCATTCAGTTAACTCTGCAGGGAGAGAGGAGAACAGGGGATGGAGTCCTGCCCTTCCCAGTAGGCTCGGGCAAAAGCAAACTGCTGCAGCCTCTCCTAGTTTGACTTTTCTTCCTATTCGTCCTGGAATAACTTATGCCATCTTCAACATGCTCTCATGTTGGTTAGCTACACGTGTCCTGGTTTTCTGTTGGGAGGTATGGGATGAGCACCTTATTCCCACTAAGCGGAGCTGCAGACCTCACAGTACCTTGAAATCTGAACAGACAGAATATTCATTATTACTATTTGTTTTCAGATTGAAAAACAGGATCCCCAACCATCGGGAAATGACTGCAGAAAGAACAATAGCCCAGCAAGAATCTTACACAACTTCTGCCCTGTGATTGAATGTCCAAAAGTGTTGTGGAGGAATTATTATGAGGAGAAAAACACAGAGGTTTTTTGTGTGCAAATATTGTCTTCTGCATAGAAAACACTATTTCCAGCACTTAAAAAAAAAATTCTATGCAGAAGATTTGTTGGATGGAAGAAAACCCAGGTGTTTTTTCTATGCAGAACAATTCTTCTGCCACACTTTGTTCAAATGTGTGTGCGTATATATTGTGCATCTTTAAGTTGCCTGCTAACTTATGGTGATTCCAAGAATTTCATAGTTGAGGCATATTTCTTTCATGCAGGCAGAAGCTTCTGGCCCTTGAAGTCCCAAACATCTGGAGGGGCCATGTCCCCAATCTCTTGGCCTGATGGCATGCTACCTTAAACGTTGCAACAGCCTGGAAAATGTGTTGCAGTCCCACACCACACTAAATAAATCTGGGAAGGAAAAGCAAGATTCAGCCAAGCTGGCATTTGGGTAAGTGACCACAGGGGAATTCCAAGGAAGGCTAGAAGAGACTGAAACTCTGGAGAGGTCTTCCTGCCCAGATAAAGTAATAGTTGTGTGTCTAGATCAGTGGTTCTCAACCTGTGGGTCCCCAGATGTTTGTGGACTTCAGCTCCCGGAAGCCCCAGCCACTTTGGTCAATGCTCAGGGCTTCTGGGAGCTGAAGTCCAAAACATCTGGGGACCCACAGGTTGAGAACCACTGGGCTAGATGGATATGCAGTCCTGGCTTTTGGACAATTAGTGGAGACAACACCACTGAAGGACTGCATTCTCCCTTACAAACCTGTCTGTGTTTTGAGATCTTCTAGGGAGGTCTCTGCGCCCCACCACCCTTACAGGTACAACTGGTGGGAATATTGGACACAGGGCCTTTTCAGTGGCTGCTCCACGGCTCTGGAACTCCATTCCCAGACAGGTTAGACTGGCACTCTCCTTGCTATCTTCCCTCAAACAGGTGAAGATCTTTTTGTTTTTCATAAGCTTTTGAGGACTGCTTGCTTAGGGGAATGGATCTCCCATATACATGTGCGTGCGTGTGTTTGTGTGTGTTTAACAGGATTTAATTTTTTGATATTTTAAAATTGCATATTTAATGTTTGCACATTGTGAATTTTAAACTACGTTCAAGTGCTGTAAATTTGCCTTGAGTCTTGAAATGGGAAAAAGACAGGAAATTAATAACAACAAACAGCACAATTTAATTAGTGCACTGCATGATTGCAACTCATTTCAATGGGTTGGTGGGTGGAGGTGGGTTGGTGGGTGGGGAGGACTGGGTATGTTTTTAAGTGTTTTTTAATGTAATTAATGTATTATTGTTGTTCGCCACCTCAATCCATGGGGAGAGGCGGGATAGAAATAAATTATTATTATTATTATTATTATTATTATTATTATTATTATTATTATTTTGCAAGTTACAGCAAACCTCAAATAAAAATAATATCCACACACACACACACACATACAGAGATCAATTGTGTTTTCTGATGGATTTTTCTATGCTTTTATGAGTACACTTTTGGAAGGTACTTTTCTTCTTTTTAGATCAGGTATTTTCTCCTGGTAGCAGGATAATAAAAATTACAGAGATACTGACTGGCAGTATTCAAAATGTTGCTTTACATAGCTGAAGGGATGCCATATAGAAGATGGAGCCAGCTTGTTTTCTGCTGGTCCAGAAAATAGGACATGGAGCGATGCATTCAGATTACAAGAAAAAAGACCCCACCTAAATATTAGAAAGAACTTCTTTACTGTAAGACAGTGGTTCTCAACCTGTGGGTCCCCAGATGTTCATGGACTTCAGCTCCCAGAAGCCCCAGCCACTATGGTCAATGCTCAGGGCTTCTGGGAGCTGAAGTCCATGAACATCTGGGGACCCACAGGTTGAGAACCACTGCTGTAAGAGCTGTTTCACAGCAGAATATGCTGCCCCCAGGGGTTGTGGAGTCTCCCACTTTGAAGTTTTTTAAAGAGAGGTTGGACGGGCATCTTTCACGACTGTTTTAGTTGCGTATTTCTGCACGGTAGGAGCTGAGCTAGATAGCCCTTGTGGCCCCTTTCAATTCTATGATTACAGCCTACGAATATCAGGACAGCAAGTGCTGGAAAAGCTTCCGTGCATAAACTTTTTGAACGAGAGAATGGACATGTTATCTAAAAACCTCCTGTTTGCCAGTAGCCAGAGCTGCTTAATTGACCAAGGGCCTGATGACTCAGTATAAGGGAGCTTCCTGCAGTCCTTGCCTGCTACCAAATCAAACAAGCTGTGGGTGTGAACACAGAAACTTAATTTTCTTTCCAGCCTCTGATCCTCTTATTCATTTTCAACCATGCATGAAGCCGCTCAAATTAACACCCTGCACGGCCCCGCTGCTGAGCCATAAGGCTTTGCCGATAAGATCGCTCTGCTTTCACGCTCAGGGAGCTAACCTTGGCTTCTCCCTGGCGGGCAAAGCACCGCCGGCCAAACAGCAGAAGGATGCTCAAAACACACACAGACACACACGCGCACTGCTGATTAGTGACCGTGGGGGATGTCACAGTGACCTTAATGCGCAGGACATGGGATCTCTCTTACCGGGAAACGCAGCTCCAGCTGCGGCGGTCAGGCGGTTAAACCAGTGGTGACCTGGTTCACAGGAGGTTCAAACAGATGAGCTTACACATGCTCCCCCTTCTTAAATGTGGCAAAGCTACAGGCTGACCTTATGGGCAGGGCTGTTGTCTTCCTGGCTCCGAAAACAGCCAAAAATTCTTTTAACGTTTTTTTAACTGCTTTAAATGTTTTTAATGTGTTTAATTTTTTTAATATGTTTTAATGGTACTTATTGTTGGAAGCCACCTGGGGTCCCAATTCTGGGAGAAAGGTGGCCTACAAATACAATAAATAAATAAGCAAATACATAAATAAATACCTATTAAAGAATTTGGCACACAGGCACTTCAGCATTGGTATCGGAAAGTCTGTCAAAGAAGGAGAAAAGGAGTGGAAACCGGTGTGTAGATATATTAGAAATAGATGGCAAATTGAAGTGTAGAGATGGAAAGAAATATGATAAGGAGAGACAGTAGTTTATAAATTTGTAGTAGTTTATACATTTGAAAAGTGTGGAGGAAACAGAAGTATGAAGAAATCAGTAAGAATTTGGAAATGTAAGCGATAGAATAAAGCGTGCAACAAACAAGGAAAAGAGGTTGATAGGAAATATCATTATAATTAAAAAGTATGTGTGTATAGAGATGTTAGTGATATGATATAAAATGATAAGGGAAAAATATCTAATAGGAAAATACGAAAGTTACATATATTGTTTTGTGTATAATATGTGAACGAGACTTTTTTAATTTATATTTGCGTAAAAATATAATAATAAAAAAAGAACTGGTATCGGAAAAAGTTGAATTGGATCAACTACTAATTCAAATTGTGACCTGGAACACAGCCACGGTGGTGGAGAGAGCTTTCCATAAATCATTCTGATGTTGCATCCAAAGATATAGACGGGTTAGTCTGCATCACCACATGAAGGAATCTAGTAGCGCCTCTGAGAGCAACTGACGGAAAGAAATTACAAAGAAAGACTACAAAGAGAAACTGCTGAATTAAATTATCTTCACAAATTTCATTCTATCAGCAGAGGTATAAACAAAGATAACAGCTTCACGCCACATTACGTGTATTAATACAAAAGTCCTCGCAACTAACTATATAGGAAAAAGAATCTTCTTAAAGAGAGTTTTGAACCCTGGGAAACGGACTTTTGGTAAGCAGAATTATTGCTTTCATGCATCAACACTAGCTGACCACTGTAAAGGTCTGGAAGAATCATAGGACATTTCTACATTACATGGTTATGGTGCTATTATTCCAGTTTGAACATCCTGTGGAATTCTGGGGTTTGCACTTTATTGAGGCCCAACAGCTCTCCGGCTGAGGCTTCTAAATGCCCCTCCCTAAACTGCAAATTCCAGGAATCCATCAGATGTTGAAAGTGGAACAATAGCACTGTAACAGTGTGGTGCGGAAATGGCCATAGAATCATAGAGTCGGAAGAGACCACAAGAGCCATCGAGTCCAACCTGCTGCCATGCAGGAATATGCCATCAAAGCATTCCCAATGGATGGCCATCCAGCTTCTGTTTAAAAACCTCCAAAGGAGGAGACTTCGCCACACTCCAAGGCAGAATATTCCACTGCCAAACTGCTCTTATTGTCAACTGCTCTTATCATCAGGAAGTTCTTCCTAATGTTTAGATGGAATCTGTTTGCCTGAAGTTTGAGGCCATTTCTCCATGTCCTAGTCTCTGAAGCAGCAGAAAACACACTTGCTCCATCCTCCTTACAACATCCCTTTCACTATTTAAACATAGCTATCATGTTCACTTTCTCTTCTCCAGGCTAAACATAGCAAGCTCTCTAAGCCACTGGGTATGTTTAGCCTGGAGAAAAGAAGACCCACATCATTTCACCCAGCCATTTGAAAACTGAAGATAAGGGACATGATTTGCATCTTTCTGGGTCCTATTATATTCCATCCTACTCCCACAACTGTGCAAGTATGCAATTTATTATCACTCTGCACTGCATCCCAAGATTTGGGTTTATATCCACAAAAGCTCACGTACAAATAAAAACCAGTTAGTCTGAAAAGGTACTGCCTTTTTCCTTCTTCCCCTTCCTTCCTCTCTTTTACGAGAGAGGTGTGTATTGCTGTGCATCTGATGAAGGAGGCTGAATTTATGAAAACCTATGTTACAAACCTCTCTCCCAGTTAGTCTCATAAAATTCCTCATTCTGACATTGGGAAAGTTACCAGGAGGAGGGAACTGGGGAGAGGGGATTTAACCCTTGCCCCCCTTACCGTCTTGATTTAAGACCTCCTTCCTTCCATAATCTCTTTCAAAATAAATTTTAAGAGGCAGGGACCTCCAGTTTGCAAACTGCCAAGGTGTCATCTAGGCTGCGGCCGGAGATTTCCGGCAGGCACTGAACAGACACTTTCAAGCACCTCTGTGCAACAACAATAAGGACCAGAAACTTTAAAAAGCCCATGAAAGCCATTTACCACATCCTCTACGTCTTCCAAATATTGTTGCACGTACTACTGCACAAAAGGCTATACCTTCACTGTGTACACTGTGCTTGTTTATTCCGCAGCAGTTTGCGCTGTGCTGGCTTTTGACAGTAAACTGACCATTAAGCACTTCCTATCTGGGGGAAAACATATTTAAAGAGCATATTAAATCTCCCAATGGAACTTCTAGAACAGCTGCAACAATAAAACACACATTTATAGGCTGAACTGCAGAGACAAGCTAGGGAGGGAAGGGAAGTAGGAGTCCTGCTAATGGATCCATGTGCATGTATGTGCTTTGGGGCAGAGCACCAAAGGCCAATCAAAAGCAGAAAAATCTAGCACATGCCTGTGTTTTCCCCCTCCTTTTGGATGAAGCATATCCCATATCTCCCTGAAAGAGGGGGAAAAAGGATGCAGACAAGTGTAAAATGGACCCCACATCCTTCTCATCCGTGGGAGAGGAGATCCCAAATTCTATCTAGCTTCCACCACCCACTAATTTGCCCCACGTGACTTGATAACGTAGTGAGAAATTCAGCATTTCCTTCCCCCTCCTGTAAGGGAGGAGAATCCACAAAACACCCCATGAAGAGAGATGGAAAAGGAGAGATCTTTTAAGGAAAGCTTTTATTCTGACATTTATTCTGACAATCTGACATTAGCAGAAGGCTATCTTACACATGAAGGCATAGGGGTTAAATGATGGATTAGGAATCCAGGGCCATTTCCGCACTACTGTCTTATAGTGCCGTTATTCCACTTTCAACATCCTGTGGAATCCTGGGGTTTGCAGTTTAGGGAGGGACAATCAGAAATCTCAGCCAGAGAGCTCCTTGGCCTCCATGAACTACAAACCCCAGAATTCCACAGAACGTTGAAAATGGAATAGTGATGTTCGTTTATCTGTACACCCTTAATTTTTGTTTCTTCAGACTGGTACAATATATCATATGTGGTGGACCTGCCCAAAGACATGAAGATACTGGAAAGAAATACACAAAACTATAGAAAAAATCTTTTCATATTCAATTCACTATGACCCCAGAAATGTATTTATTAAATATACTTGATGGAATAGATAATCAAACCGACAAGAAGTACTGGAGAATAACACTATATATGGTAACAGCTGTTGGAATAGAATTTGCAAAATTTTGGAAAAATGAGGATGTTCCCAAAATCGAGCAATGGTTTCAAAACATACAAGAGATGAAAACAGCAGATGCTCTTTCACGAAAATTAAGAAACCAAACAGAAGAAGGCATAAAAAACGAGTGTGCTCCAATAGATAATTACCTCCAACACAAAATATAATTAATATATAAAGAGCATTTGAGAATGCATAGTTGGGGAAAAATACAGTATTATATTCCAAAGGGTTTTAAGAAAATATGTACTAAAGTGTTAAGGTTACTTAATAGAGTATCTAGTACATAAGGACCTGGAATGAAGGTTATTAAAAGACAACTGTTGAAGTCCGTAAATAACTGATAACATTTACGTTAACACTAAGATTTTAGGTAGAAGTGTAGGAGGATAAGAAAATAGTGTAAACTTTCATGTACGTAGATAAAAATATGATGGAGAAACTGTTTTTAAATATTTGTTTTGCATTAAAATAATATACAAAAATGATTTTAAAAAAAAGTGGAATAGTAGCACTGTAACACCGTAGTGTGGAAACGGCTCCGGAGTCCAGAGTTCAAATCCTTGCTCAGTCATGGAAACCCACGTGGTGACTTTGGGCAAGTCACACTCTCTTAGCTTCAAAAGAAGGCAATGACAAACATCCTCTGAAGAAATCTTTCCAAGAAAACTCGGCGATAGCTTTGCCTTAGGGCCACCATAAGCCGGAAACAGACTTGAAGACACGCAGCAACAAAGTCCTGTGATGAGCTGACCTTTTCCTTGCTCTGAACAAAAAAACACATCCAGGCCAGACCGGTCAGCCTGAAGCACCAAAATCTGAGATCACTACACATTTCAGTCTGACTTTTAACCTTCCGCTCTACCCTCAATGACTCAGCCTTGTGTTAACTCACTACTTGCAGGAATCACTCAAAAAGTGAAAAGTTCAGGTTGAATCATATTTAAAATTTAAATGTTCTCATTTCGCCAGGCGTTTTTTAAAGGAATTGTTACTGGGTATCCATTCTCTCATTTAAAAATGCAATTAAGGAGCGAAAACTTCTCCATCACATATACAATTCTGACGTTCAGATTATGCGGAAAGCAATTTTTCTTTTTTTAAAAAGCTGTCAATACAGAGCTGCCGATACATTTAAATACACCAGTCTCCATTTTTATTATCCTGCCAGACACTCGTCTCCATTTTGATTATTCTGCTGAACATCAGAAAATGCTTGAATTTAAAGAAGAAAAAGTCTTAGAACACTTGTCAAAGCTTAGAAGAATTGGCTTCAGAACACAACTGACCTGGGATTACAAAAGATGTATATTTTGGGAATCATTTTTATTTTCTGTCCACGGGGACTTGTGGAAGGTATTGAAATAAAGGTGGGAGCCATGCAGTTTGCTGCTTAAATTGTGTGTCCATTTGTCTCTCCTGGGTGTCTAAAAATCAGGACTGGGCATCGATTTGGAGACGTAACTGTTACTTAAAGCATTCCTTGTCCTTTGGGTATTCCAACCTTCCATAGAAATACACTGATTTATGGAGACATCTTTCTTTATACTGGAGTGTTGGCAAACGGGACACTGTTGTGCCGAGTTGTCTCTCCTGTGCCCACACTAGCAAGTTATTCTTGGGATTTTTGACCAAGATTTTTGGTTCCTGTAGGTAGACAGCATAGAATCGTGGTTTGAACATTGGACGAGGATGCTGAGAGACCAAAGCTGAAATCCCTGCTCAGTCATGGAAGCTCAGTGGGCTGACCTTGGGCAAGTCACACTCTCTCAGCCTCAGAAGGCAGCAATGGTTCGTCTCCTCTGAACATAGCTCGCCAGAAAACTTGGTAATAGGATTGCCTTAGGATTGGTGTAAGTTGGAAACAACTTGAAGGCAAAACAACAATAAATTAACTTTATTCATCCAATCCCTCTACTACTTGTCAGTTGCATTTTAAGCTGAGAAAAATCTGATTCAGTATAACTAGTTGAACCTTCTATTTCACTAAAGCACAGATGTGAGTCTATGGGCAGAGGAAACTTGCCACGTTTTGTCTTTGCCTTTGTTACTGTACATATACTTACAAACAATTGAGAAACAAGAGCCTTTGTGAAATGGAACCAAGCTTTGCAGTGTGTTAATTTGTTAGTCTATTCTTCTGAGAACTAGGGTTTGTCAATGCTTATCTCCTTGGAAAAATAACCAGAACGTCATATTCTATATTTAGCCCATCTAACATGATTGATTGTATTACCATACTCCAGACAACTGTGGTAATACAGTCAGCCCTCCACATTCACTAGGGTTAGGGGTGCAGGACCCCCATAAAAGTTGAAAAATCGTAAATATCAAAATGCGCGAGTGTGTCTGTGGGAAGGGGACTAAAGCGTGGTGGAAAGAATGGACACCTAAGGTCCAAACCAGGTCAGGGAAAGGGGATGGGTTGGCATAGTGGCCCTATATTTCCTCCCTCTCATTCATCTCCTTCCTTGGAGAGGCCCAGATGGGCCCTGGTGGCACAGTGTTTAAATGCTGGTACTGCAGCCATAATGTTGTGAGTTCGATCCTGCCGGGCTCCAGGTTGACTCAGCCTTCCATCCTTCCGTAGGTCGGTAAAATGAGTACCCAGCTTGTCGGGGGCAATTAGCTAAAAACATTGTAAATGGTTTAGGGAGTGCTTTGCATTGATAAGCACTATAGAAATGTAACTGCTATTGCTATTGGATGCGGGAAGAGTATCAGGAGAAGGTTTGTGGTGCTGAGAAACTGGGTTACGAGTGGATCCATCCTTAGTTGGCCATGCAGTGGCTGGTGGAAGAGGATGAGGCAGGTTTTTTAAAGGGCCGCTGAGAGGAAAGGTTCCCCCCAAAAAGCAGTACCTGAGGTGAGGGGGGCAGAAGTTGGAGAAATAGCAGACAGTCCATGAAAGTCAAACCCACAAATGTGGAAGGCTGACTGTGCATGTATGTGTGTGTGTGTGTGTGTGTGTGTGTGTGTGTGTGGTGGAGGGGTGGTATGCAAAATTTTCCATAAAAAATAGAGCATTGGAAAATTTTCTGGAAAATGGCACCTCTCCGGTTAGAATTGTGGGCATACTGCTTTGTCACATCTCCCAAAGCTGCAAATTGTAAGAAATACCAGATTTGTGGAAAAGGGGAGTGAACAGGGCTTACAGGAGGGAACTGGTGCGAGGAAAAGGTCCTAATTTGGATTGGGAAACACTTGTGGCTGTTATAAGCTAAGGGCCCTTTTTGCTTTTAAGAGGCAAGCCGCACCATAAGAGACAAAGATGTGATTGATCTCACACCTAAGTTGATTCACAATTCAGAGCTTCCCAACCTGCTTAAATAGCAGCAGCAATGGCTTGGAGCATTAGGACGATATGGGGCAATAAATCTAGGTTTGTTAAGACAAGCAAAGTCAAACATTTATAGCTTAGCCGAACAACAACAGAAGATGCTGGAGGCCATCTGTCATTATATAAAGCTGTGCTTCTCAGGCTATTTGAAGGGGGGGCATCTTGCAATTATTTTTTCCCAATGTGCCAAGGTTGTTGCTGTTAACTGCCGTCCAGGCGACTTCGACTTACAGTGACCATCCAAAGATGGAGACTCCACCACGCCAAGGCAGCATACTCCATTATCAAACTGCTTTTGCCATCAGGATGTTTGCTCTCTATCGTAGGCCATTTCTGGACTAGACTGTTACAGCGCTATCATTCTACTTGCAACATCCTATGGAATCCTGGGGTTTGCAGTTTTGGGAGGGGCCGACTGGCCCCTCCCGAAACTGCAAACCCCAGGATTCCATAGGATGTTGCAAATGGAATGATCGCGCTATAACAGTCTAGTGCGGAAACTGCCATAGTCTCTGGAGCAGCAGAAAACAAGCCTGCTCCCTTCTTGACATGACATCCCTTCAAATATTTAAACATGGCTATCACGCCCCTTCCTAACTTTCTCGTCTGCAGACTAAACATGCCCTATTTATGAGAACAGGGGAGATCCTTCTTCAGCCAGAGGTCCAACGGAAGACTGTTCCATAAATGTGGTGTGAGATCTTGAAAGGCTCGCAGCCTTGACAGAGGTGTGCATGTTGATGGAACAACAATCCCTTTGCCTGTAGATCTTAAATTCCAAGATGGAATATACCATACAAGCTGAGCTGTTATAAGGGTTGGGAAGTGGCCGTCCTTGAGTACTTTGATTTTTGTTTGTTGCTGCACTGTACAACTCTTGGGAGTGCAACTTCCATTGGTCTTGCCTGGAGGGAAGTGCATTCCAGCCCAGGGGCTCCTTGTTTAGTCAAACATGGAAAACAGATCGCCAGCCAGAGATAGTGTGAGTAGAATTATTTGTTCAGGGGCCCAGTGGTACTATTGGCTGTGCAGGATGATAGAATCACAGAGCTGGAAGAAACCACAAGGGTCATCTAGTCCAACCCCAGCCAAGACCAATGGAAGATGGACTCCCAAGGGTTATACAGTGCAGATGATGGATCCCCTCACAGAAAGGGCTGGAATGCTTCTCTGCTGTGTGCATTTGGCACCAATAAATTTTATACTATCACAATAATTTGTTCTGTACCAAATGAAGTCTTGGCAAGGCACAGAACTACAGCATACCCAGTTCCAGAACAGAACACTCCACATAATGCAGGCTTGGACAAAGCAAACTTGTTAGAAATTCCAAAAGGATCTTCACAGAAACAGTTAAGTGGGCAACGAAAATAAAAGTTCCAAGTAAACTAGTGAAGCACAGGTATACCTCTGTTAACAAAGCCTCTTAATGCAAATCCTTCTTACAAAGCCCTTTAGGAACCAACCAAACCCCTTTTGCTCCTCATCCTTTGTTTAGCAAGAAGTTTTTAAGCAGCATCAGCACTGGGAAGACAGAAGGAGAAACACAGATTTTTGGTGTTAGGTTGCTGCAGTGTGTCTTCAGTAAACAATGAAACAAGGCTTCAGCTGGAAATGAACGGGATGCTACTCTAGATAATCAAATGTACCTTTGTGTGCCTGCCTACAAGAACCAAAGTAAGCAGACCTTCCTTCATAAACGAAGTTTATGTTCTAACTACGGAGGGGGATGAAGAAGAAATTGAAAAATTCTGTGCTGGAGTCCAGGAAGAAATTGCTCACACACCAAATCAGGACTTGTTAGTCACAGGCGACTGGAATGCAAAAGAAGGAAACAGAGTAACAATCAAATATCGTAGGAAAATTTGGCCTTGGATCAAGAAACGAAACAGCTGAATTTTGTGGGGCTAACAGTTTGTTCACTGCAAACACATTCTTCAAGTAACCCAAGAAGCAGCTGTATACATGGTCATCACCTGATGGCCAATACAGAAATCAAATAGACTACATAACTGGAAGAAGAAGAAGCTCCATCCTTTCTACTAAAATGAGACCAGAAGCAAATTGTGGAAGCCCACAGATATCAAAAATTAGAGTAAAGCTAAAGGAGAACACTAAACCAACTACTGTAACAACGTACAACCTGAAGAAAGTCCTGGTAGAATTTAAAGTTAATGTAAAAGTAGGTTTACACAAGACTGGCACCAGGGACATTGTCAGGGAGGAATGCAAAAAGACACTAGCTGCAGCCAAAACAAAGAGAAGCCTTAGTAGATGACAGATGAAACTCTTCAAGCAGTTAAGGACAGACAAGAAGCAAAAGTAAAAGGTGATAAATATAGAATTAGAACCTTGAATGCAATTGTTCAGTGACTTGTGTGCAGGGACGAGAAAAACTGCTATAATAATCAATGCAGAAAAACAGAAGATGACAACAAGAAAAAAAAGGAAGAACAAGAGACTTCTTCTACAAGATCTGAGAAATCCAATGAAAATTTAAACCAAGAGTGGGAATGCTATATTAGCAGCAGAGGAACACATTACATGACCAAGTAGGAACGAAAAGACAATGGAAATAGTACACTGAATAACTATATAAAAAAGATGAAAGTGTAGCAGACTAATTCAGTGAAGAACCATTTGAAGATGAACCTAAAGTTTTGGAAAGTGAAGTGGAAGCTTCACTCAGAGCACTTGGGAGAAATAAATAATCAGGAACAGATAGCATACTCAGAGCTGTTTCACACTACAGAGCCAGAATCTACTCTAGGTCTCACTAAAATCTGTCAACAAAGATGGAAAACAAAACAATGGCCCACAGATTGAAAACACTCGATGTACCCTCTAGGAAAGGGGACATCAAGGATTGCAGTAACCACAGGACCATTGCAATCATCTCTCATGAAACCAAAGTGATGCTCAAAATTCTACAGCAATAGATGTTAACATATATGGAGCGAGAAATGGTAGGTGTCCAAGTTGGTTCACGAAAGGAAGAGGCACTTGGAATCGTATTGCAAACATATGTTGGATAATGGAGTGCATCAAAGAATTTAAGAAGAAAATCAGCCTGTGCTTTTTAGATTATAACAAAGTTTTTGCTCGTGCAGATCATGAAGAACAATGGATCACTGTTTAAGAAATGAGTGTGCCACAACATTTGATTGTCCTAATGCATAACCTGTACTCCGTACAAAAAGCTACCATCTGGACAGAATACAGAGGAATGGCATAGTTTCTAATTTGCAAAGGGATCAGGCAAATCTGCATTTTATCACCCTGTTTAACTTGTACACTGAAATTATCATATGTGAAGCATAAGTAGCCTTGGATGAAGGAGGTGCGAAAACTGGAAGAAGACACATCAACAGTTTAAGATATGCATATGACACCATACCACTAGCAGAAAATAGCAGAAACTTGGAATGATTACTGAAGAAAGTCAAGGCAGAGGATGTAAAGGCAGGTTTACAGTCGAACATTAAGAAAACAAAATAATGACCCCAGATGATTTCCATAATTTTAAAGGAGACAACAAAGACACTGAAATAGTGCAAACTTTTCCATACCTTGGCCCCAGCATTAGTTTGAATGGAGACTATAGGCAAGAAATCAGAAGACCTGGGACTTGGAAGGATAACTATGAAGGAAGTAGACAAGATCCTGAAGTGTAAAGATACATAATTGAGTACTAAAATTAGGATGGTCCATGCCATTGCATTTCCAATTTCTATATATGGTTGTGAAAGCTGGACAGTAAAGAAAGCTGATAGGATTGTATTCATTTGAAATGTGGCGCTGGAGAAGAGTTCTACAGATACCATGGCCTGTTAAAAAGATAAATAAACGGGTCCTAGAGCAACTCAAGCCTCAACTCTCTTTGAGAAATCAAGATAAATTAAACGGAGAGTGTCATACACTGGACGTAACATGAGAAGACATTGCTCACTAACAAAGACAATAATGTTTGGGTAATGTAGAAAGCAGTAGGAAAAGAGGAGAACTGCATGGCAAGTGAATTAGCTTAATCAAGAAAGCCATGGTCCTGAATCTGCAAGACCTGAGCAGGGCTGTTGATGTCAGGGCGACCTGGAGGTTTCCCATTCATAGGGTCATAGTATTACAGAATCATAGAGTTGGAAGAGACCACAGGGGTCATCCAGTCCAACCTCTTGCTATGCAGGAACACACATCAAAGCACTCCCAACAGATGTCCATCCAGCCTCTGCTTAAAAACCGCCAAGGAAGGAGACTCTGTCACACTCCGAGGCAGCATATTCCACTGCCAGACAGCTCTGACCATCAGGAAGTTCTTCCTGAGGTTCAAGTGGAATCTCCTTTCCCACAGCTTGAATCCATTGCTCTTTGTCCCCTGGAGCCCACTCCCTCCTCGACATGACATCCCTTCAAATATTTAAACATGACTATCATGTCCCCTCTTAACCTTCTCTTCTGCAGACTAAACATCCCCAGCTCCCTAAGCCACTCCTCACAGGGCTTCATGGCTTCCAGACCCTTCACCATTTTGGTTGCCCTCCTCTGGACACGTTCCAGCTTGTCAACATCCTTCTTGAATTGAGATGCCCAGAACTAGATGCAATATTCCAGATGAGGTCTGACCAAAGCAGAATAGAGTAGTACCATTACCTCCCTTGATCTAGAGACCATACTCCTATTGATGCAACCAAGGCCCTTTTCGCATGGCATTTTCCATGCAAAAGGGTGCTGGAGAGTTGCGCAATTGTGAGGAGTGATCTGCACGATGCACTCACAATCGCACAATGCTCCAGGGGCCGGCAGGCACTGATTGTGCACCTTTTCATTCTTGGCTAGAAGCCGAAAATGGTGTGTGACCGCACATTGCTCCTGGGCCCCACACGCGCTTACCTGGTGTGCGGAGCCTCCGGAGCTGCACTGGTCACGCTTCCTGCCCCAGCGCAGCCTGGGAAGGTCCCAGGCTGCGCTGTGGAAGGAATAGGCGGGGCTCTTGCGTGAGCAGGCAGCTTGTGTGGAGCCGAAGGACCCCAGATCCGAGAGCCTCTCACCAGAGCGTGGTCGAGCGATCCCCGCACCCCAGCGCTGGAAGAAGGCAAGGTGTGGAAATGGCCCAAGAATCGCATTGGCTTTCTTGGCTGCCGCGTCACACTGCTGATTCATGTTCAGCTTGTGATCTACCAAGACTCCTAGATCCCTTTCATACGTACTGTTATCCAGCCATGTTTTCCCTATCCTATATGTGTACATTCCATTTTTATTGCCTAAGTGTAGAACCTTCCATTTCCCTCTTTTGAAATTCATTTTGTTAGCTTTGGCCCAGCTCCCCAATCTGTCAAGGTCATTTTGAATTTTGATCCTGTCCTCTGGGGTATTAGCAACCCCTCCCAATTTGGTGTTACCTGCAAATTTGATCAGCTGAAGTTGAAGCTGATTTGATGGCAGTTAACAATAAAGGAAATGACACTTTATTACTTCCTATTCAATTTATAGCCATTTTCTGGGGTTCAGGGGGATTATAAAG
Organism: Iguana delicatissima; assembly: GCA_948472985.1. NCBI lineage: Eukaryota > Metazoa > Chordata > Lepidosauria > Squamata > Iguanidae > Iguana > Iguana delicatissima. Next base: position 521,796 of record CAOKZL010000937.1, on the reverse strand, counting down.
TGAGGAAAAGAGAAAGCAGAGCTGTTGGATTTGGGGTCCCTTTTTGATGACTTTTGGCTCCCAAACAATCCAGGAAAATTAAATTTTTGGCATTGTCTTGAGCTTTGTGACCAGTGTGTCTCCCAATGTCCGGCACTGATGTACATGGTCAAAGAGGTGCAGAGAAAGACAATTTATGACCACATAAAAATTCAGAGAACTGGTTTAGCATAAATTTTATGCTAAAGCTCACACACACAGCTGCTCAGCTGTTAACTGTCACTGAAGTGTAAAAGCAATTCTATTCCCACTGGTTTTGTTGGAGGGCATTAAGGAGATCAAACAGGCAAACCCTACAATGAGAGCTTAGTAGGAATGAGATATATTCGGCTACGGCAAGGGTTCTTAGTCTTTTTTGGGAGGTCATGGGCCCTTTGAAAATGTGATTAAAAACTATGAACCCTGCTGCGGAAAAATGTACATGTTGTACACAGATGGATACAATTTAATGTATTGGAAACTGACTGCCTTTAAATAGGCTGCTCGGGAAAGAAAAGAATTATAATGCACACTTGAAAATATTTGACTTTTACTATAAAAATCACCGTAACAGGAAAATTCAAATAACAGGGAGGAATTTGACAAAAAAAAAAAGGTCACTTTGGTGCCTGGTTTATGTACCCCTGAAGAAGATCAGTGGAGTCCTTAGAGGTCCACAAGTGCCAGGTTTAGGAAGAGGAAAAGATCAGATGGCATAAACATCCAAACCCTAAATCCACATGCAGACGGTACAAAGTTAAGGGGATCACAAGACAAAACACTGCAGTTTCGTGGGATCTATTTCTTAAAAAAAAAGAGGCAGTTATGCTAAGGATGCTGATGACTCAAGGTCCAAACTGGTGGTCTCATTCCATCATTGTGTGGTGATCTCCAGCTTGTTAGCTATAGGAAACTCCTGGTTATAGGGACATAATCTCCGATTTTGTCTATATGCTGAGAATAATTCATCTGGCTGTGAGACAAAGACACCGATGGGCACTCGGGGAGTACTGCATATTTAAAAGCAGCGACAGCTGATGCGTTCTATGTCAGCAAAGTGGTACATTTGCTTGAGGTTGTAGCCTAAATTTGCTCTCCAAAGTGCTGGACCTACTGGGAAGCTAAGGGTCAGGACAATGAACAGCTCCTTCAACGTTAGGCTAAAATCCAGGATGGAGTTACCACCATACTGACATGGAAGCTACAAGTCACTACTGCTTTCAAAACGGATTTTGGTGTATTTCTGCAAATGTACAAAATTCACAACTTTGATGTTGTCATGTTGCCTGGATTATTAAGGAGAAGCACTGCTTGGGTTGCTTATGCTTTTTTAATGCACCACCAGTCCTTTGGTGCTTGTTCTCCCCCACCGTCGTGCATATAGGCTCAGAACTAGAGGAAAAGCCCCACTCCATTCCAACTGCCACAGCTCTTACCTGGGAGGGAGAGAAGACACAGCTCCATCACGTCCGGGCCCAGAGGCAGAGGAAAGGCTCTCCCTCCTTTCCAGCTGCCACTGCCTTGGCTGTGGAGGGAGAGAAGAAGAGGCAGATACAGTTCTATCGTGCCTAGTCCCAGAACCAGATGAAAGCCTCCTTCCATCCCAAATGCCACTGCCCTGGCCTCGGAGGGAGAGAAGAACTTCCTGATGGTCAGAGCTGTCCGGCAGTGGAAGATGCTGCCTCAATGGAGTGTGGTGGAGTCTTCTTCTTTGGAGGTTTTTAAGCAGAGGCTGGATGGCCACCTGTTGGGAATGCGTTGATGGGTGTTCCTGCATAGCAGGGGGTTGGACTGGATGGCCTCTGGAGTCTCTTCCAACTCTATGATTCTATGACTCTAAGAGGAAGGCATGGCTCCATCATGCCTAGACCCAAAAGCACAGCAAAGGCTCTTATTTCATCCTACCTGCCCCTGCCCTGGCCTCACAAGGAGAGGAGAAGAGGCAGGCACAGCTCCATCATGCCAACTCCCAGAAGTCCCTTGTATGATTTGTGAGACTGCTTGGTTTCTCATGTGTGCGCTTATCAACTTCCAATACAATACTCTTTTAACTTTTTTAACCAGTATACACAGGTGAAAAGACTCTGCCATTACTCTCCTCTCGCAGGCCTCCTTCGAGCTAATAATTCCCCAAATTCTAAAGGAGACGCTGGCATTGCTGGAGGACCTCAAGGTCCCCCATTTTTTATGGAAACAGACATTGTGTAGTGCTTTGAACATTGGACTACAACTCTGGTGACCATCATTTGAATCTCCACTTGGTCATGGAAACCAACTGGGTAACTCTGGGCAGGTTGCACTCTTTCAGCTTTAGAGGGAGACAAAGGCAAACCTCCTCTGATCAAATATCCCCAAGAAAACTCTGATACGTTCATCTTAGGGTTGCTATAAGTCAGAAACGATTTGAAAGCAAGCAACAACAAGCTGCAGCAAAGATCATGAAGTTGCAGAAGTGGAACAATTCTTGCTCCTTGAAAAATCCTCCAAGTGGCCTTCCGGTCGCATGGCGGGTGCGAGTGGCAGCTCGGAATGAAGCTGCGCAATGGCGCAGCCCCGAGCAGCCACCCGCTGGATTCCAGCCGCTTCTTTTGTCATCTTAGAAGCGGCTAAACCCCCCCCCCCCGGTACAAGGGGTACAGAAGAGGTCTAAAGGGGACCCTACAACTGGCGTCTGGCTCTACCCAGCTGGGGGAGCGGAAAGCGCCCGGGGGTCGAAGGACCATGACGGAGCCAGCGGGATCGTCGCCAGAGAAGCACAAGCGCTGCCATCGACTTTTAACCAAGAAACAAGTAAGAAACAAGCAAGAAAGCATGCAACCTGTTCTGGATCTTAATTTTGGAAATATCACAGCGGAATTTGGCTTGCAACGATGCGCAGGAGCAAAGGAATGGAGGGACCCAAAAGGAATGTGAGTGCTGGCTGAGAGTTCGTCTTAAAGGGGCGGCTGATTTTAAAGAAATGGCCAAGAGGTTTTTCTGCTTTTCTCTCGAGGACTGAAGTTATCAATGGTAAAAAGATTTCTGACTTGCAATTTGGATTTACAATTGAAAATGTCAAATGTCAAATAATGAAGTGGCTGGTATTGGATTAAGGAATAAGATTGGATTTTACAAGATTTAATAATCTTCATTTGGACATTGAACTTTCCTTATTTCTACATTTTACTATTTTGGTTGATCTGAAATGATTGGTGTTTTGGCTTTTTAACTCTGGAATTCTAACCTTAGAAGAATACTTTGGGAGGCAACAGTTATTGACCAGTGCTTTTCTTTTTTCTTTTTAGCTCCTGTATGTGAGACTTGCCTCCTGACTTTTTTTTCCTTGACTCTGGATTGTTGAGACTGGTGAGCCAGTGCTGGAAGGTCATTTAAGCAAAACATCCTCACTCCCATGGACGGAGCAGCTTGGAACTTAAGCGACTTTGAAAATACAGAGTATCTTCAGAAATGAACTCCAGGCAGCAATGTCCAAGATGGGAAGGGGGATTAGAAGGTGGATTCAGGCACAGGGCTCTGAATTTGACAAGTGGTAATGTACTTCAGCAATGTTAATTAAGCATATGTATTTGACTGATATTCTTTCATTAATATAAACGTTGTAATATAAACACTGTGATATTGCTAAAGGGTTGATGGGGGTACTGAGATTGGCGAGCCTGTGATAGAAGTCATTCAAATAAAATACCCTCAGTCCCAGGGATGGAGCAGCTTGGAATTGAAGCGGTGAACAGAATACAGAGAATCTTCAGAAATAAATTTCCGGGCTGCAAAGTGCCAGATGGGAGGGGGAACAGGAGGTGGATTTAGACACAGGGCTCTGAACTACATAACTGGATTTGTACTTTGGCATGTCAACTAAGCCTATGTATTTGATTGATATATTGATGTACTGTCATTAATATAAACACTGTGATATTGTTGAAGGGTTGAAGGGGGTTGAATAGGACGTAAGTACAGAAGTGGGAAACGAGACACTTTAATAAAATGGAATCCAGGGCAAGAAGATGAGTGACTGTTGCAGTAATAATAGCTCAGATTGCCAGATATACATTGATCGACATATTCTAGAAATTGTAAGGTTTTAGGTTATAAGATGGAAGTCTCAAAACATATATGAGAGGACAGCAGAAGTTTAAAAGAGATAAGTAGAGAAATGAGAACATACTGGAGCTTGATGATTAGAGAAAAGCAGAACGGAGTGACAGCTGGGAACTGACAAGTGATATGACTGCATTACGATTGTGCGGGAGAGGGAAATGCACGTTCAAACAGTTGAGATAAACATTGTACTGTGATACATAAATGCAACAAGCGGAGTGAATTTCGAGAAATGAAGACTAGAACAGAGTGGAAGATCAGAAAGAACTCATGTAAAACTACAGGTTAAAGAATCTTTTTTTTATCTGTGAAATTTAATAAAATTATTAAAAAAAAAAGAAAAATCCTCCAAGAGAAGTCATTCTTGGTCTGAACAGAGCATTTGCTCAGCACGCAAAAGATCCTAGTTTCTATCCCCAGCCTCTCAAATTAAAAAAAAACAGGTTTTAGACAATGGGGAGAAGCACTTTGCCAGTAAGAATAAGCAAGACTGGACTAGGTACACATATACTCTGAGCTTGTACCAAGCGGTTCTTTGTTGATTCCATCAGATGCAGACAAAGAAGAAAGCTGCTCGAGAACAGACCACAAGTCTGTCATCGGTAAAATAGCACGGTCAGTTTCGTTAGCCCACGCTTTGTTTGTCCTGTAACTTTGCTGCAGGTCTAACTGGATTTTCAACATACCCAAACTCCAGGAAATTTAGCTAACAAAATACAACAGGAACAACCCCTCTAACACCTACCTACTAACAGGGCCAAAGTTCCAGTTTCTACAGCTGTAGGAGGAAGAGCAGCAGTTCTGACAGCCCCAAGCAGGGATTTGACCTCTGGTCTCCCAGTGTCTTGGTCCAACGTTCAAAACATGATACCATTCTGGCTCTTGACAACTTGAAAGCACACAACGAGGTACTTTTCCCATCCAAGTACTTATTACATAGATGGTATATGACACCTAAAAGATTACAAAAAATAACAAAAAATGGGAATGCGAGATGTTGGAAATGTGATGAAAAGGAGGGATCCTTTTTTCATATGTGGTGGACCTGTAAGATAGCAAAGAAATTTTGGAAAGAAATCCATGATGAAATCCAAAGAATGTATGATTTTAAGTTTGAGATGAAGCCAGAGTTTTATTTGTTAAATATGTTGGGGCAAAAAAGAGAAATAAAATGTCATCAGAAGATATTGTTATGTATGATCACTGCTGCAAGACTGACATATGCACAATACTGGAAAAAAACGGGATTTGTAGATATAAAAGAATGGAAACTCAAGGTACTGGATATGGTAGAAACAGAAAAATTAGCATTCTTTTTGAAAAATAAACCTATCCAGAACTCTGAAAGAGAATGGAGAGAAGTTTTCGATTGGATATAGAAATAATATAGACAGCAACAAGGAAAATAAAGAAAGTAATAGTGTATAAGATATGTTACAAGTAGTAATGCATTAATGTAAGATGTACAATGTAATAATGAAAGACTACTGCTATGGTTAAAATATGCATGTATGAAGAGAAATAAACAGATTTAATTGGGGAAAAGACGGAAGTGGGGAAGGGTTTTTTTTATGTTTAATGTAAACTTTAATAAAAAAAAAACCCCCAAAAAACCAATGAGGTGCTTTGTTGTTGTTGTTGTTGATTGCCTTCGAGTCCTTTCCAACTTATGCCATAAGGCAGACCTAGCACACGGTTTCCTGAGGCTGAGAGTGTGTGACCTGCCCAAGGTCACCCAGTGCGTTTCCATGGCTGAGTGGGGAACTGGACGCTAGCCTCCAGGGTTGTAGCCCAACGCTCAAATTACTACAGCATGCTGGCTTTCTAATGAGGTACTTGGAACTCTCTAATGCTCTCTTGCATCAGAACCGTCTGGCAGGGACTTCTAAGTACCTTCTGAAACTACAAATCCCAGGATTCCACTAGATGGAGGCCTGGCAGTTGAAGCGCTACCATTCTGTAGCATGGACCTACAGAAGGATGGAGGAAGGCTGCATTTGAACTTCTCCAGAAGAATGGAAAAGAGGGAGACGGGCCATCGACAGCTGCTAAGAAAGACAAAGACCCTCCAGTTAAAACAGATGAGAAAAACATACTCACTTCACGCTGCTTCTCACCCCCTCAGTGCTCTCGTTTCCCCCTCCTCCCCTGCAATGGCCAAGTCAGACAATCGCATTATTGTCCTCTTTCAAATTCAAGTCCTTTCTGTCTGGGCAAAACTATAGCTGAGGCGGCAGGGGCTAGAAATGCAAAGAAGGGTTTTCTTTTCTTTTTTTCTTCTTCAGACATACACAATTATATAGTTCTCCAGAAAGAGCAGTGACCCAGGGATTAAAATGTATGCATTAAGATTGTTTGGAGACACTCAAAGGGATACTGCACGCCCCATCGTAAGAGGATCTGATGTAGCAGCAAGAAATGTTTTGCCAGCAGGCTTAAGAGGGCAAATCTGAGAACTGCATTAGGGGTTTGCGACACTGTTGATACCTGGAGAGTGAATAAGCCTGAAAAAATTCTGCAAAACTGTACCACACCATAGCCAGGGTTCCCAGGTTTGAAGACCTGGATCTTCTTCTCCAGTCCTTAGAGTATGCAGGAAGAATCTCAGGGTGAAGGCACTGCCTTGAAAAGACTTTATTTTTTTTTTTTAACTTGAATGGCATCTTCACTGCAACTGTGGTTAATGCTTAACCACCTCCTGTGGCATCCCTAGGGGGTCATCCCTAGATTTCTGATTTTGGCCCTCAAATCTCAGGGGCTGAGGAAGTCCTGGCCTGAGAACTTTAACTGCAGATGTATTGGAGAAGTTCACGGATGTTCTCAGTCATCCTTACTAGAGCTTTGCGTGATAGCTTAGTATGTATACCCACAGCGCAGGCTGCAAGACGGAGGCTACAAAGGAGTTGAGATTAGCACATCCAAGACTTGAAATCAGACTCATGAAGTTTCATTGCCTCTCCTTGGGGCTTAAATGTTTCAACTGAAAAAGCAGACAGGTCACCCATTTTAAAAAAAAAAACCTCATCTGCTGGCAACTAGAAGCTCTTCAGAGGCACTGGGCTACAAATCCCATCATCCCCAGTCAGCTTGACTCAGGTTGGGAAGGGCTGCCATAAGGCATGGCAAGTAAAAACAAGGACTCTTCTTCTCACCTTGTCTTAATGTCCCACCTACCGTGTACTAAAGCTGGATGCCAGTGAAGACAAAAACCTAAAGGATCAAAATGATCACATTTTTAGTGATCCACTGGAACCGAGCGCGGCCCTTTCACAGAACTGAATGTGCAAAGCAGAAAGCCATTACAAATCGCCACCATGGTATGTCACAGAGCAAAGCAGGATGCCCATCCTCACATAACAGGAAGGGAATCAACTGAACTCCAACCAGCCAACTCAAGCAGAAACAATAACACCCAGGTTTGCCAACTGGACAGGAAGGAACAACCCTTTATGGGCATTTGCCTCCAGTACTTCCTGATCACTTCCCAGGAAAACAACCAGGCTTTCCATAGAATTCAGAGCACACAGCATAGCAGTAAAAGAAGATCTTTGCCACATGCATACACCAGAGTTTTGAAAATCCACTTTTGGGGAGTATTACTCCCAGAATTTCCACCCATGTTGTCTAAGAATTCTGACAGCTACGGTATAATCCAGCAGTACTTTTTCTGAGCTCTGATCTATGACCTTGCACGTGAGAATTGTTTGCCACTGACTTCCCTCTGTGGCTCAATTTGCTCTTTGTGTTTTCCATTTAACCCTTAGGGCCTGGATAGGGAATGTGTAGCCCTCTCAATGTTGCTGAACTACAGTTTTCATCATGGCTGACCCACTGGTAATGCTGACTAGGGCTGACGGGAATTGCAGTTCCACAACATCTGGAGGGTCACAGCTTCTCTACCCTTGCCTTAAGTTTTATACCTTTTTTGCAAAATGCTAACAAAGTGGAGCAAAAATAATTTTTTAAAAAGAAGAGCGGAACTGTTTGTTACTTGGAATTCTTAGCCAGAGGTGCACTAATCAGCCCCCACTGATCCCCTCCCCCAATAAAATTGGGACACATACTTTTCCAGAACTTTCTAATATCTTTTCTTTCTCTGTCTCTATAGCCATTTCTGCACTAGCCTGTTATAGTGCTATTATTTCACTTTCAACATCCTATGGAACCCTGGGGTTTGCAGTTTAGGGAGGGGCCTCAAAGGCCTCTCCTTAAATTTGGAACCCCAGGATTCCACTGGATGTTGAACGTGGAATAATAGCACTATAACAGGCTAGTGCAGAAATGGCCTATGTTATGGTAATGGCTTCTGACACACTCAAAATCCAGATAATATTGACTCTGCTGCTAGGCTCATCAAAGCCCCAGAACTCTTCTAATCAAAACTCAAACATTCTCAAGCTGGAGTGAGTATTGTATGGCCCTCCAAATACAGCTGAACTACAGCTGCAAGCTCACCTAGCCATTGGCTGTGCTGTCTTGGGCTGCTGGGAGCCGTAGTTCAGTGACATCTGGAGAGCCACACAATTCCCATCCTACTCCATTTCCACACTAGACTGTTATAGCGCGATGATTCCACTTTCAACTTCCTCTGGAAACCTGGGGTTTGCAAACCCCAGGATTCCGGAGGATGTTGAAAATGGAATCATCGCGCTGTAACAGGCTAGTGCGGAAATGGCTCTAGAGAATGCCTGAGAATTTTCCTTAACACACAAATTTGTTACAGTAGGAGATGGCGAGACTCAGTGGTAGGCAGTCAACTAGGAGAATATCCTTCAAAGTTTGCATCTATGGGTTTAATATAGGGATTTTACAGGTCTGGCCCCCAAAATTTGCTGCCTGAAGCCAAAGCAGTTGGTCCTTTCTATTCTATGCGTAGAGGCTACCTGGATTGGCTTAAATTAAACACTGGCAACATGACAGCATATCTGGGGTCAGCAGACTACCTTGGACAACACAGATTAGACCTCATGGGACATACAGCTCTTCCTCCAAGCAAGAAGAAGGGCTGAGGGGGCAGGAGGAACAGATGAGAGGCAATCAACGGGTCTGGCTCATCCTCCTGAATTGCAGGGTGAACCCTGGGATTTCAAAGACCAACACTTCACAGATGAAAACCAGGACACATGTGGCCAAGTAACACAGGAGAGTGGTTAAGGTGAAAAAAAGTTCTCAACGAGGGGAGACTCATTTCAGAAGCTAGAAGCTGCAGCAGTTTGCTTTTGTCTGAGTTTACTGGGAAGGGTAAGTTTCCACCCCTCCTCTCCTCTCCTCCCTGCTGAGTTAACTGAGTGCAAACTACTCTTGCACATTGAACTCAATTTGCAGCAACTGAAGTGAGCTGAGCACAAAGGGGGAAAGTGGGAAGGCGAGAGAAACCAGGGTTTTTTAAAAACAGCTGAAAAAGTGGGATGGCAGAGGGCTGTCCCTGCTGAATCAGGACAACTGGCAGGTATGAGAAACATGGAAACAGTACCCCAGAGGGTAGCCTCCGATGGTTCAGATTACAGACTAACCAAGGCTCCTTCTAGCAGCAGAAACTTGTATCCTATAATTTAGTGCAGGGGTTGGGAGTCATGCCATCCTCTGGATCTACACTGCAGCCCCCAGCATTCCTCACCATTGGTTAAATTTGATAGGATTTGCAATCTATCAATAAATGGGGGGGGGCACAAGATTCCTGTCTTTGTCCTACAGGAGGGACCAGCCTTCTAAAAGCTGGTGGTGCCCTCCTATTATTCCAGACAATAGCTGCCATCACCCCTGCTGAAGAATTTGTAGTACACCACACCCAGACAAGGCTATTAGTGGGAGACCTTCATGCTTCAGCAGTCTTAAAAGAAAAGAGAGATCGCTTGCAACCCTTCCCTCAAATGTTCTTCTCACCTTGGGCCGTTTCCACAGGACGCCCTGAATCCGTGACTTGTAGAACAAGGAGTCATCGTTGGCTGGGAACAGCGGGTCCTCAAAGAGGACTTTCCTCCGCTGGCAGTCCTTCTTCAAGGCGGAGTACCGTTGGTTTTCGTACGGCTTTGCTGAGGAGAACATCCTTCTGGCTGACCTCTGGAGGGACAGAAGCAAAAGGGACACCACCCATCAGTATGAGACAGGAGCACAAGGCATCCTGCCGGGAAAGGGAGAAAGAGCACACGCACTGCATACCAAAGGTCCAATCCTGGCAGCTGTAGTTAAAAAGAAAGTCTCTTAACGGTGAGCACAGGAAAAGTCGTGCATCTGCCCAAAAGAGTGGGTGTGAACTCTTTTTGGCCTAGGAGCTGAATTCTAATCCAGGAAGGCCCGGGGGGTGGAATCAACAGATGGTACCTGATGTAATCCTTATCAGTTTGGCTATATTTTCCCCAAGCATAGAACAAACAGCTTCCTTTTTCGAGATGTCTACTCAGGATTAGGGCCGTGGTTTCTAGAGCTGCAAACCAGGACACAGTCCCCTGCAACAGCTTTAGAACTGCCCTGTTAACTTTTAGTTTCAGTCGCTGATCAGACGTAATGGTCGAACGAACTTATGGGCCAGACAGAAATTCCTGTGTTGGGAGTGACTGAAATATCAGTTCACCCTTGTTTCCCAGGTATATAAACACGGAGCTGAGATTCTGGGCCCTGAATCAGGTTGGGAAGGACACACACATACACACACACACACACACACTCAGACACAGACAATTACTCTTGGTCAAGAGGGAACATCTTCTCAGCCTCTGCTGTCAGCCTGGTGCTGCAACAGTAGTCTGATCAGATGGACAAAGCTTTACTGAAACATCAGCATTCTTATAAAGGTTCCAAAGGAAGAGAAAATATGTGCAATTGTGAACATTATCATCAAACAAGGGGGACAGAGAACAGATCATCCTAACATTTTTGTGTGAATGCATGTTCTCAGTCAGTTATCTTGGTGACATTTGACACAATTCTTTCAAGAAGACAGAATGGCTTGTTTAGAATTGCTTCTGAAATCAGAAACAAAACACTAAATACTTGGAAATTCCTTTTACCCCAACACCTATAGGCAGTATCTGGCCCACTAACAAGAGGAGAAGAACTTGGGGGCCACACAGAGGGATAAATGTGGCCCACTTATGACAGTAGAACCAGTGGGCCAAACCTGGTCCACTGGTAGGAGCAGAATAACCCAGGAACACACTATGGGCCATATCTGGTCTCAGTGATAGCAACAGAAGCCCCATTGGGCCAGACAGAAACCCCTGCACATTTTTTAAAAAATATATTAATCCAAATATTTAAATAGACTAAAAGCATATCAGATGATTTGTCCAACTGAAAATCAGTAACAATAACATAGAGCAATGATATACATATATCTGCAGATGCAGGTAAAATCAATTAGATCCCAAAAGGCTTTCATAAAAGCCCTGCTTTTTCTTGGCACTAAAATGAATGCTGCAGCCCTCCCTCACCATCCTCCCAGTTCTGATGCCGCTATAAAGTTTCCAGATAGACAGAGAACGAGGGAGGAAAGGGGCTAGGCATAAACAGAAGCTGTGTTGTCAGAGGTTTTGTAAACTGAGCTATGCCTGCGTTTTACCAAGCGGTCAAAGATCTTTGATTAATCTTCTCTCTGATTTTAAAGGCCCATTCTTCAACTGGGATGCCACAGCAAAGGAGGCCCTCTTCTATGTCCTCCCAGAAGGTATTGATCCTACTGATAGGTACCTCCTGAAGAACTCAGTTCTCTTGGCTACACTACAGCACACTACTGGCTTGGGGGATTCTGGGAACTGTAGTCCAAAGAAGCAGCTTTTGCAGCTTCTCTGCCCACATGCAAACATTCTGCATTTCACATCCATCCTGATGATGATGATGGGGTTTTGCAGGAATTGTTGAGCTTGCTGTCCCCTCCACCTTTCTTAATTAATTAAAAAGACTTCCTGGACCCATGCCAAGAACTTCCTGATTAATTACTTTCTCTGGATAGCAGCTGGCATTGCAGGTGCAGACATGACTCTGTCTTGCCCAGAGGAAATCATAATTCCCTGCTAACACAACAGGGAAAATCATATTGTGGGAGGAAGGGGAGGGAAGATGCTGCAATTTCCCCATCAGTACCCAGCCTCATCTGGCCTCTGTTTGTTCAGAACGCGGAAATGTCTTCCCAGAATCCACAACCAATCCAGCCGGATAGGGGATTCCAGTAACTGTAGTCCAGAGCTTCCTTTTCCCCACATCTGCTCCTTTTGTACCTCTTCTATATTTACATATAGTTTTTATCCTCCCAGTTTAAATGTGGGATGGTGCACAAGCAGGCAGTGCCTTACAGGTAGATCTCAGTTAACAAAGCAGGTGTGTTCCCGGGCGTTAACTTCTTTAATAGAAAATCTGATACCAAAGGCAGTTCCTATACCCCTCCCCACCACACTCAAAGGCAGTTCAACGTGTTTTGGCAAACTTTTTATTCAAAACTAATAAAATAAACGCATGAAATGAAACTGTCAGGTCCAGGTAAACCTCACAAAAGTACAGTTGGCTCTCCACATTTGTGAGTTTGATTTTCACAGATATGATTTTTTTTGCAAGTTTCTCCTGCCTTTCCCACCTAAGAGGCTTCTTTTCTAGAGGAACCTTTCCTCTTGGCAGCTCCAATCAAGCCATGCAGCCCTTTAAAAAAACCACCTCTGCGGCTCAAAATATTGGACACCTAATTGAGCTGGATTCATGGGTGAGGGCATGGAAGACAGATGTGAAATTTACACTAAGTTTAAATCTAAGGGAAAACTTTTATAAAATGTTACACAGATGGTACATGACACCTGAAAGGTTGAAAAAAATAACAAAAAACGGGAATGGAAAATGTTGGAAACGTGATGGAAAGGAGGGGTCCTTTTTTCATATGTGGTAAGGTAGCAAAAAAGTTTTGGAAAAAAATACATGATGAAATTCAAAGAACGTATGGTGTAAAATTTGAAATGAAGCCAGAATCTTATTTGCAAACATGTTAGGGCGACAAAGAGAAATAAGATCTCATCAGAATGTAATAACTGCTGCAAGATTGACATATGCTCAATATTAGAAAGAAAGAAATTATATTGATATAAAAGAATGGAAATTAAAAGTCCTGGATATGGTAGAGAGAGAAAAGTTAACTTTTTCACTTAAAAACGAGCCAATCCAGAACTTTGAAAGAGAATGGCAAGACGTGATGAATTGGATAAAAGAATAAGAAAAGGAAGGAATAAAGAAAGATTGGTGAAAAGGTGGATAATGTAAATTAACGATGTAATAGAAAAGCATAAGTTGTAATGTAACAATGTTATAAGTAATACCGTAAGATTGCTTGTTAAACAGAAATAATGTATGTACGGAATGTAAACTCAGATTCAACTGGAAAAAAGATGCTTGGAAGCGGGGAGGGGGATTTTTTTATTTCTTATTCAAAATTTCAATAATAATTAATTAAAAAACCCCCCACCTCTGCTTCTCCTCCTCCACCACCGCCCGCTGCTGCCTGGCCAGAGGACAGCTTGCAGCTCAATTTCTCAGCACCACTAACCTATCTGATGCCCTCATACCCAAGGAAGGAGATGGGTGAGAAAATAAGTAGGGGGCCAGTATGCCAGCCCACTCCCCTTCCCTTTCCTTTCCCTGACCTGGTTTGGACCCTGGGTGCCCCCTCTCCCCTCCATGCCTCTGCCGCCTTCCCACAGACAAGACATTTTGATATTTGCAGTTTTTCCCCTTTTGCGGGAGTCCTGTGCCCCTAACCCTAGTGAACGTGGAGGGCCAACTGAACACAAAGATATTCTGAACCTTCCAGGGACCAGTTAATCATAGAATCATAGAACCACAGGGTTGGAAGAGACCACAAGGGCCATCCAGTCCAACCCCATTCTCCTGTACAGGGACACACTGTCAAAGCGCTCCCAACAGATGGCCATCTCTGTTTAAAAACCTCCAAGGAAGACTCCACCACACTCCCAGGCGGCACATTCCACTGTCTAACTTCTCTTACTGTTGGGAAGTTCTCCCTAATGTTTAGACAGAATCTCTTTTCCTGAAGTTTGAAGCCACTGCTCTAGTCCTAGTCTCTGAAGCAGCAGAAAACAGGCTTGGTCCATCCTCCATATGGCATCCCTTCAAATGCATTTGCTGCAATCCCACTACTTTCCATGGGACAGCTAAGAAGAATGGTTCTTGTGAAATACTTTCCCTCTCCACTGTCATCATTTAAACTCCTTATAAGAATAACTTCTATTAAAGTCTGTGCATACTGCCTCCAGTATCATGTATAACAATTGCGGGTTGCATTTACTACATGGAAGTAGACTCTACATAAACTGTTGGCATATTTTTGAGAATTCTGCTGTCTATCAATTTTAAATTTAGAAAGCACGACTGCATCCTCAGGATCACAGCCTTTTTCCAAGACACATCCAAAAACTATTTTTAGTTTCACTAGATTCCATTTTTCTATAAGATTTCCATTGCAGTAGACAAATCTATAGGTGTGCTCCTTTTCTGTGTTCCTATCTTGGTCCTGTCTGTTCTCACAACACCTTCCTGCCAGTTTCACTCTTCACTCTTCTGGTCTCCCCGCCTCCACCAACGCCAAACGCCTTGGACCTCAACTATTGCCAGATCACCTTCTCCGGCAGCTTGATGCCTTTTGAACCCATACCCAGATGCAAGGTGCAAACAGTAATTAGCACTTGATACATCGTTGCAACTAGCAATGAATAAACTGTAGCACTAATTATCTCTTTTTCCTTTCATCGACTGCCTGTGCTAAACCTATTCTCCCTTTTTAACGTGACATGAGTGAGATTCCACTACTCGTTCCTGTCCAGGATTACAGCTCCCATAGTTCCTTGCAGCTGGCCATGCTGGTTGGATCTTCTGGGAGCTGAAGTCCAAAATTCTGGAAAGCCCACAATGTCTGCCCTTACTCTAAAGCAGAGGTAGAGAATGTGTGGGTCATATGTAGCCCCAACCCCTTCTTTTCAATTCTCATGATGAAGAAGGAGCTCTACCGGTGAGATGCCACCATTAAGAAGGCTTTGTCCCTTACCACTAAGTTATGTTAGAAAAGGAGAGGAAAACATTGCCCACTCCCAGATCAGTTGGACTAGAGTTCCCGCTGTCCTTTATGACTAGCTATGCTGAATGAAGCTGGTGCGGAGTTGTTCCCTGTCTTTACTTGTGAATTCCTAGCTTTGTGCTTGTTTAGATCTAAGCAGAAATCCAGGATATAGCCCTTAAATAGTCATCACTTAATGCCCTTTATTAATTCAAGAGCAGATCTGAACAACTTCTTAAAAACTACACAGGCTACCAAACAGACTGGCACAGCCCTGGCACAGCATACCCTCCAACCAGCCTTACTTGGCATGAACAGTCCTGATTAATCCTCTGCTATCTTATTTTTTCAAACTGCTTTTGAAATGTCCCAGTTTCTCTCTTCGCCTCCCACTTCCCCTCTGTGTCTTCAATTCATTTGCTGAAAATTGAGTTCAAAGTGCAAGAGTAGTTTGCTTGCAATTAATTCAGTGTTGGGGGGAGAGGAGAACATACCATGCGCCCTCCATATACACAGGGATTCCGTTCCTGGAATCCCCGTGTAAAACAACAAACCATGAGTGTCACATCCTACTGTAGTCAATGGATGCAATGTGTGCATCACCAGGCCCACTGTATCCATTGACTATATGGGAGTGACGCTTCATGCAACCTCACATTGGTCTACGTTGAAGTTGCACCAGAAGAGAGCGCACTGCAGTGTCATGCCCTTCCCAGCACACTCAGGCCAAAGCAAACCACTGCAGCCTCTCCTAGTTGGTGTCTTCTTCTTCATAAACAACTTCTGCCACTCTGGCCACATTCTAATGTTGCTTGGCCACATGTGTCCCAGTTTTCATCTGTGAAATGTTGGAGGGTATGATATAGTAGCCACCTGCAAGCCAGAGGTGCACAAATCAAAACCGAGGCCTTCCAGTCTGAAACACCCACTGTCCAAAAGGATCAAACTGCTCTAGGATATTTGGGGGCGGTCTCAGGAGAGCAAAGGGGGCTTCAGAAGTAGCAGGGTAGCAGAAAGAATCCGAACCACCACCACCAGCCACAAGCAGCCTATGAATATGTAATCTAGACCCTGAATTAGAGCATCGATTATGGAGAGCGCTCGGATGATTCTCTGTCCATCCATGTTCAGAGAAATAAGATGCTGTTTTCATTAGCCTTCCATCTCTAGACCTGCAAAGTACTTACTGCACGGCTCCGTGCTTCACAAAGAGAAGAAAGAAATGTAAATTGCAGATTTTGAGAAAAAGAGATGTGAGAGTCACACAGCTCATCCAGGAGTTTATAACCCATAAAAGAGAAAGGTGGGGAATGTGTGCGCAAAGAAAAAGACTTAACAACAAGCAGACACAGTCCCGCAAGAACTCTACAAAAACTCTATGGGAGATTTTTTTGTTCTTTACAAAATTGTACCTTGCAAAGGGATTAAATGAATACAGATTTTGCAAGAGGAAATGCTCACAGTCTTTATCAGATTTGCCCCCCTCTCTGTTAAACAACTAATCATAAGGGTACTTTAGCTGGCCTAGTAGAAAGCTAGGTTAGAAAGAAATCAGGGGAGTGTGTATTTAAATCGGGGATGAGCACAGTGCCACCCGGATGCCATATGAGCTCTCAGCACTTTGTAGTTCTCAGGGCCCCCGAAGGGGTCAAAAAAATTGTTTTTGTACTTTTTAAAAAACCATTTTGCTCCAAAATACGCTCTAGGGGCTTGGAGGGGAGGGGATATTTGCCATGCTTTGGGCCTTCCTTGGGCTATTTTAGGTCTAGGAAAGGCATTAAAAAAAAAAAAAGTAAAATGGAAATGACTTCCGGTCAGTTCCTATTACGAAAAAGGGTCACTCCAGGACCTAAAATGGCCCAGGTAACAAAAATGCCCCTTACAGAGCCCAGTGAGCGTTGGGGGATATTTTGGGGGCAAAAATTGGGGGTTTTGCAGCATCCTAGCCCCCACAGTTGCCCAACCCTGATTTAAACACAGCATTGAAATAAACACACATAAACATGCCAGAATTCATTCTCAGGTGTTCCAAAGGCACCAGAGTAAATATATTTAAAACTATTCTTCTAGAACAGAGGTGGGGAACTATGGAAAGTTGGGGGGATGCGCCAGCTTCCCAGGAGACCATGGAGGGCTGTAGCCCCACATAAAAAAAAAAGAGTTGTCCTCAAATGCCCGTGAGGAGGCATCTTCTCCATGTTTTTAGTTCCCCTGGGGGTCATTTTAAGCCAAGGAGAGGCCCTTTTTAAGCACAGGAAATAAGTGGGGATCACTTTCTGTTCATTTCTTGCTTCCAAAAAAGGCCTCTCCTGGGCCTAAATGGCCCCGGGGATGGCAAAAATATGGCAAAATTCCTTCCAAGCCCCCCTAAAAGGCATTTGGAGGCTTTTGGTGGCAAAAAATTTTTTTGAAAGTTTTTTTTAAAAACATTTTGGCATTTTTTTTACCCCTGGGGGACCAGGGTGTGGTCTCATCGGTCACACTTTGCCTGTCTGTCTTCTTCAGTTATTTTTCCTTCACCTTCAATCTACAGCTATTCTCCTATTCTCCTATTTAACAGTTGAGGCTCTCAGCATCATGTAGCTTTATTAACTGGACCTCTTTTTTAAACGAGAACAGGGATAGAAATCCTGCGACTGATCAAATGTTGTTGGAACAGGGAGGGATTCTGCACTTGTGGGTCCAAAAAGATGGTGGAGATACATGATCTTCCCTATCCTAGGCTATAATAATGTCGAAAGCACATCACTACAAGTTGTTTCAGACTTATGGTGACCCTAAGGCAAACTTATCATGGGGTTTTTCTGCGGCTGAGAGTGTGTGACACACCCAAGGTCACTCCGTGGGTTTCCACAGCCAAGGGGGAAATTGAAAATTGGTCTCCAGGATTCATAGTCTAATGCTCAAACCACTACACCATGCTGGTTCTATAATAATATACCCCTGGTTAATTAAAGATCAGTAAGAAGTGATGTTATAGCTTTGTAAAGAAAGATGTATTTATTCCCACTACAGGACACTGATCCATTGCAAATCCAGCCATAAATGGCTGGCTACAAAGATGTGTCAGTAAATCAAATTGGGGAATTCTTAACCACAAATGTGGTTATTGTGAAATATTTCTGCACGACCAAATCACTGCATCCTCTCTGCTTCCTTATTCCCTATTAAGAAGAACATACGACAATATCAGGATATAGCATGTGTTTTACCCAGGTAATCGAATTACACTCAGGCCATTTCCGCACTAGCCTGTTATAGCCCTATTATTCCACTTGCAACCTCCTATGGAATCCTGGGGTTTGCGGTTTCAGGAGGGGCCAGGCTGTCCCTCCCGAAACTGCAAACCCCAGGATTCCATAGGAGGTAGCAAGTGGCATAATAGCACTATAACAGGCTAGTGCAGGAATGGCCTTACTTCTGGATAGAAGTTTTAAAAAGAAGGCCATAAGCAGGGATGGTAGGATGTGAATTCAGCTGTATCTTTAGCTTTTGAACCCCAACCTTGCCAAATCCACCCATGTGTGTGGGCTACTCAGGAAGCGGGGCTGCAAAGCAAAGTGGGAAGCTTTGAAGAGACACAGAGCAAGCCCAGAGAAGAGATAATGGGGCTGCCCGATAGACAGACGTTCCACTTATTAATCCAAGTCTGTTCAGCACTGTGCGAACAATAACAAAACATACAAAAATATTACAGTGAGGTTCATAGCAGCTCATCTGCCACTCTATTCTGCTCTGGTTAGACCTCATCTGGAATAGGGTGTCCAGTTCTGGGCACCTCAATTCAAGATGGATATCAACAAGCTGGAGCGTGTCCAGGGGAAGGTGACCAAAATGGTGAAGGGTCTGGAAGCCATGCCTATGAGGAGTGGCTTAGGGAGCTGGGTATATTTAGTCTGCAGAAGAGAAGGTCAAGAGGGGACATGATAGCCATGTTTAAATATTTGAAGGGATGTCCTGTCGAGGAAGGTGCGGGCTTGTTTTCTGCTGCTCTGGAGACGAGGACAAGGAGCAATGGATTCAAGCTGCAGGAAAGGAGATTCCACTTGAACCTCAGGAAGAACTTCCTGACAGTCATAGCTGTCTGGCAGTGGAATCTGCTGCATCAGAATGTGGTGGTCTCCTTCTTTGGAGGTTTTTAAGCAAAGGCTAGATGGCCATCTGTGGGGAGTGCTTTGATGGGTGTTCCTGCATAGCAGGGGGTTGGACTGGATGGCCTCTGGGGTCTCTTCCAACTCTATGATTCTATGATATACTATACTGTATGTTATAACATAATAGGCAATAGAAACCAGGTTCAAATCAACAGAGGATGAGAACGGCAGAAGCAAAATACACCATACCCTGGTCTGTCAGGATTGGGGAGAGAAACGCTCTTCTTTTGCTACATAAAATTGGATCCTAGATTCACCAGCATAGCTTGCTGGTCTCTCTTTGGTGTGGGAAAAGCAATTCCACCTCAGTTGCGGTCCAACACAGCTGGAGAGTCACACAGTTCCCATCTTTGCTCTATGGCCTTAATCCAGACTTAACTTGTCATATCGATTTTACTGGAAACAAAAGACAACTAACTCTGGATCTAATGCTACAGCTCAACAAATATGTACTTTATGCATCCTGAGAGACACCGTGAAAAGAACTGATGGGAAAAAAAATTCCTTAGCTGCGGCTTCAAATATCTCGTTTTATCTGTAACCAAGGGTTGCCAAAACCACATGGCTCCGTCCCTCCTTCTAGTCAAACACAAGTCAACAAATGCTCTGTGTATACAGAGGAGGGATTTCTCTCTCCCTGCATGTTTTCTCTCCTCTCCCCACCTCCTTTGCAGCACAGGACAATGAAAAACCATGACTCATTGCATTCTTCCACCTGTTCACGGGAAGTTTTTAAAAGCTCCAGATCAATAAAACCACCATTTAAAAAAACTCATTATCGCTCTCTTCCTGAACTCAACAAAGCACACACCCAAGCTACGAGACCCCTTGGAGCTCGGAAAACAAATAGCAGAGGCCAACTGATGATTAATAAAGCATCTTGTAAAAGGCAATAGCAAGTAAAAACTCCGTCAGAAGTATAGGTTGAATCCCTTATACAAAATGCTTGGGACCAGAAATGTTTTTGGGTTTTGTTTTTTTTTTGGATTTTTGTAATTGCATACTGAGATATTTCAGAGATAGGACCCCAGTCTAAACACGAAATTCATTTATGGTTCATATACAACTTTTACACATAGGCTGAAGGTAATTTTATACAGCATTTTTAATAATTTTGGGTGTACACTGAATTGTCAAAAAGCAAAGGTTTTACTCTCTCAGCCACCCACGTGGACAATTTCAGATTTTAGAGTATTTTGCACTTCAAGAAATGAGATGCTCAAATTGTACCAGAAAAGATTAGATTTCTGAAAGGGTGTTAGGCAGAAGATGGAGCAAACTTGCTTTATTTTTCTCCTCCTCCTCCTTGTCATCCATAGTAGTATGTTTTTAAGTCATTTCTGACTTACAGCAACCCTATGCCTGTGTTTTCTTGGCAAAATTTATTCACTATTATTATTTCATCCATGTATATCCCAATAATGGGACTCAAGGCAGCTTACAACATATTTAAAAACAATACAGATTAAAAACTATACCAAATCATCAATAAATGGCATAAAAATAAAAGTTGTTTAAAAGACAACAAAAGAATTTATGAAGTTAAAAACATGAAAAGCTGTTAAAAGATTATATATAAAAAATAAATTAAAATAGTTTGGGAATATAAACATAAGAGGCAACAAATTTAAAACAGCAGAAAGTAATGAATTTAAGTACATTTTCATATCTTGGAACGGTCTGCAACAAGGGTAGGCGCCATTTTTAATTAGATGTAGTCTCTTTTTGTTGTTGTTTAGTTTAGTATAATTTATTAGTTTAGTTTAAGTATGGTATATATGTATAAAATTTTCTCTCTTTGTATGTTTAGTGGAATCTTATATGTAGGTTGATTTTGTCGATTGTCTTTACTATAAACTGGTTTGGATATTTGTTTTTTTATGTATTTATGTCAATTTTTAAAATCTAATATCTAATAAAAAAGACTATACAAACACACACACACACACACACACACAGAGTCATCTCTCCACATTTGCTAGGGTTAGGGGCACAGGACCTTGTGAAAGTGGAAAAACTCTAGGTCTTCCCAAACCATATTCAACCCACCATGGATTCAGTGGCGGAGCTTGGAGTGTGTGGAAGGGGGGCCAGGAGGAGGCGGGGCTACGGGCGTGGGAGCATGGCCACTGTGCATGGGGGCGTGGCCAAGGCATGCAGAGGTGTGGCCACTGTCCGTGGGGGCGTGGCCGGGCATGTGGGGGCGTGGCCACTGTGCGTGGGGGCATGGCCGGGCATGTGGGGGCGTGGCCACCATGCGTGGGAGCGTGACCAAGGCATGCAGAGGTGTGGCCACTGTGCGTGGGGGCATGGTCGGGTATGTGGGGGCATGGCCACTGTGCGTGGGGGCATGGCCAAGGCATGCAGAGGTGTGGCTACAAACCAGGATGCCCCCAAACCATTGCCGCCCGGGGCGAAGTGCCTCCCGCACTCCCCTTTCCTACGCCACTGCATGGATTCCTTTGAGGCAGAAGTGGGGGGCTGGTGGGGCTCACTGCCACCTCCACTGCTGCCCCACACCATTTTTCATAGGGACTTGCAAGCCTTGTTCACAGTTTCTCTGTCCCAAAAGACTTGCAGTCCCTATTAAAAATGGCATTGGGAAGCAGCAGAGGCGACAGCAAAGAATCCGTGAATAATCAAACCTGCAAAAGTGAAACCCGCAGATGTGGAGGGCTGTGTGTGTACACATACACCATAAAACACTACCCCACTAAAAAGCCATCTCAGTCCCTTTCTAAAAGCCAGATGGCATAAGACTGTTCTGACTTGCTGATGGAAGGACAGTAAAGATGGAGCCATCCAGGCCTCCCTAGGGAGGAAATCTGACAGTTTGTGAGGAGCCAGCAAGAAAGCCCTCTCCCTTGTCCCCCCTTCCCCAAACAATTCTGAGAAGGTGGTGAGACAGGAAAAAGGGCCTCTTCAGAACATCTGAGAGCTCTAAGGAGCTCCTGAAAGGAGACACAGTCCTTCAAACAGCCTGGATGCAAGCTGCAAGTTGCTTCAGAGACTAGCGCCATTTCTGCACTAGCCTGTTATAGCACTATCATTCCATTTTCAACATTCTGTGGAATCCTGGGGTTTGCAGTTTAGAGAGGGGCCTCTGAAAGAGCTGTTCAACGGAGGTATTAAACAGCGGTTGGATGGCCATTTCTTGTGGTGCTGTAACTGCGGAACCTACATGACAAAGGGCTAGACTAGATTATCTTTTGGGATCCTTTCAACTCTATGATTCTATGGGCCCTTCTGCACTACACCATTATAGTGCTATTATTCCACTTTCAACCTCCTGTTGAATTCTGGGGTTTGCAGTTTCCTGTGGCCAAAGAGCTCTCCGGTTGAGAATTCTAAAGGCCTCTCCCTAAACTACAAATCCCAGGATTCCAAAGGATGCAGAAAGTGGAATAATAGCACTAGAACAGCGTAGTGCAGAAAGGCCCTATGACGAAAAGCATACCTCAACATAAGCTTAGGGATTCATCCTCAACCCTTCATATTTGTGCAGTCTCTTCAGATTCCAATCTGATTCAATTACCATTGAAAGGTATTTCTATGCTCTTTTACATTTAAAAAGAGTCCTTTAAAACTCCATCTATTTTCCCACCATCCAAGTCTTGCAAAATGATTATGGTAAACCTGCAAATTTCAACAACAAGCCTCAACAAAGAATTTTGTTCCAGTGGTCAGAAAATGAAGATTCACACTCGTGTTTGGGGCAAAATGAGAGGGTTGTGAAAAACAAAAATAAAATCTAAAAATTCAGCCTGGTGGACCAACTTTGAAAAGTGAGCTACTCACACAGCAATTGATACCAATGCTCAGAAAATAATAATTATTATTCCTGTATTGCTGAGGGTAAGGCAGAAAACCAGGGCAAAGACTTAGTGTGTACTTAGCCTACCTGCAATATTTCTTAACTAAACATCTAACTTTTGACCAGACATCAGTGTACATAATTTTCAAACAAATCAGCCAGAAATAAATGCTTTATTGACAACCCAGATGAGGAAACACCTTCAGAGTGGGCAACGCCTTTGCCACATCATTTTATTAGCTTCTTGGTATGCTACCAGCTGGCCATGGAGGTAAAGAAAGCTGACAGAAAGAGAATAAACTCACTTGAAATATGGTGTTGGAGGAGAATTCCACGAGATACCATGGACTGCTAAAAAGATAAATGAGCAAATCATGCCTGAACTCTAACTAGAATTGGAGATGACTAAATTGAGGCTGTCGTATTTTGGACATATCACGTGACTTGGAAGCTGTTGGGCTTTGGGAAAGATGTTAATGCTCAATAACACAAGAGGAAAAGAGGGAGACTGCATTACAAGCGCTAGACTCATCCAGAGAAGTAATGGATGCTTTAAGTTTGCAAGAGCTGCGCAGGGCAGGAAGGTCGGTCTCTGGGGGTCTCTGATAGGGTCACCATGCATCAAAGTAACTTGGCAACAACCATGGCTGGCTTAATTTCCAAGCTAGTTAGCAAGGCTTTTCCAGGACAACAAGCTGTAGGATACCAACTGTACATCCATAAGAACAAATGGCAAAAAACTCCTATGTGACAAGACAAGAGGACATCTTTGTTTCTATAAGGTGGCCAATATGTGCAGCAAAGAAAACTTTCTTCTCTACACATATTGCGTCTGCAAATTCATGTCCAGCTAAGCTATTCAGGGTGGTGAGAGGTCTAACCTAGGCACCCTCCCCACTAAATCCAGCCTTAGACCCCTAGGTAGTTTGCTGTGATGCTTTTAATGACCGTTTCATCGATAAAATCTCTCGCATAAGAGCCAACCTAGATGCCACTGTTGGAATGTTGTTGGATATTGAGGTGCCCAGTGATTCTGCAGGTGGGATTATACTGGATCAGTTTCAATTGGTGAGTACAATGGCCCCTCCAGATTCATGAGCGTTTGGGGCACAGAACCCCTGCAAAAATGGAAAAATAACCCCCCTCCCCGATCTACCTCCAGGGCTCTGGCATGGGAGCCTTCCTTCTGCACACTGGGGCCATATGCAAGGAAGGAAAGTGTGTGCATCTTCCCTCCCCCCACTGCCTTACTTTTTGCCTCAGTGCAAGTTCTCTGCACTCGGGCCGAGGCAAAGCGATGAAAGATGAGAGCTCCAGAAGGCACAAGGAAAGCACACTTGTGTCTTCCCCCTCTCCTTGCCTTATCTTTTGCCTTGGTACAAGTTCTCAGCAATGGGAGAGGATAGCTCCAGAGAGGTGAAGGCAAGTGCATACGTGTGTCTCCCTGCTTGTCTAACCTTTTGCCTCGGTGTGAGTTCTCAGAGCTTGCCTTCCTTCTCTGTGTGGGCAAAACACAAGGGAATGGGAGGAGGAGAATGGGGGAGGCACAAGTGCCTTGCAAATAATCAGATTCACAAAAGTCAAACCCATGAATGTGGAGGGAGGACTGTACTCCCAAGCTATGCACCAGTTCCTTCAGGGGGAGCGCAACTCCATCCAGGGCAGGTTGCTTACCCCGTTCCCGGACTTGGAAAGGACCATTCGATAGAGTCTCAGGCCCTTTCTGCCCTAAAATGTTACAGTGCTATTATTCCACTTTTAAGATCCTGTGGAATTCTGGGCTTTGCAGTTTCCTGAGGCCAAAGAGCTCTCTGGCTGAGAATTCTAAATGCCCCTCCCTAAACTGCAAATCCCAGGATTCTCTTGGATGTTGACCGTGGAATGAGAGCACTATAACAATGTAGGGCGGAAACGGCCTCAGTCTTACCAAGATTCAGGTTCCATTTACTGCTCCTCATCCAGCCCACTGCATCATCCAGGCGCTTGTAGGGGACCACCCAGCCCCAGCTGACTCTGAAGAGGAGGAGAAGCAGAGTTGAGGTTCCCCAGCACACTGACAGCACCTAAGCCCCAAAGTTGTAATAACCTCACCCAGCAGCTTCACACAGATATTGAAGAACATGCGGATAGGAGTTGCTGGGTAGTCCAGGCCCTTCGACAGAACACCGACGCACACATGGGTGTGTGCTTGCACTGTCTGGCACCGTGTAAAAGGCTACCTTTTCCTTCACCAATTACCGGCTTGGTTTCAGAACCCAGCCTCAGGTGAGGTTAAATATACTCCCAGCTGGTCTGAACTTGGCTGCTGGTCTCCAAGTGCCAAATAATTACACTGCAAACAAAAGAAAAGTCAAAGTCCATCCTAGCTGGGAAAGAAGCACATAGTTCTCTCCACCTGTTACATTCAGTAGCTCCTGTGTATTGGCAAGAGCCGTGCCAAGACTCAGCTAAAGAAATTCTCCACCCCAGCTACCCATTTTTAAAAGAGACCGTATGCTCTTTCACACTGCACAATTGCAGCACTCTAGTTCCACTTTATTTGAAACGATACAGAACCCTGGGACCTGCAGTTCAGGGAGAGGCATTTGGAATTCTCAGCCAGAGAGCTCAAGTGCTTCACCAAACTACAAATCCCAGGCTTCCACAGGATGCAGCCATATCAGTGAAAGTAGCACGATAACTGTAGAGTGTGAAAAGAATATTTGTTGCCAACACCCCCAACTTTTCCTCAGTGGGACGCGCAAGAAGTTATGCAGGCTGAAGGGGACACAGACATTGCTGTCTTTCTATATCTGGGCAAACAGAGAGTCATCACCTTTTTGCTAATATATCTATGGTGTCATCAGAGCACAGTATGGGTTGTGTAGGAAGAAAATCAACTCATTTGAAATGTGATGCTGAAGAAGAGTTCTACGGATACCCTGGACTGCTAAAAAGACAAATAAATGGGTCCTACAGCAAACCATGCTTAAACTCTTTTTAGAAGTCAAAATGACGAAGCTGAGGATGTCACACTTTGGATATATCATGAGACACTGGGAAACAGCATAGTGTGGGAGAAAGGGGAAGGCAATAGGAAAAAAGGAAGACCACATTAGAGATGGATTTGATTTAAGCAAAAAACCACAGATGCCCCGAATTTGCAAGAGCAGAGCAAGGTAGTTGATGACCAGGGCTCATGGAGGTCTCATTCACAAGATTGCTGTTAAGTTGAAGTCAACTTTATAGCAAACAACAATGACCACCTGTTGTGTTAATTTTCTACTTTGAGACACAATGTTGGGCAAAAAGTGGGATATGAATAAAGTTGATGATGACAATGACCACTATCATCATCCATGACTACCCAAATGGCAGTTTTTTTATTACCTTCTGGCAGATGAGTGATGAAGTCCATACCTATACGAGCCCAAGGATGGGGTGGGCTGGGGGGTTGACAATTGTTGCAACCCCCCTCTCTGATTCACTACAAACCAAAGTCAACTTGGTAGCAAATAACACCACCCATAACCACGGCTGGTTGTGCACAGGGAAGTCAGTAACTTTGATCCCGAGAAATGGAAGGAGGTTCACAAAGATCTGTTCAAAAAAGGGATCCCTGCCATCTCTTCCTTATCTTGCTTTTCACAGTCTCTCCCCTGCTTTCTCCACCTCCTCTCGTTCCACACATGGAGGTGGCACACAGATGTTGTGCCCCTGCATGTGGTTGTGTTGCACAGTCTGCAATGCATTGTGGGAGGAGGGAAGCTTTGCAAGTGGCAGGTGATGGAGGTGGGGGTGCGAAGGAGGGAGGTGAGAGGATGGCAAATACAGGTATCCTTTCAGGCATGCTTGGGCTCCTTCTTTTTCCCCAGCTGTGAAGTGGTGCTGGTGGGGAGGAAATGAGGATAGCCCCCTCATGGCTGCAGAGTTGGCACCGGAAATTGGGAGCAGGCTTTGGAAGAATTAGTGGAGAAGAGCCTCCTCTCCTGTCACACCTCCTTTCTCTAAGGCCATTTCTGCACTAGACCGTTATAGCGCGATGGTTCCACTTTCAACATCCTATGGAATCCTGGGGTTTGCAGTTTTGGGAGGGGCTTCCCTCTATCCCTCTCCTGCTCCCTCGTCCCATCCCCTTCCCCCAACCCAGGTGAGTTCCTAAGGGCTGACCATAATAAATAAATGTTCAAAAAAATTTCTTGTGCCCCCCATGAGCAACTATTGTGCCGCCCCCAGATTCCTATCCCAGGGTTTTAAAACCACTGTGCTAGTTTGTTGGAAGAGCTTCCTGATGGTAAGAGCCATTCTCCAGTGAAATATGCTGCTTCGATCAAGTGTGGTGGAGTCTCCCTCTTTGGAGGTTTTTAAATGAATGGTCATCTGTTGGGAATGGTGTCTTCCTGCGAGGCAGAATGGGGTTGGACTGGATGACCCTTGGGGTCTCTTCTAGCTCTACAATTCTACGATTCCAACACAATTCAGACCAGATGGAGCAGCCTGTCAAACTTATATGTGTGCGGGCATACACATTTGCCATTTGCCAGTTCACTTATGACAACCCCATGAATTTCATGGGGTTTTTTAGGCAAAGAATAGCCAGAGGTGGTGTTGCCAGTTCCTTCCTTTGAAATACAGCCCTACAGCATCTGGTATTCGTTGGCAGTCTCACATATACTGCAGAGAAAATATCGCCCGGCTAGATTGAGCCAGATGGCTCCGGGAAGGCCAGCTGCCAGGAAAAACACAGAAAAAAGCCCCTAGCTACCAAAGTCTGGGTTTCACCCATGCCTTTACCAACTGCCTATGCAGGTAAGAAGCTAAGAAGAGACTCATGACATAAAGGCAAATATTTTCCCTATTTGGCATATCAAACTACGGTTCCAGGCGCCAAATTAAGTCCTAGTACGGGGTGGGTTAATTGGAGACCTCAAACCTCTTTTTCCAGTCCCCAGCCTCTCCGGACTAGAGATGGGAAGGTTGACGGTGGGGGACAAAAACAAAAAGAAACAGGAAAAATCTATTTTTCCCCTACCACTTATTTTTATAAACATAGATTATGGGACATTTTCTTTTAGAATGATGAACAGAATGTATAAAACACAAAATTCATATGTTTACATCCTCCGTATCGTTTCTAAAAACTACATATAGGAGGTGCCCCAGATCCACAGAAGATATATTCCTGGACTTACTATGGATAATGAAATGCTCTTTTTCTTCCAGGGAGAGAAACAAGATTGAAACAAGTATGCTGTTTGGAGAGGAGGCCCTAAAACTGGAGAGAACTTTAGAATCTAAGAGAAAGGAGGCTTTGTGGCCATGGTTTGCCATCCAAAGCCAGTGCACAACCGATAGAAACGTAAAAAGCAACATGTGGTCCAAAAACAGATGGAAACGAAATGTTTTCGGACTGCATTTCAGCACGGATAAATGAAACCATCAATACTGGTCACACTGATATCAGGGACCTACTGTAGTAGGCAGATGTTTGGGTAAGACTATGTACAGTACCGCACATCATCACAATTCCTGGTTTTTGTCTCCTTTTTGCAGGCCTTTTTATGGGAATGAGTGCTTTATGTCTGCTTGGCTCTATAAAGAGCTACAGGGGAAAAGTTTTTAGGAAAAAAAACCCTAATGTGGATGGTTTATTTTGTTTTTAATGGCTTTTTTAAAAAATGGCCTGGGCTTTTTGCCAACTCCTTATAAAACGGTAAAAGCACAAAGGCTATTTATTCCTGCCTGTTCTTCATAAACCAGCAAAACTCTGTAGTTAAGGTGGAAGATCTTGTAACTCCATTTAACAACAACAATAAAAAAAATAAAAATAAAAAATAAAAAAAATTAGACAGTAGATTTGTAATTATTTTCTTAAGAAACTGAACTTTTAATGATCAAACACGAAGATTTCACACCAAATCAAATTGTACACACAGTAATGTGGTTCATATTCCTATAATAATGTAGAATTTTCAATCCATGTAAAGCACTAACGTTGTAGTTTTTTTCAGTTTTCAGGGGGAGAAAAAGCAAATATTTTCCCCCATGATTTCAATATTTCTGGAAATACCACATCTCTCCTTTTCAATAGATTATAGCCTCCTCCACCCCACTCTATTTAGCACTGAAAAGATACCAGTTTTTCAAAATAAACTGGATATTTGTTTTGTTTTCTGGCAATCCATGGGGGTCCTAGAAGGAGAAAAATTCTCTCTGGATTCACCGCATTTGCCCATCATCGCCTTAGCAGAAGCTGGTAAAAGTTAATTTCTTGCACTACATCTCTCAAAATCCCCTTGGCTGGGAAATAAGAGTGTCTACAGTCCAAAACAGTGGCTTTTTCTCAGTTCGGGAAGCTTCTTTGTCGGGGACATCTTTAACAAGAGAAGGAGAGCACAGGTTTGGCTATGAAGGTCCTGGGTGCGAGTCATGTCACCTCTAGTTCAAAGGACCTTAGAAAGAGTCTGGAAAAACAGGTGCATTATGAGCTTTTGCAGCACCCGGCTTCAGAGATCCCCAGCTTTATTTGAAGAAGGCAATGTCCTACCTTCCACATACAGGCTTGCCTAAGACCCTAAGTTAATGAAGTTGCTATATTCTTGGACACTCCTCCTCTAATTAATTTTATTCTTCTTCTCCTTCTTTAAATTATACTCCCTCTTTAATTAAAAAAATTCAACCAGAGCTAGAAAGAATAGGGATAGGAATAAGAATAGGGATACCCCCCCCAAAAAAAAACAGTTCAAAATCTTCCGGCAAACATTTAATTCAGACCAAACGCACACGTGACAACCCTGCCAAGTAAACCTTTTGCCAGTCAACCTTTTGCAAGTAAACCAAAGCACTTTGAATTGTCTGTAGTGACCCCTCGAAGGCTTCTTCCAAAATATATCCAAGTGTCTGTCTATCTATTTATGGTTCCCTTTCACCAGCCACCACTTTACTTCAGATTTCCACTGTGGTGGCCAGATCAATATTACTGTGATTGGTATTTTTACATGTTCTTCCCTCAAACAAAAATGAATTTCAACAGGGAGAAGTGTAGTGTTGGGCAGAAAAAACGAAATGCACAGATATAAGATGGGTGACACCTGGCTTGACCACAGTACATGTGAAATGGATGGAGAGTCTTAGTGGACCACAAGCTGAACATGAGTCAGCAGTGTGATGCGGCTGCTAAAAAAGCCAATGCGATTCTAGGCTGCATCAATAGGAGTATGTCTAGGTCAAGGGAAGTGATAGTACCATTTCTGGGCACCATAGTTTAGGAAGGATGTTAACAAGCTGGGAAGTATTCAGAAGAGGGTGACCAAAATGGTATAAGGCCTGGAAACCATGCCCTATGAGGAGTGGCTTAGGGAGCTGAGAATGCTTAGCCTGGAAAACAGAAGATTAAGGGGTGACATGATAGCTACATTTAAGTATTTGAAGAGAAGTCATATGAAGGATGGAGCAAGCCTGTTTTCTGCTGCTCCAGAGACCAGGACATGGAGCAATGGCTTCAAATTCAAGGAAAAGAGATTCCATCCAAACGTTTGGAAGACCTTCCTGACAGTAACAGCAGTTTGACAATGGAACACACTGCTGCCTTGGAGTGCAGTGGAGTCCCCTTCTTTGGAGGTTTTTAAACAGAGGCCAGATGGCCATTTGTCAGGAATGTTTTGATGGTTTTGATTCTTGAATGGCACGATGGAGTTGGATGTGATGGCTTTTGTGGTCTTTTTCAGCTCTATGATTCTAAGATTTATGGTATTGTTTACTGCAGACATGCTCCTGCAACCCAGCACCAAAAGCCTCTGTTCCTCCAGCCCTCTTTGGCATCCTCCCAATGTTGATGCTGCTAAAAAGCATCCAGCTAGACAGTAGATAAGGAGGATAAGGCAAGCACAAAAAGACTTTGTAAAAGGAACTTCTATTCTGACCACAAATGTTGCTTTTTTTCCAAGAGAGTGCAGCCAAGGAAAAACAGAATTCTCCCATCACAGCACATACAATCTGACAAACTGAAGTTCCTCATGGTCATCTGCCCCCTGAAAAGTTATTTTCTGTTTCTTATGAGTCTAGAGAAATGTTCCTCTATAGCAGAGGGTGGTCTGAAGGCAACACAGTGTCACAGCTCTCAGGCTATGCAAGATTGCTGAGTGGTCGGGACCCCATCCAATTCCAAAGTAGAAAGACAGGCAATTAAAATATAAAAATATACAAATATATAGGGAAAGGACTAGTTCGGATTTCAGAAGGCAGCCAAGACCCATCTTCTAGCAGGAATAGATTAGCAATCTCTGCTTCCCAACTCTATTTGCTGCCTTCCCAGAATAGCCAGATCCTGTTCTCCAGCATCAGTTATACACACCCCACAACATGCACACATCTCTTTTTTCTTCAAACTACCCACTTCACCCTTGGCCAGCTAATCAGCCCCAATCATGTCCAAAGACATGAATGTTAAAGGTGCGGGTCAGAATCCTCCTGGGGATTTATGTATGCAGGAAGTAGTTTGTAGAGCCTGTACTCACGGGAGGCTGCATGGAAAGGGATCTCTAAGAAACCTTCAGTTATTGCATCCTACCAGATTAGGGCAGCCTTCCCACTACCTACCACACTCCAGATCTATTGCACTACAAATCCCATCAGCCTTACCAACATTGCTAATGTTAGTTGTGGATAATGGGAACTGAAGTCTTACGACACCTGGAAAGAAAGGTTGTGGTTAACGTCTCTCTTACCACACCATTTGCCAGCAACAGGTATAAGATTTTACACTAGCAGCAGGATGTTAGGAATAAAGTTACTTTTTCGGGACGAGAACTCCAAAAAGTCTCCCAGCAGGCATAGCAAGAAGCCACACGGCTGGAGAAATCTAGGAGATGTACTCCAAAAAGGAACTTTTCTAAGCACTGAAGAAGTCCTAAGTCTATGTGCAATACTCTTCCAATACTGACTTTCCTATGTCTGTTTATACAAGAGGAGTTCCTTGAATGACAATTTCCATCCGCCATACGAAAAAGGAAGATGGAGAGATCATAGGGAAGCAAACTCCCAATCATGGATAGGTCACAATCTCTCAGCCTTAGAGGAAGACAATGGTAAGCCCCCTCTGAATAAACCTTGCCAAGAAAACTTTACTGAGGTAAGTCAGAAATGACTTTAAGGCTAACAAATCCTCCCTACTTTACTGCTTTAACTGTCATGGTTCCATCCTATGGAATCCTGAGATTTGTAGTTTAGTAAAGTACTTAGTATTCTTTCACAGCAAGCTCTAGTGCATTCCTCTCAAGTACAGCACTAGAACTCCCTATCAGAGAACTCTCAGTAATAAGCAGGTTGCAAAGGATCTAGCAACAACCTGGAATTTGTCTAGAGGAAGGTGAAAGGTCTGGAAACCAAGCTCTTTGAGGACCGGTTGAGGCAGACGGTCAGGTTTAAGGCTGTAGAAGAGAGGACTAAGAAACAATATGACCACCATCTCCAAATATCTGAAGGGGTATGGAGCAATCATGGGTTTTCTTGTCCTACTCCAGAGACTAAGGCCATTTCTGCACTACACTGTTATAGTGCTATTATTCCACTTTCAACCTCCTGTGGAATTCTGGGGTTTGTAGTTTCCGGAGGCCAAAGAGCTCTCTGGCTGAGAATCCTAAAGGCCCCTCCCTAAACTGCAAACCCCATAGGAGGTTGAAAGTGGAATAATAGCACCGTAACAGGGTAGGGGGAAAATGGCTTAACACACAAACCAATTGGTTCTAACAAAAGAAAGGAAACTCCAGCTAAGCAACAGGAGATACTTCCTGATGCAAAGAGCCGTTTGAGAATTGAACAGACTAAAAAGTTGGACTTTCTTTCATTGTGTGGGTGGGTGCGCCTTCAACTTGTGCTGACCCCACAGGTCCTCCTGGGCAAGGGGTATACAGAGATGGTTTTGCCAGTACTTTCCTCTGAAATATAGCCTTTGTTATACAGCCTGTTGTTGTGTGCTTTCAAGTCTTTTCTGACTTTTGGTGACCCTAAGGAGAACTTATCATGGGTGTTCTGGGGGCTGAGAGTGTGTGATGTACCCAAAGTCACCCAATGGGTTTCCATGGCCAAGCAGGGAATCAAACTCTGGTCTCCAGGGTCACAGTCTGCGACTCAAACCACTATACCCCACTGCCTCTCAATATAGCCTATAGCACCTGGTATTCATTGGCAGTCTCCCATCCCACTACTAACTAGGGTTGGCCCTGCTTAGCTTCCAAGATCAGACAGGATCTGGTGCCTTCTTCAATTGAAGACAGTTAAATAAAGACTATTACCACACTAAACTGTTATAGTGCTATTATTCCACTTTCAACATGCTATGGAATCTTGGGGTTTGCAGTTTAGGGAGGGGCACTTGGAATTCTCAGACAGAGAATTTGGCCTCAGGAAACTACAAACCCCAAATTCCACAGGATGCTGAAAGTGGAATAATAGCACTATAACAGTCTAGTGGGGAAACAGCCAAAGATTTCATGGCCATCTGCTAGTGCTGGCTTAGCTTTGGAAGGAAGGTTGGGCCAGATCAGTGGTTTGCAAATTTTAGTCCTCCAGGTGCACTGGACTTCAGTTTGCCCAAATCCCTGAGCATTCATCCCACTGGTTGCGGTTTCTGGGAGCCAGAGTCCAAAACACCCGGACAACAACTAGAGTGAACTATAGGAACCTTCCAAATTTACAGGTCAGTGATCCCATGACTTCATGCGTGCATGTTCCATTGCTCAATGCGACATTAAGCACAGCTCACATGTCTCCAAGCAGAGATTAGGAAAATCCCCCTGTTTGGATTACAGTTTCCAAAATTCAGTGGCCATCTTGGCTGGGGGATTCTGGGAGTGGTAGTCCAAAAGGAGAACTCTTCTGAGCGTAGCTTAGCAGGTTGGAGTTCCTGCCTCAGCATTACCCAGTCTGTACGCAACACAAGCCAAGAAGAAGAAAGAAAGAGGGGTTAGAGAACTTGAGTTCAGCGGAGAAGAGGATGCAAGCAAGCAAAATCTGTTGAATTCCAATAGAAACCGGCTAGAACTGAACTATTTAAGAGAGAGAGATTGGGAGAGAGGCACAGAGGAAGACGATACATTTCCGCACTAGCCTGTTATAGTGCTATTATTCCGCTTTCAATATCCTACGGAATCCTGGGGTTTGCAGTTTAGGGAGGGGCCAAGTGGCCCCTCCCTAAACTGCAAACCTCAGGATTCCGTAGGATGTTGAAAGCGGAATAATAGCACTATAACAGGCTAGTGCGGAAATGGCCAGAAAAGAAAGATACATATACAAATGAATAGATACTGGTTAATGAGATCTGAAAAGCCAGGTTGCTGTGAAGCAAGGAGATAAATAGATGCTAGGATCCTTTGCACAAAGGAAGCACAGCTTCTGCCCAGGAGATCCTACTACCTTGAACACACCCAGTCTCCTTTGATTTCAGAAGCTAAGCAGGATCAGGTCTGGTTAGTACCTGGATGGGCAACCCCTTGGGGATTTCAGTGATCTCCAGTTAAATCTGAGACAGAATCCCACCTAAATCCCTGAAGCGTTGCTGCCTGACTATACTGGACTAGAGCGGTCGAGGATTTGACTCCGTTTAACGCAGCTTCTTCCCTCCACCTGGTGGGGTCGTTTGACTTCCCTGCCCATGTGCAAAGGGCTAACACCTAGCGGTACTCTTTCTTATTTCTCTCTGTATCTACCAGGCGAACTCTGGTATTCAAGAACAAGTCCCAGAGGTCAGGGTTGATATTCTTCAGTTGAAAACAACCACTCTTCAGGGCAGTAAGTGGCCACTTTCATCATGAGGGCTAGAAGCTTGAGCCCAGATGCACTTAACTATTGGGAACGGCAGTGAAAAATTCTTCTGAGGGCTAATCTGAATTCAACAGATTCAGTTCCCTCTCGGTCACTTTGTTTGGGGTGTGTGCTAAAAGTGATCCACTCCCTCTAGATCAGGGGTGAAAACCATGAAGCCCCTCCAAGATGTTGCAGGATTGCAACTCCCAGCTACCTTGGCAAGCACAGTCAATAATGTAGAATACTGGAGGTTACAGTCCAATCACATCTGGAAAGATTAATGTATATCTTAGCATTTGGTAGGAAACAAAGCATAGATATATCACTGAATACTAAAGTCAAAGTTGTCCATATCATTGTATTTGGTTTTTGTGTGTAAGTTTTGAAAGCTGGAGCGTGAGAAAAGCGGATAGGAAGAAAATCAACTAATTTGAAATGTGGTGCTGGAAAGGAGTTCTGTGGACACCGTGGACTGTTAAAAAGACAGATAACAAGGTCCTAAAATAAATCAAACCTGAACTTTTCCTAGAAACGAAAATGACTGAATGACATGACATGCTAAAAAAGACAATAATGCTTGGTAGGGTGGAAGGCAGTAGAAAAGAAGGAAGATGCCATCATTACAGAGGGATAAAACACACCACAAAGGCCACTGAGTCCAGTCCCTGCCATGCAGGAACACACCATCAAAGCATTTCCAACAGATGACCATCCAGCCTCTGTTAAAAACCTCCAAAGGAAGAGACGCCACCACACTCACAGGCAGTGTATCCCACGGTCAAACTGCTCTTACCATCAATAACTTCTTCCTAATGTTTATGGAATCACTTTTCCCAAAGTTTGAAGCCAATGCTCCATGTCCTAGTCTCCGGAGCTGCAGAAAACAGGCTTGCTCCATCCTCCATAAGACATCCTTTCACATACTTAAACGTGGCTATCATGTCTCCTCTTAACCTTCTCTTCTCTAGGCTAAACATACCCAGCTCCCTAGGCCTCTCCTCATAGGGCTTCATGGTTTCAGGCCTTTTATCATTTTAGTCACGATCCTCTAGCCACGTTCCAGCTTGTCAATATCCTTCTTGAATTGTGGTGCCCAGAACTGGACCCAGTATTCCAGGTGAGGTCTGACCAAAGCAGAACAGAGCAATATTACTTCCCTCAAGCTAGATACTCTACCTCCTATTGACGCAGCCTAGAATCACATTGGTCTTTTTAGCTGCTGCACCACATTCCTGACTCATGTCCAGCTTCTGTCAGCAGAGTGATATTTCAAAATCACTGAGAACATTGCTCCATCCAGGTTAAAATGGAGAAAGGTAGAAGGCAGAAGGAAAAGAGGGAGACCACGTCACAGGTGGATAGAGTCAATCAAGGAAGCCACTTCTGATGGCTGACTTGAGTTTGCAAGACCTGAGCAAAGTTGTTGACAACAGGATGACTTGCAGATCTCTCACTGATAGGGCCACCACAAGTTGAAGTTGACTTGACCAGAACTAACAACTTCCACATTTGGGGGTTCCACTTTTGCAGATTTGATTATTCATGGATTATTTGCTGTCACCTCTGCTGCCTCACTGTGCCGTTTCTCACAGGGACTGCAAGCCTCATGAGACTGAGAAACTGCGAACGAGGCTTGTGAGTCCCTATTAAAAGTGCTGTGGGGCAGCAGTAGAGGCGGCAGTGAGCCCCACCAGCCCCCCACTTCTGCCTTGGGAAGGAACCCTGAGACCTCAAAGAAATCCACAGTGGGTTGAATATGCTGATCATACATTTTTCTGTGTTCAATACGGTCTGGGAGGGCTGAGAGTTATTCCCGGTTTTTCCACTTTCACGGGGGTCCTGTGCCCCTCACCCTAGCGAAGGTGGAGAGATGGGTGTACAGGAAATAGGGTCAGCCACTGCCCTCTGATGACCAGGGGCGACTCTCTTGCACCCATAATACTGAAACAACGAGCAACCCTCTCACTTTCGCAGATATGCTGAAGGCAGCCACTTGCCAAAGAATATATTGCCAGGACTTTTCCATCTGGCAGAACCCATGGTTGCTTCAACAGGAGTATTAGATAGCTGTGTTATTTACTGCCCAGTTGTTCTTGTGTGCCGTCAAGTTGTTGCTGACCTGCTTCGCCCGTAAACGCGAAAACCACCTGCCTGACCTGCACGTGTGTAAACAACACATTTCTAGACAATGCACCCTTAGGGTTAAAGCAGCTCCCTTGCCCAGGCAATTTCCGCACTAGACTGTTATAGCGCTGTTATCCCACTTTCAACATCCTTAGGCCCCTCCCTAAACTGCAAACCCCAGGATTCCACAGGATGTTGAAAGTGGGACAATGGCACTATAACAGTCTAGTGCAGAAATGGCCCCAATCTGATGCAACTCCAGATGCTGTTGGATCACAATGCCCATGCTGGCTGTGAGATGATGGGAGTTAGCATCCAGAGGTGGAGAAGAACACTCCCAAGCTAACGCTGCTTGGGAATGGAGCCTGGAAGGATTTAACAGGGTTTTTCGAAGAAAGCAAGCTAAGGGGAAACAACAGTGTCCAAAAAGCATTCCGGGCACAAGAAGCAAACCACCGAGAAAAAAACAAACCCCCCTCCAAACAGCCACCCCTCTTGCTTCCTTCTCTCAGACTCGGCAAAGACGCAGGGCTGCAAATTGCACCGTTCCCTAGGAGGAAGCCCCACCGAACGCAGCCAGGTTTACTCCCGAGCAAACGCAGAAGGGACTGCACGGCCAAGCAGCCGCAGAGGAACGCACAACTTGCCGGGCGCAGGACCGAGAGCGGAAGAGGGCTTCTGTTTGCTAGTCTGGAAGAAGGAAACCGCACCATGTTTTCTCTCCTTGCGAGGGGCGATCCAGGAGCGCCCGCCGCCTTTGCCTTCTTTGGACAGCAGCATCCAAGCCCCTGGTGGCGCAAAACCCGCCTCCTCCATGCCTCCGCACGCATTCACACATGCACCGGGTCCGACACGGGAGAAAACAAAGTGGAGAGGGCACAGGGGGCTAGATTTCGAGCTGCAGGCAAGAAAAAGTCCTCCCCGCTCCCACGGCCAGCTCTTTGCCTTCCTTTCTGCCTTGCCTGGGCCCTCCCCAGACACGAGATCGCCGATCCCCACAGACCCCTCGCCGAACCCGAGCCGCGTCTCACCTTCCCAGCAGGAGAGCCGGCTCCCTCCCCGCGGCGCGCCCTCGCCTCTCCAGCCGCCGCCGCCGCCTCCCCGCCTTCCCGGGCGCTTGGGGGCGAGGGGCGGGGCGGGGGCGGGGCCTAGGCGCGGGGGGCGGGGCCCGGACCGCGCGTGCGCGCGAGGCGGGACGGTGGCGGCGGCGGGCGGGTCGTCGTTGCTGAAAGTGCGTTCGTGGTGGCCATTTCCGCACTATGCTGTTGTAGCGCTATTATTGCACTGTCAACATCCCATGGAATCCTGGGGTTTGCAATTTAGGGAGGGGCCAGACCCCTCCCTAAACTGCAAAACCCAGGATTCCATGGGATGTTGAAAGTGGAATAATAGCGCTACAACAGCATAGTGCGGAGGGGGAAAGGCGGGTTGCAGTAGTGAAATTCTGGCCCGCTGGACTGGCTTGAGGCTACACTCTCCTTTGCCTACTGACCTAGAAGGAGGTAGTCCCATAAGCATCCTTCTTTTAAAAAATATTTTTATTAAATATTATTTAATTTATTATATTATATTAATTAAACATTATTTATTATAGTATAGTATATAAAATATATATAATTATATACTATATAATATGTACAAATGCTATATATATTATATTTTATATATTATGTTATATTTAATTTATTATATTAAATATTATTTAATTTATTATATTATATTAATTAAACATTATTTATTATAGTATAGTATATAAAATATATATAATTATATACTATATAATATGTACATATATTATATATATTATATTTTATATATTATGTTATATTTAATTTATTATATTAAATATTATTTAATTTATTATATTAATTAAACATTATTTATTATAGTGTAGTATATAAAATATATATAATTATATACTATGTAATATGTACATATGTATATTTTATATATTGTTATATTTAATGTAGTAGATTAAATATTTAATTTATTATATTATATTAAATATTATTTATACTATAGTATATAAAATATATATATAATTAAATATTATATAATATGTACATATATTATATTTTATATTATATATTATGTTATATTTAGTTTATTAGATAAAATATTATTTAATATATTATATTAATTAAATATTATTTATTATACTACAGTATATAAAATATATATAATTGAATATTATATACTATGTACATATATATTATATTTTATATTATATATTATGCTATATTTAGTTTTAGATTAAATATTATTTAACTTATTGTATTAAATATTTTTATTAAAAAAGACAATAAACTGAATCTTTTTTAAAAAAGAAAAAGAAACTACATTGCTGAAAATTAATCTTTCTTGAAATAAATACACTTATCTTTGTACCCCGCCCTTTGATTCCTTTTTTTTGCTGTTTTCTCCAAATTGCATCCTCTTTTTGTCTCACAACCTCCTTGATATATATTATCTTTTTCTTATCAATTTATGCTCATTATAATATACACATTTAAACCAATATTAATCCATTTAAACAATAAATAAATGTCATTTGAATACAGTCATTAACCTCAGATCTCCCACTTTCTATTTTCTATTACTTCAGTAAATCTGATCTTTCCTTACATTTGATCTAATTAGAGAGAGATTTAAAAGGGACTGTAACTTGGTAGGATTTGAAAGAACAGAAGAGGAAACAGATTTAATTTTGACAGACAACCAGAAAAAGCCAATATCTAAAATTTATAAACTGCTTCTAAAACAAGAGATGGGACAAGAAATAATAAAAGAAACAACAACCAAGTGGGCCCAAAACATAGGACGTCCGACTGAATTGGAGAAGTGGATTAAAGTTCGGAAAGAGAACATGGGATTTACTTCTGAGGAAGTAATTCTAGGACGAGATTCAACCAGCCCGACCCTTTGCCTGTTATTGTTGGTTGTTTCTGTGTGCCATTTCTGACTTTCTGGCGATCCCAAGGCAAATCTAGCGGGGTTTTTTGTTTTTGAGGCTGTGAGTGTGTCATCATTTCCGCACTAAGCTGTTATAGCACAACGATTCCACTTTCAACATCCTATGGAATCCTGGGATTTGCAGTTCCGGGAGGGGCCGGCCGGCCCCTCCCGGAACTGCAAATCCAGGATTCCATAGGATGTTGAAAGTGGAATCAAAGCGCTTTAACAACCTCATGAGGAAATGGCCTAAATCTTCCCTACAGTAATAACATAACCTTCCAGTGTCCTGATTCAGCAGGAACAGTCCAGATTAATCTTCTGCCCTGCCAGTTTTTCAGCTGCTTTTATAATGTCCCAGTTTTTCTCCTTCCCCCACCTTTGTCCTCAGCTTATTTCAATTGCTGGAAACTGAGTTCAAATTGCAATAGTAGTTTGCATTCAGTTAGCAGGTCATACTAGCTGCAGATTCTGAAACTTCTCCAAGGGCAGCCCCACATTAAATGCATGGTAGTAGTCTAGCTGGGAGATTACCAGTGCATCAGCTACTGAGACCATGTTATTTCTTTCCAGGCTGTTGTTGATGTGCAAATCGAAGCTGTTTGCAGCAACTGAAGTAAGCTGAGAAAAAGGGAGACAGTGGGAAATAGAGAAACTGGGACATTTTAAAAGCAAAGCTTAAGACAACAGAGAATGAACTGAGACTGTCTTTGCCAAACTGGGACAGTTGAGAGTCTGCTATAATTGAACTGGGTGGATCATTACGCTGTTACCTCAAAACGTAGGTGCCACAAGGGCCACTCTGTGATGCCAAATACTACCTTGCAAAAATGGAGAATGAATTAGCTCAAAATCAGGAAGCTAACAAGAGGGGGGCAACTTAGTGAGACCTTTCTACTAATGTTTATGAACCAGCCAGAGATTCAAAACCAAGCTAAAAATGTGTTTCATTAAGGGGAATTCATTCATGCCTGCACACAAGATACACACAGTCACACATTCACACAAGAGCTAACTGAAGGATAAAGAAAGGGAAAAAAATATGTATAGAGAGGCTGAGTGGTTTGGGGGATTTATAATTACCAGCCCAGAAGAGTAATGAAGAAGTTGAAATGTGGCTTAGACTTGTGTGTCTAAGGGCAGACCAGATCAGGATTCAGGGTGACATAGTAGAGTCCAGCATTTCATCTGACTTCATTTGACCTCTCAAAATCAAGGCTTTATATACTTTATTTCCCTCCCTGAAGCGGTGTGAGTTAATTGCTGTCCCAGCCTAGTGGACAATGGGAGTTGCAACACAGAAAGTGGGGTCTGGAATGGTTTGATTGTTTCAATGTCTTGGTTGAGAGGGGGTTTCTGGGCCAGGCTTCTGTAGGAAATGGAAACAGCAGGGGTCCTTCCCTCTGCACCCAGGCACCTTATTGTTTTCTGAGGTTGGCAGTTGATAGGATTAGCTCAGAGCCGTTAAGTCCGGCTTTACGACCTGGCCATGCTGGGGTCACCTCTGACTTATTCCCAGCCAGTGTCCCTTTCCACATGGCCTTTCCAGCCATAACAGTTATAATTTATATTTTATGTCAAGTAAACATATCTGTCAATCAATATATTTTGCCGATTAGACCATATATGGAGGTGTATTGTTACCCTGTGTGTTGGGGGTCCCAGGAGGGGCTCCCAGATAACCAAACAGCAACAACAAAAGATGGGGAAATTAACTGGAGCACTTGCTTAAGCTAACGAGAGGCAGGGTAACTTTGCGAGGATCTTGTAACCCAGTGTCTATGGGATCAGGTCAGTCAAGCAGTCTGACAGTTTCAAATAGCAAAAATGATGTTTTATTAAAGACAGATAAACAATTAAGACAACACAACCACACAGCTAACTAAAAAATAAGAAATGAGAGTTTCGGGGGAAATGGGTGACACGACACCTTTCTCATAGTCCTGTGGAAGCTGGAGATGGCAGCGAAGAAGCTGGAGATGGTAGCGAAGAAACTCAGCATGGTGGCCGAGGGGAGTTTGCTCGACAGAGCAGCAGCAAGGCTGGATGGAAGTCCAGAGCGATCCGAGGGAGCTCTCGGAGCTTGGGGTTTTTATGGGGGAAAATATGACCGTGGGCTCGTCTGAACTTTGGGAGAGAACAATGAGGTTTGGGCGCGAGACAATGTCTCCGAAAGGTCAGAATTTAACATGATTGAGTTAAGTTCGAATTGACAATGGAATGACCAGTATGCAGATGCAGCGTGCCTGGGTGGTGGAGCGTCCAGCTCGCCAGGGTGCCTGCTCGGGGCAGGGGGCTCTTTGTATCAGTGTGCATCCTTAATGAAGTGTTTGTCTAGGGAGGTCTCCTAAAGCAAGATCTGGCTGAGTCTGGCTTGCTTAGGTGGGAAAAGGAATGTTCAGCAATTAATAGCCATGCCTAGCTCCGTGCTTGTTCGAGGGCCTCACAAACACTTGGCTGAGGGTGGCAAAATAAGACTGAACTGTGATATCAAAATGATATTTAATGTCTACTGAAGCCAGGCCAGTTCACGGTGATAACAGTATAGCCTGATAACAACACTGCACTTGGGACGAGGGCTTCTCCCTGCTCCAAGGTCCCTGAGGAAAAGATACCATGTTCCTGCGCAACGTTTTCCATTTTGCCATTTTAGCCAAGGCAAGTACAGTTGCTAACTCTCTGCTTCATTGCTGTAAACTAGCAAGATCACATATAAAATATCTTAATTAAAAAGTACTATCAAAGAGACATGAAAAACTCCCTGGGGGGCAGCAAGTCTCCTTCCAGCACCCACAAGCACCAATATCGTCCAGGATTTAAGCATCCAGTTCTCAGAAGCACGATGGTCCGGAGGGATCTTGGAGCCAGTTTGCCAATTTGGCATCCGAAGGCGGCTTGGACACAATGCCTTTACCGGCCTGGCTGGCTAGGTCTCTGGGCAGTTCTTGCTAGAAGAAGGAGCCTGATGCTTTCAGAGTTTTTGAGAATAGTGGTAGCTGATTCCTGGAAGTAAACAGAATGGACTGGATGGTAAGTAGCAAAAAATGGCATCGTCCCTTAATCTCATCCAAAATTTTCTGTGTTTTCTCCATTTGTTTACTTCTGATTTCTTCATTCACTCTAATAAACTGTCCTCTCATAAATGCTTTACCTGCATTCCAGACAGATCTAATGTTTGTGCCTTTATTCAAATATATTTCAAAAAAAATTCTTTAATCGCCTTCTTTGCTTTTAACAATACCCATGGAAGTTTCTCTGTATCAGTCTGAATCTTTCGTCCCTTCACTAGGTTCCTCTTCAGACCCTTGAGGTTCAGCTGTTTCTCCTTGGTCTTCATCACCTTGAAGTTCATTCTTATAAATTCTCATAAAGTCGTTCATCTTGCCACTAGAGTCCAGACAAAATTGTTCATTTCTAGATGTAAATTTATGCTTTCCAGCTGGTCCCTTGTAAATGGGACATTATTTCTTCCAAGAATACTCACCAGAGGAGTGTCAGTCTTCCTTTTTCTAAGGATTCTGGTTCGTGTCTCCTCCAAAAGAATAAACTGAGTATCTTGTATCTTCCATGGTGATTTATGAAGCTTTTCCTAAACTGGTTGTGCATGGGTTATCTCAATTAACCATCTGTCATCCCACTTTTACAGCTACGTTTAAAATGCTCCAGGTTTTCTCTCTTCCTCTTTCCTTGGCTTACTTCAATTGCTGCACACTGAGCTTAAAATGCAAAAGCAGTTTCCACTTGGTTAACTCAGAAAAGAGAGAGGA
This sequence comes from Iguana delicatissima, assembly GCA_948472985.1. Taxonomy (NCBI): domain Eukaryota; kingdom Metazoa; phylum Chordata; class Lepidosauria; order Squamata; family Iguanidae; genus Iguana; species Iguana delicatissima. The sequence continues at coordinate 478,044 of CAOKZL010000937.1, read as the reverse complement.
GAGGAAGGAGCAAGATCTTGCCCTTCCCAGCAGGCTCAGCCAGAAGCAAACTGCTTCAGCCTCTCTTAGCTTGTCTATTCTTCATCAATATCCTTTCCCTTCTTGACTGCGCTCTGATGTTGCTTTGCCACATGCATTCTGGTTTTTGACTGTGAAATGCTTACTTTTGTGTGGGGATTTTCTACTAATGAGTAGATCCTATTGCTACTCCATAAAGATGCATACCTGAGATGAGGAACCTTGCCTCCTTGGGCCAGATACTTCTCAGGCTGTTTCCACACTACACTGTTATAGTGCTATTATTCCACTTTCAACATCCTGTGGATTTCTGGGGTTTGCAGTTTACTAAGGCCAAAGAGCTTTCTGGCTCAGAATTCTAAATGTCCCTCCCTAAACTCCAAACCCCAGGATTCCACAGGATGTTGAAAGTGGAATAATAGCACAATAACAGCGTAATGCGGAAACGGCCTTAGTCTGGTTTACAAGCATTTTTTCCACGCTCATATCTTTGATCAGTGATTGGAGATAAGAAGCTGGGAAAGGCCCAGGAAGCTGTGACATGGGACTTAGCTGTGGTTTGCGGTCTGGGAAACTGCTGCATGCAACTGAGTTCCAGTTTATATAGGGACCATACCAGTTAGGTTCCTGATTTTTGAGGTCTATCTGGTTTGGTCTTCATCTAAAACTGTACAACAAAACCCAATCCTTTACATGTTTACTAGAAACAAAATCTAGGTAAACAGGTAGGTTTGCATGGGATGTTTACATATGCGATAGTTTGATGGTTCAGCTACCCTCGTAAATACAGGGGTGGGTGTCCTGAAAAGGTCCAGTGTTGTTATCAGTATTAACAAGAAAAATATTAGTAAAGTTAGGATTGCTGTAAGTCAGAGTAGACCTGAAGGCACATAAGAATAAGAACTAAGACAGGCAGCTTGGTGTAGTGGTTTGAGTGTTGAACTTAGGGCTCACCCAGCCATGGAAAATCAGGCCATTTCCGCATTAGACTGTTATAGTGCTATTATTCCACTTTCAACCTCCTTTGAATTCTGGGGTTCGTAGTTTACTGAGGCCAAAGAGCTCTCTGGCTGAGAATTCTAGATGTCCCTCCCTGAACTGCAAATCCCAGGATTCCCTAGGATGTTGAAAGTGGAATAATAGCACTATAACAATGCAGTGCGGAAATGGCCTCAGTGGGTGAACTTGGACAAGTCACATTCTCTCAGCTTCAGTGGAAAGCGATGACAAAACCCCTTTGAAGAAATCTCGCCTAGAAAACACTGTGATAGGTTTGTTTTTGGGTCAGCATAAGGCAGAAGCAACTTGCAAACACACTACAACAATGATGTCCCTGAAACCTATCGGATGTGTATCTTTTATTTAATGATCTATATACAAAAACAATAAAAGAAGGCTATATTTGGACACTGTGCCAAATATTAATTAAGTAATAAAAGGTAAAGTACATCCTTAACTGATGAATGAATAAGCAGAAAGATCAGAAAGAACTACATCAAACTGGGGAAGATGTGGCTGTCCTGGTGTTGTTTGATTACAACTCCCATCAGCCAGCATAATGAATGATAAGGGATTATGGGAACTGCAGTCCAACATCTGGAAGGGGCCAGGTTCCATAGCAACCTCTGTCTTTTCAACAGCATCCTGGTAAAATGCCAGTTACTTTACTCCCATTAAAAAGCTACAGAAATGATTATAAGCAGTGAATATGGTCATAGAACTTCCTTCTGGGTAGACTTGGCTAGATGAGAGCCAGCATGGATAATGGTTTGAGCATTGGACTACGACCCTGGAGACCAGGGTCTGATTTCTTGCTCAGCCATGGAAACCCACTGGGTGACCTTGGGCGCATCATATACTCTCAGCCCCAGAAAATCCAGTGATAAATTCACCTTACGGTTGCCATACGTTGGAAACCACTTGAAGGCACGCAACAACAAAACTCAGCTAGGCTCAGGTTGTGCGGATCACGCCTAGAAAGAGAGACTGCTTGTACAACTGCAAATTGGTTTAAAGGCCTAGCTGTACATTTCGAAAAACATGCCTGTTGGCCATTGTTGGCTGGGGATTCTGGGAGTTGTAGTCCAAAACATTTCAGATCAGGGCAGCTAAGACAGATAACTGTGTCAAATTGCCTGCTGTGATTCCACCCATGAGCCTTGGCAGGACCCCTCGGCCCTTGTTTATCTGGAGCTCAGGCAGAAATTCAACCAGCAAAGCTTTATTCCTGCACAGGGAGTAAACAAAGAAGGGAACATGTTTCAACAAGGGCTCCGGGAGGAACATTACTCACACATCTCCAATCAATCCCAGCCCTACGAGACAGGTGGCAATGAGCATTGCCTGGAGGTAGTGTGAGCCAAATAAAATGCCTTTGCTTTCAGCAATTCCGCTTTGATTAGAAATGTGACACCGGAGCTTTCCGCTTTATAAAGCAGAAAAAGCAATTGAGCCAGTTCTCACTGTCTGGCCTATTCTGGTCCGAGCTACAGCTGGGGACCCATTAAGAGCACATTAGCTGAGCAGAGCCAGAGCTAAAGCAACCTCATTGTGAGGGGCAGCCATGGGTGGAGGCATTCTTGACTCAGCAGTCTGTGCTCTTCCAGCGGAGTCAATGGGACCGGATGCAAAGGGGGCTGGGCCTCCAGTTCCCACATACCCTTCGACATTCCACAGATGAAAACCAGGACATGTGTGGCTGAGCAATATGAGACTGTGGTCAGGCTGGCATGAATTATAGATGAGGAAGAGCATGCAAGCTAGGAGAGGCTGCAGCAGTCTGCTTTTGCCTGAATCTCCTGGGAAGGGCAAGATTTCTGCCCCCTCCTGTCATTTTACCCCAACTGAGGCCATTTCTGCACTACACTCTTATAGCGCAATTATTCCACTTTCAACATCCTATGGAATCCTGTCCAGTCAGCCCCTCCCGAAACTGCAAACCCCAGGATTCCATAGGATGTTGAAAATGGAATAATCGCACTATAAGAGTGTAGTGTGGAAATGTCCTGAGTCAACTGAGTGCAAACTATTTTTGCACTTTGAACTCACTTTGCAGCAACTGAAGTAAGCTGAAGACAAAGGGGAAAAGTGGGAGGAGGAGAGAGAAACTGGGCCATTTTAAAAGCAGCTTAAAAAGTGGGATGGCAGACGATTAATCAGGATTGTCCCTGCCAAATCAGGACAGTGGAAGAGTATGGCCATTTCCACATTACACTGTTATAGTGCTATTATTCCACTTTCAACATCCTGTGGAATCCTGGGGTTTGCAGTTTAGAGAGGGGCAGTTAGAATTCTCAGCCAGAGAGCTCTTTGGCTCTCTAGGAAACTATAAACCCTAGAATTCCACAGGAGGTTGAAAGTGGAATAATAGCACTAAAGCAATGTAGTGCAGAAATGGCCTATATTAGGAGTAGCTCCTTGGGGTTGTCAAGTCAGATCTATCCTTTGCACTGAGATTCCATGGCCAAACCTGAAACCTTGTGACAACCCCTGGTAATGTCATAGGGAGCGTGCCCTAGTAATGTCCCAGTGATGATGTCACAAAGCTTAGTGATGTCATTAAGCAGGGTACATTTGCCATCATCCTGTTAGTGTCTTATGTATGAAGGCTCTTTCTGGGTTGGATGCAAAAGGGCGTTCTCTTGTTCTGTGCTCATCCAACCTCCCGCTGCCCATTGCTGCCAAGCCCCAGAAGAGGCAGCTTCTGCTCCTGAGACCAAGACTGGATTATCAGTAAAAGATATTCCCAATAATTCCACTGCAACACTTTGAGAGCCAGGTGGTTCAAGCGTTGGACTACAACTCTAGAGACTGGGGTTTGAATCCCCACTTGACCCTGGAAACCCACCAGGTGACATAAAATCAAAGGCTTTCAAGGCCGGAATCCATAGGTTGTTGTGGGTTTTCCAGGCTTTGAGGCCATGTTCTATTAATATTTGCTCCTGATGTTTCACCTGCATCTGTGGCTGGCAGCTTCAGAGGATCTGGTGCCATGGAAGTGAGGCAGAGGATATATACTTGTGTAGTCCCCGGGTGGGAGGGAGAAATTTGCACGTGTTACAGTTGGCCTCTGTGATGGCCTATTGTTAAATGGGATATTCCCCAGGGTGTATGTTAGTCAGGGGATATGCATAACAGTGCGTTAATTACATTACCATTTTCTTTTTCCACAGTACATTTCAACAGGAAAGAAGAAACTCAGAAAGGAAACACAATTTGGCTACCAGTACTGAAGAACACTAAAATCAAGACTCAAAATATGCCAATGAACACCACCCGGACTCTGGAGGTCCCTTTACAAGAAACAATACAATGGACGGCTAATGTAATTAACGCACCGTCATGCATATCCCCTGACTAACAATACACCCTGGGCGGTATCCCATTTAACAATAGGACATCACACAGGCCAACTGTAACACATGCAAATTGCTCCCTCCAACCAGGAACTGTTATCACTGTGAACTGGCCTGGCTTCGGTAGACATTAGATATCATTTTGATATCACAATTTGGTCTTATTTTGCCACCCCCAGCCAAGTGTTTGTGAGGCCCCCGAACAAGCACGGGGCTAGGCATGGCTATTAAATGCTGAATCATTTCTGTTTACACCTAAGCAAGCCAGACACAGCCAGATCTTGCTTTAGGAGGCCTCCCGAAACAAACACGTCATTAAGTATGCACGCTAATACAAAGGGCCCCCTGCCCCAAGCAGGCACCCTGGCGAGCTGGACACTCCACCGCCCAGGCACGCTGCGTCTGCATACTGGTCGTTCCTTTGTCAATTCGAACTTAATCATGTTAAATTCTGACCTTGCGGAGACGTTGTCTCGCGCCCAAACCTCACTGTTCTTCCCAAGCACAGACTAGCCCATGGTCATACTTTCCCCATAAAAACCCCAAGCTCCGAGAGCTTCCTCGGATCGCTCCGGACTTTCCTCCAGCCCTGCTGCCATTCCGTCGAGCGAACTCCCCTCGGCCACCACGCTGAGTTTCTTCACTACCATCTTCGGCTTCTTCAGGACTACGAGAAAGGTGTCGTATCACCCATTTCCCCCGAAACGCTCATTTCCTATTTCTTAGTTAGCTGTGTGCATGTGTTGTCTTATTCGTTGTTTGTCTGTTAATAAAACTACCAATTTTGTTATTTTAAAACATGTCTGGCTGCTCTTCTGACCTGACACTGTATACATAGGGTTAAAAGATCCTCGCAAAGTTACCCTGCCTCTCGCTAGCTTAAGTGAGTGCCCCAGTTAATTTCCCCATCTTTGATAGTTGTTGCTTGGTTATTTGGGAGCCCCTCTCGGGACCCCCAGCTCACAGGGTAACAGAACTACACAAGGATGTGTACTCTGTCTCACTTCCATGCCACCAGATCCTCTGAAGATGCCAGCCACAGATGCAGGCGAAATGTCAGGAGGAAATACTAATAGAACACGGCCTCAAAGTCCGGAAAACCCACAACAACCCACTGGGTGACCTTGGGCAAGTCGCACTGTCTCAGCCCCAGAGGAAGGCACAGGCAAACCCCTCTCTGAGCAAAGCTTGCCAAGGAAACCCCACAATAGGGTCTTTACATGTCAGAGACGACTTGAAGGCACCCAACAACAGCAGCAACGCTTTAACAGTTATATGCACTTTTGCCAGTCACTGAGTTTGAACAGCAGTATTAACAGTTTCAACTGTAACTGTAATTTGAATTTCGTTATTTTTATTATTATTACTATTATTCAATAGCCTATGAATGGGGGTTCTCCAAGACTCTGGGTGGTTAACAGCTCTGGAACGTCAGGGGCTGTGGCTTCCCTGAATGAGTCAATCCTCTTATAATGGGGTCTTTCTGTTTTCTTACAGCCTTCTACCTTGTTGTTGTGAGAAACAACTTGGTTTCTTACTTATGGCAAGCCTGAGGCAAATATGGGGTTTTCTGAGGCTGAGTGTGCGTTATTTACTGGCAAGTAAATCTTCCTTGGAGCAGTGGCATGACATTGACTTATGGTGACCCTCAAGCAGGGTTCCTGGGGGATGAGAGTGTGTGATACACCCAAGGTCACCCAGTAGGTTACCATGCCTAAGTGGAGAATCATAGAATCATACATTCATAGAGTTGGAAGAGACCCCAGGGGCCATTGAGTCCAACCCCCTCCCATGCAGGAACACCCATCAAAGCATTGCCGGATGGTCATCCAGTCTCTGCTTAAAAACCTCCAAAGAAGGAGACTCCACCACACTCCCAGGCAGCAGATTCCACTGCCGGACAGCTCTGACCATCAGCAAGTTCTTCCTGAGGTTCAAGTGGAATCTCCTTTCCTGCAGCTTGAATCCATTGCTCCTTGTCCTAGTCTCTGGAGTGGTAGAGAACAAGCCTGCTCCCTCCTCATCATGACAACCCTTCAAATATTTAAACATGGCTGTCATGTCCCCTCTTAACCTTCTCTTCTGCAGACTAAACATTCCCAGCTCTCTAAGCCATTCTTCATAGGGCATGGCTTCCAGACCCCTCACCATTTTGGTTGCCCTCCTCTGGACACGTTCCAGCTTGGCAATATCCTTCTTGAAATGAGGTGCCCAGAACTGGACACAGGATTCCAAATGAGGCCTAACCAATGTAGAATAGAGTGGTACCATTACCTCCCTTGATCTAGACACCATATTCCTATTAACGCAACCAAGAATCGCATTGGCTTTCTTGGCTGCCACGTCACACTGCTGACTCAGCTTGTGATCTACCAAGATTCCTAGATCCTTTTCACAGAATTGAACCCTGTTCTCTAAGGTTGTAGTCCAACGTTTAAACCACTACACTATGCTGGTTCTTGCCTTCTAACTTACCAAGCATTATTGTCTTTTCTAGCAAGCCATATCTTCTCATGATATGGCCAAAATAGGACAACTTCAGGTTAGTCATCTTGGATTCTAGGGAGAATTCAGTCTTGATTTGCTCCAGGACCCATTTATTTATATTTTTAGCAGTCTAGGTAGAATTCTTCTCCAGCACCACATTTCAGATGTGTTGATTTTCTTCCCATCATCTATCTTCACCATCCAGCTTTCACAACTATACATAGAAATCTATGGGAGGACTTCTCCTTTTACCCCAGGACTTTTTAAGGATCTTTGGTCTTTTTTGGAAATCTAGTGAGTGAAATCTATGGGGCCACTCAAGTACTGACACGCTTAAAAATCTCTAAAAGGTAGTGAGATAGAAACTAACTTTGCCAAAGCCATGGACTTCTACATTATTTGTTCATTGAAAGTACGATATTTCTGTATTGCCTCTCAGCCTCTGAGGGCCCCCAAGGCAAGGGATGAATAAAAATCAATTGAAAGAATACAGAGATGAAAACATTTTAACTTCTGACAATTTAAAAAAAAATTCCCCCAAACACACACAAATCCAGCAGCAACTTGGGGAAAAGGTTAATATTCAGGCTCTTCCCGCACTAGCCTGTTACAGCACTATTATTCCACTTTCAACATCCTATGGAATCCTGGGATTTGCACTCCCTAAACTGCAAACCCCAGGATTCCATAGGATGTTGAAAGTGGAATAATAGCGGTATAACAGGCTAGTGCGGAAATGGCCTCAAAGCCAGTTACAATATATGTAACTAGAGATCTACTTCCCCCTACTGGCCATTAGAAAGCATGATGAACTGTTGTCTGTACATTTTCTCTTTGTTACCGTATTGCGAAAATGACGGATTTTCACCAAATCTGGAAGGTATGTTTGGAACGGGATGACTTAAAATACAGGCTATGCAGCATAAACTAAATTCACTTTGGGAGGAGCTTGTGCGCATCTTAATTATTTTTTCATTGGGTTTGGAGGGTATGTTTGGAATGGTCTGACTTAAAATACAGGCTACGTGGTCTACACAAAATTCACTTTGAGAGCCCAGGGAACACTACAGCTTTTCCCATTCATACAGAGTAGCATGGCACATCATAAGAAAGGTTTTGACAGGAAGAATTCAAAAAGTTAAATGCCTTAAATTTCTGCCATTAACTATACACGTCTAATTATGCCGTCTTTCAGAAGTGTATTTGTGCACGGCAGAATGAGGTTGGACCAGATAGCCCTTGGGGTCTCTTCCAGCCCTAAAATTCTATGGCCATTTCCACACTAGCCTGTTATAGCGTGATGATTCCACTTGCAGCATCCTATGGAATCCTGGGGTTTGCAGTTTCGGGAGGGGCCAGTGGCCCCTCCCGAAACTGCAAACCCCAGGATTTCATAGGATGTTGCAAGTGGAATCATCGCGCTATAACAGGCTAGTGCGGAAATGGCCTGAGTCTAAATAGCTGTAATTATTAATGTTTTTTTAAAAAAGGGAAACCATGTGCACTGCAGTTTTCAAACCAGCAGATGGCATGGTTGACCAAAAAATTGATAAAACCACCTACACTAACTGCTCCTGGATTCCAGCTTTTCCCAACCATCTTTCTGATGTATTTGACTACACTTCCCATTAGTCTCATATTCAGCACAGCTGGCGGTCATGGAGGATGGGCACTGTGAGCCCTAACATCTGGAAGGACCTGGCCTGAGAAAGGTTGGTTGCACCATGACAGACAGGGGTTGCCATGCCACTGAGAGAGACAAATCAGTGAGTAGATGCAGGTGTTTGTACTTTCATTCTAGCCAGCCTGATAGAATCATAGAGACCCCAAGGGCCATCCAGTCCAACACCTTTCTGCCATGCAAGAAGACACTGTCAAAGAATTCCTGACAGATGGCCATCCAGCCTCTGTTCAAAAACTTCCAAAGAAGGAGATTCCACCACACTCCCAGGCAGCGGTTTCTACTATCAAACTGCTCTTATGGTCCAGAAGTTCTTCCTAATGTTTAGGTGGGATCTCTTTTCCTGAAGTTTGAAGCCATTGCTCCTTATCCTAGCCTCCGGAGCAGCAGAAAACAAGCTTGTCCCATCTTCTGTATGACACCCTTTCAAATATTTAAACATGGCTATCATGTCACCTCTCAACCTTCCCTTCTCCAAGCTAAATATACCCTACTCCCTAAGTTGTTCCTCATGAGCTTCCAGACTTCTGATAATCTTGGTTTCCCTTCACCGGAAACACTCTAGCCTGTCGATCTCCTTCTTGATTCGTGGTGCCCTGAACAAGGCACAGTATTCCAGGTGAGGTCTGACCAAAGCAGAATAAATGGAGCCAGTCCTTTCTGTCCATCTCTCCAGGGATGATTAATAAGGGACAGGAAGCTGGGGCGGCAGCTGCTGTTCGACAGTGCAATAGCCTATCCTGGGAAAGGGTACCTTTCATATTATGCAATTGTAGCATTTTGACTCTGCTATAGCTATCATGGCTGTGTCCTATGGAACCATGGGGTTTCCAGTCTGATGGGACACTAGATCTCTCTGACTGAGGCCTCCTTAAATGGCAAATCCCAGGATTCTCTAAGATTCAAGTGGAATCATACTGCAATAACTGTCCAGCATGAAAGGACCCGTGTATAGGGGACATCTGCTTAAATTCAGTGGGTTAGGGACCAGACCAGTGCCAAAACCTGGAAATTTACAAAATGCAGAACCTAGTCTTTTTCTAGCTGGCAGTACATTTTGGAAACTGAAAAGCATAAATACAGTGTGACCTCATCTGCAGCCTCCCCACACACAAATTTGTGTTTGTATGAAGTGTTGCGTCCCCTTGCTTAAAATGGTGGTGACATGCACACAAACATGCTGATGTGTGCATGCGCAGTTTGCTGCCATTGAATGTTATGGGATATAAGCATTTGTAAATCCCATTATTCATGGGAGTCCCTGGAATGGAACTCTTTTGTATATGGAGGGATCGCTGTGGTGCACTATATATCAAATGTAAATAGGCGTGAAAACTAAGTAACACAGTTGATTGAGAGAAAATGTAGCATGCAACTGCAGAAGCGCATGGTAGGTCATGGGATCATGATGAAACAGGCTGAAAGAGTGGACCATGCATTGAACATATAGGTTCTGGTCATACTTGAAAAGGCTTGAAAGAGCAGATTGCGAAAAAGCGGATTGTCAAAAAGCAGAGGATGCCTACACTAGTCTCAAAACAGAATGCACAAATATCGGATGGGGGATACATGACTGAATAACAGTACGTGTGAAAGGGAGTCTTGGTAGATCACAAGATGAACATGAGTCAGCAGTGTGATGCAGCAACTAAGAAAGCCAACACAATTCTTGGTTGCATCAACAGGAGTGTGGTGTCTAGATCAAGGGAGGTAATGGTACCACTCTAGTTTCTGCTTTGGTTCGACCTCATCTGGAACACTGGCTCCAGTTTTGGGCATCTCAATTCAAAAAGAACATTGACAAGCTGGAGTGTGTCCAGAGGAGGGCGACCAAAATGGTGGAGGGTCTGGAAGCCATGAAGCCCTATGAGGAGCGGCTTAGGGAGCTGGGTATATTTAGTCTGCAGAAGAGAAGGTTAAGGGGGGACATGATAGCCATGCTTAAATATTCCAAGGGATGTCGAGTCAAGGAGGGAGCGGGCTTGTTTTCCGTTGCTCCAGAGACTGTGGATTCAAGCTGCAGGAAAGGAGATTCCACCTGAACCTCGGGGGAGCTTCCTGATGGTCAGAGCTGTCTGGGAGTGGAGTGTGCTGCCTCAATGGAGTGTGGTGGAGGCTCCTTTTTTTTGGAAGTTTTTAAGCAGAAGCTGTCTGTCTGTCTGTCTGTCTGTCTGTCTGTCTGTCTGTCTGGAGTGCTTTGATGTGGGTTCCTGCATGGTAGGTGGTTGGACAGCCCCTGGGGTCTTTTCCAACTCTTATGATTCTATGATTCTTTCACTGGAATGTTTTTAAACAGAGGTTGGATGTCCACCACTCAGGAATGCTTTAGCAGTGCTTTCTTGCATGCCAAAGCATTAGACAAGATGGCCCTTCTGATTCATTCTGTGTTGCCTTCCTTTCCCTGTGTGCTCTCTCTCATACTGTCAGAAATGCTCAGAGCTACGTAGGGCTTTACGGCAAGGAAAACAAGATTCTTCTCCCTCTCCTTACATACTTTTCCAGCTCTGAGTCAGGAAAAAGATTACCATCCACAGCAGGTGGGGGTTTCCTTGTCACTGGGGGCAGTGAATCCACTCCAGGGTTTAGTCTGAACTTTAAAGGACCTATCCCAGGTGCTGAATGGTATCTTTAAACAGAGGTGAGATGGGCATCTTTCAGGAGTGCTTTAGTTGTGTATTCCTGCATGGAAGGGAGTTGGACTAAATGGTCCCTTGTGGCTCCTTACAACTCTAAGATTCTGTGAGTCTGTCTTCAAAATAAACTCTGTCTCCGATGTATGAGAAATTTAAGATGGAAAAGAAATTGAACGGGTTCCAAACACAAAAAAATTGGTTTGATCTGGTGATGTTTGAGAAGAATAAAGGATCAATCTCCATAATATATCAACATCTATTGGAATGGTTCACCGAAGAAGAGGTAGTAAAAGAATCAATGATAAGGTGGGCTCAGCATGTGGGTAGGGAGATAAGTTTGGATCAATGGCAAAAAACTTGGCAAAAAAGATTGAAGTATACTGTTTGCCAAAATTTGCGTGAGAACGTTTATAAAATGCATTTGAGATGGTATCTTCCACCCGAAAGGTTGGCAAAAATGTACAAATGTGATGATAGATGCTGGAAATGTCAACCAGAGAAAGGCACTTTCTATCATCAGTGGTGGCTCTGTAATCATGCACAGAGATATTGGAAATATATTCATTTGACCATGGAGAAAATTTTAGGGATTAAATATGGGATGCTTCCAGAAATGTATTTATTGAATGTTTTGGGGGATGAAATGGAGAAAAAAATTGGAAAGATTATTTTTTACATGGTAGTATGTGCCAGAATAGTTTTTGCAAGATATTGGAAATCTCATGAAACCCCTATGGAAGGAGAAGGAGAAAAAGCCCTGTGGGATATGATGATAACGGATAAACTAACTCTGCTTCTCAGCAATAAAAATTTAGCAGAATTTAATAAAACTTGGGAGCCGCTAATATCTTTTTTTTAAAGAAAAGTGGAAAGATAAAATAATTGCAGAAGGATTCTAGAAGGAAGTGGTAAATGGGATAATGAATTAAAAATATACATACATATATATATATATATGGTTTAGCCTATTCTCAAGGATAAGATTTGTATCTTTTGAATTCAAAAGAATTAAGATGGTGTTAATTAGCAGATCAAATAGACATAATTCAGATTCTGTATAAAAACAGATGTTATATCAACAAAACTAATCAAGTGGGAATTTCTTTTGTTGTTGATACATGTTGTATTATGTTAATTTATGTTTTATATTTTGTATTATGTTCGTTCTATGTTATGTTTGAGTATTGTAAGACATGTGTTTTAATGGTTGGAAATTTTATTAAAAATAATTAAAAAAAATAAACTCTGTCTCCCTTAAAGTTCAGACTAAAAATCAGAGTCTGTTCAGCATCCCACTGACATGGCAGTCACTAGCTGCCATGGGCTTACCTGGGAACAGCCTTTGGATGGCCTGCATTTGACTTGAGCTCTAGCTGCTCCTGACTGGTTGCTTTCCCTTCCAGATAAAAGTGGCAGAGTTTAAACCATCTTTCCCCACCAGCATCTGTACACTTGCTACGGTTAGGGACACAGGACCCTCGCAAAAGTGAAAAATTTGCAAATAACAAAATTTGTGTGTCTGTGGGAAGGGGGGGGGCTGAGGCACGGGTGGGGAAAGTGGGCATCCAGGGTCTAAACCAGGTCAGGGAAAGGCGATGGTTGGCTTGGTGGTCCTGGACTTCCTCTCTCGTGCCCGTCTCCTTCCTTGGGTGTGTGTGGGCAAGGGTACAGGGTTCGTGGTGCTGAGAATTTGGGCAGAGAGCCATCCTTAGCTGGCCAGACAGAGACTGGTAGAGGAAGAGGAGGACCAGAGGTGGGTTTTGAAAGGGCTATGCGGCTTGATTGGAGCCATCAAGAGGGAAGTCCCCCCCCCCAAAAGCACCTGAGGTGGGAGGGCAGGGGTGGGAGAAACTCACAGATAATCAAATCTGTGAATGTCAAACTCGCAAATGTGGAGGGCTGATTGTAATTTAGTGCAGAGATGGCCGCCTTGTAGTTTGACTACAAGCTCCACTCGTCCCTCAGTATTGGGTAGGGCTGGCTAGGGCTGATGGCGTGACAGGCCCTAACTTCTCCCAAACTGGCATGGCCGTTCCCAATCTGATAAGGTGCCCTGTCTTTACCACACAGCTCTGCCTCCCCTCTTATAACACTACCTTTGTGTAAAAGGGTGAGGGTTTCCAATGTCTGTTTAGAACTCTTTAAATCATTTTATGGTAGTATGTTTTTTGTGTTACTCTTTCCAAACATTTCATGTTGGTGACACACTTTGTTAGACATGCATCATAGAATCATAGAATCGTAGAGTTGGAAGAGACCCCAGGGGCCATCCAGTCCAACCCCCTGCCATGCAGGAACACCCATCAAAGCATTCCTAACAGATCGCCATCCAGCCTCTGCTTAAAAACCCCCAAAGAAGGAGACTACACCACACTCTGAGGCAGCATATTCCACTGCCGGACAGCTCTGACCATCAGGAAGTTCTTCCTGAGGTTCAAGTGGAATCTCCTTTCCTGCAGCTTGAATCCATTGCTCCTTGTCCTAGTCTCTGGAGCGGTAGAGAACAAGCCCGCTCCCTCCTCAACATCATTTCGCAACACAGTAATTCAGTAAGTAATTCAGTAAGTGGACGCAGCCCCTCCACCTGAGTCTGGCCTGCCACCGCTGCAGGGGTCTTCCTCAGCCTGAGGTGGCAGCAGCAGCAGTGGTGGAAGAGGCAACCCCTCCACCCAGACCTGGCCCACCACCCCTGCCCTCGCCGGGGTCTTCCTTGGCCCAGGCCGGCAGTGGCAGCAGAGGCAGCCCCTTTACCTGGGCCTGGCCGGCCATGGCAGTGAGAGAAGCAGCCCCTCCGCCCATTATGTTCGCGCGACACACCTACACACTAGCGTGTTGCGACACACAGTTTGGAAAGCTCTGCTCTAAACCCTGTATAGAACTCAGCCAAGTCAGTGTTTACAAGATAAACTGTAACATTTATTAAGATAACAATAAGCATAAAGTAGCATTTCAGATTTCAAATGCAGGTCAGGGTTGATATATTTCCTCTGCACTTTTTAGATAGTTCACTTGTATCTTTAGACTCTCATACAAAGCACAGTATCATGTAACAGCCCTTTGGCTACGCTTTCACAAAAGACTCAGCCCCTCAAGCTAGGTCACACTCTCTGACCAGATTCCACCAAGGTCCAATTACTCTTCTGCCTCTCACTAGGCTTCCACTGAGAATTAAACCTTTCCACACAGTCATACTCTCTGGCTAAGGAACTCCTCTCCCTAGCTCTTTGCTAGAATCCCACTGAAGGACTGAACGTCAACTGGTATTCGGCTTTATATAACTTTTTCTCTCAGCCACCAGCCCCTCCCACACACTACTGGGCTGGGTTTCTCTCCTGAGGTGTTATTCTGGTTGCCTCGCCACCTGCTATGAGACTGCAATGGCATTTCAGGTAGCCACACCCCCAGAACTTCATCACAGGTGGGAACTGGATTCCAACAGTACCCAGAAGACTTAGCAATGTTGCTAGTCCACAGTGCAATGTGTTGCCTAAATACTGTTTGCCTACCATAGAATCATAGAAATGTAGGGTTGGAAGAGACCACACGGGCCATCCAGTCCAACCCCCTGCTATGCAGGAACACCCTCAAAGCACTCCCGACAGATGGCCATCTAGCCTCTGCTTAAAAACCTCCAAGGAAGGAGACTCCACTACGCTCCGAGGAAGCAGATTCCACTGCCAAACAGCCCTGTCATTTTGGTCACTCTCCTCTGGACCCGTTCCAGCGTGCCAATTCTAGCATGTCAATATCCTTCCTAAACTGTGGTGCCCAGGACTGGACACAGTAACCCGGGTGGGGTCTGACCAAAGCAGAATAGTGTTACCATCACTTCCCTTGACTGAGACACTATATTCCTTGTGTGAGGGTTTTTGTTTTTGGCCACATGATCTCCCTGAGCACATGTTCTAAGGGGCTGGTGCTTCCGCTGAGTTAGTGACTTGCTTGGGGGTGCAGCTAGAAGCCACTAGCTCCTATATAACTACAGCCTCAGTCTTTGGAGCTCAGTCTCCGAGAGGCAGCAGCACGCGCTGCATATCAGCAAGAATGATTACAGCCTGAAAAGGGTGAAAAAGCAACTGCAGAAATGGAGGATTTGTTGTTGTCTGCCGCAATATGTGCACAATGTTTGCCTTCTTGCCAGAGAACCTCAGTGACTACACTTGCAGTAAATGCAAGTTGGTGGCTCTTTTGGAAGAGAAGGTCAGCGTGCTACAGCTAGATATTAAGAGTGTACGACACATCAGAGACCATGAGAACTTCCTGAACAGAACAGAGGGGGAACCAACAGGAAGAAATGACCAGTGAAAACAAAGAGAGCTGTTAACACTGTCAGGAGCAGACTGTGCACAAGGGATTCAGAACTGCTCCACCTTAGCAATTGCTTCCTATCTTCCTGAGGATAATGGTGATAAAGAGCTGGAATCAGACCAGCAGCAAAGGACACTGCATGTCAGGGAAGGAGCAAACCTGACCACCAGCTGCAGCAAGAAGCAAAGAAAAGTGCTGGTGACACGGGATTCATTGCACAGGAGCATAGAGGGAACTGTGTGCCAGCCAGACAAAATAATTCAGGAAGTGTGCTGCCTTCCTGGCGCCTGTATCCACGATTTCACTGACACGTTGCCAAAGCTCATCAAGAACACAGAGTGGTACGCCTTTCTTCTGATTCATGTGGGCACCAATGACCCTCCAGAGAACACTTTTGAGCAGATCACCTTGGAGTTCCATCCCTTTTGGTTTCTGGTGAGCAGCTAAAACTGTATTGCTTTGGCCCTTGAAACAGCTCTGGTTGGTTTAACTCTTGGTTTTTAAACGATTTTTAAGGAGCGATTGTAGTCTATTTTAAAGTCTGTTTTTAAGTTTATTCCTCATGTATTTTCTAAAACGGTTTTTATTCACTGTCCTTAGGGGCCCTGGTGGGCTGAGAGGTGATACAAACATGCTTTAAATAAATAAATTTATAAGTATGGCCCACTATTTAAGATGAAAGCCAGCCATGCCACTTTCCATGGTAACCTATTAGTCTCCTCTCTGCAATTCTCAGTTCCTACCCTCACCCTACAAACACCCAAGTGTCCTCTAGCCATTCTTCCTTTATGTTCCCCCCTCATTTTTTTTTATTTTACATCCACGTCCCTAGGCTTCTTTTGTGTTAAAATGGTGCCATTTTAGCTACGTAAGAGTCTACACTTGGAGAATGAATTCTCCACTGGTATACAGGATATGTTGCTGGCTATACTCTGATTTGCTCTGAATTTGTGTAACAAGGGAACAGAATGGAATTTGACAGCATACAGTTGAAAGACTTCAGGGGGAAAAAATCCACAATGTACTCTTATTTAATAATAAAAATTCTTTATTCACCATCATGATCATCATCAGCTATAAAGTCATAATTAATGTTCCAAAGGTAAATGGATTAATACATTACTTAAATCCCTCAAAGCCACTGTACTGCAAAATAATAGTGTGTATACATACATACATATATATATATTATAAGCTTATTAATCATCAATAATCCCATAGAGAGATTTCAATATAGTATATCAAAATGCTTAAACAATGTTTATTACAATGCTTTTATATACAATTTGTTGCTATTTCATGATACAGACGCAGTTAAGTCCCATCTGGAAAGGACTTTTTTTAAAAACCCGAAACACAGGACTAAAACAAAAAGAGTTAACACCTGTTTGGTCACTTTGCACAAAAGATATTCCACATTCCTTATGGAAGGCTGGTTCCATTCCTCTCTTAACATCATATTACAATCAGTGCATTAGAAGTATGCCCAAAAATCACCATTTATATGGCAGAATAAAAGAAACAAAATACTAATTTGAGTTTAAACAAGGATATCTGAAGAATACTTTTAACTACAGGTCTTGTATGTCTTAAGATGTGATGCCGAGGCAGTGGTCGCAGTGCGGCTAAGGGGCACCCACTGAGAAGATACTTCTTGGGAGAGGAGTATAAAACCACGGGGACTGGTTTACAGCATGGAAGGAAAGCAGCATTATAATACACTTTGCACTTGACAAAGATCAGTAAGGTGCAAGCAGAGGCCTCAAACGACAAAAGTTACAGCTTTGGAGAGAAAAGGGAAAAAAGGAAGAACTGCAAGGAATCAGGGTCTAGTTTAACAAAAGGAAGCAGAAAAAGATACATGAAGACTCCTTAGTATTTTTGAAATTAACTGAGAAGAAGAAACAGAATCCACAAAATCTTAGGGTAGAAACATCTGTTTCTCAGGTGCTACAGGATTCTTTTGTTACCTCTCTTTATGCTGAACAGACTAACGTGGTCATCTGTTTGAATAAAACAACAGAGCAAGTCACTTGTGCTCCTTGACTGTACCACTTCCCCATGCAAGTGAGTGACAAAACTGCATGTTTTTCTAAATGCTTATGTATTGGGGATTATTTATTCTATGCAGTGGTTCTCAACCTGTGGGTCCCCAGATGTTTGTGGACTTCAGCTCCCAGAAGCCCCAGCCACTATGGTCAATGCTCAGGGCTTCTGGGAGCTGAAGTCCACAAACATCTGGGGACCCACAGGTTGAGAACCACTGGAATGCCTTCCAATCTGAAGTGCTATGATTAAAAAACAGGTCTGCCATCTAACCTAATGTTTGGGCAAGAAATTCTGCATTTCACCCACTTCACTCTGATCTCCTCCAAGGACTCTTATGGGCTATTCAGGATGGTCCCCCCAATTAGTTTTGAGGTACGGCCTCATCCTGCCCAGCTTGTTTCTGCCAAACTATCTTTAGCCCTTCCTGAAGATTGGGTATTACACAATCATTTACTCTTAGCAGGACACATACCAGGACACCTGTTTGGTTTTTGAAAACACACAATTTTTGTATTTTGGAGCCAACTTGGAACAGAATTAAAAACATTAAATAGTGGTTTGAGCATTTAACTACAACTCTGGAGACCAGGATTCGATTCCACAGTTGGCCATGGAAACCCACTGGGTGACCCTGGGCATGTCACACACTCTTAGCCCCAGAATACCTCATGATAGGTTCGCCTTAGGTCACCATTAAGTTGGAAATGACTTGAAGGCACACATCAACAACACAGCAGCACAATTTTCTTGCAAAAGTCTAGATGCATAAATTAAAAATAGGCAGGCTCCTTTTAAATATGATTTGACATTTAAATTCCCAGACACCAAAGCTTGCTTTAGTCACATGCTGTATATTCATCCATCAGTAGTGACACAGTTGCTACAGTTTGCATAATGATGCCTCTTCCTATTATGGAGACTAAGAATTTTTTTAAACAAACAAATGGGATTTGTGCGTTCGTTGGGACAGTGCAAGATACTGAGACACATCACGCAATCCTTTGGAAGTAAAAGGCCTGTAAAGGATTGAAAATACAATACTTAAAACCACACAGGATAGCTGCTAATTGGGTAAGGTTTCTTTCACACTGCACAACTACAGCATTTTGATTCCACTTTAACTTCTATGGCTGAATCCTACAGAATCCCGAGATCTATAGTCTGGGAAGGCACTAGAGCTTTTTTGGCAAAGAATACCTCATGAAAGTACAAATCCCAAGGAGATGAATGTTTTAGAACATCTCACCACACAGTTCCCTGGATGAGGTTCATACTCACCACAGGTGAGCATATTGCAGCTAGAAAACTGAGTGCAATGTTAATGCTGAGCAGCAGCAATGAAAAAGGTGTTCCAAGACCATCTTAGAAGAAAAACTGATGGGTTCCAGTCACTGGGGTTGCATGTTTATTTCTTTGTTAAGTGCTTTTCCTCACTACCATCATTACAGCTTAACAAATATAGATATGGTGAAGCCAAATTAGTTTTAGAAATGTTCTGATTGGGGTACAGATAGCAGCTTATTACGTTGCAACTTTGTGATCTGTTCTGAACCATACACACACACAAACATGCTATTTTGGGATATCCATATGCTACCACAGTTGTATCCAATGTGAGCTATGTGTTTTGCTGCCTGACTTTTGGGCGGTAGCATCTTGGGAGGCCAAATTAAATGTGATTAGATTTAATGCTATGTGCATCTTCTTTAACAATCTGCTTATAGTAGCTGCTGGGTGGCAGTAGGAAGAAAACTGGGATTGGGAGTACAGTGGTCAAGCAGGAGGACTAAAACCTTTTCTCCTATTCTGTGGACCAGAGAAGTTACTTTTTTTGGACCACAACTCTTAGGAACCATCAGATGGTATGGTCAGTGGCACTGGTGGCAGATGGCTCCCACATCGATGGGGTGATTAATCCATCCCAGGGTTTTGTAGCTTTAAAGAGCTCTCCAAAGTGCTGGATCAATATAAACAGTATTCAGCACCTTGGAGTGCTCCTTGAAAACCTCGACTGAAACCCATGATGAGGTGAAAGACTCAGGAAGGAGAAGTTCAACAGGGCCCATTTCCACACTACAAAGTTAAGAGTGCTTTAGTCCACTTTCAGCATCCTATGGAATCCTGGGGTTGTAGTTTAGCGAGGGACATGTACAATTCTCAGCCAGAGAGTTCTTTGGTGTCAGTAAACTACAAACCCCAGAATTCCACAGGATGTTGAAAGTGGACTAAAGTACTCTTAACATTGTAGTGTGGAAATGGCTAGGGTCACTTTTCCAAGCTCTGAATGAACACAAATACAGCAGAAGAGGCTGCTGGGAACCAGGGCAGAAGAGGAAAGGGTTCAAACTCTCCCCTTCATCAATCCAATTGCTAATATTGATAAGGTATTTTTTTAATATATAAAAGTATATGCAGCTTTAAACCTCAGGACTAACATCCCACGTGGTTTACCCCTCAATTTCAGCTTTTATTTATTCTCCTTATTTATTCTGGGTCAAATTTATTCTGGCTCTCATGAACAGCCACATTTCCCAAACAGTCACACAATCACAATATTGCACAATTCAAAAACAAAGGCAGCAGAAAGGCACACAGTCTGGAAGTGTACATTCATTTTTCATTCTACAACAGCAGATTTTGGGGAGAAAAATGGAACAAACATTTGTTTTTTTTAACTCAGAATAGAGCTGGTTTGGAGGCACATCACAAAAAATCTCATTGCCTTGTGGTAGCTGATGCCTACTGTAGAGAGTCTGCATCGAAGCCCATGCACAGCTATCACACACCAACAACTTCACACTTAATGCTCCCTTCCCTCCAGAGTTTTATTTTCACTTAAGAACTTCGTGCCCTTAAGAGGAGAGCACCCACTATAATTCTGCAGGAGTTCCTGGGCGTGCCTCTTGGAACAAACAAAAAAAATCTTCCTCGGGCAATTCTGGGCCATCTTTGTACTGAAAGGCACTGAATACTCAGTTGTACCTCAAACAAGAAGGCAGGCAAAATGACCTGATCCCAGCAAATATAGTCAGCCCTACACATTCACTAGCATTAGGGGCTCCTGCAAAAGTGGAAAAATCTCAAACTTAAAAATGTGTGTGTGTCTGTGGGAAGGGGGCCAAGGCATGGTGGAAAAAACAGACACCCATGGTCCAAACCAGGTCAGGGAAAGGAGAGGGAGAGGTGGTGGGTCAGCATGTTGGCCCTATGCCTCCTCTCTCACACCCATCTTCTTCCTTGGATGTGGGGGAGGGGGGGCATTGGGAAGGGTTTGTGGTGCTGAGAAATCAGGTTGTGAGCCATCTTTAACTGGGCAGGCAGCTGCTGGTGGTGGTGGTGGAGGAGGAGGACCAGAGGCACGTTTTAAAAGGGCTGCATAGCCTGTTCAGAGCCCTCAAGAGGGAAGGATCCCCCAGAAAAAAGCATCTGAGGTGGGGTGGCAAGGGTTGGAAGAAGTTGCACATAAATCTGTAAAAGTCAAGCCTGCAAATGCGGAGGGCCAGTGGAACTGGCTGGCAGGATATAGGGCCAGATCAGTAAAATCACATAGAGATGTGGCAAGAAAGCTGCCAGTGGAATAGTAGTGCCTTTGTTTCTTTAATGATGCCAGAGTAAAATTGTCTCTGATCTAGAGCAGTGGTTCTCAACCTGTGGGTCCCCGGATGTTTGTGGACTTCAGCTCCCAGAAGCCCTGAGCATTGACCATAGTGGCTGGGGCTTCTGGGAGCTGAAGTTCACGAACATCTGGGGACCCACAGGTTGAGAACCACTGATCTAGAGTATCCTGGGCTGTCACTTGGAGGATTATGTGCTGAATTTCTTGCTCCTGTAGAAAGAGGTTTAGCAGCCACTCCTCTTTCCTGTACCACCTTGGGTGTTTTTACATATCATGAGTCTAAACCCAATTGCTAGCTGCAACTCGAGTAGGCATAATGAATCAACTCCTGAATGTTAAAGTCAGGAAGCCCATTAGTTCAATGGGTTTGTTCAGTTGCATAGGGACGGCAGAGGCAGTTCGCCCCAGACGGCAATGTTTTTGGGGTGTCCTGGCCCGTACCCAAGCCCCTGTGCACCCTGGCCATGCCTCCATGTACAGTGGCCATGCCCCTCACATTGTAGCCCCCACACAATCCAAGCTCTGCCACTGGGTTTGTTCTAGTTGAGGCTGGAAACTGGATTTAGGCCACAGTATTTCACTCCACAAAAGTCTGAGCAACACCTATTGCTCTCTCCTGCCCCCGACCTCGCACAAGGGACACTGCAGAGGTACTCTGCCACCTTTACCTCTCTGCATCACATAAGAGACTATATCAAGGAAACGTCACGGGGGGTGTGGGTGTTCTTGATGTACTGCATGGTGCTTCACAGGCTCTCCGTTCCACAGACATTCCCACAGTGGCTGTTCCTGCATTTGGCCAAGCACTCCTTTGGCCTACTAAAGACAACAATGCTGATGGGTGACTGTGTTGTTTTGCAGAGTCACTGCTCATGGGATCAAAGCATTTCAAGTAAGGAGCCCTCCATTTCACCAGAAAAAGATAGTTCCCTTCCTCTCTTAAACATGTAAACACATTAGATGCCTGGAAGCCAGGCTGCAGATGCTGAACTTTGGACAGGCAGGTAAGGACAGTCTCTTGGCTCCTTCCAACTCTTATGGCGAGCACAGGAATAGGACAGTGATATGCCATTCCATTTAAAAACAGCCACAAAGGACAAAACATACATGGAGTGCACCTTATCTTCTGCCTACCCTTGCCTCATGTGCCCTTCATTCTGGTGCACAATTTTTATTCCTGAAAATTCCATTTTTAAGATTTGGATCTTTATTTTACCTAGCCTTCGGTTACCCTCCAAATGTACTAACACGCATTTAAAAATGTGCCTGCCTACTATTCATAAGAGAGACTGGTAGGGGATGGGTAAGTGGTTACTCAGATGAGTAAAGCAGATAAGTAAAATGTGCTGTTGGGAGACAGGCTGGGCAGAAGCACTTCCTCCCTCCCTCTGTTCTGAGCATGGAGGAATAGTTTCCCCCTCCTGCACAGCAGCTCTGCTGGTTGGTGATCAAGGAACACCAGTCTATGGTGTTTTTTCTCTGCCAGATGTACAGCCCAAAGCATGTTCTGTGTGTCCAGTAGGGAAACCAAGTGGACTGGCGACAGAAGCATGAGTCACTCCAGTCCTCTGCCACCAACCCATTGCATCCCTGTGCTGGATGGACAGGGTGTGGCTTTCCACCTCCAGTATGGAACACAGTGGATGCGCATAGGATAAAGCAGCCTGTACCTTCTGCATTACACTTGTGCTGTGCAGGAATGTATCTCCCTCACCTAAGTCAGTAGAGCTTATCTGTCACATGTAATAGATCCCAGGTTCATTCTCTCAACTGCAAATGGAGGCAGAGAGAGAGAGAGGTCTATCCCTCTTCCACACTGCAAGGCATTTGGGGCTATGTTCCTCCAGCTGATACTGTCAATCTGGTCATCCAATGAAAGCAGGAGGATCTTCGAATTTTTAAAAGTTTGGAGCATTATTCTTTTGTGCATCAAGAGAACCCACAATTAACATCCTACATTCTGAACAGAAAATGGGATACACTGACCAGTCATGAGAAGAGCACTTCTACCTTAGCCTTCTTTTATCTGGCCTTGTCATTAAAGACACCAGTATTGAGACAATGACAGAATATAGCTCCAAAAACCATTATAATGTAGCAGGGGACACACTAAAATGCACTACAGAACACTGAGTCCCTTATAAATCAAATGGATTGTTCCTCATCATTTGGCTCCAATGTTTCTCATAATTCAGTTTACAAGCATTTTAAAGTTCAACCACAGATGACTGGCCAAACTAAAATCTCAGTAACCCGCTTTCAAAAGGAAAGCACGATCTGTTTTCGGTGCATGGCCCAATATATCAGCCCAGCTTTTTCAAGCTATTCAACAGGTACACAAGAAAACTGCGCTCTCACTTTGACAATTCAAACGCGGGAGAAAAACCTGTAATTGCAGTTTTCAGAGAAATGTTGGTTTCTCCATGATTCCAGGAGTAGTGAGGGGAAGGGGGGAACCCTCTGCACTCCCAAGAACTTCCAACACATCTGTCAAAATCGTTGCAGAATCTCCTTATGCATCCATGGTAGGCAGCGCTTCAGTTTTGGCCAGATGTTCCTTGTCATTGCTTCTTTGTTGATTCTACTAGGAGAATGGGCCAAATTCCAAAGAGAAACTATGGAAAGGAAGGGGGCAGGGGGAGAAAAAGAAAGAGTTTCTTAAGACTGCTGGGTGAGAAAATAAACACTCATTCTTCCTCTTGTTCTCTAATTATTTACTATTAAATGCTTCCCAAACAGACTGCTAGGTTTGCATATTAGGCAAGAAAGACCAAGATGCAGCATTGCCAGTTGATCACAGACATTTGGCTTGCTCCTGTATCTTTAAAAGCTGCTTCATCTGTACTTCTCTAGATGTCCATGCCCGCAGATTTTTATCACTGTGTGCTAATCTCCAGATTAATTTAAGTTGCTGCTAAAGGCACAGGAGCCAGCAAAAAAGTAACTCAAGTTTATAGAGTGTTTATATTCTAGAGCTGTTCTGTATTCAGCAAAGAAGTATTCTTGCAGCTTTCTCTGTGTATCTTCACAGCATGTAAGTGCTGAATAGCCAAAAAGATTTAGCATACTCTAGCCCATTTCACAACACTTGAGTAAGATCTCCCTTGGTTTATTTTAAAATAGAAAACAGGGAAGAGATACAAGCAGCTACTAGTTTCGACATGTTGCTTGTAGGCTCAGGAAGAAGCTGCTAATGTTGAAGTCTGAAGTTCGCATTCATTCATATGACTTGAGTTGGTATGAACCATTATACAATCATCCCTACACATTTGCTAGCGTTAGAGGCACAGGGCCCTTGCAAAAATTGAAAAATTGCAAATACCAAAATGTGTGAGTCTGAGGAAAGGGGGCCAAGGCATGCACAGTGGGCCCCTGGGGTCCAAACTAGGTCAGGGAAAGAAGAGGGACAGGTTGGCATTGTGGGCCTATACTTCCTCTATCTTGCCCATTTCCGTCCTTGGGTTTGAGAGGCATCAGGAGAGGGTTTGTGGTGGTGAGAAATTAGGCTGCAAGTAGTCCTTAGCTGGTTAGGCAGTGGCTGGTGGATGACGAAGAGGACCAGAAGTGGGTTTTTAAAGGGCTGTGTGCCCTGATTGGAGCTGCAAAGAGGGAAAGTTTCTTGAAAAAGAAGCACTTGAGATGAAGAGCAGCAGAGATTAGAAAAACTTGCAAATAATCAAATCCATGAAAGTTAAATCCACAAGTGTGGAGGGCCAACTGTACATCCATACATTCATTCCCATAGCCACAGAAAAATTCTAGGACTTCAGGACTGAAGCACATGGCTGGCTCCTGCCACCAGCTCAAGGGATAAGCATTACTGCCTCTCAGGAAGACCCACGATGGCAAGGGAAAGGCCAGCTAGAGAAGGAGCAGCTCCACAGCAATGGTTTACCCCCTCATTAGAAAGTGCATTTGGCACAAACTAGCCCTTGACCTCATACTGCAGAACTAAAGGGAGGCATTCTGACCTCACCCATCAACGAAGGAACCAAAGGGTTGTGTACCGGTGTGTTTGTGGTGGTGGTGTACTTTTATAATGTAAGTGACCTCGAAAGCTTATTTGATAAAATGGTGAGGTATCTTCAAAATAAAAGAAGGCTACAATGTACCTCCACCTCATCCTGTGACACACAAGAAATAAAAAGTTTTGATCATGTATGCTAGAGATACGCCCCTGTGACCTCATTTAACAGTATTCTTGGAGTGCAGTGCTTGCCTATGCAACTGTTCTACAATCGCTGGGCTCTGTTGCTTCGCAGGCCCTAAATTTTATGCAAGTAGAGCAAGATCACGGCAGCTGACAAACAGACCAGAAATAGGTAGGGTTGGGCTTTTTGGCACCTTTCATCATCGTAGCACTGGGCAAATTTTGTCTTTTAAAAATCCTGCTTTAATACACATCTGATGTGTTGTTTCAGAACTACATTTGGGAAGGAAGATTCCCTTGCATAAAGATGCAGAACGAGTAAACGCCAAGTTCAATGGCAGACAGTCAAGCAACTTCCCTGAATAAGCTAAACAGCTGTTCATCTTAGGATGGATGATGTTCTTACTGTTTTAATATGTACAGTCTGTTTTATTACCAGCGTCAGCCAGCTTGAAATGAAAGTACAACCACAATACCCTCCCAAAAGCCATACAAGGAGGAAATCAATATATTCACATGTCCAGTATCTACGCCTTCATTAACTTAAGATGTTCATGCTGGTCTTCTGAAAGTCTGCAGCAGTCAACAACAACCTATGGTTGCTCTTTTAAATTGTCTGCTGTTTTTTAATAGGCTCATATGTTTTTAAGAGGCTCATATGTTGTCAGGAGTAGGCTTTTTAGAGCCAAAGCAGCTGGGAAATCAGCTGTGTGAGTGCAATTAATTTTTTAAATGTAAATAGCAACCTTAGGAAAGCCTGAGCAATGTTAGAACTGAGACAGCAGGTAGATGAAAGCCAACTTGTTTCTTTCCTGGTATGGTCCTAGTCATGAAGAATGTTGCGTTGCAATGGCTACTTCAAGTGAAACATCAAGCACTGCCCAATGGAGTCTTCCCTTCAAATGCAAACAGCAGTTTCCAGGAGAGATGAGGATCACAGCCTTTTAAAAAAGGGTGGGCAACTGTCAGGGGCTGGGGGCTGCACTGGCCTTGCCAAAGAACCTTGGAGGACTACATCCTTATGGAAAAAAATGCAATTTTTTTGCCTTCAAATGCTGCTTGGAGGTTTAGGGGGCAATTTTGCAGTATATTTGGCCCTTTTTAGGCAATTTTAAGACAGAAGAAGCCTTTTTTTCCAACAGGTAATGACCTTAAAGTGGGGGGAAAGACATCGGTTTGGCTTAAAATGTCACCTAGGGCTTGTTGCAAGACATTTGGGGGCAAAGATAGATAGATGGATGGATGGATAGATAGATAGACAGACAGATAGATAGAAAGAAGGTAGCAACAATGGCTCTGAGACACACCATCTCTGTTTAACAGCATGTTCTCCTATTTTGGTTAAAAAAATGCTTCCTCAAAAGATTTTTAAAGTTTTCCAACCATGTACAGCTTCCAAAGGGGTAAATTCATTTTTCAAAGATGTACAGCTTGATAAACTGTACATCTCTGCACCTAAGTATGCACAATAAACAAACAGTTGTGCTAAACTAAAAGCACACTCTTTGCATTGCAGCTGCACTGCAGTTCCCAGAATCCCTATAGTCATCATGGCCAGGGAAGGTAGTTCAAAGAAGTAACCTTGCCAAGCTCTGGAGCAGCCTGCTTGCAAGGTCCAGCTTGTTCTGCCATTCAGAAAATCCCCCAACGCAAGACAGGAAGGCCAAAGTGCTGTCCCATGTTTGCCTCTCAGCCACTGGTATTTCAGAAGGAAGGTATGGTCACCCCTCCACATTTGCTAGAATTAGGGCACAGGAAAATTGTGGAAGTGGGAAAATTGCAAATATCAAAGTGTGTATGTCTGAGGGAAAGGGGCTGAGGTATTGTCAGGAGAAGGAGATGCAAGGCCCAAACCAGGCCAAGCAAAGGAGAGGGAAAGAGAGTAGGTCAGCACTGTGGCTCTATACTTCCTCTCTCTTGCTTATATCCTTTCTTGGGTATGCAGGGAACGGGGGGGGGGTTGTGGTGCTGAGAAATCAGGCTGTGAGTCATCCTTAGTTGGCCAGGCGGTAGCTGATGGAGAAGAAGGAGGACGAGAGGTAGGTTTTTAAAGGGCTGCATGGTCTGATCCGAGTCACCAAGAGGGGTAGTTCTTCCAGAAAAGGAGCACCTGAGGTAGCGGATCAGAGGTTGGAGAAACTCGCAAATAATCAAATCCATGAAAGTCAAACCTGCAAACGTGGGTGGCTGACTGTATACACCTTCTGAATCTGCAAACAGCAGAGCTGCACAATTTTTAACACCATCAATGTTACAAAGATGTCAGCTGCACTCAACATGTACATGCTTGGACAAACTGCTGTAGTGAGTTTGTTCCGAATACACCACCATGTAGCAAATGCAAAGTTTCTCTAGGTGTTCTGGCTCAAGACATGCAGCTCTCTTTCATATAAAATACTTACGCCCACTAATCAATTCATTTCAGAAGAAGTGCTTCAACACTGACCAGTTCAGTGTCTGATAATGAATTCATTTTAGCTGTGCTAGCTTAATCAACGGATTGATGAATGAGATTTAGAACTTCTTATATGCCTTCTGGCCCGGCTGCTGACAATGAATGGCAGTTTATGGGGAATGTTTATGGCTCTCTCAGTTTCTGGGAGGTTTGGACTGAAAGATTTGGACTGTTGTCTTTGTGACAAAATTAATGCTACAAAAGAACTCAAGCAGGTTCACGTAAGTTTCACAATAAATCATAAATTTATTGTGCAAAATTGTTTATTGTGCTTTAATATAGTAAGCATAAATAGTATGTGAATAAAATAAAGAGATTTCAGGATCTGATGTGCCCTTATATCTTCTCAATGTTACAGAGACACTGCAGGTTTTATGTACGCTGTAGCTTTTGTTTTTTTCTATAACAAAAAAATCAAAAAGAAAAAAAAGTGTCACTACTGCTATTGCATGGTTTATTCTAAAAAGCCCTAGTCACAAGAAAGATCCTTCCTCTGCCATATGAGACACAAATCACTCGAGAAGTTCCAAATGCTTACCTTGACCTTTGGCCTGTACTTCAGGTAAAGTGTCCTTGAATATAAGCTAGAAGCAGAGGAAGTAAAGAACGAAAAAGATTAAAACAAGCATTTTGAATAACTCTGTTTGGGGTCAAGTAGATTGCAACCTTAGGCAGTGTGGTGTAGTGATCTGATCACTGGAATACAACTCTGGTGACCACTGTTCAAATCCTCATTCAGCCATGGAAACCCACTGGCAGACATCAGGCAAGTCACACTCTCTCAGCCTCAGAGAAAGGCAAAGACAATCCCCCCAACAAATCTTGCCAACTCCATGACAAGGTCATCTTAAAATTACCATAAGTCAGAAATAACTTGAAGGCACAGAAGAACAACAGTTCGTGACCCAATGGAGTAAAGCCTCTTGGATAATAAGAGCTCACAAGCACTTGGCAGGATAACATACATAGCTGCTGGGTCACAAGTAGTTATGTAGGTCCATAGGCCTAGCATTTAGTTGGGGGGGTGACACTGAAGGTCCAGTTTCACCATTCACTATACCCGGTTATCTGAAGTTACTTATTTTTCCATCCAAACCTCTCTGTTTTGAGATCTATTGGGGAGGCCCTTCTCTCTCTCCCATCACCTGCACAGGTACATCTTGTAAAAACACACAAGAGGCCTTCTCAGTGGCTGGCCAAGGCTCTGGAACTTCCTTCCCAGAGAGGCTGCACTGGCACTCATCCTTACTATCTTTGCCCAGGTAGCTAAAGACTTTATTGTTTCAGCAGGTCTTGGAAGACTGATTGTTCAAGGGGAAAGTATAGTGTGTATAATGTGCTAGATTCTCTATTTGCTGTTTCCTTTTAATGTTTATGTTTTAAACAAGTTTCCATTTTTTGATAACTTCATTTTATTTTTAACTTTTGTACATTGTGAATTTTTACCTGTGCTTGTTTTAAATGTTGTAAGCCACCTTGAGTTTGGACTGGAAAAAAGGCAGGACATAAATAAATAAAATAATAAAGACTAATTCTTCCTGTTGTTCTCAGGCTGCCAGTTTTATTGGACAGTAATATTTATTTTATTTATTACATAGATAGTACACTTTCCCTTAATGAGTTTAAGGCACTGTGAATGCCTCTCCTCCTTTCTCCTCACAACAATCCTGCAAGGGAGGTCAGGCTGGAGAGAAACTGATTAGCTCAAGGTCACTCACTGAGCTCCGTTCCTCAGTGGAAACCTGCACTGGCATCTCTTGAGTTCTAGTCTAACACTCTAACCATGCTGCCTTTTGTACGGTTTTTGTTCTGTATGCTGATGGTGAATTAAGGTACACGGGACCCTGAAGCTGTTTCAAAAATACGGCTCCTTTGTGCACAAAAATCTTTTGATATGAACTCATTTTCAGCCTTGCAGTGTCAGGGAGATTAACAGCCTGATCCCATGCACTTTTACCCAGACTTTCAAAATGCTGATGGCAACAGAATCATCGTAAGATTCAGGAAGTGACTGGAGAGAAGAAGAGAAAGCAAGCTACGCCCTTTCCCCTTCAGCACTGGGCCCTTAACCAGTGATGAGCCCAGAGCAACTGTACCAACTGAAACTCTGGTAATCCAGTCCTATGTATCTCTCCTTGAGAAGGTCCTACCCTCATAGGAAGCATGAAATGATGATTTAAATACATATACATACACAATGGTGTCACATGCCAGGCCTCTTGGGAAGTAGCACTGAGAAGGAGATGGCAACTCAGCAGGAAGTGCTCTTTGCAACAAGAGCCCATGTTCTGCATTGGGCTCTGATGGAGAGGGCGAGCAAGCAAGTGGCCCCTACTACTCTTTGCTGCCACCTTCTTGGTTCCCCCATCCACTCACTCACTCCTGCTCCTGTTTTGGGGAGGATGCAGGAGGGAAGCAAAACCCCTTTTGTTCTTGTGTGCGTTCAGGTCATTTCCAAATTATGGTGAGTCTAAGGGGGAGCCTATCAAGGGGTAATCTGCGGGGTGTTTGCCGTAATAAATGAAATGAAATATCATGGGGTTTTCTTGGCAAGGTTTATTCAGACAGGACTTGTCATTGCCTTCCTCTGCAGCTGAGAGAGTATAACTTGCCCAAAGACACTGAGTGAGTTTCTATGGCTGAGCGGAGATTGAACTTTGGTCTCTTGGAGTCTTAATTCAGCACTTGGGACTGTGACACCACAGTGGTTCTGCGAAAATGTTCACCAAGCAAATATATCTCAACTTTCTCAAAGGAAAAACACCACCACCTACACAGCTGGTACGGCACAGACCAGGAATCACTCTGTACCCACAAGAAGGGGAGATGACCATACCTGAACAAGATATGAAGGTAGGAGCCGAGGCCTGTGAAGATGTGCCACCAAGCGTGAAACTGCGTCACGACACTCACAAGTGGAGGCAGCCTCTCACGTAACCCCCTGTGGCAAGAGAGGGAAAAAAAGAATGAAGTTGCACTGGCTTCATTTACGTCAGCTTTCCTCAACCGAGGACCCTCTAGGTCAGTGGTTCTCAACCTGTGGGTCCCCAGATGTTTGTGGACTTCAGCTCCCAGAAGCCCTAGCCACTATGGTCAATGCTCAGGGCTTCTGGGAGCTGAAGTCCAAAAACATCTGGGGACCCACAGGTTGAGAACCACTGCTCTAGGTTTATCAGACAACAGTGTCCATAATGCCCCCTTGCCAATGTGGGGATTATGAGAGCTGTAGTCTAATACAATTGGAAGGCACTGGGTTGGGGAAAAGCTGCACTAGGCAAGGCAGTTATAAGGCTGAAAATTATTCTTTCCAGCTGGGAAGTACTGGCAATATGAATTCCATTGTTTCTCCTCCCTCACTCTTGCTCTTTCTCTCTCTCTTTTCTAAAAAAGTATATTGTGTTTTTAAAAGTATAATTATCCAGAAAGAAAAGAAAAGAAAAAAATGAGCATGAAGTAGTGTGTGTGTGTGTGTGTGTGTATACATATATGTGGGCTAGGCATATATATTAATATAAGTTGACTAAACTTCAAACAACAAATTTTCTTGAAGTTAGCATCTGTAAATCATATATTCACAAGTAACTAAAGCACCTTTTCTGCTCTAGATAGTGTGATTTTCAGTTCTATCACTGAAGGCCAAGATTCACAAAATGGATCCACAAGACAGTGATGTCAAACTCATATAATGCTGACAAGCATTCCTCAAGCTACAGTACCTACTTTAAGAAAATTTAAAAAAAAATCAACAAGGCAAGACTTGAACCAAGGACTAACTACTACAGAACAGATCAAAGACAGGAAATGGCAAAACTACAACCTTTTCTGAACAATAATGGTGCCAGGAGGACTCACAACATGCATGGGGAGATGGATATAAGACCTTGCCACAAACCCAGATGCCAACTCTGCCCACACATCTGCTTGGGAAATGTCATCACAAAACCTAATTGCATCACCCACAATAATAGAGGTACTTTCACCTGCTCATCCTCTAATGTGATATTTATAACGTCTTTTGTCAAAAGTGCCCTTCAACACTGTTTACAGGCAAACAGGCTAGTCTCTGCATCAGAGGATAAATGGACATAAATCACACATTAGGAATGGGAACACACAAAAACCAACTGCAGAACACTTCAATCTTTCTGGACATTCCATGTTGGACCCCTGAACTAAAATATTTGAAGGGTAGGAGAGACTAGAAAGAGAAATAGCAGAGGTGGGATATAGCCACAAATTTGAATCTGTCCACACTGGGTTGAACAGGGACAATGTTTTTCTGGTACACTTACACATACTAGAACACTAGTTAATACTTCAGCCCCATGAGGACTCTCTTGTCTATTTTATAACATCTCCTCTCTAGTTCCCAGCCAGCAACATACTATAGTCCAAGAACACACTGCACCATTCATATGGGTATCTACTCATCTAGGCTTTAAGCGATATCTTTCTTCTCACCCCTTTCGCTTAACAACCATAATTAAAACTGAACTTTTCCCTCAATCACCATACCCAAAGGCTTTGCATTTCTATTACTATTCACACACACACAGCCTGCTCATTCACGAATGTAAATGTCTGTCCAGAGGCACTTCATGCATCTGATGAAGCAAACTCAGTCCACAAAAGCTTATGCTACAAGCTTTTTTCTCTCTATCTCAAGGGTGCTACAATATCCGTTTGCATACCACTCTAACAAGGCTATGTCTTGGAATTCCCCCACTGAAGGCTTAGCCTAGTGAAAAAAGGTGATCTTCAACGAGCTGCATGCTTAGGGGAAATGTGAACACACCTTTCAGAAAAGAAAGGAGTAAAGCTGTTGGATGGCTCTTTCATTACTTTTCAACATGTAATAACAATGCATAATAATAATATGGTGGCTACAGAGGAGATACTGGGACAAACCTTGGGCTGAATTTGATCCAGCACGTCATAAAGCGGTGTCAGCAGTCAGCCAGCTAAACTCATCTGCACAGTTTGGGATTTGCTGATGAACGTGCTCTGCTCATGGAGGACTACGCTACACTTTCAGGGTTCCACAACTGTCAAGCCAAAAAGGTATGCTCATCATCTGACCAGGGTGATGCCCCTAGCTAGGTTCTGAGACAAGAAAGTTCAGTAGTTTGGCCCTGTGTGGTTGAAGTATTTAGAGTCTCCTGGCAATACAGTTGCCATGGCCATCCCTGGACACTTCTCTCAACCCTGGGTCTGGGAAGAGAGCACACATCTTTTGTACAACTGTCAGGATAATCCATGCCCACCTTTGGAGCTTCTAAAGTAAAGGAAATCTAGCTGTTTGTTGTGTTCAGGGGAATGCAGGGCCATACTTGTCACTGGGAGGATGATACGGGAGAGACAGATCCCTGAGACCTTTGATCTGCTCCCACTGAACAATGCATGTTGAAAGTTTGTCTACGTAAAGCTGGATCATGCATCCAACAGTTGTCACAGCTAGTTCTGGCCAGCTGAGATCTCCACTGGCTTCCCTTTTAATTGTTTTAGATAAACTCAAACAGTGAAGAAAATCCAAACATACAGATATAAAGATACATTCCAACCTAAACAAACAAAGCAAATAAAAATAAAGGGTGGGTAGATGGAGAAGTCTCTCGAAGTATAAGTGGTCAAACAGACAAATCTGGTTAAAGTGGATCATTTTTACAAGCAACTGATCTCCATTTATAAAAAACTGTGAAGTCAAATGTTGGGCTCAAAGTCTAGATTTTATTTCTTTATTCAATTCATACCTCATCATTTCCCTGGAAACTGGGAGAAACTGCTTAATGGGCCATTTTACCAGAATTGTCAACATTTGTTTGAAAAACTCTATTTTCTCACTGAGAATGAGCTCTGCAACTTTAAGTTACACTTGTGCAGTTGAGGTTAGTAAAATTATAGACACGGTCCCATACGTCCTGAAGAAATGGTTGTAGTAACTCTGAGGCAGCCTGCCTTTAAATAAAAATTCCCACCAAGTTCTCACCACCACCTAATCCCCAAACCCCAAAGTGCTCCCAGATCTTTGGCAAACAGTATACGCAAGTATGCAAAAAAATTTTTTCCCCCTTAAAGCTGCTTTGATGTCTTTCCTGCCATTACTCTATCAAGATATAAGTGAATCTTGTAGCACTGAGAAAAAGAAATTTCTAGCATAAGTTTTTGAGGACTTCAGCTCACACCAACTGATGTATGCTAGAAATATCTTCTTCTCAGTCTCAAATGTGCTACGGGATTCTTATATATCTTTATAATGATGAAACAGACTAACAAGGTAAGATCTTTGAATGCTACTCTATCATGTTTTTGAAGAAAGAAAGAAAGAAAGAAAGAAAGAAAGAAAGAAAGAAAGAAAGAAAGAAAGAAAGAAAGAAAGACGGACAGACAGACAGAAAGATGGAAAGAAAGACAGAAAGAAAGAAAGGCGGAAAGAAAGAAAGACAAAAAGAAAGACGGAATATCGGGTCCTCATTATCTGTTATGAGAGCCTTTTTCAACAGTGATTACTTAATGGCTTTTGGAGGACAATGCTTGAAAAGCAGTGACGATTTCTGCCCTCCTAAAAGTATTAAATGTAGGCCCGTTGAAGACAGCACAGCAATCCATCAATACTTCCCCTGGATGGCTTACCAGTAGGCCTAGCATTAAACGTTGTAAATTATCTTCATAATAAGTCATAGTAGGAGAAAACTTACTTCTGATTTATCACTGCCCTACTAAGACTTTATTCACTTCAGTAGCAGTTTTCTGGCCTGTGATACATTACAACTCCACTCCTATTTGACTTCCACAGTCAGTGCAAATGGAAACACACAGCTACATTAGCAACTCTTCAATTAGGGATAAGATTAGGATTTCAGTGGTTGGAGATGCCAAAGCAAAGACAGCTGGACCATTGCCTGTTTGGTCAACAGGTTTGAGATTTAACCATCAATGCTGGAAGGCACGAAGATATATAAAGTTATTCACTTACCTCAGTTTATCGCAGAAAATATTGTCTACATTCCAAAGGAAAAAACCCAGCAAAAAAACGGTCAGAGACGTGTAACCCAGCCCTCTGAGCCACGGATATACCCTA
Organism: Iguana delicatissima; assembly: GCA_948472985.1. Taxonomy (NCBI): domain Eukaryota; kingdom Metazoa; phylum Chordata; class Lepidosauria; order Squamata; family Iguanidae; genus Iguana; species Iguana delicatissima. The sequence continues at coordinate 443,214 of CAOKZL010000937.1, read as the reverse complement.
GAGAGAAAGGTTAAGAAGCACAATGAAATCTAAAGTATCTTAAATGACTTTCAGTAGCCAGTTGTTATAAAGTGGGGTGGGAGGTCATAGAAAAACACAATGGTGGTTATATACAGGATTTGGAAAAGTTATCTCTTTGGACTATAGTTCCCAGAATGCCACTGGCCATGCTGGCTGGGAAGTCTGGCAGCTATAGTCCACAAAAGAAATTTTTCTCAATTTCTGGTCATACTAGAGGCAACTGGGAAGCTAGCTTATCTACTCTATGAAAACACTGGCATTTTAGTGGCTGGCTCAGTGGCTATTGTGTTGTGGAGAGCCAAGTAACTTCCTTTCCCTTCCCAGGTATTCACAGTCGCTCCTTAGTCAAGACACAAGAAAATATGTCTAGCATTTTAACTATTTTTAAGTATGCGTGAAGAGTCAGTGTGGTATAATGGCCTGAATGTTGGACTATGACTCTAGAGACCAGGCTCTGAATCCCCACCCAGCCATGGAAACCCATGGGCAAGTCACACTATCTCAGCCTCAGAGGAAGGGAAAGGCAAACCTCTTCTGAACAAATTTTGCTAAGAAAAGCCTGATAGGGTTGCCATAAGCTGGAAACAATTTGAAATCAACATATGTTTTCTGTGGTAGGGTGAATATGGGCCATACTGGGAACTGTGAAAGGCCTGAAGCAGCCTGCAGACTGCACTTTTTCATATGCATTGTCATCTTTGAGCCAGAAGAGTCTAGGTGGAAGGGTTTGTGTGTTTGTACGTGTGTAGAAGGAAGCAAAGCTATTTTTGACATGTACTGGGTGTAATTAAATTGAGGAAGACATTATGCAGAACAAGATGCATGCACAGAAGCCATATTACAACAGACACAGAAAACCATTCACACTGATCAGGACTCAGGAAAACTGATTTTTGGGTTCCTACTTCAATACTCTTGAGATGTGTGAAATTCTGCTCCTGCTACCATGTGCAGTGAAAATGCAGGAATACAAACAGACCTAAGGTACCATCTCTCCCTTCTTCTCATGTCTGATGAAGACAAGTGGGTTTGCATTTACCCATATGATCGTGCATCCCCTGCAACCATAATGCAGTATCTTGGAAATTTCAATTTACATCACTGTACTGTGCTTAATATATAATAGAGATGAATAATGTGCAACCCCACCCAGCCATTTTTGTGGCCCTGGTCCCATGCAAGTTTCTGCAGTTCGTCACCAAATTTTGGCACTGAGATTTGCTTTCAAACTCCAGCACCACTGTGTGGTGGTAGAGCTAGATGTGGACAACCCATGAAGAGTTCTGAGAGAGGGGGAACTACCTACCAGATTAGGCAAACTTGCCTCTCATTATCTAAAGCAGGAGTGTTGACCCTTTGATCCTTGGAGATATCTGGGACTGCAATTCCCACAGTCCTTCACATTGGCAATGCTGGGTGGAGATTTCTGGTACTTGTGGACCAAAATATCTGGAGGCAAAAAGTTTCCCATTCTTGCTTTAGAGTGCATTGTAGGAATTACATTTGAGCAAATATACTCAAGACTGGGATGGCCAAAACACTTAACATCAACACAGCAATGCCATTACCTTGCCGAATTCAGAAATATGCAGAGACGTATTGATTTGTTGACCATATGGGATTGAGCTCTTAACAGAAACAAATTCCAGTGGAAATTGCATCCTGACAATAGCTTACCATTGGGATTTGTAAAATACTTTTGTTTTTCGTTTGCAAACCACAGAAGTGACTACTGCTGACAAGAAAAGTAGTTCATGGTAACACAATTAGTCCTCTCCCAAGTCTTTTCTTTCCAGCAGTTGAATGACAGTCAGAAATGCTGTCCTGGTAAAGACTCAGCAATCCAGTTTCCTCACAGGAAGCTGGTGCTGCTGAGATGCAAGGCGCAAGCTGCTACTTCAGAGTTAACTGGTTACTTACCATAACACTATGTACACAGAGCGTAGCACTAGAACAGCCACTAGTGTCCCATACATAACCTGTACAGCAGAGGAAAGGGAAAGAGGTGTTAATTTTTACCTCTAGTGGACTGTGTTAAACCACCACACTCCTTTCCTCCAAGTTGATTCAATGGTACACTTCCTTGTGGGAAAGAGATTCCACATCAGCTTGACTTGTATATGAACAGCTGGTGCTCTCTTGTCAGTAAGGCAGTAAATCTGGCCCGGCTTTTAGTTCAGCCTTCACGAAGCTATGCAACATGCTGAAGCAATTTTTAGGATAACGTATTTTGGGCACCTATTTTGGATAGCTCTTTACAAGTTTGGATTAAACAGTGAATGCACTGCCTGACCCACAGATATGGAAGCCATCTGCCACCACCGAACATAGATAAAGCTGTTTAAAATTTAATTTCCTGTTGGAATAAACTGAAAAAGAAGCCAAGTTAAGAAGAGCAGAACAAGATAAAAGGAAATATATTGATGTGAATTCTATTCTGTGGCCTCTGAAACCATATGCAGCTACTGTAGCAATGTGTAGCGATGAACTCTCAGTCCCATTCACACACATGATTAATTTTCCTTACAAAAGCTCATTAACACAATAAACCCCAAAGTTTTCAAGTTCTTTTAAACTCTATGGAGTCCTTGGAGCAGGGGGTAAAGATAATGCTTCACTGCCTACCACAGGGTCCAATAAAACATTTTCCACAACTAGTCTTCTGTTTGTACTAATATTTCTTCCATCTTCTTCAACATTCACTCACTGCAAAAGCTGCCATTTATATGCTCTTTGATTAGTTAAACTCATTTTTTGCTTTTATCCCACCTGCTGCACTGTATTTCTTCCCTCTCTGTTTCCCAGTGTTATAAAAGACAACATCCGATAACATCCTTATAGTTCCACTTTCACAACAATGCACAATACCCTGTGAAACCACAACTACTGATGCATGTAATACAGACTGCCTATAGACTGGTGGGAAGAATGCAAGCATCCTACTGTTATTTGGGTGGTACGATATTCTTCCTTCCCTAACCTGAGGCTCTTTCAATGGGACAAAAACTCTCAACAGCCCAAGCTAGAACTGTAATGGCCACAGTAGCGCGTCATCTCTGGATACCTCTGGGTTGGGGAGGGCTGTACTAAATAAATACATCAGTTAATAAATTCTGTCAAATCCTCCCTGGTTCTAGACTGACTTGCACATCACTGTCTGTTGGGAAAAATGGCTGGGAGGGAGGAACATGGCAAAAAGGCCTCCTATGTCCTCCAGTATACACTGGGAGGCGTCTCAGGTGGAAAAAATCAACTTTTTGGGAAGGAGGTGGTCGCTGCCTTCCAAGTTCCCCTGACAGAGTAATGCAGCCCCCTGATCTTTGAGTGCTGCTCACCCATGACGTATGGCAACCCCATACCCACCGCTTCTCTCTCATATACACACGTGTGCACATGAGAACACTTCCCCTTCCCTCTCCTTGACACCAAAAGCGGACAACCGTAGACTTCATCTTTTACATCTATAAATAGCAATAGCAGTTACATTTCTTAACCACTTATCAGTGCAGAGAACTCCGTAAGCAGTTTACAATGTGTATAGCTAATTGCCCCCAACGAGCTGGGTACTGGGTATTTTACTGACCTATGAAAGGATGGAAGGCTAAGTCAACCTGGAGCCCTGCAGGACTGAACTCATAATGTTGTGGCTGCAGTACCAGCATTTAACCACTGCACCACCATTAGCTTAGCCAATGATCAAAGACTATTGGAAGCTGAAGTTTCAAAACATCTGTTTCAGAACCACCACTACTGGCCCAATGAACACACATTCCTTTGCCCGTTCCCCCTCCCATAATACATATTCCCCTGTTCAATTTTCTCAAACTCCTCAAAAGATTGTGCGCTCTTTTCCCTCATACCATTCCAGTGGGGGGTGAGTTACCCAGAAATGTAGCTTCCAGAATCCTTCACTATTGGTTATTTTGGCTAGGGCTAATGAGCGTTTAAGTGAAAAACATCTGGAAGGCCATAGTTGCCCCCCTGAATTTACAGATTACATTACACCAGCCTTCCTCAAAATGTCACACTCTGTTAGCCATGCTGATTGCAAGGGACTGGAGTTTTAGTCCAATACATCTGGAAGCTGCCAGGCTGAGAAGTCTGTATTAAATAATTAGAACCTCTAACATACTTGAACACAGTAATGACTGAAGATGCCCTAACTAATGAGTTGGGAAAATGGAGGAGTATCTTCCACTCTTATTCTAGCAAGGTAAGTTATTTATCTTGGCATTAGGAACGAAGAGGTAGCACATAAAAAAGATACAACACCGCAAGCTTAGGGTTTATGAGTGCTTAATTAGACATTAAGTTACATATTAATTAGACATTATGTCTCTGTGCTGTAAAGCCTCTAATTTGGCTTGAACAGTGGATGCAAGAACAGCAGCTTCTTGTCAGTAACAGCATGGTCTGGCTCAACAAAAATCCAATTTAACACCTTCAAAAGGGAATAGAACACCTTATCTACATCATAAATTACACAATGCCACATCTCTACGTTTATGAAGGGCCCACACCCCAAAATATGGGAATTATTTAGCATCTTGTTCAGTTTATATAAAAAGAAAAGCTTTCCAACTGTCAAATAAAGGACATCTCTTATAAGAGACTCCTGGCAACTCTATTGTTAAAGGAAGGGAGGATAAACAGCAAAGGACCTCTGAGAAGATGGGGTAGAGACATCTTGCTTATATCTTTTAGCAATAAAAAAAAATCACCAGCTTTTGGCCACCTTTACTACAACAGCGCTGACAACTGCATTTAGAAGAACTGGGTTGCTCTGCTTCATGATGAGCAGTTGGTGGCTGCAAGTTGGATTCCCCCTAAAGTGTTTAGCTACCTCCTGGCAACCTTAGCTAAATCATACACAAAACGTTTGCAGAGAAGTTTGCAAGAAAATAAATATGTTATATGAAAGTTATTCCAGCCACTCTGAGTTCTAGCCTTGGAAGAAATGGGGACTATAAATAATGGACCAGAATAGGACAGGTAGCCATCATGTGAATGTTAAGAAGATTTGATTTTGTACACACCACAAATGCGACATATTAATGTCTGAATCGGCATGTAAAACTGTCCACAGCATATGCTTCCTAACTGCAAAACCCACTTTAGCAAGAAACCACACCTGCAAGGAGACCAGGTGGCATGGTCAAATAAGCTTCTGCCCCCAAGAAATACAATTGCCATCACAGGTTTCTAAGGAGTTTACTTAACAGTTCAATGGCATATTGTTACACCCCATGTTTACACTGAAAAATGATCAACGGTTACCTGATGAAACACAGGCTGTTTCCAATTCAGATATACCTGCAGAAAGTAAACACAGAATATCATGCGTAAAAGTTCTTAAAAAATGGAAGTTGCCTTAGACAGTATTATACCACTGGATCTATCTAGCTCAGTACTCATTCCATGGAACAGCAGTGTTTGTCCAGTTTCTTTTCTTGCCTCTTGTGTGGAAATGCTGGGGATTGAACATGCATTCTTTCACAAACAAAGCAGATGCTTTAATACTAGGCATGGACTTCTCCTAGCTCTTACTGGCTTTTATCATGAGTAGTGAGCCTGTGGTGTGAGACCTATAAACTTGGCTATTGGTATAAAGTCAGTCTACAGTTTTTTCCACCAGCCTTGCACTACTGCCTGCTGCCACAGCTAGAAGTAAAATCACCTAAAGTCAGTGGAAGTGAGGATGGTTATGTATTTACAGTAGAGGGCACTAGAATACCACTCTCATGCTCTTTCAACCAGGTTTCCAGGATGCTTGCAGAAACAGGTTTGCATTCCCGGCACTGAGAATTTATCATTACCAATAAATGGAGGCATGTTTGAAGTAACAACTCACACATCTTAGGGAAACAACATTTACTGATCTGTTATCTGATTTCTTTCCACTAAGAACAGAGGTACTGTGGGTGGAGAAACTGACAGCACTAGAGGCAAGTTTCAACCATTTCTAGACGGGGACTGCACTTCTCCTGAGACATAAAGTAAGCAATTTGAAGAGTTCTGCTGAATTGGCACTAACTGGTGGAGCTCAGGTAGCGGCAACTGCAAGGAATGTTTCTAGCAGTTTAGGCTGGAATGCCAACTGCAACGTATTTGGTGGGGCTTCTGATATCCATGCTCTGCTTGTGAGTGAGCCAATTTACACTAACTGGGTTCTAAAGCAGCATCTTCCTTCTTCTACCTTTACGTGCACATATGCCCTCAAGTCATTTGTCAACTTGTGGTGATGAATTTCATAGGGTTGTCTCAGACAAGGAATACACAGAGGTGGTTTTGCCAGTTCCTTCCTCTGAAATACAGCCTAAAGCACCTAGTATTCCTTCCTAGTCTCCCATCCAAGTACTAACCAGGGCTGACCCTGCTTAGCTTCCAAGATCAGACAAGATCTGGTGCCTTCAGAGTATTTAGGAAGCTTTACTGTAGTATTATTTATCTGAAGGCGAGGAGGAGGATCCTCTGATTTTCATGGCTCCAATGATCTTGAGTCATCAACAACTCTATGTGTGGGAGTATATGGATTTACAGAGATGGGAAACAGAGATCATGGGTAAATTCAGAAAGTGGAGTCTACCACACTTCTTTAAAAAAAAAAAACAAAGTTCTTCAACACAGCGGAACATTCCTTACTATGGTGACACCAATGCTGTAGGCTATTAGTAGAAACAAGAGAGGGTAATTGATTGTTTTCTTGTACTTGAAGCATTCATATCTGAAAGAGATACAAACAGGAAAGGTGACAAAGAAGCACTAAGGTAACAAAAGAAATTCATTAAACACTCAATTTTCTAAGGCTTGTACATATAAAGGCTTGTCCAGGGACAGAAGAGAAGAATGGAGGAGTTCCCCACACTTACAGCTCCTCCTTGGAACACAGAATTGCAGAGTTGGCCATTCTGAGCCAATCTCTCTCTGTGCTCTGACAGAATTGCACAAAACACATAATTTGGTAATAGGCAGGGTTCTTTCCAGCCACAACTGGGCTTCTGGTTAGATGCATGGAAAATTACAGTTCCCCCCACCCACCCATCTCCACCCACTATGAGTCTCTTGCTCACACTGGAGAGATGTAAAAGCAACCCCATCCCTTATTCTGTGGACTGAAAGATGCCAAACCCAACTGATATCAGGCTGTGGGATATAGCTAAAGTTGTGCTTACTAAAGGAAGCTAAAGGGGCGCTCATAACTCTTACTCTTACCAATGGGGAGGGGGCACTCATGGACCCTCTTGGTCCAGCCTCCTCTTTCTCATAATGGCCAGCCCAGATCCTTCAAGGAAAGAATGAGTAGGGTGTGAAGGTAACAGGTCTCTCAATGCCTTTTGCTAGCAAGTGGCATTCAGAGGCAAACTGCTTCCTTAGAACAAGGAGGTTTCATTTAGCAAGCATGACTAATTGGGAGTGACAGACTTATTCATAAAGAAAGAAAATCCAGGAACTCAGGCATAGTTGAACCATTCTACATACTCGTAAATGTCCCTCCCAGCTATTTTGCCTTCTGCTGGATGTACTTTCCAAACTGTTTTGAAATGGTGGCGATGAGTGGAAACAATGCCATAGAAGAGAGTAATCAAGCAGAGAAGCACACTTAATGGCCATCAATTCTCTCTGGGTTTGTCTTATGAAGAGATAAGGGAGGAAAGCTAATTGTGCCTTGAAAGAAAGCTTTAAGAACAGGTGTAGTGACAGGAAATGGCCTGCAGCCAGATGCTGTTGTTATCAATATTACAGCCTCAATGCTCGTGAGCTCAGTGGTGGCTTCAGCATAACGCCTGGCATGTAAGGAAGACAAAGTAATGTCTGTGAAGATGCATAAGCAGTTTCAGATGTTACAGACTGACTAACGATGATTACTTACAGGCAGTAGACAAACATGGAACAACTGTAGATCATGGGCAGCTCGTCCAATAGCTACAAAAAAGAAAAAAAGAAAAGAAACCTAGATAAATTAATATTTACAAGTTCTTACACACATCGCCACAAAGCAGTGAAGAAAATGAATCAGGGTGCCAGCCCTGAGTCAAGAGTCATTATGTGAAGCAACCAGTGAGGAAAGGATTATTTCCCAGCCCAAACTGCTCTGTCAAGACACTCCCAGGTTTGACAAAAGGCAAGGCTCTATGGCACCTGAAAATAATGAACAGTTAATCACTGATTAAACAACCCCTCACTGGAATGAAATAATATATGAGCCTCATCCTACCTAGGATGACAGGACCTGACTATTGCCAAATAATAAAAATCAAGACTGAGCTACTGTTGGAATACTGAGCTATGTGATACCCAGAATGGCATACTGTGCATCTCATCATTAACTGCACTCAGCACCTTGTATTATTCTAATATAAATGCTAAGTTGTGATTACTGTGATGCAATAGTAGCCTGATGAGAGTACATTGCACAGATTACCTGGCTGCAATTTATTCAATGAGATTTTTATACTGCTGCTTAATATACAATTAAGCTGTTGCAATATGAGTAAAAAAATACAATAAAATAAGGTGGATAAAAGGCAGTAGTAATAAAAATACTCCCAGATGGTGAAAAGCTCATGAAAATGAAAAGGTCTTTGCCAAGCACACAAAAAAGAGACTTGTTGTAACAATGCTTCAAAGTAATTTGCGTTATTCTCACACTGCGGAGGGGACTGTGCACGATGAAGTTGAAAGAGCAGCTTGCCAAAAAGGCACCTAGTGAGTTCATGCCAGAGGACAGGTTCTAGCTGGAGATTTCCTTATGGCTCATTTTCCTGGCCTTTTTTTGTCCTAGGTTTCTCAGGCTTTCTGTATTATTTTCAGGACTCCTGAATCTCCTCTATACCAAATACACTTTACCATCTGCAGCAATTTTTTTTATTTTGCATATGGTAGCATAGATACTTGCTTAGTTTCAGGTACAGTAAACACACATACACACTACCACCCAAAGAAATTCCAGGAACAAGGCATCCAAAGAAACCCACACAGATAAAAGCTGTGTGCACACAGGAACCCGTGCTACTGACCTGCATTTCATACTTTAGAGTCATGTGAAAGCACCATGAGCCCAAACCCACAGCTAAAAAACAAGAAAGAAAGCATTAGAGGGGTAAGCCATGTTCTGGGGCAACAAGAAACTAACTCCCTCCCACCCCTCCAGTACACATTTTACACGTAATTACAATAATATCTTTACTCTGAACAAGAATAGATCATATTCCGGATCTGTGTTCTGGGATCTACTGCTACCACATTTCCTTTCAGTGCTTCCTAAACTACAGTTCCATGCTCCCACAAAAGACAACCTAATGAATTTCCAGGTTGCCCATCAATCCTTTGCCATTCCCAACATACATCCTTCCTTTTCTCTACAGCCGCTGTGGCATCTGCAAGTTCAGAGTATCAATGTTTGTAGTCTTCAGATAAAAGGAGATATGGCAAGAAGAAGAGGGAGGCCCTGAAGAGCCAATTCTGCTCAAACTAGACAGTACAGAGCTAGCTTAATCAATATTCTTACTCTGTATAAGGCAACTTCATGTGTTCATATACAAGGCAGTATCATCAGGACAGGTGGCAACCAGAGAAAGGCTGATCAGGAGATGGGTCCACTGAACAAGTTAACAGACATCCTACCTGCACTAGAAAACTATTTTTTAATCACAGTGATTGTACCTGCATTAAAAAAAACTCCTGTTTAAATATTTTCTTTTTCTTTCTCCTCAAAAGTTAACTGCCTAGCTGGACCAACAAAAGCCTGATGGTATTGACACTGGATTTAGGAGAAAGCTCTGACGAATGCTAGGTTTGAATAACGCAGACAGGCCACAGATTCCAAGACATAATATTATCTTGCCTTCAGGCTCTTGTCTCAAGCAACACATAAGGAACACAGGAAGGGGACTTAGAGAGAGTCAGACCATCCATACAGTCCAGTATTGTCAGTTCTCACTAGCAACACGTCTCCAGTGTTTCAGCAGGATTCCTCCTTATGCTATCTGGAGAGCCTTGATATGGTGTGCTGGCCTCCCATTCAGTTACTACCACCACCCCTGATATAGGTTAGGTGCTAATAATCAGATGAAGCTAGCTGGGATCAGGGAGGTATGGTGGCACCTGGCATGATTCTTCTAATAAGGCCAAGCAGGTCTGGCCTTGGAAGCTGCTGGGCTAGAAAAGTACCTGGGAACCCAGATGCTCTCACTTCTCTGGAGAAAATGCACAGCAGAAGCGTATAAACAGAGCAGCAGTGAGCAAAAAGAGAGATGTAACTGGGCACCACTTCACATGCTTAGCCTGGCAAAAGTGGCACTGACCGCTACCAAGTACCAACAAGAGGCTGGCCTTCTTCCTAAAGCTGAAGCCGCAGGGATCGTCCTGGGAATTATATCGCAACTGTCCTGTCCCCAGCTCCACAGCAGGGACACAGCTGGGCACTGTTTGGCAGCTGCATGGGTAAGGTACAGTGGTGCCAAAGCTGGCATACTCCAGTTGCAAATGCATCTAAAGGATGACAAGAACTAGTCAAGACCGGGGAAAGATGGCGACCACATTTTTTCAAAGCCGAACAAAGTCTACAGACCTTTGGCTACAAGGGACGCAGAATTAGGCAAGCTTTACCAGCTCACTATGTGGCACAGCAGACTAGCTTTTACTTTCTTTTTCATCTTATCTATTTATCTATATTTTTCCTTTCTCTCAGAGGGCAGATTACAGGAGATGCTAGAACAGAACAGGGCTAAAACATCAATCAAAATATTAAAGAATAATTAAGAAACAATAAATAAATTTCTACATGAAAAACAGCCCTAAAATAAATGAAAAAGTTTGAAAGCATAGAAAACATAACAAAATGAGGAAAACAGTATAGCACCACCATATTAAAAGGACCTTTTACAACAAGCAGTTAATGATGTGTTTAAATGAAAAGGACTTTGCCTGCTGGTAAAAGGAGAATAGAAAAGAGGACAACCTAGCCTCATACAAGAGGGGTTTAACAGACTGGGGGCAACCACTGAGTAGGTCCTGTCTTGTGAAGGTGGCAGGACTAAGAGAAGCCTTCCCCAAAGATCTCAAAACGTAGGCAGGCTCATATAGGGAGATGTGGATGAGCAAGCACACACAGCGAGATCAAGTATGAACAAGAGTCATAATGCTACTCTTAAATGATATGTCCTGTTTATGCCCCCTCCCCCAGCTATCACTCTTCTAGAAAAATAAAGCTATGATTAGCATTATTTTTGCTGGGGAATAATTTGCTCAGGAACCTGCTAACCTCTGATCCAGAGAATAATTATAGATGTGTAAGACTAGAAAAGCTTTTTATTTCTCTGCGGTAATTAAAATGAGGCATGCATTAGCTCACGGGTGCCTCAAGCACACTGAACTATGCTTATTAGAAGTCAGAGTCTTCATTTTACAGAAAAATAAGGGGAAATAGCCTTGGGGAGAGGTAGGTAGGAGAGAACAGCAGCTCTTAAGTCTTCCCTCAGCATCAAAACCAAAGATCAAAGGAAGGTACATAATGAATTCTTAACACATTCCCAATATATTTTGAGCAAGGGGCTCTCCTTCAGGGGTAGCAATACTCTGAATTGAAGTTTTCTATGTGTATGGATTTGTTAACAAATTGCATGGAAATCTTGAATGGATGTCAAAGTCTCTTGAGCAGCTCCCATTGGCTTGCAAACAGAATACTTAACAGAGTCTCACAATTACACAAATTCTTTGTTCGGGCATGCCAAGACACACATATAAAGCCTTTTAAGCAGGCATGGTAAACTATTTTAGTCATTAAAGATCCCGCTGAATGACAAGAATTGCAAGTTAGTCAGCCTTTGCCACCTGTCCCTAATGTTTGGAAGGGTGAGCATAGAACTAAAAATTCCAGCACCTAACAATTGTAGAGGCATTTGAGCTCCCTAAAAAATCACTTACCTGTGACACACAAGTAAGCAATGATGTACCGTTTTTCAAGGCCATCTCTATAGCTCTGAATTGCACCATAGATTGGAGGTAGAATGAAAATCAGGTTACTAACAGTGTTCCCTGTAAGAAAAAAGCCAAAGAAAAAAGGGATAAGTAATGACCAAGCAAATTTTGGAAGATTTAAAATTTCTTCCCAAAATGAGACAATTCTGGAAGGAAAATAAGTGGGGTTATTCCTAGCTGCATTGCTCTCTTTAACAAAGGAAAAACTTTTTTTTCCATACAATTGAGTAATACTTAAGCAGTCAAAACAATTATCAAAACCTGCTGAATTTCTATGGTCTAGCATTTGTGGTTTTTAATATTTTCTTTACCAAGGACCGCCTGTAAATATAATTTTTTGCCACGGAGTCCCAAGACTTAACTCTCCCAAAAGGACAGAAGTACCCAACCTGGGGGATGGGGAACAGGTGAGGAAGGAGGGGAAATGCAGCACAGATAAGCAGAGAAGTAGTACAGGAATATTTGGCTAAACTAGATGAATTCAAGACTTTAGGGCCAGATGAATTATATCCAAGGATATTAAAAAAACTGGCAGAAGCCATTTCTGAACCACTTGCAATACTCTTTCAGAACTCTTGGAGAACAGGAGAAGCCCCAGCAGACTGGAGGAGGGCAAATGTCCCCATCTTCAAGAAGGGGAAAAAGACGGCCCAAAAATTATCGCCCAGTCAGCCTGACATCAATACCAGGAAAGATCCTAGAGCAGATCATTAAGCAGTCAGTTTGCAATTACTTAGGCCATTTCCACACGGGGGTAAAACCCTGCGGTGCGACGACCGGACACGGAGGTCATCCTCACCGCGGGGTGCACTAGCACAGTTGGAAAAGGTGAGGCTCTACACCTCAAACCGCTGTAGCGCAGCCGCAAGGGTGGCATTGCGAATTTTATAAAAACCACCTTCCCAAGTGGTTTTTATGAAACTCGCCTGCGCTGCTCTGTGGCAGCTCCCAGTGAAGAACTGCAGAGACGCGGTAGCGTGCTCTGCAGATCTGCCCGGGGGTGGGCTTCTGGCTGGCACGCTGCCCTGATTGGCGGAGTGCCGCCAGCCGCCATTTTGGGTGCCGCTGAACGCCGTCGAAATTCGGCGGCATGTAGAGCGGTGAAACCGCACTCCCCGCAGGGACGGAGCAACACGCTACCAGGTAATCTCTGCCCCTGCGTGTGCTGCCCCGTTTCGCCCCCGTGAGGAAAGGGCCTTAGAAAGCAATGCCATAATCACTAAAAGCCAGTATGGATTTCTCAGAAATAAGTCATGCCAGACTAATTTTATCTCTTTTTATGATAGGGTTACAAGCTTGATAGATGAAGGGACTGCTGTAGACGTAGCATATCTTGACACCAGTAAGGTCTCTGACAAAGTTCCCCATGACATTCTTGCAAAGAACCTAGTAAAATGTAGGCTGGACAGGGCTACTGTTAGGTGGATTGGTAACTGGTTGACCGACTGAACCCAAAGGGTGCTCACTGACGGCTGCTTTTCATCCTGTAGAGAAGTGACTAGTAGAGTGCCACAGGGTTCTGTCCTGGGCCCAGTGCTATTCAACATCTTCATCAATGACTTAGATGAAGGAGTGGAGGGCATGCTGATCAAATTTGCAGATGACACCAAATTGGGAGGGGTTGCTAATACCCCAGAGGACAGGATCAAATTTCAAAATGACCTTTACATATTGGAGAGCTGGGCCAAAGCTAACTAAATGAATTTCAACAGAGAGAAAGGTAAAGTCCTACACTTAGGCAGAAAAAATGGAATGCACAAACATAGGATGGGGGATGTGTGGCTGGATAGCAGTACATGTGAAAGGGATCTAGGAGTCTTGGTAGATCACAAGCTGAACATGAGTCAGCAGTGTGATGTGGTAGCCAAGAAAGTCAACGCAATTCTTGGTTGCATCAATAGGAGTTTGGTGTCTAGATCAAGGGAGGTAATGGTACCATTCTATTCTGCATTGGTTAGGCCTCATTTGGAATACTGTGTCTAGTTCCGGGCACCTCAATTCAAGAAGGATATCGACAGGCTGGAGCATGTCCAGAGGAGGGTGACCAAAATGGTGAAGGGTCTGGAAGCCATGAAGCCCTATGACGAACGGCTTAGGGAGCTGGATACGTTTAGTCAACAGAAGAGAAGGTTAAGAGGGGACATGATAGCCATGTTTAAATATTTGAAGGGATATATGTCGAGGAGGGAGCAGGCTTGTTTTCTGCTGCTCCAGAGACTAGGACAAGGAGCAATGGATTCAAGCTGCAGGAAAGGAGATTCCATTTGACCCTCGGAAAGAACTTCCTGATGGTCAGAGCTGTCCGGCAGTGGAATACGCTGCCTCGGAGTGTGGTGGAGTCTCCTTCTTTGGAGGTTTTTAAGCAGAGGCTGGCTGGCCATCTGTTGGGAATGCTTTGATGTGTGTTCCTGCATAGCAGGGGGTTGGACTAGATGGCCCCTGGGGTCTATGATTCTATGATTTAAATATTTCAATTTGGATTTAAATATTCAAACACTTATTTATTAAAAGCTTCTGGAGATTAGGATTCAAAGCCCCACTTGGACATTGGATGACCGTGGGTAAGTTACATTCTCTCAGCCTCAAAGGAAGGCAAAGGCAAACCTCCTCTGAATAAATCTTGTCAGATCTGAAGTGACTTGTGGGTACACAACATCAATGTGTAAGCAGGTATGTGTGTATGTCCAAACTGCTCTCTCATTTGCAAACGAGAGAACAGTTTCGGTATCCACACACCCCTGCTGCCGCATCCCTGTTACTACTGCTGCTGCTGTTGGTGTCCAGCAGCAGGACTTTGCAGACTCCGTGTGAAGGCTCTGCCAACCCGAAGAGTCACCACACCCCAGATTAAGATCCACTGCTCTAGCATATAAACAGATATGAAATGTAGCTCTACATTATCCTTCACAGCAAAATAATTTCTCAGTTAAAAAGGGAGGGAATTCGTGCTCATCCATTCCCAATGATTAAAGGATGAAACCCATTGAGGCTGGATTGTAAAAGGGTAAAATAGTGTTGCAGATTCTCCCAACAGATCCAATGCCTTTCTACATTCAGTAACAGCAGAAGGGCTCCCTGATGCTAGAGACATGCAACTGATCCTCACATTGCCAACTTGCTGTACTGGAAGTTATTTGGATTTCTGAAGAAATATCAAGTAGAATCTGAAGAGTAATTAACTACAGATGCTACCACCAATGATTGCCTTTTAAATGTCTGAGCATATCGTAACCAAAATGGTGTGTGTGTGTGTGTGTGTGTGTGTGAAGGAGTGAGGGAGAGAGGAGAAAATTCTAAAACTAAGGCAGATTTTTAGATAACAACCAAATTCACCTCTCACCCACCCTAGTTACAGTAATAAACAGTTTTCATGCAAGCATAATCAAGCATTATTTCCATATAAGCACAATAAAACATCTTGCTGTTTATTTACTGAGGGAGCATGGAATCAATGACAAAAGATACTGCAGAATTTTCAGGTAAAACTATAATCAGCTCCAAAGTTTTAACAGCTTAAATGGCTTTCCACCGGTAGGTTCTGTCTAAGTGGAGGGAAAGCTTTCCTTCCATATTGCGAGAAATTCAACAAACCGGTCATGTGTTCAAAAAAAAAAAAAAAATCCCACTGGGACCAGTGCTTATTTGACTAAGTAATGAGCTGTACTTTAGTGGAAACTTGTTTAATATGCAACTAGACACAAATATCCTTAAAGGCATCAGATTCTGCCTGATCTTGGAAGCTAAACACGGACAGCCTCTGGTTAGTTCTTGGATAGGAGACTGTCAATGAATACCAGGTGCTGTGTAGGCTATATTTCAGAGGAAAGAACTAGTAAAACTACTTCTGAGTATTCCTTGCCTTAAAAAAATCCTGTGAAATTAATGGAGTTTCTGTAAGTTGACAGGTGACTGGAAGGCACATATGCACACATACCACAATGAGGAGCAGGGCAGGTCACGAAGAAACTATAGTGTGTACTGTAAGCAGATACACGGTTGTTCTGAGCCAATCTTGTCACTGGGTTTTCTTAGGAGGGTTTGTTCTGGGTGGAACAGGAACAGGAGGTGGGGCTAGAGCCCATTATAGAAGTGGGGCTAGAGCCCATTATAGTTTAACCTACACTAAAAGTTTAGTCCTAGAGAGACCGTGGATGAGCTTTAAGAGGTCTGGGAACTAGTGCAAGAAAATTTCTTCCTTAATTTTTCCTGACACTGTGAATCTTAAGACAAAAACTAATATTTTCAAGTGTATGCTGTAATTTTGTTGAGACAAGTCTATGTAAAATAAATCAATTTCTAATGTAATGAAATACACTGTATCCAATTCATAAGACATTCATAACTTGCATTATATCTTTAAAAAATTCCATGACCCTCAAAAGATTAAGAACCACAGTCCACAATGTAGTGCATTGAAGAGACTGACAGACACGCACACAGACACACACACAGTCACTCCCTCCTAGAGTCTACACTGTAGACTTTACACTAAAAAGGAGTGTGTGTGTATGTCCATATATATGCATCAGGAACTGTCACAGTTCCATAACGATGAAATGTAAACACCTGCAACTTGGCATGCACACTAGGAGGAATATTAGACGTGTGTGTACATGAAGTTTTAAAAATCAATTAATTTTAGTTATTTTAAATCTGTCCCCAGATAGCAAACTCCTCTAACCAATGAAAGAGAAGCTGCTAGAAGCGATATGCACTTCTCTAGAGGGCCTCACAGCACTTCCAGTACGCCAGAGACACTGCTGGGCATGACTGCTGCTTTCCTCTGCAAGCTTTCTGAATTCTTCAGAAAGTCGTTTGAGAAAGAAAGACAGAAGCCCTGATGCCTAGTAAAGAGTGAAGTGAACAGAAGGAAAAGCTAAGAAACACAAAAGCAGAGAGAGGGAAAGACCAACAAGGAAGAAAAGGTAGGAGGAAGATAAAACTGCAGAAGGAAAGAAAAAAGAATACTGGGGTTGATGGAAAGACAAAAATGGGGTATGGACCAAAGGCTTTCTAAGACATGCAAACTTCTGATCCTCTGAAGATGTCTGCCACAGATGCAGGCAAAATGTCAGGAGAAAATACTATTAGAACATGGCCTCAAAGCCCAGAAACCCACACCAACACATGCAACCCTCTTCTGCGAGTCTTGAATACACCCCAGATCAGGCCTTTAAGCCTTAATAAGAAACCCTGACCTTTGAATTTTGAAAGAGTGACCCTGCAGACCAATTAGATATGACTACCTAAAGCAGAGTTTGGGAATTGTTGCAGTTCCCATCATCTTTCAAAACTGGTGATGCAAGAACATCCAAAGGGTCTCATGTTCTTTACCACTGGCATAGAGGCACAGGGAACAGTAGTTGAAATGATTATCTAAACATACAGTACACCAGAACCTAGCTGCTTTTAGGAGACTCCTGAACCTTTACTTTTTCTTCTAAGCAGGAGAACATTTCCTCATTGGCTGGGGTGGAATGGGGAGCCTTAATTTACATCTCCCATGCTGAGCGAGAGAGGGGTACGATACAAATTAAATAAATTATTTAAACTAGCACTCTTCAAGGATTCATAACTAGGCATCATCTTGAAAGTGGGGCATTCACTTTCATCATTATTTTCTTCCCAGCCTCAAAGAAAAACATTTAGCATGGTGCCACACTAATGGCGTTCCAATCCATGAGCTGTACACCAATGGTTTAAAGATTTATGCAACAATGCCCTCTGCCAAGAAATACCCATGATTCAGTCATGTATCAGCAGACTCAGGGAGCACTCCCCATCCAACGACATAAGCCTACATTCATGGAATCATACAATCACAGAGACATAAGGGGCTTCACAGGCCATGAAGCCCAACCCTCTGTTCTATGGAGCAACTCCTGATAGAGCATCCCATATAGGCAGCTGTCTAGCCTCTTTCTGAAAATGTCCAAAAAACCCCACCACCTCTCTAGGTAATTAGTTTCACTGGTGTACTGCTCTTACTCTCAAGAAATTCTTTCCAATGATTAACTGAAATCTACCCTCCTGTAACTTAAGACCTGGTCCTACCCTTTGAGGTGGCACAAAAACAAGACTGCATCCTCCTCTTTGTCACAGCCCTTTGGATATTAAAGAGTGCAATCAGGTCACACGCACACTCCAGTCTTCTCTTCCCCAAGCCAAACATGCCCTAGACTGAATTCTTTAACTTTCCCTCATTTGTTTTGTTCTCCATATCTGTCTATCATCATGGTTGCCCTTCTCAGAACCTGCTCCCACTCGTCTATATCCTTCTTAAAATGAGGTGCTCAGAACAGAACACAGGACTCAAGACGAGGCCTGACGAGGGCACAATATAGCAGTACTATTCTTATAGAACACTGAGCTCCATGAAAGAAATCATAACATGTGAAGTAGACTCTGGTTGCTTTCACAAGATGCTGCTCCAGTGGTGTAAATTATGCATCTTCAAATATTAATGCTTTTGTGGTTTCCAGACGCACTATGGTCATCAGTTTTTCATCGCTGGACTGTGTGCATTCCAAGACGAAGCCTCCATTAAGGGCCCAGGACCACTATGATTGATACTGTCATAACATTGTCAACATTTAACAATGACTTTTCAAGCCTCATAATATAATCTAACAAAAGCTACAAGTGGTTTCTCATTGTTAAAATGTCGTTCCCCCTTAACACAGTTCTTAGAAGAAAGCTAACTTGAGAAAACAATGATCCTGGATATCTATTCAAAAGGAGAGGGAAGTAGAGCAAGGAAATTCCACACAGGGAACCTGAAGAAGAAGAATTAGGCAGGAAGAGAATTCCAAGTAGCAAGGAAATACAGAAGTCCCGGCCACAATGAACTCCGTCCTTTGCTTTTCAAGCTTGTTTCTTCTGACCACCAACAAAACTGCGTATGTAGCTATTTTTAAAATGTGGTGAATGGAAATACCACTTCCTGATCAACACATATTAACCAGAGGAAGAAACAAGGCCATCGGAAGGGATGAAATATGCAGGAAATGGTGAAGACCAGACTGCTTTTGGCCCGCTGAAGGAACAACCTGAGGAATTCACAAGAACCTCATGAATTTTAATTCCTCTTATATTTTACTACATGCATATCCCGTCTCTCAGTTCATAGCAGCCAGCTCTGATAAGGACAGGTTGCTTACCTGTAACTGCGTTTCTTCAAGTGGTCTTCTGTGAAGTCACATAAATGGGTTTACGCACCTGCGCGCAACAGCATTCGGAACCTTCTTGAAACCTTGGAGTAGGTATTTTGGCAGTTGACCCCTCTCCCATCCTCCTGGGGAATATAAGGCGCCTCCCTGTGTAACGGTCAGTTCCTTCACTGCTAGAGTAGCAGCATGGGAACCAACCATCGAGCAGGACATGGTGTGGGGAGGACAGGTGGGGTTGTGTGACTTCACAGAAGACCACTCGAAGAAACACAATTACAGGTAAGCAACCTGTCCTTCTTCTTCGTGGCCTCTGTGAATCACACAAATGGGAGACTAGCAAGACGTCCTGTTGGAGGAGGGATATCATGCTTAAATTTTTTTTTATCATCATATATATCAACAATTACATTTCAATTATTTTTGTCCTTTATTTTATACACACACACACACACACACACACACACACATATCTCAATAAACTGTAGCAGTATCTTCATCATGCCAAATAAATTAAAATTTATTTATGCCAAGAATTCATTTCTGCATTCATTTTCAATGTTGATGCTTTTTTTTCTATCACAGAAGAAAATAAAACTGTTCCCCAAATGTTGCATCATTTATTGCTCTGTTATCTACCTTATAAAGAAAAATAAATGTCATTGGTTGTGACCATTGATCAGCTTTGTATATGTCATATAGTTGCACACCATGGAAAGAAAACAACTGATGTCACCCCAGAGCTTGTCGAATGGGCCTTTACATAACTGGAAAGTATTGTATTGTATTGCATTGTATTTATTCATTTATTCATTCATTCATTCCTCCTTCCTTCCCTCCTGTGACAAGACAGATTCCCACAGCTTTGGAACACAATAAAAAACAAGCAACCTTTTTGTTTTACTAATGGAAGCATTATGCTCTCCATGAAAAACAGCAATGCACGTCTAGCGTCAAGGCAATGCAATAATTTCTCCAAATCAGTTACTGAGTTTCCCATGTATGTAGGTAGTACAATATCCTGGTTCAATGAAATTATGACTCCACCTTAGGCCGAAGAGTAATATCTAGCCTTAAAAACAACTTCCCTTTATGCAAACACAAGTATGGTGCATCCATTCTAAATGCACATAATTCACTGGCTCCCTTAACATAGGCTTTGCCACTAGAAAAATAAAACTCCAAAGAGAACAATCAGAAATCACAGTTTGTTAGTGATTTAAAGGAATTATGTGTAAGTTGCAACAGTGCTACATTCAAAAACCCACCCAAGTACTGGTAGTTGTACTGGGAGGTATAAATGTTTATAACTGGGAGGAAAACTCTTAGCTCTTAGAAAACTCTTAGGGTCCATAAAACTAGAAAGTTTTCCTTGTTGCTGAAGATACCAGAAAAATGCTGAGAAATAACATTTTACCTACCAAGAAGACAGATCTTTTGCAAAAAACAATATATGCACAATACCGCATAATTGGAAAGCGACCCCGATGTCCTTTAAGTAGGAACAATACTTCTCCATTGTAGGTAAACTGTTTAGATGCAGTAGGTTTGTGAGCAGCCAAAAGCATTTCGGTTTTGGTTTTTGTTTTTGAAAGTCAAGGTGACCTCGTACCAGAACATGAGCATCTGCCATGAGACCTTGGAGGCAAGGGTGGTGTCCTTCGCCGACACCTTGTCAGAGAAGTTAGTTCCACAAACTCACATTGTCAGGATCTCGACTGTCTAACCTCAGCGGATCTCGACTCTCGGCCACATGTTACGGATCCCACAGAAAAGATAAGTGAAGAATTCATGACATCCCCTTCGGAAGCCACACAGACTTCTTCAATCTCACTAGATGGTATCATGTCTCTATTCACATCTTGGGCAATCATGCAATGTGCATTCCCTGTCGCAGTACTTAGTACCGTTGGAGACAGGGATCGAATTGAAGCAGGAAGACTAGGCTGCTCTACTCTTTTTGATTTCTTTGATGGTCCTTCATGTGAAGAGTCCTTCAACCTAATTGTCTTCCCTTTGTCTTCTTTTTTCTGTCAGGAACAGTACAGCTTGTTGTCTTTTGTTTTCAAATAGATCCAACACAGTACCGTCCACTGGAGGAAGATGTTACTTATTTCAATCTCATTCAGCCCTCATCCGTGGCAAGACAAAGGTGTTCTGTTGAGTGCAACTGCCAAAAAGTTTTCTGTCCCTGGTAGGTGAACTGTGGAGTAGACAATCTTCTTCGAGAGGCAGAAACGAATTGCCGACATCAGTAACACGCGACCTCCTTATTTATTGATATAGTATATCACTATTGTGAATATACAGAATGAACCCTAAGTGCACATCCCTCACTTGTCTTTCTGGTTCAGGTTATCACTAGCAAAAACACTGTTTTCCATGACAGCAAATTAACATCACACTTTGCCACAAGTTCAAATGGCCTGCAAGTGAAATCGCATTATCAAGAAGTTCAAGCCTGAACCTGGTACAGGGGGTTGGACTGGAAGAGGTAAATGCTTATAACCTTGTAAAAGCGTCTTAATCACAGGATCCAGAAACAAGGATGGTCTTACTTCTTGTTGTAAATGACAGGAATTTGCTGCCGCAGGACACAGCATTGATGGGATGATAGCCCGTCAGATACCAACAAGACAAAGAAGAAGATATCCACAGTACCGCAGGTCTGTTGGTCAATATCATTGTTTCGTAGATCAGCATAAAATTTTCTCCCATCTATACGCATACGATCTCACATTGAAGGTTTGGGTGCAGCCAAAAGAATTCTCCATATCAGATGTATAAATTCCTTTACTTCAATAGGGGAAAAGAACCAACCAAGCCTTGAACTCATGACTGAAAGCTCCGTGGCGTCAGGCTCTGATCACTCAGCCATCCTGGCAGTTCCATATCGTCAATCATAGTGACTGAATGTCGGGATGGAGGACGGTATCGAAGTGGATACTCAATAGGTCTAGTCTGTAGGAAAGCATCGTATGCTGACCTTTGGACATTTGTAGAAGTAGTGCAAACCAATTACTGTATTTTATGTTACCTTATGTTGTTGTTGTTGTTGTTGTTATTATTAAATTTACTTTCCAGATGATGCTATGATGAACTAGTTAACAATATATGGAAGCAGGATGATACCTTTCCGTAGTAAGAAAGCTACCACCGCTTACAAGCATTTGGTGAATATCCCTGGCACGGTACTCATACCAAAGGGGAGGAGTCTAAGTCAATCAGCCTGCTATCCTATTAAAAAGCTAAATTTTATTCAACATAGGCATCATCAATATCAAGACTACTATTCGAAACAGTTTTCTCTGTATATAATGGATGACACCTCTGAGACTCAGTATAGGGTGAGGGCCACCATCTCTCCCCCTTTTTTTTTTATTTTGGACACCAGGATGTCAAGAACATTGTAAGCAGGAGCAATATCGGTATCTACTCTGGTTTGATGTCGAAACCATGCTCGATGCTGGTATCTAAACAAATCAGTGATAGGAATCTGTTTGAAAAGATATCGTCCTTTGGTTGACAAAAACTCTATGCTTAGGTTGATCCTGATATCTTTTTTTTTAAACCCTGAAAATGGTAATTTTCTCAAGGAGTGTTGTTGAGGAGTTGTTTACCTTTGTTGTCATGTAGGCAACAACTCAACACTCTCCCTGTTCCAATTTATCATCAGTAGTACCACTGAACAGGCCCAGCTGAAAAAGATAAGAGCGTAGGAATCAAGCATAGGTATCAAGCGTAGGCACCACTCCAGGTACCGAGCCTAGGTATCAAACCTAGGTATTGAACCTAGATACTGAGCCCAGGCACTGAGCTCAGGTATTCAGTTTAGGTATCCAGCTTAGGTATTATGACTTTGGCCTAGTTATCAAGAGTCTTAGAGCTGCCAGTTCACTAACTCTTCTGCTGAAGTTATAGTTCCTCAAAAAACAGTTTTCCAAGATAGTATTTCGATTAACCATTGTCTCCCTGTACAGATGACTTGTACTGGATATATAAACAATGCGGTACCGAAGGGAGGATGCAAAAAACCACCATTGGTATCAAGATGAAACAGAAAAACAATCTTGTGTTCCGAGGTCAAAATCTAAGGCCGGATACTGATGTGTCGGAAGGTGTTGCCAACAACATCTAGAGGAGCAACATGTGATGGAGATTCAGAGCGAATTCACTGGTCTAGGCACAGAGCCTAAGTTCCAGGGTAGGTATCCAGCCTAGGCATCATGCCCAGGCATCCAGCCTAGGCATCAAGCGTCAGTATCAAGGCTGGATATCAAAGCCAGGCACCAAGCCGAGGCATCAAGTCCAGATACCAGTCCTAGGCATCAATGTCTGGTGTCATGGTTGTACAGTGTCACACTACCAAAAATTGACTGTATGGTAGTGTTGACAATGCAGCAAGCTCAGGCACTCAGAATAGATACCAAGCACAGGCATCAAGCTTAGGTATGAAAACTAGATATGAAGTCTAGGTACCAAGCCTAGGTATCAAGCCAAGATATCATGGCAGTATACATCATCATCGATATCGAGAGTCGATGGTATCATCTCCTTGAGATCAACAATACCGTGATGGTAGACCAGTTGAC
Source organism: Iguana delicatissima (assembly GCA_948472985.1). Classification (NCBI taxonomy): domain Eukaryota; kingdom Metazoa; phylum Chordata; class Lepidosauria; order Squamata; family Iguanidae; genus Iguana; species Iguana delicatissima. Next base: position 419,456 of record CAOKZL010000937.1, on the reverse strand, counting down.
TGGAAGGTGGCTCTATGAGAATGGCAACACCGTCAAAGGTAGAAACATGGACTGGACTGATGGCAAACCATCTACTTAAACTGACGGTACTGATTGGTATGGGGGCTGATGGTAATTGGTCCTTCGAGACTCAGCCATTCCACGGATTGCTGCTAGTACCAGAAATCGCCTCGGGTGCACTGCTGTTGAAGAAGCAGTGAACAAGCCCCTTTGGTGCCATAAACTGCCTTAGAAGTACCACCATTACAGATGCGGTGGGGAAGGGCATGGCCAGAATGGCGTCGTCGAAGGCACCGGTTTTACTAAAGCAAAGCCTGAAGTGGCTGCTCTGTTAAGCCTTGTGTGCGGGAGTTGGTGATGACAGCAAGATCGTACAATGCAATCCTCTGAGAGACAGGTAGGTACGCAAATCCGTCAATATCCAAGATCTTGCCTCTGCACAAAAAACTGGGTTTAATGACCACTGCCGAGGCCACCCACAGAAAAATTCTGAGGGGTCGTAGAGAAGGAGATATAAGTTTCTCAGTTATAACAAGAAGAAGATTCCACGCCGTTCGCGGTGAAGAACAAGTTTGTTTGCTCCTTCCTTTTGTGTTTTCAGCAGTGATTCCTCCTGTGAGAGATCATGCAATTTCTTTTTTCTTTTTTGCAAGTAGGAGGTTGATGTTTATTCTCAGTCCCTTCTGAGAGGACGCTGACGGTGCCTCATCTTGAACTCGTAGTGTCATGCGAAAGAGGCAAAAAGAGAAGTTAAATGTTACAAACCACCACCAAAATGCCAAGAAAAACGTAAGTATTTAGTCAAATCTTGGTTAAAGAAACCGTTAAACCAATTTGAAAGCTAGAGGAAGGCTCCTTTGATGCTGCTACCATGGCGGAAGAAAAGGAACTGACCATTATACAGGGAGGGGCCTTATATCCCCCAGGAGGATGGGGGATGGGTCAACTGCCAAAGAGCCTATTCCTAGGTGTTGAGAAGGTTCCGAACGCTGTTTCGCGCAGGTGCGTAAACCCATTTGTGTGATTCACAGAGACCACGAAGAAGAAATTCTGCTCACTAAACTAGGAGAGCACTCACCACGTATATATTTATATTTTTTTTATTTTCCCCCTCCATCACCTTCTATGGAGGTTTTTAAACAGAGGCTGGATGACCATTTGCTGAGGGTGTTTTGAGTGTGTGTTTCTGCATGACAGAATGGGGTTGGACTGGATGGCTACTATGGCCTCTTCCAACTCTGTAATTTTACTCTCTCCAGCCTTTTCAGCCAATTTCTTTTGAGTCCTCCTGCACAGACAATTTGCCCTGCCCTTCTATCTCAATTTGGCATTAGCTAGATGTCTTTTGGTCCACCATATGCACCCCCCCCGTGCACTCTGAAGAGTTCAGACATCTTCCCCTATAGCCTGTTTTCAGCATCCTAGCCTGGCAGAGGCAGGAGCAAACAAGAAGTAAAAGTCTTTTGGAGGACGGATGCTTATCAAAGCACATCAGTGGCTGCATTTCAAGGCCAAACTGCATATAGTCAAAGCTCAGAAAAACTGCTCTTGTACAGCTAACGCCTTGCAAGATAGTGCCATGCTGCCTTTGTCATTCTGCAGGCCGCCACCACCCCAATCCCATTGCTAAGATCTGTACTTCATGAACAGCATGTGCTACATCTTCTTTAATTTACTACAGGATCAGAGAAGGGCGACTGCACTATCCCCACCACTCCTGCCATGTTGTGCAAACGCTAAAAGCAGGATTTCCATGATCATTTGAATAACTGGCTTGCCATTTAAACCACTCTTTTCCCTGCCCAGTTCTTAAAACAAATATACCCTGAAATTCTGTATAAGCTACAAATTTAAATTGTTATAAATGTAATAAGTATTTTAAACATCAAATGTGTCAGTTCAGAGAGAGAAGGAGAGCAAGAAGGAGAGCAATTTAAAGACTTAACTGAAAGACAGCTAATTTTGGAACTGAAACTAGCAGGATAAGCATCTCTGTCTTATATGCAAAAAGGAATAAAAACAATCAAATAATATGCTGGAGCAACCCAGTATCTCCATGTAAAAGACATAAAAAAATATAAACCATATTTCAGCTCAAAGAAAATTTACAAGAACATTTTTTGTTGTTACCAATCTGCAGCAGCAGGTAATCCATTTGCAGTTACCGAATACAGTCAGGTCTGTATCTGCTAAATTAATGCTCAATGCAGGAAATCTAGCTAGAGCATCCCCAGCAGTTAGCTGTCAAGCCTCATTTTGAACACATCCAGAGGAAGAGATCCCACAATCTCTCTAGGTCATCAGATCCACTGTCAAACAGCTTTTATTGTTTATTATGTTCCTTCTAAAGTTCAACTGAAATCTATCCTCCTATAACTTAAAATCGTTAGACCTCGTCCTTAATCATAATCTGTCATACTATTAACTGTTAGTCCTTTATAATATTGTTCATTATTGTTGTTGTGTGCTTTCAAGTCATTTCCAACTTATGGTGACCCTATCATGAAGTTTACTTGGCAAGATTTGTAGAGGAGGGTTTGCCACTGCCTTCCTCTGAGGCTGAGAGAGTGTGATCTCACAAAGGTGAGTCAGTGGGTTTCCACTGTTGAGTGGGAATTTGAACCCTGGTCTCTCAGAGACCTAGCCAAACACTCAAACCATTAGACCACACTGATTTCCTCTAAACTATAAAGTTTAAACTGGTGACTCCCAAGTGTTACTTTTCAATTGACATACATGAAAGAGAGAAATACCTCCTCTGTATTTCCCAGGCAATAAAACACATAGCACAGGCAGAAGGATAGCTTGAGCTTAGGTGGATTTGCTTTTGTTGGCAAGAGCAGGCTCTTCTTCAGATACAGACATAGACGTATATGTAAATTGGGGATTGAATTCAAGGGACTTAATTTTGAACTTGCATACCAATCTTTGCAAATACTTCAGTCACTTCACAACAGTATGGTGGTGATAGTTTTGAAAGGGAAAATCACATACCAACAGTGGCTCAAAGCAGCAAGGATCATTATCCACAGGTGAGGTCAAGCATACCTGGGCTGCTTTCAGACTACAGCCCTTCAGAGCCATCACAGAATTGCTCCAGCACAGTGAACAAGAACTGGAATGTGGCGACACTCATCATATCACATAGCATTTTACCTCTTGTCAGACTTCACAGCTTTGTTGCAGGGTGGGAAATCATGCACTGCTCTGGATTGCAACCCCCAGCATTCTTTGTGACTGGCTATTCCCATCCCTGTTCTATCCCCACAGCAAAGGTATGGCTGGATATTTCTGAACTAGGAGTGGCTGAATTACAGCCACAACCGCAGTATGTTTACTCAGAAGCCCATGCCATGCTGTTCAACAGGAGTTACTCCTTTGAAACTGGGGTTAGGACTGCAACTTTCTGTTAGCAAATGTCTCTGCCTCTGATGTAGTTTAAAGGGGATTCTGCACCAGAGATGAGACTGCATCATTTCCTGAAATAGTTTCCTTCATCTTAACCCCATTTAGTGACTTGGTTCCTTAATCCAACCATTTCCTCCTCTAAAAAAAGAACATTGATATTCTTGTGTTTGATCAGACAATGAAAAAAGGTTTAACTTAAAATTGTTATTATATGAATTACATATTACCCATTTCACTTGAGAGACAAGTACTGGACTGAGTGCACAAACAGCCTGTGCCAGTCCCTTTGCACAAGTTGAAAACAAACCAGGATGCCCCCAGTTAAGCACAGTTTTCTGTTCTATCCAAATCATGAAATGATGGCTACTAAGGTTAGAACAAGCCAGAACATGAAATCACTATTATGGTACCGGTTTTACAACCTGGTTTGTTTTTGGTTCATGCCTGGGGGAAAACCTAGTGGCTGTATGTCACGAGAGCCAGTGGCGTAGGTTGCTCCAAAACACAGTTAAATTAAAATCAAGGAAAATGCTAGGCTTAGCAATGGCTAGATGTCATGATGGCTATCTGGATCTCCAGACAGACTGGCTTGTTGCTTTACGCTACTGTGTTTTTATTTTCCCAGGCCTTTCAATTCTTGCTGTAGTTTCTTCAATCTATCTTAGTTCTTAGGTTTTTATTCTCTGCTCCTTGGTTCATTTATTCATGTCAAGCTTGCTTTTTATGCTTTGTTGCATTTGACTGCATTATTTGTTTTGCTGCTGCTGATTATAACTTGTTTGTTTCTAGTCTATTAACTTTTCTGAGAACTTCTTGTTATAGGACAGCTTATAAGTATCAAACAAAATGAAGAAGAACAAAATGAAGTGCTCAAGAGATAGTAGATTATTGAACATGCTGCTCACAGGCAAAGAGTAGGAGTTGGTATCGCCCTCAACTTTGCTTGTGATCTTGCAGAAGCAGCTAGATGGCCAACTGTGAAATGCAGGATTTTGAATCAGTCAGAACAGGGATGCAGTACATCTGGGCCTCCAGAACTCATTGGACTGTCACTCCCAACACCCCTCACTGACAGTTATGCTGGAGAGAAGGCTGAGGTCTTGCAAAATCGGAAGGGCCACACATTCCCAAGATAGGTCTTTCACTGGATCTGGCAAAGCTAGGGATGGGCAACTGCAATGGGTCTGGAGGTCATTTTTGCTATCCCTGGGCATCTCTGGGGGCTACACAGACTGCTAAAACTTCCAAAAACCTAGAAGTCATTAGAAGCTTACTTCTGGTTTCAAAACATGGTACTAATGATGCTAAGCGTAGGATGGCCTACAACCCGTTTAATAACTGTTGTTTTTGCTGTTGTGCGCCTTCAAATCGTTTCCAACTTGTGGCAACCCCAAGGTTACACTATCCATCCATCCATCCATCCATCCATCCATCCATCCATCCATCCATCCATCCATCCATCACATTTGTAGGCCACCTTTCTCCTGGAATGAGACTCAAGGTGGCTTCCAACAATAAATAAGCACATTAAAAAATATTTAACACAGTTAAAAACATTAAAAGGATATAAAATCATAAAAAACCTAAAACAATATTCACTTTACAACAAGTTAATAAAGCTCCTCAGCTTACATAAAAGCCTCTTTAAAAAGTTTTCACCTGCTGGTGAAAGGAGAGCAAGGAGGGGACATGCCTAGCCTCCTGCGGAAGGGCATTCCACAGGGTGGGAGCAGCCACTGAGAAGGCTCTTTCCCGTGTCCTCACCAGGCAGGCGTAGGATGGTGGCAGGACTGAGAGAAAGCTTTCCCCAGCAGATTTTAGGGCTCTAGCTGGTTTGCACAGGGAGATACAATCTTTCAGATAGCCTGGATCTAAGATAGGGTCTTCTTAGCCAAATTTGTTCAGAGGGGGTTTGCCTTTGCCTTCCTTTGAGGCTAGGAGATTATGACTTGGTCAAGGTCAGCCAGTGAGTTTCCATGGCTGAGTGGAGATTTGAACCCTGGTCTCTCAGAGTCCAGAGCTCAAGTCACTACACCATGCTGTCTCTCTTGACCACTATCAAACCCATGTAGCAATACAAATGTTCTGTACATTTTTGTGTCTTCATATACTGATGTAACGAGACCTTTACTGAGGCCTTTTTATTCCAAAAGCTTTATAAAACAGAAAGTTTTAAAGGAATGGACTAAGAGTGCTGTACTGTTCTAAAATGAACCTGAATGAATGCATAACTTAAAAGGTTAACTGCTGCTTCTGGAGGTGTCCTGGAGAGAAAATTTGCACACACATACTTTTTTCCCAGTTTAGAAAAGAAGGACCATAAAAGCAGCTTTGGGTATACATGTGATTCCAGAACCACAATTTGCCCACTCCTGCAGTACAGCTCTTACACTGGGGGGGAAAGGAGAGCAAATCATAGCATTATTAATACCATGCCAAGCACAATACCAAAAATGGTGTCATAAAACTGAAGTTAACTAAGCTGGAAAAAGAAAACCAGCAACACAGAGATCATCAAAAAGCTTGATGCTGACAGCTAGGAACTGAGGTATTTATACCCAAACCTGTGGCAGCTGCCTCTCAAGCATTTAAAACCCTTTCCTAATGTGGAAGTCTTGACACTGGACTGTAGATTGTGTCAACATCATCCAAAAGCTAGAATCATCCACGGCTTTGTTTTCAAGAATTATTTTGGTACACAGTCAATATTGCAAAGATTCCAAACTGTTCAAGATAATCTGACAAAAAAAAGAAAGAAAAAAAAAGAGCTTATCATTGCTCTCTCTAGCTGGCATTCAAATTTTTAGCCTTGCATAAAGAAAGCCTAAAGAAAGGTACCAGATCCTGTCTGATCTTGGAAGTTAAGCACTGTCAGCTTCGGTTAGTACTTGGATGGGAGACCGCCAACGAATCCAGGTGCTGTAGGCTATATTTCAGAGGAAGGAGCTGGCAAAAAATGCCTCTGGGTATTTCTTGCCTAAGGAAAACCTGTGAAATTTGAGTTTGCCATAAGCAGACAGGTGACTTGAAGTGCCCCCTCCCCTGCAAAGCACTGCAAGCTGAGTGCACAAGGGACAGGGACTCAACCATGGATAAGCCCAATACTGCATGCTGTACAGATGCCTACAACTGCTTAACCCCCCCCCAAACATTTAAGGTTCTTCTCTTCTATCAGTCTGACACAGACGTTTCCTGGCTATCCTTTTGTGCTATGGACTGCTGAATGCAAAATATGTTTTTTAAAAAACAATACTGCTCTTCTCAAAGGGAAATTTGGGCAAAGAAGTTTGATTCTTTTTCCAGAGGCCTAAATTGGAATAAAGGTTTCTTATCATATTACTTATGCCAAGATGCTTGTATTACCAGCACCAATGGTGTTTTATAAATGGCCAGTCTTAATAATGTAATTGTCACGTTCTGAATTTTTTTCCCCTTCTGACTTCATTGTCTACAATCCCTCTACCCCGCCCCATCATCCCAGTTCTAAGTGTACCTGGAACTGTAGGCAATGCTTCATGCACTAGATGTAGTAGGACACACACTACAAAAGCTTATGCCATAATAAACTGATTATTTTTGCCACCAAATTCTTTGCCATTTTTATAAACCTGCTGTCATACCCTCTTACTTGGTTTTTCTTTAATTGTATGAGTCGAAATAATCTAGTTTCCCCCCTCCCCAATGCTGATAGACTGTGAAAACCCTAATTAGCAGAGCAAATTGTGAGGAATGCTGGGAACTGTACCTCACCAACAACTGATGGGCCACATGATTTCTACCTCTGCTCTAAAATAAGAGCTCAGCTTGCTCTCATGAGGAGGGTGCTCAGACACTTGACAATTCTGGCTGTGCAGTTCTGCATTTTTCCAGCTTATTATTATCTTTCTTGAGATGGAGCAATCAGAATTACACGTAATAAACTACAGGCAGCTACACAAGAGCATTATTATATCAGCCGTTTATTTTCAATCCCTTTCTTAATAATCTCTTTCAATTAATTTGTGGCTTTTTAAGCTACACAAAACTCATATTTACTGAACTGCAAACCAAAAAATCTAAATTCTTTCTCCTAGTTAACTCATTCAGACTCAACCAGTAGATATAGTTACAAGTTATATTTTGCTGAAATGCACATAAAATCTGCACTTGCTTGCACCAAACATTTTGTTATCATGTTGTCCATTCCTTTAAGTTAGACAGATAATTTTAGAATCTGAGGTTACACCATCCTGAATCATTTGCGGCCACCTAAACTTTGCTATCTTACCCACGCCACCTACTAGACAGAACAGGTTTCAAAACACCACATATTGGACAGAACAGATGTCAGTACAATGGCTTCCTTCCATTGTAAAAACAGCCTGTCTTTATTTACCCCTTACCTCCTGTTCTTTAACCCATTATTTATATCTAAATACTTTCCCTTTTATTCCATGAGTCATGAGTCAGGCTTATTCCTACTTTAGTGAATTTGTCAGAAGTGTTTGGAAGACTGTAACTATTACGTGATACATGCCTGTTGACATGTCTAAGCAAGCCTAAAAGGCAGTATTGCTCTTTGCAGAAATCATGCTGACTCTTTCTCAACAAAGTTTTTCCTCCTATGTTTAATCCTTCTGTCTTTCATTATGCTTTTCTGCACTGTTATTCCAGGACAGATGCTAAGAGGTTCTTAATTTCCTGGATTTCACCACTTCTGGATCTTTTTACAAGTGTTGCATTGGCTATTTTTCAATCCTTCAAATAGGAGGGCTAATAACTGACAGCTTGCATTTTTAAATAAATTAATAATTTTCTACTTAAGTTCTTTAAAGAGTTCTTGAGTACACACATTCTGGTCTTGCTGAGATGCTCATTTGTAATTTGTCAATTAACCTTAACAGCTTCCATCTCTTCATCTTTGTTTGATTTTAGTTCTTCAGATACCTTGCTGCCATCTGACTCAAGAACAGTTAATGCATGAGTACCTGTCCAACATCTGCAGTACAGGTTAATGCAAATAATTTATTCAGATTTTCTGCCATCTCCCTGTGTTGTATTTTCGCTCCCGGATTACCAAAGGGGAGTCAGCATTTCATAACAAGAAAAACTGCACTGGATTTCATCTTATCATTCATCTTCCCTAGGTAGCTTTCTTAGATACAGCAGAAGAAGGGTTTTATTATTACTATTATTATTGTTTTAGCAATATTGTTTTGCTCTTCCCTGGTCAATTTATGTTCATTTGCCAGAGCCTTCGCTCCTTTCAATTTTCCTCATTTAAGCCAGACTTCCGCTTTTCAAAGGGAAAATACCTGCTTGTATCTATGTGGTGCATATTTCTAATGATCTTCCACAACAGGCATCTCAAATAACCTTTTAAAAATAAGAGAAGGAAATGAGAAGCAAAAAAATTCAATTACTGCACCTAACAATGTAATCTGAGATTGGCATGGACTCTAAAAAAACAACAGGATAGAGTATGTGTAATTGGTATGCAGATGTCCGGCGGATAAGGAGGAAAAAAATGCAGAATAATCTCACAGTTCTTGTGAAAACTATAGGTCAAGTAGGAAACTCTTTTATTGTGCCCTAGGCCTTTAGAGACTACACCATGGAAAGGAGGGCCATGAACAGCAGCTGTCAAATAGTACAAATACTTCACAGTGTCTGACAAAGTGTCTGACACAAAGTGTCTGACAAAGTACTGCAATATCTTTCCAACACCGTATCATTTAGGAAAGCTTTAAAAATCAGATTTGCCAAGTTACAGCCAGCTTCATACAGTCTTTCATCACATGCCCTCTCTCTGGGAGGATTGCTAGAGAAACAAATCCTGGAGGAAGAACAATTGCTCCGGTGTAGGAACAGCGACATTGGATCTATTTTCTTTTTCTTTTGCTGCTACGGACATATGAGCAACTTTTTGTTTTTACCAATGTTAAAGAATTCTTTATTTTTTTTGTTTTTTTTAAAGTTTTATTAAAATAATTAAAATCAGTGGAATAATAATTTCAATACAGTTATATATATACACTACCATCAAGTTATACATCATATTTCATATAAACCATCGTACTTACTCCATCATCGATCATAATAGACTATATCCTATATTCATCTATATCCTACTATCGTCCTCTTCTCATCATAATATATTCCACTGTACAAATAACATTACTTCCTGCTTATCTCTTTCCAGTTTATTTTTGTAATGTTGTATTTATAGTTACCTCTATATTATCATTACCATCTTTTTGTCTTAACCCAACATTCATCTTGTATTATCCTCATATCAATGCTAGATCACTCCAATAATTCATCATTCTCCTGTTACCCTATTCCATACTAACCCAGATTAGGGTAAATCTAAAGATCACTGATCCACTGTTTCATCCATGTTAACTTTATCATGTTACAATATATCTTAGTCTTACACTATTTTATAAAATTTTACGTAATCACAGTATGTTCATATCTTTTTTGCAAGTAATTTGTTAAAGGTTTCCACTCTGTATCATGTATTGGTTTTCTTCTTTCTTTGAGTGATTTTGAGAGTTGGTCACAATCCTTCATTTCATTAAGTTTTAATAACCATTCATCAAGATCTGGAATTTGTTGACTCTTCCAATGTCTAGCGTACACGATTCTTGCAGAGGTGACGATATATAGTAATATTCTCCACCTATTTTTAACGATTATTTGTTGATTATTCGGAATTATATTCAACAAATAAAATTCCGGCATTAGTTGTATATTAATCCCAAGTATTTCTACCATGGTTTTGTTTATATTTTTCCAATTTTTTTTGGCTTTTTGGCATGTCCACCACATGCGGTAGAACATGCCTTCTTCCGCGCCATATTTCCAGCAATTTTTTCTTCCTGTATTATACATCTTACCCAATTTGTGTGGACTCAACTTCCATCGATGAAGCATTTTTAAATAGTTCTCTTTAAGATTTTGAGATAAAGTAAATTTCTGCGTCCCAGTCTTCAAGATTAATGTTTTTATCTATATTTTGAGACCATCTAACCACCATTTGTTTTATAGTTTCGCTTTCCAATGCTCTACTTAATAGAAATTTATATATTTGGGATGTTAAATGTTGCGGCTTCTCAAAAATAGCCTTTTCGAACTCATTTTTTTCTGTTTTTGGGAGGAATCCTTCCAGGCTTATATCCATTTTAAATCTCTCTTTTAATTGTTGGTACAGAAACCACTGACTGGGAAAACCGCCTTCGTCCAACTCTGATCTTGTTTTTAATGTATAAGGATCACCTTCAATTATAGTATCTTTATAAAAAAATCAATTTTTCTTGAGTCGATTTCCATCTCCCAAAAAGGGCCTCACGTGGAGAAACCCATTGTGGAATTTTATGATATATTTTAGATCTATTTTTTTTCCAAATCATCAATAGTGATTTTCTTATATAGTGATTTGTGAATTCTTTATCAACTTTCTCTTTCCCGTACCATAAATAGGCACGCCATCCAAATTTGTTATATGGACCTTCTAGTTTTAATAATCGATCATTTTTTATTATTATCCATTCTACGATCCACAATAAACCTGCAGCTTGATAGTATAACTTCAAATCTGGGAGAGCACATCCTCCTCTTTCTTTCTTATCTGTAAAAATTTTCCAATTAATTCTAGGTCGTTTTCCTTCCCAAATAAATTTGGAGATTTCTTTTTGCCAATTTTTAAAGAATTTCTCATTTATGATTATGGGGAGATTTTGGAAAAGAAAGTTCATCTTGGGAAGAACATTCATTTTTATCGCGGATATGCATCCTAGTAATGACAGGTTCACTTTATTCCAAGTTTGAAATTCATTATGGATCTCTCTCCAGATCTTTTTGTAGTTATTTTCAAACAATTCTGTATTATGTTTGATTATCCATATTTCTAAGTACTTTAATTTCTTTTCTGCTTTATATCCTGAAATTTCTGAAAGTTCTCTTTCCTCTGCGATACTGAGATTTTTTGTAAGCATTTTTGTTTTGTCTTTGTTCATTTTTAAACCGGCCATCTCTTCAAATACCTTTAGCTTCTCCTTTAGTTTTGTGATATTTATCTTCGGATCTTCCAAAAAGATCATCAGATCATCAGCATATCCTTTGAGTTTATATTCTTGCCCTTTAATTTTAACGCCTTTTATCTCAGTGTCTTCCCTTAGATCTGTCAATAAAACTTCTAAAGTGAGTATAAATAATGGAGAGATCGGACATCCTTGTCTAGTGCCTTTTTGTATGTTAAAGGAATTCGTTTTTTCTCCATTTATTATCATCGATGCTGTTTGGTCTTTGTCTATTTCTTGTACCCATCTAACAAAGTTCAACCCACAGTCCATTCTCTGAAGAACCTCTACCATAAAATCCCATCTAACGTTGTCAAAAGCTTTTTCAAAATCTATAAAGATCATCGCCAGTTTTCTTTCGTTATGTTTTTCAAAATACTCCACCATATTCAACATCGATTTAATATTATTTCTTAAAAGTCTGTCTGGGAGAAATCCATTTTGATCTTCATGGATAACTTCCTGTAAAATTCTTTTAAGTCTATCTGCTAATATTGAGGTGAAAATTTTATAGTCCGCATTCAACAGAGAGATGGGTCTGTAATTTCTGGAGTCTTTAGTATTTTTCCTTTCTTTAGGTATCAGCGCTATATTAGCTTGCTTCCACGTCTCTGGTTTTCCTGTTGCTATTATTTCATTAAATGTTTTATGAAGGGGTAGTATCAATTCATCCTCTAACATTTTATAATATGAAGCCGAAAATCCATCAGGACCAGGAGCTTTATTTGATTTTAATATCTTTATCGCCAACGATATATCTGCGATCATAAAGGGAGCATTTAATATCCTCTTCTGTTCTTCCGTTAATTTTCTTATATGTCTCATATTTAAGTATTGCTGTATCTGTTGTGTCCTGTCTTTTGTTGGTGTTGTCTGTCTGTATAGTTTTGTGTAGTATTTAACAAATTCCTTTTGAATAGAAATTTGATCTGTTAATATCTTCTCCCCTTTTTTAATTTCTGTTATTTGTCTTTTCTCCATTTCTTTCCTTAGTCTGAGAGCTAACCATCTTCCCGGTTTATTGGCTCTCTCGAAGTGATTCTGTAAATGTTCACATTCACCATAAAGGCTGGATGGATGAGGAGGGAACTAAATTGTGGATGTCCAATGTGTGGGGTAGGTGATCAGGCTCAAGATTAAGAACATGCCCACCACTATTTGTGTGGGATATGTTTTCCCCCTTGGTTTATCCACGTGTTATCGCAAATTCTGTAATTTTGGTCCAAAACCTGCCCTTGATTTATCCATGAGATCAGCTTATAGTGGAGTATTTAAGACACAACTTTCCAAACTCTGTGTTGCGGCACTTTAGTATGTCGCCTGCAGCGTGTAGGTGTGTCACATGAATGTAACAGGTGGAGGGGCTGTCTCTCCTGCCACCACATCAGGCCAGGTCTAGGTGAAGGGGCTGCCTCTGATGCTGCCCATGCCAAGGAAGACCCTGGTAAGGGCTCCGGCCCCGGACTGAGGAAGATTATTGGTGAGGGTGGCGGCAGCGGTGGGGGGCCAAGCCTGGGTGGAGGGGCTGCTTCTCCCACTGCTGCTGATGCCCCAGGCTGAGGAAGCCCTCCAAAGCCCTTCATGGCACAGGTCCAGGCTAGCTGGCAAACCATACTTCCCTGTATGAGCCTGCCCTGAGATCCTCAGGAGATGCCCTACTTTCATTCCCACAAGCACGGCTGGTGGGAATGCAAGACAGGGATTTTCAGTGGCTGCCCACAAACTTTGGCACTCTTTTTGCAGAGAGGTCAGAATAAACTCCTCTCTGCTGTCCTTGTGTTGTCAGGCAAAGACCTTTTTATTCCAACAGACTTTTAAAACAAAAAGTTTTAAAGAATGGGCAGAGGGTGCTACTCTATTTTAAACCAAACAGTTTTAATAGCTGTTTATCTTTTTAATTGCATTTTATCTTTCAAAACATAAGTTTAAACCAATTTTAATACTGTGAATGACATAATTCATAGAATCACAGAGTTGTAAAAGACCACAGGGTCATTCAGTGCAGCCCCCTAACATGCAGGAACCCAAATCAAAGCATTCCCAACAGATGGCCATCTGTTTAAAAAACCTCCAAAGAAGGAGACTCCACCACACTCGCAGGCAGCATATTCCACTCCCAAACAGCATTGACCGTCAAGAAGTTCTTCCTGAGGTTTAAGTGGAATCTCTTTTCTTGCAGTTTGAATCCATTGCTCCTTGTCCTAGTCTCTGGAGCAGCAGAAAACAAGCCTGCTCCCTCCTAGACATGACATCCCTTCAAACATGGCCATCATGTCCCCTCTTAATCTTCTCTTCTGCAGACTAAACATACACAGCTCTGTAAGACACTCCTCATAGGGCATGGCTTCCAGACCCTTCACCATTTTGGTTGCCCTCCTCTGGACACGCTCCAGCTTGTCAATATCCTTCTTAAAATGAGGTGCCCAGAACTGGACACAGTATTCCAGATGAGGTCTAACCAAAGCAGAATACAGCGGTACGATTACCTTCCTTGATCTAGGCACCATACTCCTAGTGATGCAACCAAGAATCGCATTGGCTTTCTTGGCTGCCATGTCACACTGCTGACTCATGTTCAGCTTGTGGTCCACCAAGACTCCAAGATCCCTTTCACATGTACTGTTACCCAGCCACATGTCCCCCATCCTATATTCATCCATTCCATTTTTTCTACGTAAGTGTAGGACTTTATCTCTGTTGAAATTCATTTTGTTAGATTTGAATCTGAAGCTCTCCAATCTGTCAAGGTCCTTTTGAATTTTGATCCTGTCCTCTGGGGTATTAGCAACCCTTCCCAATTTGGTGTCATCTGTATATTCTTTTGTAACGTTCACTTTTTGTATGCTTTCAGCTGTACTGTTCTTTTTCAAAATATAAGCTGCCTTGAGTCCCAATTTTGAGAGAAAGGTAGGATATAATAGCAATAGCATTTATTTCTATACCGCCTATCAACTGAGTGTTATCTAAGCGGTTTACAATGTATTTTTAGCTAATTGCCCCCAACAAGCTGTGTACTCATTTTACCGACCTGCGAAAGGATGGAAGGCTGAGTCAACCTTGGAGCCTGGCAGGATCGAACTCACAACCTTGTGGATGCAGTACTGGCATTTAACCACTGCGCCACCAGGGCTCCTAAACTAAATGTAACTAAATATAACTAAATGTAACAACCACCACTACCTCCTCCTTTTATGAACTAGAGCATACATCATCAATTCATGAAGGAGAATCTTAAACCATCACTTACAGTGTGCCCTCTTGTGGTATGACTTCGACATATGTGAGTCCAAGGTTTTGCAAAGCGAGACACAACGGGTATACAGGCATACGTAGTCACATCCACAGAAGATAACGGGATGTGAACATTTCCTTTTTTTTTGTTTTACATTGGGGTTCCTGGAATGGAACCCCTGCATATACAGAAGGTGTACTGTATGTACACACACAGAGGTAAAAGAAAGGTACTTGCATGCATCACATTCTCAGCACTAAACTACAAGCAAATATGTACACGTATCAAGGAAGCAAAGGACTTTTTAATAATCACAGAATCATAGAATCATAGAAATGTAGAGTTGGAAGAGACCCCAGGGGCCATCCAGTCCAACCCCCTGCCATGCAGGAACACCCTCAAAGCACTCCTGACAGATGGCCATCCAGCCTCTGCTTAAAAACCTCCAAAGAAGGAGACTCCACTACACTCCGAGGTGGCATATTCCACTGCCGGACAGCCTTGACCGTCAGGAAGTTCTTCCTGAGGTTCAGATGGAATCTCCTTTCCTGCAGCTATAATGTTAAGAATGAGCTTGAAAAGAAAGTGGAACAGCTTGTGAAGGCCACAGTGAAGAGAAAATGCTCTCACTATTATGATGTAGCTCAGAGACAGAGAACACAGGCTGGAGGCAAAAGGTCCCGGGAACAATGCCAACATCTCCAGACATATCTGAGAAAGATCCCTGTTGAAATTCCAGAAAGCCAGTGCCAGTGTAGACAACAGTAAGTTAGATATACCAGTCCCAGGAACAATGCCAACATCTCCAGACATATTTGTGAAAGATCTCTGTTGAAATTCCAGAAAGCCAGCGCCAGTATAGACAACAGTAAGTTAGAAACACAGTGACCTGACTGTAAAGTTATTCTGTTCTGATCTCTCTTTTTTCTCCCCACACTATTCCGAATACAACTACGGCCATTTCTGCACTACACAGTTATAGTTATATTATTCCATTTTCAATATCTTGTGGAATTCCAGGGTTTGTAGTTTACTGGAAATTCGAAATGCCCCTCCCTAAACTGCAAACCCCAGGATTCCATACAATGTTTAAAGTGCAATAATAGCACTATAACAGTGTAGTGCGGAAATGGCCTGTGAAATGAAATAAAGAGATTTCTTGGAGTCTGTTTGAGTAATCTTACCTATTTTCACATGATTACTTAAATACTTAAGAGCCAGCATGATGCAGAGGCTTGAGCGCTGGACTAAGACTGTGGGACACAAGATTTTGAATCCTCACTCAGCCATAGAAGCTCACTTTGGGTGCAGCACACTCTCTCATCCTTAGAGGAAGACAGTGGCAAACCTCCTCTGAAGAAACGTTGCCAAGAAAACCAGTTGACAGGGTTGCCAATATGTCAGATTCAACTTGAAGGCACATAACAACAACTTGAATATCAAGGCATTTTAATACTGCTCAAGAGATGGTATAATACCTATATAGACTTTATTTGGGGAATTATTTGTTCTTCCCCTTGCAGACATTAAGTTCCTTTCACTGTATTACTAGTCCCTGGGAAATGTAACATTTCCCAGGGACTAGTAACATTTACATTTTACATTACCATTTACATTACATTACTGACTGCCCCCTGAGCCCTCTCAAAGGGATTCAGGACCTTGGAGTGGAACCCCATTCTCACTGCTGGGGAAAGAAACAACTCTGGGCTCAGTACCCTGACAAAAACTGACAGTATTTTGTAGGTTATAATCCACAGAAGAAACCAGTTATGAGTAATGAGTTACAACGTATTGTGTTAGTTCCAAGATCTGATCACTTTGTTACTTTAGGCACATAAAAGACATTATGTATAACTTGGCATGGCATAAAAGTATCATGTCAGACCTAATGAAAGTGTAGTCTATTAAAAAATAGTTACAAATTAACTTTACTTTTCCTGCAATTTATTTCTTATTACAAATGGAGCTACAAGGTCCTGAACTGCAAGGAACCTCTTTGTTTTTGCCAGTTTCTCTAGGGAGCAGGCAAAACACAAACAAATAATAACAGAAGAAACCATTGGCTTTAGTAAAACATAAAAGATTCCTTTGTTTCCTCTAATCCTTCACAGAACCAAGCAGACATAAAGCACTCATTCTAATAAAAAGAACCAAGAAAAAGAAACCAAAATCAGGAATTACGTGATGTGAGATACTATAAAGTCTTGTCTAAAAGTCTACCTGTTATACAGTTTTAAAGGAATATTTAGAAATAAAACATCTTAATATATTTTATATTTTTGATTTTTTTCAAGGAAAAAAAGCCAGCTCCTCAATTTTTCCCCATTTTTCCTCCAGGCCTTCCATCTCTAGTAACAAAATGGAAAACAGTTAGGTATTACATTCATGGAGGAATATGAGATACACAAATAGAATAGGTATGACACATGGTTTGATAGAAGTATGTGTGAAAAAGATCTGGGGGTTTTAACGGACCAAAAGTAAACATGGGTAAACAGTATGATGTGGTGGCTAAAAAAAGACAACGTGGTTCAGGGCTGCATCAACATGAGTTACTGTTATTCTCCTCAGTCTGGACACTATAACAATCCCACCCTATTCTACTTTGGTCTATTCTCAGCTGGAACCCTGCGTCCAGTTCTGTGCATTACAGTTTCAAAAAGGTATCCACAGCTGGAATGTGTCCAGAGGAGGATGACCAAGACGTAATAGGTTTAGAAATCTAGCCCAACAAGGGACTTGGGTATGTTTGGCTTGAAGAAAAGAAGACTAAGAGATGACAGGATAGCTCTCTTCAAATATCTGAATGGCTGTCAACTGAAAAATAAAGCAACTTTGTTTTCTGCTACTCCAGAGGACAGAAACCAAACTAAATTACACAGAAGGAGATTTTGACTATATATTGGGGGAAAACTTCCTGACTGTTAACAGCACTTTGCCAGCAGAATGGGCTACCTAGGAGTGTGGTGGAATCTCCTGCTTTTGAAGCTTTTAAACAGAGGCTGGATGGCCATCTGTTGGGAATGCTTTGATGGTGTATTCCCGCATTGCGGAATGGGACTGGACTCAATAGCTCTCTCCCAACTCTATGATTCTGTACCTAGGAACATGGTGGACCCTCGGGCAGTTAGCTCTGCACAGGACAGAAGCAGAGTGGATCACAAGGGAAGTTATTTTTTTTTGCTGCCAACAGAGGTGAAATTTTATTACCTGTCTTTTATTGCCCTTTGTCCCCAATACCCAAATAGCCAAGAAACAGAGTGGCCTCTGCCTATGCTGATATCCTTCCAGATCATCTTAGATGGCAACAGAAATAACATCTGAGACAAAATGTAGTTCTGTGACTCTAACATTGTCACCTTTCTTCTCCTATATGATTTTTAACATCTCTGCCTAAAGAAGAAGCCAGTAAAGCTTTGAAAGCTTGCATGATGTATTTTCTGCACTTTGGTTGTCCAATAAACATATTGCTCTTTTGTGTATTTTGCTGCACGGCCAACATGGCTACCCCTGACTACACCTCCTACGCTGGAGGAGATCTGCCCAGCCACCTATCAGGGATGTTATAGCTGTGGTTTTCTACTCTGGCAAGGTCCCTTGTGTCCTCTTCCAACTTTAGTTTAAAGATTCAATAGAGCAAATAGGCTAGTAAAAGATTTTCATTGGTTACTAAATTTTCTGCATTGATTTGCAAAAATGGGATATAACATTGGCCTCCTTTAACAGGGGAAGAACCACAGGGTAATCATAAAGCACCTAAGGTTGCAGGTTCAGTTTTGAACATTGTTTATGAAAATATTCTCAGGCAGTATGACTCAGAGGTGAAGAGGGAGGCTTGAAGCTCTAGAGAGATGCTGCTTGTCGGAACAGACAGTACTGGGCTAGACTGGCCAATAGTCTGGACTAGCATAAAGCAATTTTATATGCTTATTTTTATGATTACTACTATATGCCATGCTCAACCTTTACTATTCATGTACTTGTCAACGTTTCTGTAAGTTCCCAGCGACACCAACCAAGATTACACTGGGACAGATTTGTCTGGCTGAGTTGCAAGTACTCACTGCTGTCATTCTACTATCAGAATGGCATGTCAGCACTGCACCAAGAACAATAATGTTCTGTCTCATAGTGTGAGAGTAAAAACAATTCCTCAGCTGCAAAGGGTCAGAAGTCATAAATGTGGGCAGCCATGAAGTGTGAGGCAGCCATACCACAGCTACAGTGAACAAGGCTACAGCTGCAGGCATGTTCCTGCATAGTTTTGTATGCAAAAAAAATCATCTTCTGAATTGCGCAGCACAGAGCTACTGTTGAAACCAGAATGACGTAGCCTCTATTGTATAATATGAATTCTTAAAGCCTTTGCCACCCAGTCTTCCTATTTTCTAGTTTTAGACTTGCAAAAATCCTGTCGTTGTTTGCCATCAAGTTGAATCTGAAAGCCCTCCAAGAGCTCCTGGGTCATGATCAGGCCTGCTCAGGTCTTGCAAACTCAGGGAAGCTGTGGCTTCCTTGACTGAAATTGATACATCTGTAATGTGCTCTCCTTTTTTCCTGCTACCTTCCACTTTTCTCAGCATCACTGTCTTTTGCGATGAGTTATATTGTCTTATGTACAATAGCCTCAGTTTGGTCACTCTGGCTTCTTGAGAGAACTGAAGCTTGATTTGCTCTAGGCCCCATTTACAGTCACTCCTCCACATTCATGGGGATTATGGGTACAGGACCCCTATGAAAGTAGAAAAACAACAAATATCTATAGGCTCCTGAACTATATTTCACACACACAAAAAGTGCAGTACAATCTGTAGATTCATCCTACCACAGATTCAAAGGTGCAGTATACAATACACTTGACTCTACGGTAGGGATCGTGCCAGCCATCCAGTTTTGGCTTCAAGGTGGTGGGGTCCTTTGCAAGACAGAAGCCAGTGGCTGGTGAGGCTTGCTGCTGCCTCTGCCGCTGCCCTATGTCATTTTTAATAGGGACTTACAAGCCTTGCCTTGTGTTCACAGTCTCACGTAATCTCTTTCAGTCTTGTAAGGCTTGAAGAGAAACTGCAAATGTGAGGTGAGAATTATAAGTCTCTACTAAAAATGACATAGGGAAGTGGTTGTGGGGTGGGGGGTTGCAAATAATCCATGAATCACCAAATCTGCAAACATTAAACTTATGGATGTGAAGGGCTAATTGTATTTGTCTTTACGGCAACCCACAGTATTTGTAGAACTTTGCTCCATGACTACATTTCAGATGAGTTGGTAACACTGTTGATGAATGATGGATCACTCTACCCTTCCCCTTGGTTGTTGGCTGTGTGGAGCATAGAGAACACTGGAAATACAATCTGATGATTCAGACTCAAGCCTGATGCAATTCCCTTAAGCGTGGAAGCAATCCTATAGCCATTTGCCTGAAAGACTCTAGCAAAACAGATTGGATTATTCACACTCACATGGAAACTGGAAGCATCCATGTTGCCTATCCTAAACAAACATTAGAATGTGAAAAAGATATGCAAGTTACCTACTGATTTGACCTCTCTAAACTGTACAGTCTAACCATGTAGTCATTTGTCTCAACTGACGAAGAGCTGTAGGGAGTGTCTGGATGCAAAGAATCATCAATTAAACTCAGATTTTAGAAACAGATTTAAGGAGTCTATCCAGAGAGGACTCTGGTAATATTATAGAGATAACGGGAGCGGAAAGCACTTATCCACACAAACATTTTTGGCTCCTAAACAAGTTACGCTAATTTACTAGAACAGACTACAAAATTTCATTATTCAATGTACTGGGTGAGTCAACTGGAAGGGGATGAAAGCCCTCTGTGATTTCTTTTGCCCCTTGCAGCATTGCCAGCAGTGAGCAAATATAATTCTCCAATAGTTTCAGGAACTGTTGTATCAAGAATAAATTTCCATCATTATGTGACTATAATATATTAATCTAACTATACACAACCAGGAAACAGACAAGATACTTACATATTTTATAATTAGGTCCTACCAGATGTCAGAGTCTGTAAGGGATATTATGTGGGTCCAAAAAAGATGACTTAGTGCATGTTCTTATGGAATGGCTGTGATTTTCACTGAAAATGAAAGGGCTTTATGCTTTCTGGACATGAACCAGGGTGCAGAAATTGATGCTGCCATAACTGGTAACTCTTTAGCAGAAGAGTATGTACCTCTTATATTCCTTCCTCCTCCGCACCTCAGCTTGGAGGGCTAGAACAAACAGCATGTTTTTATCTGTACACCCTTTTGAGGTTAAGCTGGGGAAGCATAATCCAAAGTTCCTGATCCAAATCTCTCACCTGTCATGAATTCAACAGGTGGCCTTTCAAATTGTTGTTATTTGCCATCAAGCTGACTTTGACTTATTGACCCTACAGATGAAAGACTTCCAAAAATCCTGATCATCAACATCCACCCTGAGGTCTGGACAAACTCAGGGGAGCTGTGGCTTTTGTTTTGTGTGTATGTGCATGTGTATATTTTGTTGTATGGCCAAAAGGCAACCCCTGAATATGTTTCCTCAATTTCAAGATATCAAACTTAGCTGCAACATGTAGCTAAACAAGAGGGAGCCAAAAGACCGGAACTTAACTCTTTGAAGCTTTTACCTCCAACAAAGGTAAAACTTTCACTGCGACGACAATTGGCATGTTTTATCTATACAGCACCTAGCACTTTTTTCTAGATGGAACAGTACAGAGGCTTCTTGAGAAATACAATGTTCTTTAAGTTGTCCTTTAACTTTCTAGGAGCTGAGAGAAATATGTATTTTGCAGAAGATGCATCCTTCATGCCTTATTCCTGTGATTTATGCATAGTTAATATCAAGTTAATGTCATCATATCGTATTAATATATTAATACTATACTAATATGAAACTGGGAAGTGTAAATAAAATACGATAAAAAAAGTAAGCAATTTGGCAGATGTCATTTTCATTTGCTAAACAAGTTGATAAATGAAATAAAAAAAATCCAGGGCAGCCCCTGCTATACTGTAACAAAACAGCCCATTAACACAGTGCTACCAACAGTGCATTATAGAACAGGGGTGGGGAATCTATGGCCCTCCAGATGATAACAGTCCCAAACCCCAATCAGCGCCATAGATAGTAGAGAAGGATGACGCAAGTTGTACTGCAACACCTGGAGAGCTACATTCTCAGCCCTTCTATAGCCTGGACATTCTGAACGTGGGTACATTTCTTTCACTAATTAACCATATTCATCACATATTAAAATTCAAATGCATCTCAGAACAGAACATTAAACCCACGGGGCCGACTTTATTTGTCTTTATGGCAACCCACAGGATTTATAGATTCCTCAGATGCAATCTACAGATCACTGTGGCAAGAGACCTTTTCCTGCTTATTACAGAGAACTGGAAAGGGTTCTCACATCATGGCAGGGGCCCTCCAACACACACAGAAAAATAGGGGGAGGAGAGAGATGACCTTTACCTCTGGTTTGGAGACACTGAAGAGATAAGAATCCATCAGATCTGCTCTAGGTGAATGAGTGAACAACTCAACTCCTTTCTTGAATTCCTGAGGACTTCAGGAAAAGAAGACGCTCTCACTTTATACTGATTAGTTGGTTATAAAAGCAACATTATTCATATTTAAGGAAAGATTAAGGCCAGAAGACTCAGGAAAGGGAGTAAATGCACTGAAATTTGTGGGTCACTAACACAGGCACTTATGTTACAGTCTGGGTACAGTCACAGCTATAACCAGTCCTCCAGTCAACCTCCTAAAGTTCTGTTTGTGCAGCAAAAGAAAAAAGAAAAAGAAACTATCGGTAACAGTCGACTACTTATTAGCTGATTTTTGACACTGTATGCCTTGCAGAAAGCCTACCTTATAATTTTTCTCAATATGTGCATGTTAGAAGACCCTTCTTACTAGACTACTACAGAGGTGACCTGCTTCATGAGCAGTAAAGTGTCTGCTTTAGGATGTTAGAAAGTGATGATTAGCCAGTAAATGGGTTCTGATTTCTATTTCTTCTCAAGATCTGTACAGTCTGTTCTGTCCAGATCCAGAGAAGCAGCAAAAAGTAAGGCACCCAGAGCAGTAGTACATAACTTCTCAGGTTCAACTCATGCCATTTCCAGTTAAAAAGCAGCAAGTTGCTTCCAGTTAAATCGAAACTGCGAGACAGATGAATATATAGTCTCGTCCTCAAACAGAGCAGCTTTTTGACTTTGGCTGAAGAGTAACCCATTTTAGTGGGTTTCTTTGCAAGGCTGCTGCACAGTGATAGACATACACACCATGGTTGACAAATTTTGATTGGACTTATTTGCTGACAAATTTTCCCTGTCTACAGAAATATCAGACACATACCCTTGCAACACCATGCTAACTCTCAGAAATGCAGCACAAGGTCAGATGGAAATGTCCTGCTCCTCTTTCTACCTTTGAGCTAGTCAGCAGGGCCAAGAAAACAAGCCTATCAGCTCAAAATGCAGTCAAGAAGTGCTCTGCCTCTACACCTGATAGATGCTCAGTACCCTGATGCAACAGCAAGTTATCACACCTTTTCTAATCCCTCCATTTATGGGCAGGAGGGGACTTAAGTTCAGAACTAGAGGCAGGTCAGATGACTCCACCACTGTACCTAGCAAGTAATCTTTGAGACACCATAAAACCTAGCCCACTCTGAGATGAGCTGGGGAAGATAGAGGCACATTAGCTCACTTAAGGCTGCCCCTCCAGCTTTGGGCACATCTTACTTGCAAGATCATAGTGAGGGGGAATACCTGAAATTATCAAACACTGGTTCTTATTATATATATATATATTTGTAGCTTGTGCTTTTACTGAGCTAATTCTGAAAAACCATATTCATTATCTGCTTTAATCACTATCTGCTCTGATGTTCCTCTAGAAGCCTGTCCAGATTCTAAGATCTTTAGGGGAGACCCTTCTCTCAGTCCCACCATCTTCCTACCACCTTCTGGGTAGCTGCTTCTAGGTTCTAAGATTCCCTCCTTAAAGAGGTCAAAATTGTTCTCTCCTTGCTCTCCTTCCACTGGCAAATGAAAACTTTTCTGTTCTAACAGGCTTTGGGAAACTCATTGCATGGGCTTTTAATGATGCGCTCTTTCCATGGTGTCACGTTGTTTTTTCAAAAAGGCATTTGTTTTTTAATGGATTCGTTTTGAAGGGTTTCTATGGATTATTCAACTATATTTTAGAAACTTTTTATAACCTCTTACTTATGGGTCTGTAATGATTTTAATTACATGCTTTTTTAAAAAATTGTAGGCAAGCTTGAAGCCTTGTATTGGAAACAAGAAAGATACAAATGAATGAATGAATGAACACTAACATATAGATACTGGTGTCCAGGCCCACATATGCTTAGGTTTAGAAATGAAGCTGGGAACCGGCTGTCTAATACATTACATACATACGTTATTCCTTCCTTTCTGACATCAGATTTCCCCTGCCCTGATTCCTGATATTTACCCTGTGACTTCTTCCTATGGAAACATCCCCATCTGCCACTGCACATTTCCAGATTCCAAACACAACACATGAAAAGAACAAGCATCTACAATGATTAAGCAATTACATTAACTAAAATATAAAACCAGAGTTGTGTCAAACTTCCAAGAAAGTTCATTATGCTGAATAAGCAGTACATACTACACTTTTCAGCAAGCCATCTGATTTCAGAAACAGGGAAACCCCATGGGCTGCAGTTTCCAATACCAGAATCCTGTTTCTGATCTGAGTTTTTAAAAAATCAGCATGAGGAACCTGTCCTGCCCATATGGTTCTTGTGAATCTAGTCTTCTGTCAATGTGCTCTTCTGTCTCAACTACCTCAAATAAACTCAGTGACTCAACTCAAACACAAGGGCAGAAAAAGCCAATCTATTACTTGGCTATTAGGAGTCCTCCATGTGCACTGATTAAGATTTGCTGAGTCTGTTTCTGATTTGTTCTAGTAATGGTTTGCTCCAATGTCCATACTAGGGTAAGTAGCGTCAGCATTTTTTGCCCATTGCAGAGTATCATCATGAGCTACAGTCTGACTCACCCACCAGACAACTTCATTTGCAAGTAAAGGTTACATCTTGTTCAGTGGGACATTCACAAGCAGAAGAGATCCCGCACTTAAGTGTGAATCAGTCCAGTTAATCATAGAACCATAGAGTTGGAAGAGACCACAAGGGCCATCCAGTCCAACCCCATTCTCCTGTACAGGGACACACTGTCAAAGCGCTCCCAACAGATGGCCATCTCTGTTTAAAAACCTCCAAGGAAGACTCCACCACACTCCCAGGTGGCACATTCCACTGTCTAATTTCTCTTACTGTTGGGAAGTTCTCCCTAATGTTTAGACAGAATCTCTTTTCCTGAAGTTTGAAGCCACTGCTCTAGTCCTAGTCTCTGAAGCAGCAGAAAACAGGCTTGGTCCATCCTCCATATGACATCTCTTCAAATGCATTTGCTGCAATCCCATTACTTTCCATGGGATAGCTAAGAAGAATGGTTCTTGTGAAATACTTTCCCTCTCCACTGTCATCATTTAAACTCCTTATAAGAATAACTTCTATTAAAGTCTGTGCATACTGCCTCCAGTATCATGTATAGCAATTGCGGGTTGCATTTACTGTAGTCTACATGGAAGTAGACTCTACATAAACTGTTGGCATATTTTTGAGAATTCTGCTGTCTATCAATTTTAAATTTAGAAAGCATGACTGCATCCTCGGGATCTCTTAATAATCAAAGCACTATTAAGCTATAGCAAGTGATTCCCGGTACACGGCCCTAGTTAACAATTCAGATGCCTCACAGGATCAGACGAGGGTCTACCAAATGTGCCATTCTTTGCAAAAATGTCACCAACCAGCACACATGAGGTGGCCCATCACAGACCAGGTTTCACTTTCTACTGATCTCTGATCTAAGACTGTAGATTTCTGTACTATTGATGCTGCTTAACACATCAGTATCCTGGTGCACTGCTGGGTACTCAGTTTCGACTGCTGCTGCTCTGTGCACAAAACAAACATTTAACTGCTTTTAGTGTGTTTTAGCTTTTTTTTTTTTAAAGACCAAGATGAGTCAAAAATAAATTTCTGTTTAAACTATCCTTTTCCTAAAATGTGCAGGATGGCATTCTGCTACATGGGGGGAGGGATTTAGCAGAGAATTGCCCGTAAACAGTATCCCCTCAGCTCTAAGAGAGGGTCCCCCAAAAACCCAAATTCCAAAGGGTGTGGGGAGGAATCTCCTTAAAATATCCCCTAAGGCAATCTGGAAAGCATCTCACCCGCTTCCGACACCCCCATTCCAAAACGGGGCCCAGCAGAAGATAATCTGGGCCATTTCCTCACTAGACTGTTATAGCGCTATCATTCCACTTTCAAGATCCTGTGGAATTCTGGGGTTTGTAGTTTCCTGAGAACCAAAGAGCTCTCTGGCTGAGAATTCTAAACGTCCCTCCCTAAACTACAAACCCCAAAATTCCACAGGAGGTTGAAAGTGGGATAACAGCGCTAGGACAGTGTAGTGCGGAAATGGCCCTGGATGGCACCTTGGTCTTGGGGAGGGGTAACCGTTAAGACTGCTAGGGAACATTTCCCCCCTCCCAGGAAAACACCGGGCGGGCAGAATTCCCCACAGCTCGCAGCCTTACGGGAATCCCTCGCAGGAGGAGAGAAGCAATGGCTTTCCCCGACCCAAAGCAGCCCCGTGGCGGAGAGAGCTGCACTGGGGAAACGAAACCCTCCCTCACACCCCCCCTGAACGCCCCAGAGGGGAGGCGCGTGTTCCGCGCGTAACGTCTGAACGCGCCTCCCCAGCCCTCGCGCGCCCCGTTAGTTCCCGTCACTCACAGAACTCGGCGATGTAATAAGAGACGACGTAATTTTCCTCGCACCAGTCGAGGGTGGACGTCGGCGGGCCCCAATACCCGGTGCGGTCCCCGGCAGGAGCCATGGCTTGCGGGCGGCTGCTTGAAGTGCCGGCCGATCTGCCTGCCTGACAAGCCCAGGGACGGCGGCGGCGTCTCCCGTCTGGGCGGCGGGCTGGAGCCTGGCTGACTTCCGCGGGGTGGAAAGAGAGTCGGAGACGGGAAGGGAAGGGAAGCCCCCGCCCCAGCTGCCGCTCCCGGGTGGGCCCTCGGCCGAGCTGACCCCGCCCTCCCGCCGGCTCGAGGCGGGGCGGCGGCGGGCGGCGGAGGGCGGCCCGCCTGGCTAGGTCCCGAGGCACAGGCCCGGCCTGCCCGCGTTGCCTCGGCGACCGTCTCGCGCGGCCTACGCGCCCGCCCTCCGCGCCTGCGCAAAGTGAGGGCGGGAATCTCCTCAGGCGGCGAGAAGAGAAGTGGAAGCAAGGGCGCTTTCAACATTTGGAGTGTTGTGGTGCTGTGATTCCCCTTTCAACATCCTATGGAATCCTGGGGTTTGCAGTTTAGGGAGGGGCTGGCCGGCCCCTCGCTAAACTGCAAACCCCAAGACTCCATAGGATGTTGAAGGTGGAGTAGTCGCGCTATAAGAGTGTAGCGCGGAAATGGCCCAAGGAAGGGAGCCCAAATGCAGGGAAAAGGCACCTCTTGTCCTGTGGCGGACGTTTCTAAGTGGCTGTTCTTCAGCAATAACCTGGTGCCACCGTCATTGGGACAAAATAGGGAGAAACGGGATGGTTTCCAAGTGGCAATGGTTCGGGCAAGGCTGCATTTTGTCACCCTGTCATTTTAACTTGTTGGCTGAATAGGCCCTTTCCACCCTATACTGTTGTAGTGCCACTTTGAACGTTCTGTGGAATCCTGGGGTTTGCAGTTCAGGGAGGGGCCTTTAGAATTCTCAGCCAGAGAGCTCTTGGGACTCAGGAAACTACAAACCCCAGAATTCCACAGGATGTTGAAAGTGGAATAAAAGCACTGTAACAGTGTAGTGCGGATATGACCATAGGTGAATCAGAGTTAGACTTGGAGGAACAGAAGAGGCATGAAAATTAGAGGAAGGAACAGCAGCAGTTTAAGATATGCGGATGATACCGTGCTATTGACAGAAAACAGCAAAGACCTGTAAGAATTACTGAAGAAAGTCAAGATAAAAAGTGGAAAGGCAGGTTAACAGTTGAACATTAAAAAAAAAAAAAAAAAAAGACCGAGGATGGGTTAAATAGCCTTAAAGTCCATGGGGATGTTGAAATAGTTCAAGATGTAGTTCAAGATTTTTCCATGTCTTGGCTCAGGACTTAATCAGAATGGAGGCTGCAGTCAAGAAACCAGAAGACTAGGGCCATTTCCGGACTACACTGCTATAGCACTATTATTCCACTTTCAACATCCTGTGGAATTCTGAGGTTTGTGGTTTGCTGAGGCCAAAGAGCTCTCTGGCTGAGATTTCTGATTGTCCCTCCTTAAACCACAAACCCCAGGATTCCACAGGATGTTGAAAGTGGAATAATAGCATTAGAACAGTGTAGTGCAGAAAGGCCCTTGGACCCTGGAAGAGCAACTATGAAGGAACTAGACAAGTTAGGATTTCCATGCCATTGTATTTCCAGTTTCTATGTTTGGTTGTGAAAGCTGGACAGTAAAGAAAACTGAGGGGAAGAAAATCAACTCCTCAGAAATGTGGTGCTGGAAAAGAATTCAACAGATATCCTGGGCTGCTAAAAAGACAAATGAATGGGTCCTAAGGGCAAATCAAGCCTGAACGCTCCCTAGAAGCCAACATGATTAATTAAAGCAGTCATACTTTGGCCACATCATGAAAAGTCATGACTCGCTTGAAAAGATCATAAATGCTTTTTAAGGTGGAAGGCAGCAGGAAAAAAGGAAGACCACATTTACAGATGGATACTCAGGCCATTTCCGCACAGGGTAAGTAGAACGGCGTGGTGCGACCTCTGATGGAGGTTGTCCAGACCGTGGGAGCAGACTGGGTTGGACTACTTGTTCAAGTTCCGCACCTCAGTCTGCTCCGGAGCGACCCGAAGTGCTTTTTAAAAACCTGTTTTTACAAGTTTTTCAAAAGCACAGAGTGCGCCACTCCGTGCCACTCTGTTCCCGCGCTCCGGTGCAGATTTGCAGGCGCACACCAGTGCGAGCCTGCAGATCTGCAGGAGGTGGGCTTTAGGCTGGCGAGCTTCAGCGGTTGATGGGGAGCCTCCACCAACCGGAAGCCGCCATTTTGGACGCCGGAGCAGTGCGGAGTGACGTCAGGACTGACCCAAACGGACCCACCGAAAAGCCGGTGAGTAGCGGCAGGGAGCGTTTCCCTCGCCGCATGCGGAAAGGGCCTCAATCAAGGAAGCCACATCCCTGAGTCTGCAAGACCTGAGCAGGGTGGTTGAGGATAGGGTGTCTTGGTGGTCTCCCGTCTATAGAGTCACCATAAGTGAAAGTCAACAGCAGTTAACAACAAATTTTGCAGCAAGAGCTGGAGGAACAGTACTTAATTTCGCCGTAGTTTCACCACCTAAAGGGTTTTCCAGATGCAACAGTACAGAGGCTTCTTGAGCAATTCAGTGTTCTCTGCCTCTGGGGTTAAGTTATCTCTCTTAGGACAGAAACAGCCTAGATCTCAAGGGAAGTTCCTTTTTTTCTGTTGCTAATGGAGTTTAAATTTTATTGTATGGATTTTATGAGTCTTTGTTTCCCAGTGCCCACATGGCCAAAGAAAGAGTGGCCTCTGTCTACATGGGTATCTTTCCAGGCTATCTTAACTGACAACAACAAAAACAACATCTTGACAAAATGTGGTCCTCTGACTCGAACATCCTCATTTTCTTTCTTCTGGATGATTTTTAACACGTTTGCCTGATAAAGAAGCCAGTGGAATTTTGAAAGCTTGGATGATGTATTTTGTGCACGTTTGATTGGCCCAATAAAAGTATTCTTTTGTGGATTTTGGATCTTACAGTACTTAGAATAGCCACTTACACATCACTTTATTGAGTGAACACAAAAGCTCAAAATACCTTGCGCTGGCTTTAGAAGCTTCACATACTTCTTCATCAGGCAAAGATGGTAAAATAAAGTAAAAGTAAAATAAAATAAAGATTGTCTTTTTTGGAGGTTTTTAGAGGCTGGATGGCCATCTATCAGGAACGCTTTGATGATGTATTTCTGCATGGCACAAGGGTGGACTTGATGACCCTTGTGGTCTCTTCCAGCCCTATGATTCTTGATTCAATACTGATAGCACCATGCTTGCTCTCATAATGTTATAGTGCTAAGATGCTAAAGAAAAGTGGGAGAAATATAAAAAGGTTACTGGCAACTGAAATCCAGGAGAGAGGAGAAATGAAGAAGTGCCGGATAGAAGTGTTAGGAGGAAAAGGTCGATGAGAAAAGGGGGAAAGGAAGGAATAATGCTATTGCTTAATTGTACAGCGATATTCTGTTACTATAAGTTTCCTTTAATGCCATCCATTTTGAAAAGGAAACAGCAGATGGGCAATCTGGAGCTGGAATATGAAGATACACAGCAGGCAAGAGTGCAAAATTTAACACTTTACCATCACACATCATCTCACACACACACACACATACATCATCACACATATTATTAGTGGAACTACCTCAAACGCAACAGGACGAATCACAACTATAGAGCTGCCTGGACCATTTGGAATATAATAATATTTCAAAGAGTTGATATTATGTGTTTGAAGTTGACTGTGACTTGTTGTGACCCTATCATAAGATTTTCTTGGCAAGATTTATTCAGAGTTGGTGTGCAAGTCTCGTCCTACAGCACCTGATGTTCCCCGCCAGTTTCCTCCCTTCAAAATACTAACCAAGTCTGACCCTGCTTAGCTTCTGAGCTTAGACAAGATCTGGTGCCTTCTCAGGATGGAGAAAAAGAATACCCAGAATTTCTGTTGGAAACAATAAAGCTGTGGTTATTGCTGAAATTACTGGGAAATACACCAGGACAAGATTAATGTTTGAATATCAAAAATACAAATGATAAGAACAACCAAATACTCTAGCATATTTTCAGTCTGGAAAATGTCTTGAACTCTCTGGAGTGTGCTGAAGGAGAGCGTCCCTGGGCCAGCAGTTGCTCAAATGAACGTTGCTTTTTCTGATCTAATAGTACTGCCTCTGCAAATTTTATAAGATTTAAACACCTTAAAGTACAATGACAACAAAACCTCGATAGGATATTTTGTTGTATGCCTTTCAGTCGTTTCCAATTTATGGCAACCATAAGGTGAATCTATCACAGGGTGCTATTGGGCTGAGAGAGTGTGAAGTGTCCAAGGAACCAATGGGCTCCCTGGCTGGGCAGGGAATCGAATCCTAGATTCCAAGATCATAGTCCAGTGCTCAGACTAGTACTGCTATACCATATATATTTGCCTAAATAGCTTCTTAGTTTTGGCATGGCTTACATAATAAAGGGCTTGCTTGCAATTGTCTGTAGGCTGTCTTTAGTGTATGGTATCCCCCCCTTGCAATCTGGCAACAACAGGAGACAGAGTTTGCTAACCACTATTTACTGAATATGTTGTCACAGCAACCATGGGCATCTTGAGCAGGGAAGTGAGGAAGCAGCCCCTTTCCATGAACCAGAATGCCTGTTCTCAGCTTGCTTTAAAAAAGAAAACCACTAGCCCTTGTGGAAGTTGAGCTATGAGGCAAAATGTTCTTGTAGAAGTTGAGCTATGAGGAAAGCTGTTCAGCCATTGTTTTCCCCGTTTGTTTTATACACAATCAGCAGAGCTCCACAATGTTTCAGTGCTTTTAAACAATGAATTCAGTCATAGCAATGGCCAACACACCCTCTCTCTGGAAACAGAATGTCTTCCTTCATTTTAAAGCCATAATTTCAATCTTTCCACTTAAAAACAAACAAACAACAGATCCAGGAATTTAGTGTAGCTTTGATTGGACAGCAGTGTGTCTAACTGCACAGCTCAAAATTCTAAGAGGAAAGATAGAGAGTCATGATCTTATAAACGCAGGTCTTATTTAAATGTGTTCCCCCTTAAAAAAACCTGGCAATTCATGAAGATAAAACAGATAGATAAAATAGTTATTATACCCATATTACAGGTGCTGGGTTGTGACTGAGAAACTATTGATTATGCCAGACCTACAAAATGGTCAAACTGTAATACAGTTTGAGGGGAGTTGAGAGGAGTTGGTAAGTTTTATGATTTTTTAAAAAATGTCATATACAAAATGTGAAGTTACAAAAGACTGTTTGCATGGCTGAACATTCAAGTAATGCAATAGTTCTGTTACCATACCCTACCAGCTTCTCCTACAAGATATGCAAATTTCATAAATTGGGCTTATTAATGACTTGAGAACCTTATCAGGGTCACACTGGGCAGATAATATGTTTGGCATTATGCTGGCTAGAGATGTGTTCGGCGTCATGAAAGTTCACATAGGATTATGTGGAAAACCCAGTGCTGATGGGTTTGTGCTAATCCCTTCACCGCTTCAGGTTCTTAGCATTTTTTAATACAATGAAAGATAAACTGCCCACACTGGGGAGCAATCAGAGACCATCCCTTGACCTTACCCTACAGAGATCTTCCCTGTACACCATACCTGACCAAACATTAAGAGATTGTCATGAGTCCCATCAATGTTTTGTCACTCTGGAGTAAGCAATCAGCCCATTCCAGACCCCTTTGGCAGTCTTGTGGAAAACCTTTATGGCTTTGTCAATGCACCCCTTCAGGGCATGAAATAGGGTATAAAAACCAAACTTTGACCCCAGCTTTTTGTAATATGTTAGTCACAGTATGTTGGACATGGTGCCACAGACTGCCATTCCTCTGTGCTACCTGCTACTCTGCTGTGACCTCTTTTTCAGGACTGGTAACTTGTCACCTTTCCCACCCTTTCCTCTGTTGCCTTACTTTCCGATAGCCTTATATGGTTCTCAAAGAGTGTCTGATTTCTTGTGTGTTTGTCAATTAAAATAAAATCTTTTGTTTAACTGAAGTCCTCTCTACAATTAGTACTGGTATACATAGGTAGGTCTCCTTTGAGCTATAATTTCCCCAAATTCTAAAGTAACACTGGCATTGCAGGTGGACCGCAACATTCCCCACCTCTTGGGGTAACAGTTCTCTTATTCTGGCTGATGTAAAATAATGGGTTGATTAAAACATAAAAATTAGTCTTTGTACCTCTACCACCCACACACCCAGTCCTGATCAAACATAGGTATTTCTCTCTCAGGTGCTGAAGATATCCCCTGAAGAGCCCACTGCTGTCTACAGAGTGCTCACCAATGTTTCCTAAATGAAGGAAAAAATTCTAGAACATGGAGACCTTTTTTTTGATAGTTCTAGTGAAGCAGCTAGTGTTGTGATGGGTAGCAATGCAGAAAATTCCCATATATTCCTAAATTCTTTGTTAAACTAGGGCCCTTTCTGCACGTGGGAAAGGAACTGCGAAAAAACACTACTCACCGGACTTCTTCAGCGTCCGGGCGAGTCCATCGGGATGAGGAGCAGTGCGAGCTCATCGCTCCACACTGCTCCGGTGTCCAAAATGGCAGCTTCCAGTTGGTTCCACCAACTGGCTTCCACCAACCGGAGAAGCTCGCCAGCCTAAAGCCCGCCCCCGGCAGATCTGCAGGCATGCACTTGTGCGCGCCTGCAAATCTGCACCAGAGCGTAGGGACGGAGCGACACAGAGTTGCACGCTCCGTGCTTTTTAAAAACTTCTAAAAAAGTTTTTAAGGCCATTTCCACATGGGCATATTGCCCACGCTAGAGCGACCTCTCCAGGAGGTCTTCTTCACCGGGGTCTGCGTTAGAGCAGTTAAAAAAAGTGAGGTTCTAAACCTCAAACTGTTCTAGCGCAGACCCAGGGGTGGCGCTGTGAGTTTTATAAAAACCACCCTCAAAAGTGGTTTTTATAAAACTTACCCGCGCTGCCCCGTAGCAGCCCCCGGTCAAGAACTGCAGAGACGCAGCAGCGCGCCCCTGCAGATTTGCCCGGGGCGGGCTTCCGGCTGGCGCTCTGTCCTAATTGGTGGAGCGCTGCCGGAAGCCGCCGACCGCCATTTTGGGCGCCGCTGGGAGCCGCGGAGCGCCGCGGAGCTCGGTGGCGTTTGGAATGGCGGATCCGCGCTCTTCAGAGGGACGGAGCAACCCGCTCGCGGGTAAGCTCGGCCCCTGCGTGCGTGGCCCCGTTTCGGCCTCCTCCCGTGAGGAAAGGGCCTAAAAGGCACGCTGTGCAACCAGTTCCAGTTGCTCTGAACCGGACTGAGGTGCGGAACTACAAAAAGTAGTCTGCCCCAGTCCACTCTACGGTGCAGAAGACCGCAGTCGGAGGTCGCTGTGCACCGTTTTAATAGCCCGGTGCGGAAAGGGCCTAGGTTTTTACCTTCCTCTTCTTAGGATACTTTTTAATGCCTCACACTCTGTGTAAGTACTTGCTGAAGTTCATGAAGCCTCTTGTTTTTAAAATCAGATACACACATAATACTTCTATATCCCATTGATTGTGAAAGTATGGATCCAAATATATGAGCGCAGACAGAAGAAAAATACAAAAGAGTGTTGCAGTGATATGTGGTGCCATTTATTTGTATGTAAGAAACACTTACATGTGCTTGTGTCACTAACAGAATGCTGATGACAGAATACATTAGAATAATCTAGATGTTATCATTGCTATTATTGGTGCATAAACAAATTCCTTAGAACAGTGGTTCTCAACCTTCTTAATGCTGCGATCCTTTAATACAGTTCTTCATGTTGTGATGACCCCCAACCATAAAATTATTTATTTATTATTTACAATGCTTCCCCCCTCCTGGCAAAGGCCGCCTCGCCAGCCAGGAACGGGGGGGGGGGGTGGGCAGGGAGAGAAAGAGGAGCTGCGCGTCTCCCCCGGGAAAAAACTCCAAGAACCTCCCCTGGGCTCCGCTTCTGCTTTGCTCTCGTTTCTGCTGGGGGGGCAGTGTGGGGAAAGTTTCCAGAGTGTCGACCCTGGCGGGGGGGGACGAATCCCAGTGCCTTTGTCTTTTGCGCCGGGCGCAGCTCGCCCCCCCAGAAAAGTGCCATTTTGCGGCCCCCGGCCCTTCCATAGCACCCCCCTCCGTGGTGAGTGGGGCAGGGGCCGTGGCAAGGAGGGGGCCTGCCCCCTGTGCTGCCGCTGCCCCCCAAGCTGGCCCGTTGGACGGGAGGTTCTCTTGGTAGTGGAGAAGGGGAGCGATTTCAGTCCCTTCTGAACAGGGGGCAGGAGGACGTGAGCAAGTGGCTCGTGCTTGCGCACCACCACTCCTGGGCCTTTTCCGCACGTTGCCTTATCGTGGAGGTGGGGGGGTGCCATTCGCGCAAGCAGGTTCTTGCGCAAGGTGCTCTCTTCTCTGCTCCTCGTCCCGCAGCTGGCTTCCTGGTTGCGCGACCGCCCCGCCCCTTCCTCCCCCAGCACAGCCTACAGCTCCCAGGCTGCGCTGCGGAAGGAAGGGGCGGGGTGGTTGCGCGACCAGGAAGCCAGCTGTGGGACGAAGGAGCAGTGAAGAGAGGGCACCCCCCACCTCCGCGATAAGGTAATGTGCGGAAAAGGCCCAGGAGTGGTGGTGCGCAAGCGCAAGCCACGCGGTCATATCCTCCTGCCCCCTTTGGCGGGAGCGCATGCGGTCGCACACACTCCCGCCAAAGGGGGCAGGAGGACATGAGCGCATGGCTTGTGCTTGCGCACCACCACCGAGGAGGGAATGGAGCCTAAGTCCATCAGAAATATGTATTTTCCTATGGTCTTAGGCGACCCCTGTGAAAGGGTCATTCGACCCCCAAAGGGGTAGCGATCCACAGGTTGAGAACCGCTGCCTTAGGAATTGCAGTCATCATTGTGTTTTCTAGTAGCACACCCACCTAGCGAATTCCAGCAGGACTTAAAGCCAAAGTAAGGCAATTAGCAAGCAGGATTTGGGAGAATTTGAGGATGGCAGAAGTACACATAATCTTTATCTTAAAAACCCACAAACCTAAGGGGGTGGGGGAAAAACCCCCTTCAAACTGCAGCCCAGCGAGTACAGACCATGCTCAGTAGCCATGGAATGGAAGACAGCAGAGGAAGTGGAAGGGAGTAGCTAGTTTGATCATGGCATGGTTGGCAACCCGACATCTGAGAGGATATTGCAGCATTTTGTTGCAACTTTCATTTTTCACAGTGAATGAGGTGTTGCTGTAAACTTGTCTATCTTCTTTTCAATCCATTTAAATTAGTGGCTATCATTCCATGGTGTGGCAGAGAATTTCACAAGCTAATTAGCACTGCCTGAAGGAATCCTTTTGTTTGCCCTGAATCTAACTGGATCAGCTGAAAGGGAGTTCTTATATGTCGAAAGTCAATGGAAAACTTGTGTCTCCACTTTCTCCATACCGTGCATCATTTAGAACTCCCTGTCATCCTGCTCTGCTCCCTCTGCTTGTCTTTTTCCCTCAGGAAGATTATCCTCCCACAAGAAACCCACTGATGAAACACAGTAATTATTCAGAGTTTCTGATTCTCTGAGATCCTGCATCAAGCAGGTGTGGCATAATACTCTGCCTGACCAGTTCTGTGTCTTCCCCCAATATTGTGTTAGCTACCAAGCCCTGGGAGGGGCTGCTAGAGCTGCTCTTTATTGATGGAAGGGGAATGCAATTCAGAGAAGGATGATGCAGCTGGTCTGGGCTCATAGGGGAAAGAAATGCACTCTCTTTTTCTTTCCCTTGCAACAAAGACCAGCTGCCTGTTCCTCCTCTCAATTGCCTCCTTCTTCTCCCCACCAGTCAGAAGCAGCAACTGCCCCTCCTAAGGCTTGGCCATCTGTGGAGGGGTAGCTTTTGGATGGAGTGTAAGAGAATACCTCCATGCATGCGTACATCATGGGCGGTAAGCCACTAACAGGATTTTGTCCTGTTTCAGTTGCTGTTAGGCCAGAGCTACTCTCTTCCACATCCCACCCCTAGAGAAGGAAAACGTTTCATTTTTACAGGCATTGTTGTTGTAGTTGTGTGCCTTCGAGCCGTTTTTTTACTTATGGCAACCTGAAGGTGAACCTATCATGGGGTTTTCTGGGGCTGAGAGTCTGTGATGTGGGTTTCCATAGCTAACTGGGGAACTGAACTCTAATCTCCAGGGTCATGCTCCAATGCTCCAACTACAATACCACGCTGACCACAGGCATACAGGGTGGGAAATGACAGAGAGTGTGTGAAACATTTAGGCCTTTTCCACACGGGGTTTTTGAAACGGTGCAGTCCATCCTCCAAGGAGGAGGTCTGCACCTTGGACCGGACTGGGTCGGACCTATTTAACATAGATCCGCACCTCAGTCTGGTCCGGAACGACCCCAAATGGTCGTCCAGCGTGCTTTTGAAAGACCTGATTTTTCCGGTCTTTCAAAAACATGGAGCGCACCACTGCGAGCCTGCTCCCTTATGCAGATTCGCAGGCTCGCACCAATGCGAGCCTGCAATCTGCCCAGGGGCGGGCTTTAGGCTGGCGAGCTTCAGCGTTTGGTCAAGACCCTCGATCAACCGGAAGTCGCCATTTGGGATGCTGGAGCAGTGCGTATTGACGAGCACGCACTGCTCCGGAGCACTGTGGACTGGACTGGGGAGCCGAAAGGTCCGGTGGGTAGCAGCATGAGGCGATTCCCTCGCCCGGTGTGGAAAAGGCCTTAGAGCTCTTCTCTGCTTCCCTTTCCCTCTGTTCCTTGCAGACAGCCAGGAGCTGGGTTCCTGCTAATTCAGGTTACAGTCTGCAAATTCATATTCAGAAGTTTTTGTTGGGGGACTCCAGGGGGCATGCTGTACGCCAGCATGACCCACAGAACACCAGTGCATCAAAAACAGACGAAAAACAGCACGAGTTCAAAGACCAGAGAACGAGGCCAAAAAATATACTAAACTACACTTTATTTGCAGCATGAATACGTGGAAAAAGCAAAGCTAGCTAAAATCCATGTCTGTGTCTCCACAGAGTGACAGACAGAGCAGACTGGTAAGGCAGTGAATAACAAAGTAAGCGATACAGGGAGCAGGACTAAATAAAAGTTTGCACACTGTAGGAAAGTCCAGGCAGCCGGTTTGTTTTCCCAAACAACCCATTCGCTTCCCACAGGAGCTGAGAAACATACCAAAGACTCTTCTTATCACCAGTTACCATAACTAGGAGAGCAGCAGAGGAACAAGACACTTAACCCTTTCGGCAGGGATCAGGCAGCCTAATTTTAACAGTTTTCCCCTCCCTGTAAGTTTGGGAATTTTCAGCTCAGTACTCCAAGAGGTGGCACGCCTCTTTGTTTGCATGATTCCTTGATCTACCTTAATCCTTTTTTAAAAGCAGAAGCTTGGGTTCCATTAACCTGGCAGAGAACACATGCAACAGTTAGAGATCCTCAACAAGGAGCAAAGGCACCAATGGCTTACAGAAACAAACTAAAGGCTTTTTAAATAGGAACTCCATTCTAAAATAGGAAAGTCAGGATGCTCATCGAACCTAGCTTCATTCTAGGGAAGAGCTGAGAGAGGATTGATGGGAAGAGGAGAGGTGGCAAGATATCCCAAAGAGTATCAGTTTGTGGATGGGTCAGGAAAGGTAGACAAAAAGGGATCACTTTGTCTATCTAACCCTATTGCTGCTGCCTTCTCGGAGGCATTCATAACTCTCCAGCACTCAGCGTTGTTGCACTTGAAAAATGACCAAAGCAGTAGAGACCATAGCCTCCCAGGGGTCAAGAGCTCTCCGGACTAGCCTCTGGCCTTTGGTCACAGAGGGTATGCTGTGGGACTGAGGAAACTGCCCTTTTATAGCAGCAGGCAAAGGCTGCTAATTTCCAGTGATCTCCTGGCTGCCTAACCTGCCCTTCTTTTCCTTTCTGGAGAGCTTCTGGGTATTTGTGCTTACCTCCAGGCTCATGGAGAGGCAGAGACGCCAGGAGCAGTTCAGAAGTCTTTATCATGGGATGGGGTGAGGGAACAACCCTAAAGTTTGTAAAATAATGTCATTATGGCATGCTGAATGGG
Source organism: Iguana delicatissima (assembly GCA_948472985.1). Classification (NCBI taxonomy): domain Eukaryota; kingdom Metazoa; phylum Chordata; class Lepidosauria; order Squamata; family Iguanidae; genus Iguana; species Iguana delicatissima. The sequence continues at coordinate 380,742 of CAOKZL010000937.1, read as the reverse complement.
TTACCTCCAAGCAATCCCAGGTGCTGTAGGCTATATTTCAGAGGAAGGAACTGGCAAAACCACCTCTAAGTATTCCTAAGAAAACCTATGAAATTTGTGGGTTCTCCATGTTGACAGGTGATGTGTAGGTGCATGCACACACATACACACGCAGAGTATGCAAAGATGTATTTTAAGTTTTATTTTGCTGTTGCAGGAACTGGGTTTTCTGCTGGTATTGCTGCCTACCTGCTAGGCAGTGCCCCTCTATGAGCCCCCAACAGGTCATCCCTGGGCAGTGGCAGCTGGCAAACTCCCATTTTCAGTGGGATGGTGAATTCACTCCAGGTTTTGATCTGGGTATTAAAGGAGTTCCCCAAGGTGCTGGACCCTATTTCCTAAATCAGTTTGGCACCTTGGAGAGTGGCTTTAATCTCTGGAATCCTGGTATGGCTTTATAGCTCTCCTGAAATGGGAATCACCAAGTGCCACTGTCCTTCAGCATAACTTAGCACTTCCTTTATCTCATCTCATTTTGAGATCTTCTGTTAGCAGAGCTTTGCAGAGTGGTTCTTCCAGAAGATTGGCAAATTTCTGAGACCCACCAGCAGAAGGACATTTCTGTCACCACAGATATTTAATCCTAACCTCCTAAAATAGGAATAAATTGGAGTTAGGATTGCATTACCTCTCTTTGAGAGAGCTTTAAGACTGTAGTTCAGGGAGTGCTCTAGAGCGTTGTAAAGCACCTCAGCAAACTACAAATCTCAGGATCCTGTAGGACAGTGGTTCTCAACCTGTGGGTCCCCAGATGTTTTTGGACTTCAGCTCCCTGAAGCCCTGAGCATTGACCATAGTGGCTGGGGCTTCTGGGAGCTGAAGTCCACAAACATCTGGGGACCCACAGGTTGAGAACCACTGCTGTAGAATGAAGCCATGACTGTTTAAGTGACTCTTAACTGTGCAGTGTGGATAACTCTTCTGATGTGGCTTCTCAATACAGCTGTGAATGTTCGTTGCCCATATGTCAAGTTCTAGCAGCAAAGAGCCTCAGTGTGTGGTCCATTTGGCTTTTCCCATTGTTTTGGAACTCCATCTTACAAATACATTCTTAGCCTAAGCCTGAAGACATCCAGAGCTTTGTAAGTTACTGTGATTTTGTGAATTTTGTGGCCCCCCCAAAAGGAACGTTTTGAAGGTCTGGGCAGTTCCTAGAAATGTTGTTAAATATGCATAGGCTGGATATTAGTTCCCTCTATCTAAAGCAGGGGTAGGCAACTGCATGGAGCCAAGGTGCAGCCCGCTCTCCTGAACCCTGCTTCTGTGTGCTGCAACCCTGAGCAAGCCCAAATACCTTTGTTTTCCTCTGCAGTCTCTCTCAAAATGGTGGCAGGAAGTGGCATTGCTTCACTTCCTGTTGCCATTTTGAGAAGGCCTGCAGAGAAAAACAGATGTATTTGGAGCAGTACAAGCTTTTAAGGTGCTTGTGTGAGTTGGGAGGGTGTTCTCATGTGTTTTCTTGCACTTCTTTCTGTGTGATTTTGGGCAAAAATGGTCCAAAAATCACATTGAATTTTTTTATGGGGGTTCGTGGGGCTTTGGGGGACTGGTGGGTGGCTTCAAGGGCCACAAAAGTGGGGTTCAGGGGCTGCATCTGGTCCACAGGCTGCATGATGCCCACCCCTGACCCAAAGTGTTTGGGAAGGTTGCTGCTCAGTAGGAAGCACCTGAGGAATCCGAGAGAAAGCTTTGACCAGGATAGGAAAAAGTTCTAAGAGAGAGTTTCCTAGCATCTTCCCTTGATGTTGTGTTTTTCATAGAATCATAGAGCTGGAAGAGACCCCAAAGGCCATCCAGTCCAACTCCATTCCACCACAAGGAGTTTTACTCCAATATTCAAACCACTGCACGATGCTGGCTCTTGACTCCTATGCTAGAGGCTTTTAAATTTTCTTCACCAGCTGTCAGGGATGTTTAATTTGATCCTAGATTTTCATGGAACGGGTTGAATCCTCCAAAAAAGACACCTGGCTAGAAATTTGAAGAAAATGTGCCACCTAGAGGAACAAAAGCAGTCATGCAAGATGTCTGTACATTGCAAAGTCGAGAGATTTTCTTCATAGCTAGCCAAGAGGAAAGTGGTTGCAGTAGTGTGGTATGAGAGCAGACACTTGGGCCATTTCCGCACTGCACTGTTATAGTGCTCTTATTCTACTTTTGAGGCCCCCCTAAGCTGCAAACCCCAGGATTCCATAGAATGTTGAAAGTGGAATAATAGCGCTATAACAGGCTAGTGTGGAAATGTTCTTGGTCTTTATGCTATGGAGCAGTATTTCGCTGTGAGTACCTGGGAAGTTGCACTGAAGAGGAAGAAAGAATTAGGCCAGGAAGACAAGGATGTGAGGATAGGCATGCTACCTGAGGACAGTGCTTTGTTATGCTTTATCAGAGACCACTCTGACCTTGCTTCATTCTAAGACCACCCCTTTCAGGTTACCTGATTGTTCTGGGTGGAGAAACTAGGGCTGAACCTGCAGCTTTGTATATGTACCCCTGCCATGCTCTGCCATTGAGCTACGGCCTTTGCCATATTAAGACAGACTGTGAAGGCACAGGGGGCAAAAAGCTTATGCTTTCATTTGGGCTACAACTCACATCGTCCCACTGCCAGCATGGCCAACAGCTCTGCTTTGAACAGGGGAGGGAAAAAAACCCATACTTCCCTCCCAGTTTCTATTTTAACATCTCCTTTCCAAAAGAACTGGGAGTTGTAGTCCAGCCCCCCAAAGTTGTCTATGCTTTGCTTTGAACAGTTAAGGCCATAATAGCCCCTCCAAAGCGGCCTGAAGTAACAGGGGCCAAAAAACCCACAGAGAGATGTGATTTCCAAGGCAATGCTCTTGTCCTGAGATTCATCCCCCTTGCCCTGAGGAATAGGGAAGAGAGTCCAGGCCCAGAGATTTGGGTATCCTATCTGAGGTCTGGTTTTCATCCCATAGCTCCTGCAAGACCTGCCAAAGTGCTAGAACTACAGTGAAGACTGTAGAATAAGAAATAAAAAAGAATGGAAATCCATTTCTATGTTGAAAAGAGTTTTAAAAACAAACATTGCACAGGGGGCCTGCAGCCTATTTGAAAGGTGAATTGCCCTTCCCAGAAGCTTCTAGGAGAGGCAATTCACCCCTTTTATGGATAGAAAAAGGGGGCTCCAGAGGGGAAAGGAGCTACAAAAAGCTTTTTGTGGAGCTCCATGGGTCCTGGAGATATACTTTGCCCACCCCAGTTCTAGGAAAAAAGGGTCTGAGGTTTCTGAAGCCATTGGGTTTTGGACCCAAATAGGAGATAAACAGCCACCATAAAAGCAAAACCTATTTTCATTTTTCTTTGTGTTAGAAGCCTGAGCAAAGTAAGAGTTCCCTGTTACGTCTACCATCCAATAACATTTTCTGTCTTTCCCATGCGGCATTCCTGTTAATGTTATTTTTAACATTTCTTGCAAGCCTACACATATCCCTCATTTTAGCTTTTCCTGGCACTCTTCCTACCAATTTCTCTGCTCATTTAGTTGATTGAATGAAAAGGGGGGGGAAAGGGCTGTGTTAAATTAGCACCCTTCTGCTGTAAAGTTGTCAAAGTTATGGTAAGCAAACTTCAAAAAAATATTGCTATGCTATCAGCGAAATTATGTACTAGCAGAAGAAGCACATTGCTGGAGCTCAACCAAGGAGAAATTGTGGAGGTTGGAACAATTTCTTTTTGGGGACTCCAGTGCCCAGAATTCTATACCCAGCTTGTTTGACTAGGGAATTCTGGGAGCTAGAATCCCAAGAAATGATACAAGCATACCTCGATTAACAAAGCCTTTGACCAAGAAACTTCACTGTACTAAGGCTTTTTATACCTGTCTCTTTCCTCCTCATCTTCTATCTAGCTTGATATTTTTCAGCATAATCAGCATGGAAGGATGGTGAAGGAGGGTTGGAGAAACAGACTTTCACTGCATTTCTGCAGTAAAGAATGCAATAAATAAAGCTTGAGCTGGGAAAGAGTTTTATTTGTTTTGTTGTCTGAGAGCAGCCTAGACAAATAAATAAGAGTGGGATGCTCTTCTAGCTGATTGTAGCCATGCCTGCCTGCCTACAACAGGTAAGGCAAATAGAAGCTCTTCCAGAATCCCTTGCTGAGCACAGAATCACAGAATTGTGTTATTGGAAGAGACCCACAAGGGCCATCAAGTCCAAGCTCATCTGCCATGCAGGAATACACCATCAAAGCACTCCTGACAGATGGCCATCCAGCCTCTGTTTAAAAACCTCCATTGATTCCATATAAGGCAATGGCAAACCTCTACTGAGGAAAAATTTCTATGAAAATGCCATAGAATCATAGACCTGGAAGAGATCACAAGAGCCATCGAGTTCATCCCTCTTCTGCCATGGAGGAACACCCCATCAAAGCAGTCCCTACAGATGGCCATCCAGTCTCTGTTTAAAAACCTCCAAAGAAAGAGATTTACTACACTCCAAGGCAACAGTGCATTCCACTGGCAAACTGCTCTTACTGTTCCTCCTAATGTTTAGATGGAATCGCTTTTGCTGAAGTTTGAAGCCATTGCTCCATGTCCTGCTCTCTGAAGTAGCAGAAAACACTCTTGCTCCATCTTCCATATTGCATCCCTTCAAATATTTAAACATAGCTATTGTACCATCTCTTAACCTTTTCTTCTTCAGGCTAAACATACCCAGCTCCCTAAGCTGCTCCTTCTAAGAGTTTGGTTGCCCTCCTCTGGACATGTTCCAGCTTGTCAATATCCTTCCTGAACCATGGAGCCCAGAACTGGACACAGGATTCCATGTGGGATCTGACCAAAGCACAATGGAGTGGTACTATCATTTCCCTTGAGCTAGACACTACACTCCTATTGATGCTCCTATTTCCTTTTTCGTCATGTAGGAACATGTGCCTTTTCTTTCCATGTTATTTCTATCTCCAGTACCAAATTTTCTATTAAAGAAGGTGTTGCCCCCTTGGTAAACTCTGTCCCGGGGTCTACAATTTTGATATAAAATTAATCTAATCCACCAGAGAGGTCACCCGAATGTGCACGTAGGCAATAACGGTTGTACGACCAAACGAACCAGATCAGGACAGTAAAATCCCCAGTCATGTAGCAACAGGAGTCCTCATGTTGTGATAACCTATGGTGGACAAAAGGTCCTTAACCTTTAAGGAGTCCACTTGAAGGGAGTCAAAGTGTTCCTGAAAAGTTGGCCACTGGAAGCAATAAAACCTTATCAAATCCATCTCCAGAAACTCACACCACAGCCTCAAAGGGGAGGAAGATCCTGTTACTGGCATGACACCTTGTTATCATCCAATATCAGAGAAATGGCAGGTATGAAGTTGTTTTTCTTTTCTGTCCCTGTTTGTTTTCCCTGGGAAAGGATTTGCCTTCAAAGTAATTTTTTCCTACAAATAGTCCCTGTTTTTGGGGTAGTTAGGCAAGGAGAGAAAGGCGAGGCAAGGAGAAAGGAGTATGATGCCTCCTGGTCATACCAACTGACCGGTCCCCCCTCCCGACAGCTGCACGATCTCCACAGCATCTCTTTGCTGAGTTGCTATTCGATCGCTGCTTCCCGGACCAAGGACTTCAGGAAGATGTGCAGTGTCACCCAAGCTGTGAATCCCTCAACAATCCCTCTATCTTATTTCCACTCTTTATTTCTATTAGCCCTTGGATGCGTGTGTGCTTGAGTGCGAACTATTACTATTCAATAAAGTCATTCATTGGACCTTTTTGTGTGATTTCTGACTGAGCCTGACCCCATAAACATTGGAAAAAAGATCCTTAATTACCTTGCCCTCTTTGCATTGCTAAAGCGGTGTTCATAGCTAATTTTCCCCACAAGTGATAATTTTGACAGGCATTGGGAATCCCCCTAAGGGACCCCCAGCAAGCAGGGTAACAAAGGAATGCTCAAAAACACACTGTGATGAAGTTCCAGGGGGTATGGCTATCTGAAGTACCAGTGCAGCCTGGAAGCCACCATGAGTCCCAATGTGGGAGAAAGGCAGCATACAAACATAATAAATAAAATCAAATCAACCAACTAATGAACCAGACTGGTCTGCTCTAATGCTTAAGCTAGAGTGGTCTTGATAAAGTACTTTAGCACTTATACTCATTTCCGCACTTTCCTGTTCTATTGCTTTTACTCCACTTTCAACATCCTATGGAATCCTGGGCTTTGCAGTTTAGAGAGGGGCACTTAGAATTCTCAGCCAGAGAGCTCTTGCACCTCAGTAAACTGCAAACCCCAGAATTCCATGGGATGTTGAAAGTGGAATAATAGCACTATATCAGAGTAGGGCAGGAATGGCCATACTTTTAGCCTGTCAATGTTATTTTTATTGTTTTACATAAATGCATAAAGCATTATTGCATTTTCAATAAATCACACTGTATGGTAGCTTTACATACAATGTATGTAAAGCTCAGTGGAAATTGGTTAAAGTCAGTTTCTGAAATGTTGCATGAGTCTAGATGTGACATATGATCCATGAAGTGGAAGAAGAAGGGAGAATGTGGGGTAGTGGTGAGGGACATTTCAAGAAATAGTTTGGATGTAAACCCGGAAAAAAATGCAAAACAAAAAGAGCTGGAAACTTTTTCCGCTTTGGAATGAGCCATTAGTTTGCTGCATCCCGTATCCCCAAGCTGTGGGAAATTGGATGCCCACTTCCCTGAGATCAGGCCAGTAGAGGGCAGTGGGTCAACACAAATTGGAGCAACAAGAAAAGCCACTTGTCCGCAGATGGGTAAACAGGCAAGCTAACTTCCTCCTGAGCAACTTGGCATTCAACACAAAACTGCCCTCACAGCTTCTTGGACTCTCAGAAGAAAGAGGTGAATGGAGCTAAAGAACAGTTAAATCAGCGTGAGTTCAATCCAGCTCACAGTTCTTGAGGGAAATTTCTCATCTAGCTTGGTAAAGAGCTAGATTATCTTCAGAAATCTATTACAGAAACAGAAAAGGCTGTCCAGACAAAGGAACGATATAGGTCCGTCACCTCTGTGGTTTAAAGAGAGGGCCCTCGCCAAACCCACATCACATTTCCATGTCAGTTTTCTACCTCAAGGCTTGAATATTTGTGCCACCGTCCATAAGTTGTGGGTTTCTAGTTAACTTGTGGATTGTAGCTGTGGATTTGTAGTTAAGAGGGGAGAAACCCTTCACTTGGTATTGTCATCTCCCCTCAAAACTCTGTGCTAGTTTGGTGCGGTTAATGTGCTACAAGTCATGCCTTTTTTTGCCTTGCCTTGCCTTGCCAAGTTTGAAAATGACATACTTAGACGTTGGGAGCAAGATCTGGTACATGCTGGAAAATACTTTGTTGTCTCCTTTTCCAAACTTATGCCAAATTTGTGGGAATTTTGGGCACAGAAGGCCCTTTCAACTACACAATCACAGTCCATTTCTGCACTAGACTGTTATAGCGCTATTATTCCATTTTCAATATCCTATGGAATCCTGGGGTTTGCAATGTAGGGAGGGGTTGGTCAGCCCCTCCCGAAACTGCAAACCCCAGGATTCCATAAGCTGTTGAAAGTGGAATAATGGCGCTATAACAGTCTAGTGTGGAAATGGCCATAGTGCTATGATCCCACTTTAATTGCCATGGCTCCATCCAGAGAATCTTGGGGTTTGTAGTCTGGTAAGACATGGGAGCTCTTTGGCTGAGGATTCTAAATGCCCCTCCCTAAACTGCAAATCCCAGAATTCCATAGAATGCTGGCATGGCAGTTAAAGTGGAATCACAGTGCTATCGTTGTATACTGTAAGAAAAGTCCTGAAATAAAACTCAGCATGTATTCTCTGCCCCTTAACAATGAAACTATCAGCAGCCTCTGAGTAAATTTAGTGGTGCACTACCATTTTAACTGCCTTGGCTCTGTCCTATGTAACCCTGGATCTGTAGTTTGATGAGGTACACATACTTCTTTACTGCATTCCCCTAGCCTATAGCACTACAGCTTTCAGGCAGTGTTTGTGTGGGTACACCTTCAAGTTGCCTGTTGACTTATGGCAATCCCATGAATTTTGTAGGGTTTTCTTAGGCAACGAATACTCAGAGGTGCTTTTGCCCGTTCCTTCCTCTGAAATACAGTGGTCCCTCCATTTTCACGAGGGTTCAGGGTGCAGAACCCTTGTGAATGTGGAGAAATCACAAATGCAAATTCTCGGCTGCATCAACAGGAGTATGGTGTCTAGATCGAGGGAGGTACTGGTACCACTCTACTCTGCTTTGGTTAGACCTCATCTTGAATACTGTGTCCAGTTCTGGGCACCCCAATTCAAGAAGGACATGGTCAAGCTGGAGCAAGTCCAGAGGAGGGTGACCAAAATGGTGAGAGGCCTGGAAGCCACGCCCTATGAGGATAGACTCAGAGAGCTGGGGATGTTTAGTCTGCAGAAGAGAAGGTTAAGAGGGGACATGACAGCCATGTTTAAATATTTGAAGGGATGCCATGTTGAGGAGGGAGAGGGCTTGTTTTCTGCTGCTCCAGAGACCAGGACAAGGAGCAATGGATTCAAGCTGCAGGAAAGGAGATTCCACCTGAACCTCAGGAAGAACTTCCTGACGGTCAGGGCTGTCCGGCAGTGGAACAGGCTGCCTCGGAGTGTAGTGGAGTCTCCTTCCTTGGAGGTTTTTAAGCAGAGGCTGGATGGCCATCTGTTGGGAGTGCTTTGAGGGTGTTCCTGCATAGGAAGGGGTTGGACTGGATGGCCCGTGTGGTCTCTTCCAACTCTACATTTCTATGATTCTATGATTCTATAAATCCCCCCCATGATTCCCCTCCAATTCCTTTCTGGGACTCCCCCCCCATTCCTCTGCCTTTTGCATGGCAGGGCCAGAAGCAAGGGAATCAGAGGGGGAAGCTACAGTGGGGAGAAGGAAAGATCACACAAGCCTTCTCCCCACAATTCCCTTGCCTTTTTTCTCAGCATGATTTCTCAGCAAGGGAATGAGAATGGGTGGGGAAACATGTGCATGCCTTGCAAATAATCAAATTCATGAAGGTGAATGGGAGGATTGTATAGCCTACAATGGCTGGTATTCATTGGAACTCTTACATCCAAGTACTAGCCAGGGCTTACTCTGCTTAGCTTCTTAGCTCAGATGGGATCTGGTACCTTTGGGATAAGTTCCTAACCAGACTACAAACCCAGTATTCCATAGGAGAGAGCCAAGGCAGTTAAAGTGGTATCCAAGTGCTATAACCATGTGGTGTGGATAACCTTCTGTTCGTGCCCATACTTTCAATTCTTGTACATAATACCTTTTATTTTTCTGATCATTGTAAAAAGATTTGTAAAGCTCCAACAGTGATGGAAGAGAAAGTGGGTTTGTGACGTAACATCTAAGAGCCAATCAGTGCTGCACAAATCCATCTTTTGCTGCAAATTCACAGAACAAGCTTATCTAGAAATTAGAGTATGGCCCAAGGATGGAGAGGCACTGTGATAATTTGATCAGATGATATGTATACAGAGGAGATTTTTTTTTCTGATGTGGTGCGATGGCTATGTAAAACTCTTCTCAAGATAGTTAAATCAGTGCCAACACTACTGCGCTAAGCCAAGACATACCTATTTACCCAGGCATTCCAAATTTGATTGTATTGCCTCTGGGCTAAATCAAATGCCAGTTCTTCTTAATATAGAGCCATTGAAATCAGGTGGTTAAATTCCATTCATTTCTGTGGATCTCTTCTGTATAGGAAAAACCTCTGTCTGCAGTTGCCTCTTAGGTACCCTACCTTTTTGTAGAGTCCTCTGGTGGAGATCCTGGCATTGGCTTTGCAAGGAGAGGAGCACGACGGGAGTGCTCCCCTCTGTACCTGCTGGCTCTGTGGTGAAGGAAGCGCAACGACCACGCTTCTTCCTTCTGCAGTGCAGCCAGATACTTTCCTAGCCTGTGCTGGGGCAGGAAACGCAGTCATTACGCTTCCCAGCCTTCTGCAGGACAGGTAAGTCCACAATGGTGGCATCATTGGGGGGTAATTGATGGGAAAAACCCATCAGTTCATTTAATCTGTGATCATCACAGTCCTATCCTTCTCCTGTCCCCCATGGTGGGTTGGGAGGGCCTAATTTTTCTGTAATATCTTTTTCAAAAATTTTATTTGTTTATCTATTGGAGTGATTAAGAAACTGATATAAATACAAAAAAGTTATTCCAGCAATTAATACAAAACCATTAATGCTTCACCTATAACTAATAAATGAATTGTCCATATTTTCTCTCTCTCTCTCTCTCTCTCTCTCTCTCTCTCAGTGGCATGGGAGGGCGGTAGGAGGGCGGTGCACCCTGGGTAGCACTTTTTTGGGGGGTGCCACCACTCCTTGCCTGCCCCCCTGTGTGCCATCGTCACCCCACACCCCACCCCACTCATGCCAAGCTATGCCACTGAGATATATATATATCTCAGATATATCTATATCTATATCTTTATGTGTATGTGTATCTGTTAATGTTCCTTCTTCTATAACCCTTCCCTCCCTTCCACCCTCACCCCTCAGGAACAAAGTTAATTTTTATTTAAAACCCCTTTCCTTTGATGTAGAGAATCATATTAATGCTATCTTTTATCATTTTGTACCCCTTCCTTTCTTTTTATTTGTTCTACTTCCTTAGCCAATCACCTTTTGACTGGCCCATATACTCCATTCTTCTTTCTGACATAAAAATCAATCATTATATATTCCGAAATATAATATTGCCATCTGTCCTCCTTCCATTTTTGTTCATCTTTCCATCTGAATGCAACAACTGCATGAGCTGTTTTCTGTAATATCAAGAACTGTAACTTTTGTTGTTGTTGTTATACTGTACTATGAATATCTAATGCTGAAAACTGTCGGAACGCAGGGTGATATATAGACTTTCAAATCTGTCTGTCTGTCTGTCTGTCTGTCTGTCTGTCTATCTATCTATCTATCTATCTATCTATCTATCTATCTATCTATCTATCTATCTATCTATCTATCTCCTGGTACTACCGTAAATGCCGTGGCAATATTTCTTGAGCACCTTCATCAGCTGAACACATCTCCAGTCGCCTTATGCCTCTCCAGCCCTTTCTTGATCTTGCAGATTTGCTCTTCAGGAAAAAATTCACACAGGCGAGTGACATGCTCTGTTTCCTGATGTCTGAAAACTCCTTTCCCTCTCCCTCTAAAAGAGAGGCCACTGTTTGCCCGGAGGCTCAGCTGCCAAACACTTTGCATATTCAATGCTCTGATCACACAAAAGAAGCCCAGCATGCTGTATGTATGTGTGAGATCTCTCACTTTTCCAAGGAGAGGCGCTAACTTGGGAAGAAGCAGATATTGGAATCGTGCCCATGAGTGACCCTTGTCCCCAGATTTTGGGAAGAAGAGTGAGAAGATCTTTAGTTTTCTGTTTAGATGCTGATATGTGCAAAAAAACCATTTTTCCATGGTGCAGGAAGATTGCTATATTAATAATATTTGGTATTTACACAATTGATAATTGCAGTGGTCAGCTACACTCTGCATTGTGTAATTAAGCTTATGGTGGAAACAAAGTAATTACTTATCATCCTCATCGTCCTCACCACCATATTATTTATATACTGCCTTTTTCCCAGACTGGGACCAAAGGCAGCTTATGAAAGGTGAAAAATGGCAACAAAGGGGCATATTGGTTTTTTTTTTTAAAAAAAAAACAATAGTTGAGATTAGAACAGTGTTAAACTACTAGCAGAATTAAAACCATTATAAAATTAAAGCCATTTCATTAACTGAGGTATACTTGTAAGTGTAACATCTCAAGTTCTAAATAATCATATAATCAGCTAAACATCTAACTGTCTCATTGTAATAAACACTTTGTTATGTGCCTTTAATACACCTGTTGACTGATGGTGACTCCATGAATTTCATAGGGTTTTCTTAAGCAAGGAGTACTCAGAGATGGTTTTGCCAGTTCCTTCCTCTGAAATATAGCCTACAGTTCTTGGTATTCATTGATGGTCTCCCATCCAAGTATTAACCAAGACTGACCCTGCTTAACTTCCCAGATCAGACAGGATCTGAAGCCTTTACAGTATTTAGGCTCCATATAGTAAATGTATTGTGTGCCTTTAAGTCCTTTCTGACTTATGGGGACCCTAAACTGAATCTATCATGAGGTTTTCTTGGGGCTGAGAGTGTGTGACGTGCCCACTGTCACCCAAAGGGTTTCCATGGCTGAGTGGGGAATCAACCCCTTGTCCCCAGAGTAGTAGTTCAATGCTCAAAACACTATACCGCGCTGGCTCTCAGGATAGCACCATAAAAACTTTCCTCTTGTTAACAATCAAGTCCCAAAAAGTTGCTGGAATAAAAAGATCCTAACTTGCGACCAAAAGGGCAGCAAAGAAGGAGCCATCCTGACTCGGGCTGTTTCCGCACGAGTCTGTTATAGCGCGATGATTCCACTTTCAACCTCCTATGGAATCCTGGGGTTTGCAGTTTCGGGAGGGGCTTGCTGGCCAGGATTCCATAGGAGGTTGAAAGTGGAATCATTGCGCTATAACAGACTTGTGCGGAAATGGCCTCAGTCAGGTAAAAAGAAGTTTGCTTATTAGCCGAGATCCTACCTTATGCTTGTGTAATGTAAATCTACACTCGTGTAGTTACACCACCCTTCCACTGAGTACCAAAGTTGTGCAACAAATGGAGTATCCACTTTTGTGCCTACTGCTTCTTGTCCCCCTTGTGCAGTGGGGAATAAATGCACGGGGTTGATTCTACCGTCTCAATCCATCAAATGGTTTTCTTACAGTGATGGGAGCTTATTGATGCATACACTGACCTTTAATTATATAAAAGAGTTTCTTACAGCCCTCTACAACTGAAGACATTTTTAACGAAACCATTAAGCAAATCGAATAAATAAATTATTCTCCAGACTTATTCCTTGAAACTTGCTATGGGTAATTTTCCCCATCCAGATTCCAAGAGGGGTGTTAAATGCCTTCCATTCATTTTTAAATTGTAGAAATATCTTCTCTGATAATAAAACTGTTAATTTATCTAATTTAGCCATTTCATAACGTTTAAAGACTTTAAAAAAAAAAAGGACTTTAAGGAGAGGTTACATAGCTACCTTTCGAGAGTGCATTAGCTGTGTTTTCTTGCCTGGAAGTGTATAGGACTAGATGGTCCCCTCCAAGTCTATGATTCTATGAATTGCTTTTTCTTTGTACATCATCTTGAGATTTTATGACAAAGTACAGGATGCAAATGTAGAAACTGGATGGATAGATGGGTGGACTCTGGGAGGTGCAGCCTGACACTTCTCAAGATTGCGGGAAGGCTGTTCTAGCATAACGCTGTCCCGGGCCATTTCCACACTAGACTGTTATATTGCTATTATTCCACTTTCAACATCCTATGGAATCCTAGAGTTTGCAGTTTAGGGAGGGGCCAGCCACTCCCTAAACTGCAAACCCTAGGATTCCACAGGATGTTGAAAGTGGAGTAATAGCACTATAATAGTCTAGTATGGAAATGGCCACAGTTTCAGGTCCTCATACCTAGACTTCTGACAAAGTAATGGCCTTTTCTGTACTGAAGCATTCAAGGCAACCTCACCGCAGAAAACAAATGCCCAGGAATGTAGGGAGGAGCATGATTATTATGGGGCTCCAGGATATTATTGAGATTGGCCAAGGGCTCGGAATGTAATTAGCCCACTGATCTGACTGGCTGGAGATCTCGTTTCCAATCCATCCTGTCTCGTCTCTGCCGTGACTGTTCTTCTCTCCATGTCCTCTGCCGCTCATGTTTATTCTTCAACAAAGCAATTGGCATCTCCAGATTCTGCAAACAGGTTTGATTTTTCCATAAATGTGTTCTGCGCATTGGAAGAGTACAGGGCTGAATGGGGACAGAATTTTCAAGGAGGAGACAGCTTTCTGGAGGCTCTGTGGTGGACGAATCAGGTTCTTCCCCTTCTCATGCTGTCTTGAGGCGGGACAGTAAAGAGCATTCAGGTATCTAACAGGCTCCAAGAGCTGCACTGGTCAGTAGCAGAGTAGGGCAATGGGACTATTTTGGGAGTGCAGTTCCCCAAATCCTCCAGACACCATGCATTCTGGCAATTGGACTCCCAAATTTTACTGGATTGAGATCTGACATCATGTGTACACTGGAAGTCTACTCTGTGTAGTTCCATGGTGGTTGCAGTGTATCATTTTTCTGCTGAATACTGACATTGTACTACTGACTGTGTATCAGTGTGCCTTTTTATTGTCCCATGGGTAACGGAGAATGCACAGCAGCTATTTCTGCAGTCCCAGCAAATCAAGCAGTATATTGAAGGCTCTGAGGAGTCGTTACGCACCATCCAAGAAGGCTCTATTCTATTCTATACCACTCTCTTCTGCTTTGGTCAGACCGCACCTGGAATACTATGTCCAGTTCTGGGTACCACAGTTCAGGAAGGATATTTGACAAGCTAGAACATGCCCAGAGAAGGATGATCAAAAGGGTAGAAGGACTGGAAACCATGAAGCCTTATGAGGAGCAGCTTAGGGAGTTGGATATGTTTAGCCTGGAGAAGAGAAGGCTAAGAGGCGACATGATAGCTATGTTTAAATATTTGAAGCAATGTCATATGGAGGATGGAGCAAGCCTATTTTCTGCTGCTCCAGAGCATGGAGCAATGCTGCAAACTTCAAGAAAGGAGATTCCATTTAAACATTAGGAAAAAGTTCCTAAGAGCAGTTTGACAGTGGAATATGCTACCTGGGAGTGTGGTGGAGTCTCCTCCGATGGACATTTTTAAACAGAGGTTGGCTGGCCACCTGTCAGGAATGCTTTGATGGTGTATTCCTATATGGCAGAAAGGGAAAATTGCAGCTGTGAAGCTTCAAGGGCTTTTTTACATTATGCTCAACCGGATTAAAATCCCTGGATCACCCTTTTTCCTGCTCCAAAAAAAGATAAATGGCCTCTTCTGGAAGCTTCCATGAGCAGCACTTTACCACTTTAAAACAAACACACAACCCTCCCTGTAGCATGGTTTAGCTTTTTTTAAAAAACCATTTCAAAACAAGAAGTGGAATTTCAAGCACTGTCCCTGTTCAAGAAAGTCCAAAAGCTATCTCCATTGGCCCTTCCAGTTCAACCTTTTGCCATATGGAGGAGCTGCAGACAAATCCAGCAACTCTTAGGCCATATCTGCACTAGACTTTTATAGTGCTATGATTCCACTTGAAATATCCTATGGAATCCTGGGGTTTGCATTTTGACCCCTCCCGAAACTGCAAACCCCACGATTCCATAGGATGTTTCAAGTGGAATCATAGCACTATAAAAGTCTAGTGTGGAAATGGCTTCACTGCAAGCTGCTTGAACCTTACTTCTCTCTCTCTCTCAATCTCTCTCTCCAGTGCGTTCTCCTTACCCACTGTCTCCAGACATGTGAATATGAATGTCCTCAACCACATCACATCCTAAAATGATGGTGATGCTTGCATGCTCTGAAGCCTCTGCGCACACATTGCTGCCATTGGTAAGAAAGTGGAAAGCAAGCATTTGCAAATTTTGTCATTCATATAGGGAGGGCACACTGTACGTGCCTTCAACTCACCTGTTGACTTATGGCAACCCTATGGATTTCATAGGGTTTTCTTAGGGAAGAAGTCCTCAGAGATGGTTTTGCCAGTTTCTTCCTCTGAAATATTGTCTACAGAACCTGTCATTTGTTGCTGATCTCCCATCCAAGTACTAACCAGGGCTGACCCAGCTTAGCTTCCAAGATCAGATGAGATCTAGTGCCTTTAGGATATTTAGGCAAATGGTGGTATTGAACTCTTATTAATTTGTGTATGTGCGTGTGTGCGTGCGTATATGTCTTCAGCTTGTCTGATGACTTACAGCAACCCCACAAATTTCATAGGGCTTTCTTAGGCAAAGAATCCTCAGAGGTAGTTTTGCCAGTTTCTTCCTCTGAAATATAGCCCACAGTACCTGGTGTTCATTGGTGGTCTCCCATTCACATGCTAAATAGGGCTGTGTTACCCTGTTTATTGGGGGTCCCGTGAGGGACACCGAAATGTGCTCAAGTATAGGTGGGGAAAATTAGCTCTGAGCACTGCTTTAGCGTTACGAGAGGCAGGGTAACTTAGCAGGATCTTTAACCCAGTGTGAAGGAGCAAACTGTTTTGAAAGGATAAATGAGATCTTTTATTGAAATACAGCCAAACAGTGTATGCAACACACTCAGTCAGATAACTATGGAAAATGAAGGTGGGAGTGGGATAGAGGGATTTCCAGAGGTATAGTTGAATTGGGTGGTACAAAACCTGTCCTGAAGACCAGAAGAATAGAGAGCGATGCTGGGGTTCGATGTGGCTCAGCATGTGGAGCTGAGGGGAGGCTCCCCAAGCAAAGCGGCAGCAAGGCGGTCTGGAAGTCGGGAGCGATCCGAGGAAGGTCTCGGAATCAAGGGTTTTTATAGGGAGAAGTGTGACTGCAGACTATGCTGTACTTGGTGAGAACAATGGATTTCGGGCACGAGACAAAGCCTCAGAAAGGTCAAAATTTAACATGATTGAGTTAGGCCTGAATCAACAAAGGAGTAGCCAGTATGCAGTTAATAGTTCAGCTAGTCAAGTTACCTGCTCGGGGCAGGGAGTCCTTTGTAGGTGGTGCACATACATAATAGGGTGTTTGCCGGGAGGTCTCCTGAAGCTGCGATCTGGCTACTTCTGGCTGGCCTGTATTGTTTAGGAATATTGCAGCAATCAGTCGCCGAGCCTAGTTTCGTGCTTGTCCGGGGGCCTCACAAACACATGGAGAGAGGTGGTGGAAGGAAGCCGAATTATTGATATCAAAATGATATCTTTACGCTATCGCCAAGGCGGCCTAGAACTGCAGTAACAGCTGGCTCTGCTTAGCTTCCAAGGTCAGACAAGATCTGGTGCCTTTAGGGTATTTAGATCTCTCTACTTCCATGTTTTACTGACTCCTTTCTTGAACTTACCTCTAGAACCTCTCTTCCCAATTCACCTGAGCTTGAAAAGGTTTCTTTTTTGAGACTGTATCTCTTAACCCCCCCGCAAGATTTTATTTGTTTGTTTGCTTGTTAAAAAATAACAGCAAGCCAAACCTCAAAATGACACATAGTCTATTTTTTAAAATCCTAAATAGTACAACCTATTTAAAAAGAAAATTGCTGCTCCTTGTACTGCAAAAAAAACCCCAAAGTCTATGGAGGTTGAAACATAAAGGAAGGAAAAATTGTAACAATCAATGGGCTGAAATTACTTAATTATGATGCAAAATAGTGCACATTGCATTACATGCAAATGAGAGTGAGATTTGAGGAAGTGGAGTATAGAATCATAGAATCTTAGCATCTGAAGGGGGGCCACAGGGGCTGTCTGTCCAATTCGTGTTTGCAGAAACACACAACACTTCCGAGAGATGCCCATTCAACCTCTGTTGAAAGTCTTCCAAAGGAGAGTACACAAACACACACACTCACACAACCTGGAGCAGTCAGTTCCTCTGTCCATTCTCTCTCCCATGTCTTGGCCCCTTTCCCACAGACACTCAACAGCATTTGGATATTTGTGATTTTCCCACTTTTGCAGTGGTCTTCCACCCCTAACTGTGGCAAATGTGGAGGGATGACTGTATAACATTTTTGTTGGAATGATTCCATACACATTTGTCTGCCTGGCTGGCTGCCTGCTTCCCTCCCTCTTTCTTTCTTTCTTTCTTTCTTTCTTTCTTTCTTTCTTTCTTTCTTTCTTTCTTTCTAACTGTTAAAGTTCGTAAAATCTCTTCAAACCTCCGCAGACCCCCTGTGAGGACATCATGGCCCCCTGGAAGTCCCCAGACCACAAGTTAAGAATCACTGGGATACTAAGTCCTCTAGATCTTTGTTGTCCCCTTGCAAAACCCTGTTCCGGGGTCTACAACTTTGATATAAAATTAATCTAACCCACCAGAGAGGTCACTTGAATGTGCACGTAGACAATAACGGTCGTATAATCGAAAAGAACCAGATCAGGCCACTAAAATCCCCAGTCATGTAGCAACAGGAGACCTCATGTTGTGATAACCCATGGTGGACAAAAGGCCCTTTAACCTTTAAGGAGTCCACTTGAAGGGAATGTTTCTGGAAAACTGGGCACTGGAAGCAATAAAACCTTATCAGATCCATCTCCAGAAACTCACACCGCACTTTGTTATCTTCCAAGAAATGCCAGGTGTGGAGGTGTTTTTCTTATTCTGTCTCTGTTTGTGTTCCTCGGGAAAGGACTTGCCTTCAAAGTAAATTTTTCCTACAAATAGTCCCTGCTTTTGGGCTAGTTAGGCAGGAGAGACGGAGGCAAGGAGAAGGATTATGATGGTCACCCTTCCTCCCCAGCGTCTCTTCCCTGAGCTGACTGCTTCCCGGACCAAAGGACTTCTGCAGAGGTGCAGTATTTCCCAAGCTGCGAATCCCTCAACAATCTCCCTATCTTATTTCCACTCTTTACTTCTGTTAGCCCTTGGATGTGTGTGTGCGTGAGCGCAAACTATTACTATTCAATAAAGTCATTCATTGGACCTTTGTGTGTGATTTCTGACTGAGCCGGACCCCGTAAACATTGGGTAAAAGATCCTGAATTACCCTGCCCTCTTTGCATTGCTAAAGCAGCGCTCTTAGCTAATTTTTCCCACAAGAGACAATTTTGACAGGCGTTGGGAATCCCCCTAAGGGACCCCCAGCAAGCAAGGTAACATCTTTTTCACAAGTACTTCTTTCAGGTCAGGTGTTACCCATCCTATATCTGTGCATTTTATTTTTCCTGCCCAGATGTTGTCGTTGTTGTGTGCCTTCAAGTCATTTCCAACTCACGGTGACCCTATGGCGATGCTATCACAGGGTTTTCTTGGCAAAATTTGTTCAGAGTGATTTGAGCATTGGACTACAAATCTGGAGAGAAGGGTTCGAAACCCTGCTTAGCCATGGGAACCCACTGGGTGGCCTTGGATATGTCACACTCTCTCAGCCTCTGAGGAAGGCTTAGATGTAGTACCTTACCTTGATCCCTGTTGAATATGGCAACCCTACTCCCAGCAGAAGAAATCCACCCTTTTCAGAATGACAGGTAGTTCGGGGCACGGGCTAGAGTTCTTCCCACTTTCAAAAGCATTCTCTGTCTCCGACCCCAGAAAAGGTGATCTTAAAAAAAATCAAGTTTTCAGTGTGCTAAGGACCAGGTGTTGGAAAATGCCTGCCGCTCTTTCCTTTTTGACTTTCTAATCTCCTAATTGTATTTTCCTTTTCCAATGCAGGACAATTCTGATTATCCTCTGGGAAAAAAAAGTCTCTAATTAATTTGATAAATTCCTATGAGTCCTGCTTAACAAAGCCTCCCATCTCTCTCTCCTGAAATAAAGGCTCAGCCTTGTGGAATCTGTGCCTGCTGTGCTTTGTAGGCACGTGTAAATGTTTCAAACAGCTTCCCTGTTGGAGAATTTTAATGGGTTGAGCAAATGGAAACCTTGGGAGAAATCAAAGGGACAGAAATAATCAACAGGGCTATTTTCTCACCGAAGGAAGCAAGCAGGAGAAAGGACTCCAGCCTGCACATTTAAGAACTGTGGGGAAATGCTACAACGGACCAGATTGTCAATAAAGGTCATTTTTTCCCCCAATCTCAGATTTGTATTCCCGTCCTTTTAAAAATGGAAATAGAAAATAGTCTTTGCATATTCTCAAAGAGAAAACTGATTTCTGCTCAGGCCCAGCTTAGAAGTGGGGAAACAATATATCAGTAGAGCTAAGCTTTAATGGAGAGCTATGTTGTATGAATTTGTCTGCTTCATAATTTCTTGTGATTTGCCCTGAAGCTGGCTTCGACTTATGGCAATCCTATCACGCGATTTTCTTGGCAAGATTTCTCCAGAGAAGGTGTGCCGTTGTGTTCTGCTTAGACAGAGAGGATATGACTTCTCTAAGATCACACAGTCCAAGACTCAAATCACTATATCCACACTGACTCTTTACAAATAATTTTTTGGGGCCAAATTTCTTCAGAGAGAGTTTACCATTGCCTTCTTCTTAGGCCAGATGAATATGATTTTCTCACAGTCAGCCAGTGGGTTTCTTTGGCTAAAATGGGATTTGAAACTTGGGCCATTTCTGCACAACACTGTTATAGTGCTATTATTCCACTTTCAACATCCTGTGGAATTCTGGGGCTTGTAGTTTACTGAGGCCAAAGAGCTCTCTGGCTGCAAATTCTAAATGCCCCTCCCAAAACTGCAAACCCCAGGATTCCATAGGAGGTTGAAAGTGGAATAATAGCACTATAACAATGTGGTGCAGAAAGGCTCTTGGTCTCCTGGAATCCTCACTTGACCTTCAAACTTATGAAAGCCTCCAAAGAATGAGACTCCACCACACCCTGGGGCAGCATATTCTACTGTCAAACTGCTGTTACTGTCAGGAAGTTTTTCCTGTGTTTAGATGGAATCTCTTTTCCTGAAGCTTGAGGCCATTGCTCCGTGTCCTAGCCTCCGGAGCAACAGAAAACAGGCACTGGCAGAGCTTGGAGTGTGTGAAGTGGGGCTGGGAGGGGGGCTGCGGTGCATGGGGGCGTGACCAGGGCACATGGGGACGTGGCTACGAGCCAGGATGCCCCAAAAACATTGCCGCCTGGGATGAATCGCTCCCCCTGCCCCCACGTCCCAACGTGACTGAAAACAGGCTTGCTCCATCTTCCATATGACATCCTTTCAAATATTTAAACATGGCTATCATGTCCCCTCTTAACCTTCTCTTCTCCAGGTTAAACATACCCAGCTGCCCAAGCCACTCCTCACAGGGCATGGCTTCCAGACCCTTCCCCATTTTGCTCACCCTCCTCTGGACACGTTCCAGCTTGTCAATATCCTTCCTGAACTGTGGTGCCCAGAACTGGACACAATATTCCAGGTGGAGTCTCTTTGAACCAGAATAGAACGGTAATAGAGATCAATGGATTCTTCCCCAGAGCTGTTCTTCAGATCTTCAGGGGCTGCTAATTGGAAGAGACCAAAGCTGGGATGTCTTCTGATCCATTCCAGGTTTTGGTGTAAATCAGGAGTGGGCAATTGGGGAAAGGTAAGGGCTGCATTAGCGCCCCCGGAAGGCCTTGGAGGGCTGTGTACCTTCAGCGCACATGGTTCTGTAAAAAATAATAGTAATAAAAAAATTGCCCCAAAGCCCTCTACAGGGCACTTCCACTGTATTTTTGGGGCCTTCCTGGCAGGCAGTAGGCATTTTAGACACAGTGCCTAGGGCCTATGAAGATTTTAGGGCATACAAAAACATTCCTAGTGGCATGTCAAGGCAAGGTGGGGAGTGGAATACCAGAGTGCCTAAGGCTAGAACACCTTAATGAAGCCCTGCTTCCTGGGCCATTTCAGCCCAAGGAAAGTCCCTTTTTAACAACAGAAAATGAAAAAAGTCACTTTCTGTTCACTTCCTGTTTCACAAAAGGCTACAAAAACAGGCCTGAGGACTGCATGCAGCCCACCCCTGATGTAAATCTACTTGGGGAATGGAGTTCAGCAGCTTGGACAGTTCCTTTAAAGTTTAGACCAAAACCTGGGGTGGATTCACAACCCCTTTTGTTACCCCAAAACATGGGTGACTCAGGGGTCCACCCGCAATGTCAGTACCTCCTTGTGGTGGCGGGGAATTAATCAGCTCAAAATAGGAGGCCTATAAGAGGGGGTAACCTAATGAGATCTTTCCATCAATGTTTATAGGATCCTCACAGGAAAGAACCAGCCAGAGATTCCAAAATGTAAACTAAAATGGTTTTATTGGGAGTTCAATCATGCATGCCAAAGATCCAAACACACGCACCCTCACACAAGAGCTAGCTGAAGGATAAAGGGAGAAGTTTTAGAGTTTGGCTGACAACTACTGATCTGGATAGCAGTGAAGAGAGGAGCAATGTGGCTTAGGCCTGTGCCTAAGGACAGTACTTGGTTGGGAATCGCAGTGACAGCATAGTGACCAGCAAGTGGAGTACTGCATCAGACTGCTTGAAACGGAGTCTTATATCCCCAAAATCTGCCAGGAGGCATGGATGTGAATGATTCTCCTGGCCAGGTAGACAATGGAAGTTGCAACATGGACAGTGGGGTCTGGATGGAGTTAATGGTCTTCAGCCCTTTCCACACCTTACCTTTTCTCGGCGCTGGGGTGCGGGGATCGCCCCAGCAGCCTCCAGCAAGAAGCTCGTGCGTCCCCGCTGCTTCAGCTCAGCGGCCAGCAAGAGAGTCCCACCTCTTCCTTCCACAGCACAGCCTGGGAGTTTCTCAGGCTGCGCTGGGGCAGGAAGCGCGACCGCTGCAGCTCTGGAGGCTCCACATGCATGGCAAGTCCGTGAGGGGCCCTGGAGCAATGCACAACCGCGCACCATTTTCGGTTGAAAGCCAAAAATGAAAAAGTGCAGGAGCAGCGCCTGCCCTACCCTGGAGTGTCACGCGATTGTGAGTGCATCGTGGAGATCACTTCTCACAATCGCGCGACGCTCCAGGCGCCCTTTCGCATGGCAAACACCGTGCAAAAAGGGCCTTAGTGTTAGGTGACAAAGAGGTAATGACTGTTGTAATAACTCTGTACTTGTGGAGAGGCACAGGGACAATGTAGGGAAATGTCTACATGTAAGGGAACAGGGTTGAGGCAATCGGTGCTGTGGTGGGAACTTCATTTGACCATTGTATGCTCAGAGATGTTTCCAGCTGCAGCTTCAGCCCATTGTCTCCTGAATTGCCTGCTGGTCTTCCCCACAATGACTTTGGCGATGCCTAGAGGGCGTTTGGCTTACCTGCCTTGCAATTCCATGTGTTCAGTCCGTAATTTTCCTCTGCCCAGCTTGACCTTCCTGTCACCTCAGATTCCATTTAGTATCAATGCCAATTAATGGATTTTGCCAATTAATTCATATTTTGCCAATTAAACCATATCAAACCTAGGGGGAGTGCAGGGCCGTAACACTCTGATATGGCAGCCCTGAGCCACCTGGGTCTCTGATTCTACTCCCAGACGAGAACCAAGCCCAGTTTACTGAGCAAGCAAAAATTTATTAGAGAGTAAAATAAAATAAACCAAAGAATAGAATGAAAGTCAGCCAGCAGCTGATCTTTTTCAAACCATTTCCACTCCTGCTTCAGCTAACATCACACAAGCAGAAAGACAAAATCAATGAGATTGATAATTATGTTAGATTCACAGCCTTATCCGTGAATAATGACAGATTAAGGCAGCAGATAGTGTATTGGGGCATACATTTGGCAGGGGGAAGTTTAACTTCATACAAGCAAGAAAATAGTGAGTTCTAACAGCACTCATCTGAGCATTCAGTGGCCATGCCGGCTGAGGATTCTGGGAGCTGCAGTCCAAAAGAGGAAGTATTCCAGCCTATGGGTCTCATGGCAGTTTCCTGACAAACCATGGTAGAGGGATGAGCAGAACATTGTTTCCCCTGTTTCTCCATTCAAAAGTTAGCATGGGAATATGCGTTTCCTCTTTAAAACAAACATCTCTATGCTAAGAACATGGTTATGAAACCAGTGAAGTACATAATTTACAAAGAGGATCTGGCGAATGTTTGTGTAAAGTAGTTCTAAGAATGAGTTATGCTTTCTCTGAACTTTATATAGAATCATAAAGTCAGGGAATCATAGTGTTGGAAGGGACCACGGGGCCATCCAGTCCAACCCCCTTCTGCCATGCAGGAAGACACAATCAAAGCATTTCCAACAGATGACCACCCAGCCTCTCTTTAAAAACCTCCAAAGGAAACTCCACCATGCTCTGAGGCAGCATAGTCCACCATCAAAGTGCTCTTAACATCAGGAAGTTCTTCCTAATATTTAGGCAGAATCTCTACTCCTGAAATTTGAAGTCATTGCTCCATGTCCTAGTCTCTGGAACAGCAGAAAACAGGCTTGCTCCATCCTCCGTATGACATCTCTTCAAATATTTAAACATGGCTATTATGTCACCCCTTAACCTTCTCTTATCCAGACTAAACAGCCAGTCTTCATAGGGCATGGTTTCCAAGCCTTCCACTGTTTTGGTCACTTGCTTCTGAATACATTCCAGTTTGTCGGTACTCTTTTTGAATTGTGGTTTTTGACATAGAACCATAGAGTTGGGGAGTACCCCAAAGGCCATCTAGTCCAAC
Organism: Iguana delicatissima; assembly: GCA_948472985.1. NCBI lineage: Eukaryota > Metazoa > Chordata > Lepidosauria > Squamata > Iguanidae > Iguana > Iguana delicatissima. The sequence goes on along the minus strand of CAOKZL010000937.1, from coordinate 356,495 downwards.
CCCTTGGCAGTACCGAAATTCATAACTAAAGCACTCTTGAGAGCTGGGCACCCACTATCTGTTCGTAAGGTCTCCAAAGGAGAGTCTCCCACCTTTCAAGACAGTCTGTATGAATGGTTCTTAACCATTTCTTTGTAGGGACCCCTGCACATATAATTTTTTGCTGGGGACTCCCAAGACTTAATCCTATGATTTAAATATTCAAACTTAGATTTAAATATTCAAATATTGTTTTATTTATTAGAGGCTTCTAGAGACTAGGGTCATTTTGGCATGGCTTCACCATTCCGCAATGGGGACGCATTGGCAGTGGTCGACAAGTTGTGCTTTCCCACCTGTCGCGATCCCACCTGTCGCGATCGTGGGATATTCCATTAACAGAAAAAATCCATTAACGGCCCACCATCGCAGAACGCTTCCACCACCGCCGGCCATGTGGAACGGGAGGAGGCGCGATCTAGCACTTCCTTCCCCAGTGCAGCACAGGAAAGAGGCCAGTTGCGCTGCACATGTTGTGCTCCCTTCCACAGGGAGCTGTCCAGGTGAGGAGGGGAGCATTCACGTCACACTCCCATTCCGGCAAAGGTGCTGCCAGGATCACAACAGAACCACGACAGGAACTGGTAAGGTGCGGAAATGGCCTAGGATTCGAATCCGCACTCAGACACTGGGTGACCTGGGGCAAGTCACATTCTCTCAGCCACAGAGGAAGGCAAAGGGAAATCCCCTCTAAACAAACTTTGCCCCCCAAATCTGCGTGATTGGTTCACTGTAGGGTTGCCATAAGTGAGAAGTGACTTGAAAGCACAAAGTCACTAAGTACCACTGAGAGTAGAAGCCTCTTTCTAGCCATTTTGTCTCTCGCTTTTCAAAACTGACTTATGGCGACCCAAGGCAAGCCTATCGTTGGGGTTTACTGGGCAAGATTTGTTCCCTTTGCCTTTCTCTGAGACTATGTGATGTGCCTGAGGCTTCCATGGGTTTCCACGGCCAAGTGGGGATTCAAACCCTGGTCTCCAGAGTCACAGGCCATTTCCGCACTACACTGGTATAGTGCTATTATTCCACTTTCTACGTATCCTGTGGAATTCTGGGGCTTGTAGTTTACTGAGGCCAAAGAGCTCTCTGGCTGAGAATTCTAAAGGCCCCTCTCTCAACTGCAAACCTCAGGATTCCATAGGATGTTGAAAGTGGAATAATAGCACTATAACAGTGTAGTGCGGAAAGGCATACAGTTTGTAAATGAGGGAGAAGATTCAGCACCCGCAATCCCCCCGTCATATCCCTGTTGCTGCTGTTGGATGTCCAGCAGCAGGGCTTTGCAGACCCCCTGTGGTTCCTGGACCCCAGATTAAGAACCACTGGCCTACATACCTGGCCTATATACCTTTTATGTGTGGCTGCTTTCTCAAAAAGCCTTGTCAATCTTAAAATAATTTTTCTTCTGGGACATCTTTTCTGGACAAATTTCCTCGTGTGGGATCTTTCAGTCCCGTCTATTATTTGAAAAGAGTTTTAATCACGTCTGGCATTTGCCCTTTCAAGTTGTTTTTTTTTTTAATGCCATTGTAGTTCTTACTGTTAAAGACATGGAAAAATCTAGGTATTTTTTAAAATAAATATCTATACTCTTCCCCTGCATCACACCGAGTGATCTTAAAACACACCAAAAAAAGAAAACCAAGGAAACCCCGCTTTATTCTTCCCAGAAACAGGAGTCTCCAGAGAGCATTTACATACTCTGCTCAGAATTCGGGGAAAGTTTATAGGCAGTAAATTGCTTTTCCTGTGTTTGTGTTGGAACAGAAACAGCCTTCAAAGGAAACACTTGAGACTGTAAGGGGGAAAAAATGTCACACGTGGTTACAACTCCATTCAAGTGACAGAAGGAACTCCGAGGGCCCAAGCGAAGAAACCAGTCACTGAAGAAAAGCTTTTAAAGACTATTTTGGAGAAAAGCAGTCACTGTTGAAGGGTACCCTTGGCTGGGGATAGGGATCCAACCCTTCATGAACTCACTGCTTAAATAAAAAGAAAAACCCTTTTAATAGACTTAAAGGCCATTTCCTCACTAGACTGTTAATTGCGTTATGATTCCACTTTCAACATCCTATGGAATCCTTGGGTTTGCAGTTTCAGGAGGGGCCGGGGGGTGCCTCCCAAAACTGCAAACTCCAGGATTCCATAGAATATTGAAAGTGGAATCGTAGTGCTATTAACAATCTAGTGCGGAAATGGCCAAAGAGTAATCCTAAGATGAACCTGTCTTGGGGTTTTCTGGGGCTGGGTGTGATGCACCCAAAATCACCAGTGAGTTTCTATGGCCATAGGAACACTCCACTTTTTCTGGAGCACACTGACATGGCTGCACCATCTCCTAGAACTATTTATTATCAAAATTCTGGCCAGGAAATCAGTACCTGTAGAACGGGTGCTCTGGGGAACATCTTTTTTTGTTTGTTGTATTGATATGCCACCTTTCTCCCAGAGTGGGTCCCAAGGCAGCTTCCAAAAAAAGTTAAAAACATTAATAAAACATTTAAAAGGAATAAAAACATTAGAAAAGCATGTAAAATTATAAAAGCCTACAACATTTTTAAAAACATCTTGCTAAATAAAAAGCTCCCCTGCTCACATATTAAAAGCTTGCTTGAAAAGAAATATTTTCCCCTGCCAGTGAAAGGAAAGCAGGGAGGGGGCAGCCTAGCCTCTTGTGGAAGGGAGTTCCACAGGGTGGGAGCAGCCACTGAGAAGGCTCTCTCCCGTGTCCTCACCAGGTCAGCCTGGGATGGTAGCGGGACCAAGAGAAACCCTTCCCCTGCGGATCTGAGGGCTCCAGTAGGTTCGTATAGGAAATCATAGAATTGCAGAGTTGGAAGAGACCCCAGGGGCCATTGAGTCCAACCCCCTGCTATGCAGGAACACCCATCAAAGCATTCCCAACAGGTGGCCATCCAGCTTCTGCTTAAAAACCTCCAAAGAAGGAGACTCCACCACACCCCAAGGCAGCATATTGTACCGCCGGACAGCTCTAACCATCAGGAAGTTCTTCCTGAGGTTCAAGTGGAATCTGCTTTCCTGCAGCTTGAATCCATTGCTCCTTGTCCTAGCCTCTGGAGCGGTAGAGAACAAGCCCGCTCAACGTGACATCCCTTCAAATATTTAAACATAGCTATCATGTCCCCTCTTAACCTTCTCTTCTGCAGACTAAACATACCCAGCTCCCCAAGCCACTCCTCATAGGGCATGGCTTCCAGACCCTTCACCATTTTGGTCACCCTCCTCTGGACACGCTCCAGCTTGTCAACATCCTTCTTGAATTGAGGTGCCCAGAACTGGACACAGTATTCCAAATGGGGTCTAACCAATGCAGAATAGAGTTGGAGTCTTTCAGATAGTCTGAACCAAAGCCTAAGTTGTGATTGAGGATGAAGGGAGAGCAGTACTCCCCACCCAAAATTCCCTTTTTCCAGGAGAGCAACTTGGTTCTTGATATTTAAATACCCACAGGACTTTTGCTGCCCCAGTGGAGAGCTGAAGCTGAGGCGCGCCTTCAGGATGTGCAGCAATATGACACCCAGTTTTTGTGAAGGTAGGCAGCACTTCAGCATAAACACTCAACCTAGTTGAAAAAGAACAGGGCCCTATAAAAAGCTTCGGAAAGGGATTCAGAGAGGCACAGTGGTGTTTGCCTTAAAGTGGTGTTAGCCCTGTGATCTTGATTCAAAGAGAAATGAGATAGGTTTATGATCCTTTCACAATGCAGCTAGAATTCCCAGTGTGGTAAAAAGCAATTATCAGGAACATTTCAAGCTTCTTTTCATAAAAAAAAGGGCTGCAGCATGCCGTGCCTTTTGGATTCTTAAATTAGCTGAAGGTCAGTCACGTTGGACCGAGAGGAAAGGTGAATAGGCTGGAGACTCAATTTTTTTTTTAAATAAAGGTTTGTAAGGTTTGCTTGTTATTTGCCGTCAAGTTGACTTCAAATTGGCACGACCCTAAGAAAGGGAGACCTCCAAGTCACTCTGTTGTCAATTGCTGTTCTCAGGGCTTGCAAACTCATGGAAGCCATGGCTTTTTTGATTGTGTCAGTCCATCTATAATGGAGTCTTCCTTTTTTCCTGCTGCCTTCCACTATCCCCAGCCTTACCATCTCTGAATCATGTTGATAATACGGTACTTGGTAAATATGATAATGCTTGGTGAAGTAGAAAGCAGAAAGAGAAGAAGAATGAAACAATCAAGACTCAGTCAAAGAAGCCAAAGCTGCTGAGTCTGCGAGGTGTGAGGACAGGGGCTGACAACCGTAGAATCATAGAATTGCAGAGTGGGAAGACAGCACAAGGGCCATCAAGTCCAACCCCATGGTTTCATGCAGGAATACACCATCAAAGCATTCCTGACAGATGGCCATCTAACATCTGTTTAAAAACCTCCAAAGAAGGAGATTCCATCACAGTCACAAGCAGTACCATATTCCACTGTCTAATTCCTCTTACCATCAGAAAGTTCTTTCTAAAGTTTAGATGATATCTCTTTTCCTGAAGTTTGAAGCCATTGCTCTGTTAAAGCCATTGCTACCCCAACCTATACTCCAGAATTTCTGGACAGAGTCAAATAAAGTCAGTTTTAACAATGTAAGTAGAGTCCACCCTCCATATTTGTGATTGCCATCTGCAGCTTTGGAAGTGGGGAATAGGATCCTTCTTACTTCCCATCTGCAAAACTGGAGGCTTTTTCGGAAGTGGGGAATGGGATACTTATTCCCTATCACTGAAGCTTCAAGAGCTTTAGAAGGAAAGATTCATCCTTCTCAAACCCATTGCCTAACACATTTTCTATTCCCCTCAGAGATATGCACACTGCGTTCTGTGGTCGAGTCTTACTTTCTGCTCTTAGGAAAAGTTTTAGAAAGTTCCTCCTATATTTAGTGGGACAGGCTGCTGAGTCGACCTCAACCCCACCTCAAGCCTGTTGCCTGACCCATCTGCTGTTCCTCTCCGAGAAGTGTGTCCACACTTTGGGCTCGAAACGGATTGCCATGTGACCAGTAAGTTGTAAGGTTTCTGGATGAACGTGTTCTGTTACTGAACCAAGTGCAGCAAGTCAGTCGCTAAAAATATGCAAGTCTCAAATCGAGTCAAGTCAGTGTGCAATTTTTGCCGAGTTGTTATTACCATATACTAGCCTTACTTTGGAAGATATTAGATATCTTTTTGATATCATAATTCGGCCCCATTCTGCCACCCTCGGCCAAGTGTTTGTGAGGCCCCTGAACAAGCACAGAACTAGGCATGGCCATTGATTGCTGAACATTCCTTTCTCCACCCAGGCAGGCCGGACTCAGCCAGATCTCGCTTTAGGAGACCTCCCTAGATAAACACCTCATTACGGATGCACATTAATACAAAGAGCCCCCTGCCCCGAGCAAGTAACATGACGAGCTAGACGCTTAACTGTCAAGCACGTTGCATCTGCATACTGGCCATTCCTTTGTCGATTCGGACTTAATTCAATCCTGCTAAATTCTGACCTTTCAGAGACATTGTCTCGCACCCAAACCTCATTGTTCTCTCCCAAGTACAGACTAGCCTATGGTCATATTTTCCCTATAACCCCCCCGATTCCGAGACCTTCCTCGGATCGCTCTGAACTTCCATCCTGCCTTGCTGCCGCATCATCTGCCGAGCTTTTCCCTCAGTCTTCATCTGAGACTGCGCACTCATGGACCTCCGCAGTGATCTACCCTGGGCTTCGGACAGGTGTAGTATCACCCAATTCAACAATCCCTCTTAAAAATCCTCTATACTGCTACCATTTTTATTTTCTATAGTTACTTGTGTGAGTGTGTTGCATACACTGTTTGCCTGTATTTAATAAAATCACAGCTATTATTTCATATTTGGTGTGCTTCTTGACTTGGCCTGACCCCGTAGACGTTGGGTTTAAAGATTCCGCTGCGTTGCCCTGCCTCTCGTTTTGCTAACTTGTGCTCTGAGCTAATTTTCCCCACCAATAGTTGAGCACGTTTGGAGTCCCTCGCGGGGCCCCCAGTAAACACGGTAACAGAGTCAAGCCCAAGTTGAGTCACTGCGGTGACTTAAGTCTGACTTGAGTTCGAGTCAATTGACTTGAGTCTACATTACTGCTAATGCTCAAACCGCTACAGCACACTGGCTCTCCCCACTTCTCTAGCCCGTCTTAAATTAAAAATTGGCATACTCTGCTGGAAACCCACCAGTGCTTGGAACCCAAGACCTGACTCTGTCTACTCCTAAAGTGGTGGATAATGCTCATCAGGCCCAGTCTGTGCTTCTGCCATCTTAGCTTGGACCAAAAGTGTGAAAACACAGAGATGCTAAAGCACCCATTGACTTCCTCTCAGTCTCCCGCGTTCCCCTTTTTTTTGACCCCAACCGAGAAATCCAGCCCTGCGGATACACTCCCACTGCAGAATAAATCCTTGAATAGAGGGCCCCTCCAGATGAGGCAAGCATGAGGGGAGGTCACTGGAGATTGTGGTATTTGTTGCTGTAATTCTTGTAATTCTTTTGTCATCATTGTTCAGATCCAAACAATGGAATATTTTTGGGCAATTCCTGGCACCGGCTGTAAAATTTTATTCCCTCTTCAGTGGGTGTTTTAAAAAAATAAAAAATAAAACTAAGACAACCCTCTTCTCTTCCCCTCCTTTCTTTCCTTATTTTTTTGAGCCATAATGCTTAGTACGGTGTTTCTTAACCTTTTCTTTACCAGGGACTCCCTGCAAATATAATTATTTGCGGAGACCCCCAAGGTTTAACTCATGATTTAAATATTTAAATTTAGATTTAAATATTTGAATATTTTTAAATATTCAAATATCCAAATATGTATGTATGTTGACCTAAGTAGCTGATACAGAATTCCAGCCATTCTTTCCATCTTTATTTTGGTGCAGGTGGCGGTGCTGGGCATAAGATTAGATGAAACTGAACTCCCGCCTCCCAATGTTAAATGAAGGTATGGCTAGAGAGCAAGGGTGGGCCTCTTTGATGGCTCTAAAAGCCAATCTTCTTCGCTGGGACTACCTTGAGGATGGATGGGCTTCCAAAAACGGCAGTCTAAAAACAAAACAAAACACAACCCTATTAGAACTGACTGTAAGTCCTCCTCTAGTTTTGAAAAATGGGTATTTTCCATGTGAAGGTCCCTTGCAACTTATTTTAAAAGGTCATTCTAGAAATGTTCAAGAAAGCAAATTCTCCCTTTTTGTTGCTAGAGAAAGCCGTCATCAGGTAGGTGAGTGGGTGTGCTGGGTGCCACAAAAGTAACCTCGTAAAGTAAAGTAAAAAGTAACTCCCAAGTATTGTCTAAGGAAAGTCTACTCTCTGATTTAAGGAGTAGAAAATTTCTGAGACAGAAAGAAGAGCCCAATTAATTCACACTCAGCCACTCTCTCCATTAATCATTGTAATCAAATGTTGAAATATACAAAATATATAAATTAGAAGATTTTTACACAAGGCACGTGTGGTGGTTTCTTAAAAAAGTCTGGAAATCTGTACATCTCGTTCAACTTGCATCACAAAACATAGGGTGCTATTGACCCATGACTGTCATGACAGCTCAAGATTTCTTTCTTGGTCAGCCCAATCTGTCTGTGGTATTGGCCTTCCCGGATCGTCTTTAGACATTTGATGTTTTTGCCCAAGGTGACGCTTTTGATGGAAGGCAAGTATTTCAACATTGTTTTTGACAAAGACGTGGCTACACCTGTACCCGACAGGTTGAGTTCTTGCAAAGAACTGAGGCTGTAAAATACTTCTGCATCCAAAGACTTAACATTGGGATTGTTGGATAAATCAAGCACTTGGAGAGCAGGGAGGTCTTTGAAGGCATACGGCCAAATCTCTGAAAGGTCATAAATACCACTGAGGGACAAGTGGATTAAATCCTTCAGTCCGGAAAATGCCCCTTTCCCAATGGCTGAGATTGGGTTTCCATCAAGGTTTAAGTACCGGAGGGGTATTCCTTGAAGATGTGGGATGTTCTTCAACCTGTTTCCGGACAGGTTTAAGCTCTGGATGTTGGGGATGGCTTTGTCCTGGTGTCTTGAAACCAGGCTTATCAAGTTGTTGGAGAGATCAACGTTCAGCGGTTTCCGTTGACCTTTTGAGGAAAACACGTCCAGCGTGATTTCCAAGATGAGGTTGTTGCTCAAGTCGATCTCCCCCAGAGGTGACCTGGAGAAGCATTCCTCTGGAAGGGCAACCAAAGAGTTATGACTCAGATCCAATGATTCCAGATACCTGAGTCTTGAGAAGGTTGTGGAAACAATCTTTGAGATCTTGTTGTAGCTCAAGTCCAGGCTCACCAGGGTGGTATATCCAGGTCCCGTCAACATGGATTCATTGAGGGATTCCAGATGGTTTGAGGATAGATCCAAGTAGGTCGTATCCAGTGGGATGGGGACAGGCACAATATGAGATCCGAGACCACTGCAGTCCACCTTGGTCAGGCTGAAGCTGTCAAAGAGACCAAAACTCTCCACCTCACAGTGGCATCCTGGGAAGCAAATCTTGGAGGTCCCAATGCTGGGGAGAAGAAGCAGCAGGTTGAACCACACAGAGAGAGGCATCGCTGGGATCTGTAAAACGAACAGACGAATGGGAAGACCACGGTCAGAAAGAGCCACAGGCAGGGAAGGGATGTTGGGCTGGGCAGAAGTATATGAGAAATCATAGAATCATGGAATCATAGAGTTGGAAGAGACCCCGGGGCCATCGAGTCCAATCCCCTGCTATGCAGGAACACCCATCAAAGCATTCTCAACAGATGGCCATCCAGCCTCTGCTTAAAAACCTCCAAAGAAGGGAGACTCTACGACACTCGGAGGCAGTGTATTCCACTGCTGCACAGCTCTGACTGTCAGGAAGTGGAAAATGAAAAATGCTTTTATTGTATGCCACTCTGAGAGCTTTAGACAGAAGGTGGGATATAAATATTTATTTCTTTACTGAAATATTTATACCCTGCCCTATATCAAAAGCTCTCCGAGCAGCTTACAAATAGCATTAAAACATGTAAAGTCGAAGGCTTTCATAGCTGGAATCCATATGTTGTTGTGGGTTTTCCAGGCTTTCAGACTGTGTTCTGTTAGTATTTTCTTCTGATGTTTTGCCTGCATCTGTGCTGGCATCTTCAGAGGATCTGGTGGCATGGAAGTGAGACAGAGTATATATAATTGTGTAGTCCCCACGTGAGAGGAAACAATTTGCATATGTTACAGTTGGCCTGTGTGATGGCTTATTGTTAAATCCGATAGTCCCCAGGGATGTATTGTTAGTCAGGGGATATGCATAACAGTGTGTTAAGTACATTAGCATTTTCTTTTTCCGTGGTAGATTTCAACAGGAAAGAAGAAACTCAGGAAGTAAACAAAATTTGGCTACCAGTACTGAAGAACACTAAAATCAAGACTCAAAAATATGCCACTGAACACCACCCAGACTCTGGAGGTCCCTCTACAAGAAACAATACAATAGCTGGCCAATGTATTTAACGCACTGTTATGCATATCCCCTAACAACTCAACCTTGGGGGATATTCCATTTAACAATAGGCTATCACACAGGCCAACTTAACATATCCAAATTGCTCCCTCCCACCCGGGGACCACGCAGGTGTATGTACTCCGTCTCACTTCCATGCCACCAGGTCCTCTGAAGATGCCAGCCACAGATGCAGGCGAAACGTCAGGAGAAAGTACTAATAGAACACGGCCTCAAAGCCCAGAAAACCCACAACAATCTAAGCATTAAAACAGGCTAAACAGTTTAAAACAGTAAAATGATTTGTATAAGCAAAAAACATATGCCTAAATACCCTACAGGCATCAGATCCCGTCTGATCTTGGAAAGTAAGCAGGGTCAGCCCTGGTTAGTACTTGGATGAGAGACCGCCAATGAACACCAGATGCTGTGGGGCTGTATTTCAGAGGGGAGAACTGGCAAAATCACCTCTGAGTACTTCTTGCCTAAGAAAACCCTATGAAAATTTATGAGGTCACCATATGTCAAACGGTGACTTGAAAGCAAACACACACACACGAAGCAACATAGTGAGTTAAAAACAGATTTAAAAGCTTTTAAAGCTTTTAGAACTACGCAGAACAGTACTTGAGATTAATTAATGAGGCACAAAGGCCTTGGTGAACACCAAAGTTTCAACTTGGTGCCTCAATGACATGAGTATTGGTACCAGTTGGGCCTCCCAAGGGAGGGCACTCCGTAGTTGGATTGCGATGTCTGAAAGGCCCTCTCCCAGGTCCCAACACAGCGCACTGACCTCACTGGTGGAACATGGAAGAGGGCCCTAAAGCAGACTTTAATCCTTGGGCAGGCATTTCCTCAAGCAGCGAGGTCCCGGGCCATGGAGGGCTTTAAATGTCATCACAGGCACCTTGAATTCAGACCAGAAGCTTATTGGCAGCCAGTATAATTCTTTTAAGACTGGCATAATATGCTGCCTATATGACATTCCAGTCAGCACCCCAGCTGTTGAATTTTGCACCAGCTGCAACTTCCAAGGCCCTTTCTGCACAATATCATCATCCTGCCACGGCAACCGGTTGTTCCCGGTCCGGGAGCAGTGCTACCGCATGACATCGTTGCTGTCCAGCTGCTATCCTGTTCCCAAGCATTGCAAATCGGCCCTATTTCATTTCCAGAAAAAATCCATTAAGATCCTTGTCTAGCACCACAATCCCATCAGCTGGGTCAGTGTGGTTACCTAACAGCACTTGATAGCACTTCGTGTTGCTGCGGATCCACGAGTGGGTGGGGTGTGGGTGTGCCCAGGTTGTCCCTCCTATAGCTACTCCCATGGCGTGGCAAGTTTGGAATCTGTCTCCTCTCTGTGTTTATTTTAAATTTCTCCTTTGAGTTAAAATGTTTTATTTTTTTAAATACATTTTTTAGTGTTACAGCTATGTTTAAATATTTGAAGGGATGCCATGTAGAGGAAGGAGAGGGCGTGTTTTCTGCTGCTCCAGAGACCAGGACAAGGAGCAATGGATTCAAGCTGCAGGAAAGGAGATTCCACCTGAACCTCAGGAAGAACTTCCTGACGGTCAGGGCTGTCCGGTAGTGGAATAGGCTGCCTCGGAGTGTAGTGGAGTCTCCTTCCTTGGAGGTTTTTAAGCTGAGGCTGGATGACCATCTGTCGGGAGTGCTTTGAGGGTGTTCCTGCATGGCAGGGGGTTGGACTGGATGGCCCCTGGGGTCTCTTCCAACTCTACATTTCTATGATTCTATGATTCTATGAAAAATGCAATAGTGTACTGGCGTGTCACGATGTTACACTGCGGCTGCACTAGTACAGCTTGCAAACAAAACAACCCAATCAGGAGCTGTGGGGCAGGGAAAAAATTGGGGAAAGGGACAGGCCGATGACACTGGTAGTGCAGAGGTAACACTGGTGGCAATAATGCTATTCATCTGCTTAAGGCGAAAGGGTGTGATAGAAAGCGTTCCTAACCCAACACCGTCACAGAAATGACAATGCTGGGACAATCCTGTATTGAGGAATGGTGCGGAAAGGGCCCGAGCCTTCTTCAAGGGCAGCCCCACACAGAGCACATTACAGTAGTCTAAATAAACATAAATACATTAACAGCAAAACAAGCAGCTAAGCGTCTGCTGCCTCTTTCACTGCACCCCAAATCTGCTGCCTAATGCACTGTCTAGTTTGTAAAATTACGAGAAAAGAGAGGTATATACCTAAAGATTAGGAAGAACATCTCGACTGTAAGAGCTCTATGATTCTAATGGCATTATTGCTGGATCCAACAGAGGCTGTTCAAAATGGAACTAAATAGGGTCAGTGTTTCCTTGCACTCTCATGGCACTCATCCTTTCTCTCTGCCTGTCAAGACAGACAGTTAGATCCTTAGAGCTGCTGTTAGGACACCGCACCATTGTAGCAGACCGGCTCACCTGAGACTTGAAGCAACATGGTGCAAATTTACAGCGGCGGCAGTTTCGGAGAATGAATAGAAATGTACAGAAGCAGACATGCTGAGGAAGAGAGCTATTTGGAAAAAAAGAGAGGTGACAATAGGGATAAATTCTGCCGCGGCGGGAGAGGAGAAAGATCATTAAGCATTTCTATTTTTAAACAGGAAAGAGACCTTGGCAGCCCAACAGTGAATGAAGCTCTAGGAGATAAATCAAAACTTTTGAGCGATGTTGCTCTAATAGCGGCATCACTTTGCCAGTGATAGCAACCCTTTCAGGCAGCATTGCCTGCCATTCTCCACAAGTTTGCCCACTGTCTGTCATACTTTAATGAACTCCTGATTTATTTTTTTCCAGCACTGATTAATCTATTTATATTTGAGCCGGATGCATAGAATGCCTTCTGCTGCTGGCTTAAATTGGTGCAGAAGTGTGGCCCTCCAGGGCTTGTTGGTGACAGGACGACAGCTTCCGGCAGCCCTAGCCAGTCCAGGCCATGGCGAGGAACAGAGGCGGCTGAGGTCTGGCATAGTTTGGAGAGCCACACTGATTCCTGGCCTACATATGGGCAGAGATCTTTAGATTAAAGCAAGGGAGCATTGCTTTATGGCCCTGGAATTGTGCAGTGTACGCACAACAGCACCTCACTAATTTATTGTGATGTTGCACAACTGAATGCACAACCAAATGAACATGTGCACCCCATGTGCAATGCACAATAGAGTTGCTAAAGCAGGGGCTGCCTTGAGATGGGACAGATGACCATGGGTCATCTCCAAGTGGTAAACAAGGTTGCAAATTGTTGAATTTAGCAGTGGTGGGGAATCAGATCCAGGGAAGAGGAACACTCTGTGTGCAAATCTCAAGCTCAGCTAACAGACTAACACTTTTCTGCAATTCCCCCCACCTTTTTTTATTCTTGAATAACATTTTTATTGAACACAAACAACAGTAACAAAAATCCCCTAACAAACATATAATCTACACTCTAAAATAAAAAAATAACAACGCTAACAATATTAACCAATATGTGACACAACACAACACAGCGTAACAAAACATAACTTAAAATAATTTAAAATAAGTAGGGTCCCATCTTGCTGCAAACAGCCCATATTACTTGAACAGTAATATTAAACCCTTCTTTTTATACCATAACTAATGATTGTTGCTAATCATTTATCATTGTAAATATCTACTTACACATCTACTTACTTATTATCTACTGAATTAGTTTTCCAAATTAAATGATTAGTAATCTATTTTGTATTCTATATTAATTTCATTAATATAATATTATCTTATAACAATACCTAATCAACTAAATAATAGTACTGGTAATCAAATTAATAATAGCCATTCACATAAAAAGTAGAAAATGACCTTTTAAAGCAACAAACACAATGATCTATTACTTCTAAATTAACATTCCTCATGTAAAAATATAACTGTGGAATTTCAGATTTAAAAACCTATTATCATCAGATCATGTGCATTCTTCTTTAAGGCCATTTCCACACTAGTCTGTTATAGTGCGATGATTCCACTTTCAACATCCTCTGGAATCCTGGGGTTTGCAGTTTCGGGAGGGCCCCTCCCGAAACTGCAAACCCCAGGATTCCAGAGGATGTTGAAAGTGGAATCATCACGCTATAACAGTCTAGTGCAGAAATGTGATGTGAAATCAATTAACCATTTTCCTGCAGACACAAATTCATTTTAGGCTTTGCCTTTTAATCTGTATAGAAGATTGTCTATTACCACAATTCCCATCAGCCTGCTTAACTGTTGATCCATGCAGTTTCCAAAGCTTCATGCTCCAACCTGCAAAGATTCTCCAGGTTTAAGTTAGCCTTCTGCTTTCCTCCCAGTTGCTGTGGCACAAGGGCTCACCCTCCATACTTCTCTGTATCCATCTCCTGGCTAGAAGCAAATAGGCTAGATTAAATGTTTCTCAGCTTGTCTCCATAACCAGGGGAGAAGGAATAATCCCTTCATTTCACTTTGACCAGGGGACTTTCGACCACTTTTAGCTAAGATTTATTTCTTAAGTTCCAAACAGGAAAATATTCTCTCTCTCTGTTGGAATGACAAGCTGTGAGCCATTGTGGTTGGTACTTAATGCGCAATGCTCCATGACATCACTATGGGCTGCCCCTAGGTCTCAGCCCTGGGATGATCCTGAACTGGCACCTCTAACACAGTGTGTATTCACATATATGTGCAACATGCAGGCAGAGAGTACGACAGGGCTTTCCAAAGGGTGTGTCGTGACACATTGATGTGTCGGCTGTAGTATGTTGGTGTGTCGCCTCCCCAGCTGAAAAAGACCCCCCAAGCCTGGCCCGCTGCCATTGCTCTTGGTGGGTCCTCTCCCTGGCAAGAGCAATGGCAGTGGGTAAGGACTGGGTGGGAGGGGTCTGCCTTTCCCCCTGCCATCGCTCTCACTGAGGCTTTTCCTGGCAAGGGCAATGGCAGTAGGCCAGGATGAGGGGGGACTGCCTTTCCTCACCCTAGATATGCCTCTGGATGCCTCTGGTTTGCTAGTAAACCTGAATTACTGTGTTGTGAAATGATGCATGTTGAAAAAGTGTGTCACCAACACAAAAAGTTTGGAAAGCTCTGGAGTACAACTCTGTTTCTGCAACCTTTCATTGAATACAGCCATTTCCACACTGGAACTTTCTTCTAGAGGGGAACTGAAGCATGTGCAAGAGACCAACAGGGGCCCCTTCACACCGCCCAGTTAAGGCACTATGCTTCCTACCCTGTTATAGTGCTCTTATTCCACGTTCAACATCCTATGGAATCCTGGGGTCTGGAGTTTAGGGAGGGGCATCTGGAATTCTCAGCCCGAGAGCTCTTTGGCCTCAGGAAACTACAAACCCCAGAATTCCACAAGATGTTAAAAGTGGAATAAACTAGCACTATAAAAGCACAGTGTGGAAATGGCTTACATCTGCACTTTGAACTCAATTTGCAGTTATTGAAGTAAGCTGGAGATAAAGGGGGAAAGTGAGAGAGGGAGAGAAACTGGGACATTCTTAATAAGCTGTTGCAGTCTCTCCTAGATTGTGTGTTCTTCCTTTTACCGTTTTGGCCACACTCTGATGTTGCTGGGTGACACACACATCCTGGTTTTCATCTATGAATTGTTGGAGGGTGTCTAATATATTGCTTAAACATGTCCTTGGAGCAAGGATAACACTCTGGTGTGATTCAGCAATGGAGTATAATTTCCTTTCTGGCAGAGCAATAATTCACCATCTGCAACCCACTGGGGGGAATTTACGGCCAGAGCTGTCCAGAGGGGGAAGAGAGTTGTCAGTTGCGCCTTTCTTTCCCAAACTCCTCTCCCTCCCATGCCCAAGAATACTGAGTTAGATTTCTCTGCTTCATTTTGCAATAAAATGCTTGTTAGCTGACCTTTGTTTCACCCAGTTTTCTCTTGCGTTACAACACTCTTAATGGACTTCTGTATTTAACAACAACAGCAATTGCCCATCTTACACCACAGGATCTCAGGACAGTGCAACAATATATGAATAATATTAATATTTGCTACCCTGTGACATGAAATCTTAAGGCAAAACACAAACAAAACCCATTTAAAAGCTTAAAATGTAAAACAAGCAAAATAACATCAACAGGCCAAAAGTATATGAAGTGATGTAAGAGGTTAAAGCAAAGACGACTAATCTGAGGCTGTTGTACTTTGGACATATAATGAGACAGTGTAATTCACTGGAAAAGATGATAATGCTTGGTACTTTGGAAGGCAGTTGAGAAAGAGGAAGAACTCATGATAGGTGGATTGATTCAGTTAGGAAAGTCACCGCTGACCTGAGTTTACAAGACTTGAGCAGAGCTGTTGGTAACAGAGGCCATTTCCACACTAGACTGTTAATAGTGCAATGATTCCACTTTCAACATCCTGTGGACTCCTGGGGTTTGCAGTTTTGGGAGGGGCTGGCTGGCCCTTCCCAAAACTGCAAACCCGAGGATTCCAGAGGATGTTGAAAGTGGAATCATCGCGCTATAACAGGCTAGTGCAGAAATGGCCTCACAGGTGACATGATACCCATCTTGGTGGAGCCAAGTTGTTTTCTCTTGCTCCAGAGACTAGGAGATGAGCCAGTGGATTCAAACTGCAAGAAAAGAGATTCCACCTAAATACTAGGAAGAAATTAGTTACTTTAAAACTGTTTGGACTCTTTATCTTTGGAGATCTTTAGAAAGAGGTTGGATGAGCATCTTTCAGGATTCCTTTAGCGCAAGTATTCTTGCCTGGCAGATGGCCCCTGTGGTCCCTTCCAACTGGAAGGGTCTTTCCACACTACACTGTTACAGTGCCGTTATTCTACTTTCAACATGCTATAGAATCCTGGGGTTTGCAGTTTAGGGAGGGGCATTTATAATTCTCAGCCGGACAGCTCGTTGGCCTCAGGAAACTACAAACCCCAGAATTCTACATGATCTTGAAAATGAAGTAATAGTGCTATAACAGTGTAGTGCAGAAAGGCCCTAAGATTCAAAGTGGCTCACAATATGAGTTGCTCTTCCGCACCACTTAACACACTGTCTCTTTAAATCTCCTCCTCAGCTTTAAAAAAGAAAGCAGATTACAAGTTTTGGCCTGTAAGTTTCAAGAGGAACTCATGACAGGGGAGAAAAATGCAAAGAGCACACACACATGATCTGGCATCAGTTTCCTTCTAACTAGCTAACTGCACACTCCTGTCTCCTTGAAAGCTCTAATAGCAGGGCAGGGTGGAAAAAGGAACACAGAAATAAAACTCTACCAGAGACAGCCCAAGAGGCTATGTTTACATGAGGCGGAGAACTGGGAAGGCGAGCGAAATGAATTAAACCTGAAAAGCTGGCACTTTTCCACTGCAGGAAATTGGTTCTATACCAAACGTAAGCTTTTCAAATGTACCTTTTTTTTTTAAAAGGACCACCCGCTGTTTAAGACTTGTCTCTTTCCCTCCTTCTCTCTCTATCTCTTGGTTTTTTTAAAGCAGGTGCTGTGGGTTGATCTTGGAAGAGAGAACAGACGGTCAGGTTGAAACTAGACAGAATTTAGAAGGAGGCTGAATGACAATGAACCAACGGAAAGAGCTAGGCAAAGAAGATGACATGGCCAGCTTATCTCCCACCTGGAATCATAATCCAGATGTGGTTGGACTGCAGTTCCCATTGGCCTCACCCAGCATGGCAAACAGTGAGGAAGGTTGGGAATTGGAGTCCATCAACATCTGGAGGGCCTCCTCACCTGATGAAGTTACATTGGTCCCGAACCCCTCTTCTTGCCCTCGGTTTACCCCGTCATGTCCTGGATAACTTGCACTCCACAGACTTCATTCAGAGGTAAACAGCAGTGCTTATTTGTAGCAAAACAAGCAACACAATATACTTCATTCGAAGTTGCTGAGACTAAAGAATACATGGTGCTTATGGGTTATATGCCTTTCCATACAAATTTAGGCATGCAAAGCTGTGATTGGGGAGGATCATAAATCTCACATCCTCTCACCCTTCTAGCCGTTTCCCCAGACCTCCAGTTGTTTGCACATCTTTCCTCCTTGAAGCTGGAACAAGTTCCTGCCTTTTTATCTTTGAGCATTCCCAGTTCTCAAAATACCTTTGAATACTTTTGTTTTCCCCTATTATGGCACCACATTGTGCCCCGTGATTGGCAGGGTTTAATTGGCAAATAATATTCAATTGGTATCATATTAATTGGAGTTGATATAAATGATACTTGTGGTAACGGCAAGGTCATGCTGGAAGAGGCAAATTTCTGATTGCAAATGTGACATGGTAAGAAAGGTCAGCCCCATCTACCTCTAGGCAAGAGATCCAGTCAGTCAGTCGCGTAGGAACATAGGGGCTGGGGAGGCGATTTGCCCCAGGCGGCAATGTTTCTGGGGCATCCCGGCCTGCAGCCACGCCCCCGTACACCCCAGCCATGGCTTGGCCATGCCCACGCGTGCCCGGGCCACACCCCACATGCCACAGCCATGCCCCCGCACCCCACAGCCACACCCTACACGGTGGCCACGCCCCTCATACCGTAGCCCCACCCCTCTCCATACACTCCGAGCTCCACCACTGCAGTCAGTTCAGGGCAATAGCATGGCCACCCTGAATACAATAGGCATGAGAAATATCTAACTGGACTCTCAGAGATGAAATAGGGAAGTTCTCACCAAATTGTGATTGACTTAACCCTGGTCCCTGTGCACCTAGACATTTTTCTATTGTTTTCCCACCTCTCTACAATTTTCAGCTATTATCCCCTTGCCACTCAAACACAAAACCCATTGACTCTGTCTGGACTTCATTGTTTGTGCTGCAGTTCCTATTGTCTGCTTAGCTGGGAGCGTGAATCACAATCATACCCTTGGGACATTTTTCAGGTACAAATACCCCTGATTTTAGGCTGTCCAGTGCCTCTTGACATTCCAAATGCCACTCTGTCATCCGATTCCTGAACAAGAACTGTCCTTTGGTTCCTGCCTAAGCCACGTTGCTGCTTTCTCCACTTCCTCTGGACTGGTAAATATCGCCTGAGTCCCTCAAGATCCTCTATCCCACTTTCCTTCCTTCTCTTCAGTTACTCCTTGTGAGTGTGTGAGTGTTTGAGCTTTTGCGTGCTTGTGTGAATCTTGTCAATAAAACACATTTTTAGCATGCATTTTATTTCTTGGCTGGTTCTTTTTCCTGTGTGAACCCATAAGCACTGGTAGGCAAGGTCTCGCTAAAGCTGCCCCCCTCTCGCAAGCTCCCTATTTTTGAGCTAATCATTCCCCACTTTTGAACAGAGGTACTGGCATCATGAGTTGGCCCTCGTGGCGCCCGCAGCTTGGAGTAACACCCTCTCCGATCTTCTCCCCCTTGATCGAATACATTGTAGCGGTCAGCAATAAAGCAATTAAGCATTTGATATCCTGAAATACACTAACAAGCTTCAAAGAGATACATAGTTGCAACCAACAAATTGGCACTTAATACTTCGTGGAGCTCTAGCTGACTCTAGCAATGCCTAGGGTAGCTAATGTGTTCTAATACACATACAGCAAATACTTGTGAAAGGAGCCGTGCATCCTGACAATCTCCTTGGATTCAGCCCCAGCCAGAACTTCCCCCCAGGCTTTGTTGCCTATAAATTCAAAACAAAGCCAGAGGGACACAAATACCTGGAAAATCACAAGTTTGTCTCAGCTTTGCTGTCAGACGCTCGGAAGTGGAGTGATGATAAACAGCTCGGCTGAAAGGACACACAGTGCCTGAACTTCCTGGTTGAAAACTGAGCTTGGATCTGTTCCTTTTTGTGTGTGTGTGTGAGAACTCCCAGAAAGCCTCAGGCTGCTGGAACTGTAGAGTTTCTAAGCTGCGGTTACGATATCCCTCTTCTATTTCCATTCCACAGCCTGCTCCCTGTCAGAAGAATTTTGAACCGTATGATGCAACAGGATGAAGCAAGGGGAAGAAAGCAGAGAAATGCTAGCGGACATAGGAAAATACAGTTTAGGGTAGGCCTTTGCAAGTTATTTTGACTCTGATGAAATGCTCCAGTCATTATCGACCTCATTATTGTACATACAACGGCTTTCTCTCTCAGCAACTGTCATTTTAAACCGACAGAAATGAGAAGTTGGACCATATGCCCAGTCGTATTACAGACTGGAGGATGCAACACCACCACCGTGAACCTCTTAAGCTAATCCAGGCTGTCCGAGTTACACTTTGCAAAGAGTATTCCTTGCTCTTTTGGGGTGTGTGGGCAGAGAACTCTTGCAGCCACACCTTGGAAAATTCCCAAGACTACTCAGTCATAGAATCATAGAGTTGGAAGGGACCCCAGGGGCCATCCAGTCCAACCTCATTCTGCCATGCAGGAATATACAAGCAAAGCACTCCCAACAGATGGCCATCCAGCCTCTGTTTAAAAATCTCCAAAGAAGGAAACTCTGCCACACTCTGAGGCAGCAGTGCATTCCACTGTTGAACTGCTCTTACAATCAGGAAGTTCTTCCTAATGTTTAGAAGGAATCTCTTTTTCCTGAAGTTTGAAACCATTGCTCCATGTCCTAGTCTCTGGAACAGCAGAAAACAATCTTTCCATGTGACACCCATTCAAATATTTAAACATGGCTATCATATCACCCCTTAACCTTTTCTTCTCTAGGCTAAACATCCCCAGCTCCCTAAGCCGCTCCTCATAAGATTACATGGTTTCCAGGCCTTCTACTATTTTGGTTGCCCTCCTCTGGAAACTACAGCTCCCAGATTGCCTGCCAGCGGTATGGCCTGTGCTCAGCCTCGTTGCTTTCTAGCAGAGCTTGGAATCACTAATCTTTTGTGCTATAGTTCCCCAAATTCCCTCTTCCAGTGTGACAAATGGCCATGTTGACTGGAGCCCTCTGGGAGGTGTCACCCAAAAAAATGCAATATGGCCACTTCTGGTGTGACCTCCACACACTGCACGAGGCATCACTCCTATTATAGTCAATGGGCACACGCCCACACTATGGACATTGCATCCATTGACTATAATGGGATGCAACGCTGGTGCTTTTGTTTTACAGAGGCTTCCTGGAATGCAACCCTTCCATGTACAGTGGGCTCATTGTAATGCCTCCAAGCTCCACCAGAAAGCAACAGTAAAGGCTCAAACAAACAGCAAGCAAATGGTGCAATTTGATAAAAAGAGTTATGCTCCACTATCGCTCTCCCAATTGTCCCAGAAGCCTGTGGGGCTCTCTGTTTCCTGACAGCCCTGATCAAGGAGTGACAGAGCCAAGCTCAGCAGGAAAATGCTCCAAGGCCGAGAACATGCAGCCCTTTGGATGATGCTGAAATGCAACTCCCAGCATCCCTTATCATTGAGGCTAGGCTAGCTAGGACTGATGGGAGTTGTAGTCCAATGACATCTGGATGGCCTCATTCATTATTCCTACCCAAGCCTAAACCCAATGGTTAGTCTCAAATAGGGAGATCTACTAAAGCAACAGCAATTTGTTAAGTCCACGCTTGTATACCTTTCATTGATTCAATTTGTCTACTCTGTTAGGAAATTAGTAACTGGATTTCAACCTGAAAGGTGGAATAATGATGATGATGATGATGATAATAATAATAATAATAAGTCTCATTTTTTAAAAAAACAACCCACAGAACTGAAACTGATCATATTGCTTGGTTTAATGTGACAGTCCATTTCAAGATGTTGTTGTTCTGTGCCTTCAAGTCAACTCCAGCTTATGGCGACACTAAAGCGATCCCATCCTGGAATTCGCTTTGCCAGATTCCTACGAAAGAGACTTGCCATTGCCCTCCTCTGAGGCTGAAACAGTGTGTCTTGTTTAAGGTCACCCAGTGGGTTACCATGAATAAATGGGGCTTCAGGTCCTGGACCATTTCCGCACTACAGTGTTAAAGTGCTGCTATTCCACTATCAACCTCCTATGGAATTCTGGGGTTTGTAGTTTAGGGAGGGGCTCTCTGGCTGGCTCTAAAGGCCCCTCCCTAAACTGCAAACGCCAGGATTCCATAGGAGGTTGAAACTAGAATCGTAGCACTATAATAGCGTGGTGCGGAAATGGCTGTAGTTTCAGAGTCAGACGTGGATTCTTGGAAAGCAGGATTTGGGCCCTGGTCAGCCCTGGACACTTTGGACAAATTAACTCGCCCTTAGCCTTGGACAAAAGCACAAATGCCTGGAAAATCACGAGTTTGCCTGAGCTTTGCTGTCAGACG
Source organism: Iguana delicatissima (assembly GCA_948472985.1). Lineage (NCBI taxonomy): Eukaryota > Metazoa > Chordata > Lepidosauria > Squamata > Iguanidae > Iguana > Iguana delicatissima. Next base: position 334,731 of record CAOKZL010000937.1, on the reverse strand, counting down.
CTTGGAAGTGGAGTGAGGATGAACGGCTTGGCTGAAAGGACAGGCAGTGCCTGAATTTCCTTGCTGAAAACTGAGCTTGGATCTCTTCCTTTTGGGTGTGTGTGTGAGAACTCCCAGAAAGCTTTGGGCCGCTGGAGCTGGAGAGTTTCTAAGCTGCGGTTGCAATGTCCCTCTTCTGTTTCCATCCCGCAGCCTTTTCTCTGTCGGAAAGATTTTGAACCGTTATGACGCAACGGGATGAAGCAAGGGAAAGAAAAGAGAGAAACGCTGGTGGATACGGGAAAATACGGTTTAGGGGAGGCCTTTGCAAGTTTTTGACTCTGCAAGCTGAAATGCTCCAGTCGTTACCAACCCCATTACTGCACATACAACAGCTTTCTCTCAGCAAACGTCGTTTTAAACCAACAGAGGTGAGAAGCTGGACCATATGCCCTGTCATGTTGTAGACTGGAGGCTGCAACAACACCAGCAGGAACCTCTTAAGCTAATGAACGCTGTCCGAGTTACACTTTGCAAAGAGTATTCCTTGCTCTTTGGGGTGTGTGGGTGGAGAACTCTTGCAGCCACACCTTGGAAAATTCATTTGTAGTTTACTGTGGCCAAAGAACTCTCTGGATGAGAATTCTAACAGCACCTCCCTAAACTGCAAACCCCAGGATTCCACAGGATGATGAAAGGGGAATAATACCACTATGACAGTGTAGGGCGGAAATGGCCTACTACACCAAGCTGGCTGCTTCTTTAAGGATGAAAAGTCTTTTTTTTTTTTTTTGCAGAGTGCAAGCTCACGCTAGTTGCCTTAGGTACAGACCTGTATAAACCAAGATTGTATCCTATACTGAGCCAAAACCCAACCGCACACAGGCGTACATGCCCCTCCTGCGGCTGTGTAGCGTAGGAGGAATCTGTCATAAAAAGACAAAGCAGATCCGAAGAGATGTCTCTTGACCACAAGTTATCTTATCTTATTGTGGAGGAACCTTTGATAAGATGCCAAGAGAGGAACTCAGCAGCTCCTCGGGGGAGAAACTGAGAAACCACCACATGAGAAAAGCAAGAGCGTTGGAAAGGCACCGTAGAAAATACGTTGCCGCTATGTTCCTGCCAGTTTGCTTTGGGGGCCTGGCTGGACTTCAAGGAGGAAGTCCATTGCTGCAAAGGATCAATGCCAGAGAAAATTTGGGGTAGGGAAAGGGTTAAAGGAGGCCCGGTCAACTGGGAGAGATAGATCCCTCAAGGTTAACCCCCTTCAACATAAACCCCACCAGAACCTGATTTTATACCCCTAAGTGTTATGGGAGGCAGCTTCACTTTTCCATCCTCTCTAAGCCATTTTAGACCCAGAATAAATAAGCCTGTTCATTCCAACAGAAGTAAGTTGGATGCTGACTCTTTTTCTAACAGGAAGTTGATCCAGAACTTTTTGCGGAAGGGATGGACCGGAGGCCCCATTTGGTGCCCAGGCTGGACTTTCCTCACCTGTGAATTAACTGCAACTCTTCCTGGCGATCTGTCCCTTCCAAATGTAACTAGTACCTTTTGAATGGGGTCATTGTGCCTGTGTTATGTGGCTTCAAGTCATCTGTCAACTTATGGTGACCCCATGGATGTCTTAGGGTTTTCTTAGGCTAGGAATAGTCAGAGGTGGTTTTGCCAGTTCCATCCTGAAATATAGCCCACAGCACTTGGTATTTGTTGTTGGTCACCCATCCTAATACTAAGCAGATTGGACCTAGCTCAGCTTCTAAGATTCTGCGTTCAGGGGAAATTGAGGATGGGAGCCTTCTGAAGGTTAGCTGTGACACTGTATTGGTCAGGAGACTTAAAGGGCTGTCAGAGATAAGAGGGTGCAGGTTTGTTCTCTGCTGGTCCAGAGGGTGGGACCAGAGGGGAAAAGAGATTCCACCTGAACCTCAGGAAGAACTTCCTGACGGTCAGAGCTGTCCGGCAGTGGAATCTGCTGCCTGAAAGTGTGGTGGAGTCTCCTTCTTTGGAGGTTTTTAGGCAGAGGCTGGATGGCCATCTGTTGAGAGTGCTTTGATGTGGGTTCCTGCATGGGAGGGGGTTGGACTGGATAGCCCCTGTGGTCTCTTCCAACTCTATGATTCTATGATTTTAGCAATGGAACCAGTTGACTAGAGAGGTCGTGGGGTCTCCTTCTCTGGACCTTTTCAAAAAGAGGCTGGGCAGCTATCTGCTGGGGATGTTCTAGCTGGATTTCCTGCATTGAGCAGGACTTGATGGCCCATGGGACCCTTTCTAAACTACAAACAGTTGAAACACCTAGACAGGTCTCCTGAGTGGGAATCCCCCATCCTTTAAATAATGTTGAACTGCACCTCCCAGCATCCTTCACCATTTACTATGACAGTTACGGCTCTTGGAAGTTGCAATCCAACAGCATCTAGACAGCTGTACAATTCCCGACTGTAAGCAGGATAAGAGAAGGTTAAGAAGCGATGTGTTAGCCATGTTTAAATATCTGACCAGATGGGGCAAGCTTGTTTTCTGCTGTGGCAGAGCATAGGACATGGAGCAATCGATTCAAAATACAGGTAAAGAGATTCCACCTAAGCATCAGGACGTAAGAGCAAGTTTGCCAGCGGAATATGCTGCTTGGGAGGATAGCGGCGTTTACTTCTTGGGAGGTTTTTAAGCAGAGGCTGGATGACCATTTATTGGGATTGCTTTGATTGTATATTCTTGCATGGTGGGGGTTGGACTGAATGGCCCTTGTGGTCTCTTCCAATTCTATGGTTCTCTGATTTTATGAAAAAAGAAAAACTAGTGCTCAGAAAAGTTCACCTCGTGGACTGTAACTCCCAGAATGGGAGGCTGGAGGGCTCTGGGAGCTGTAGTCCAAAACAGGAACTTGTCCAAGCTCAGAGAAAAAGCAGCAGCATAATTGTAAACAGGCATACTGAGACCTGTGCCTCACTTTAGTCAGTGGGACTTACTTTTGTGCAAGTCTCTTTAAAAAATCTGTCATTCTTCACAAGCCAATACTTGCTTCCCTATAGAAACCTCTGCCGTCATTTTTTTTCCAAAAAAATCTTGCCTAAAGTTTATCTTTTTCACCCTATTTCTTTTCTGAAGGCTAAGGGCTCCAACATGTAGTTGAGTTCATCAAAAACTTGGCAAGGTATTGCCTGTGAGAGAAACCAGCAATGCAAAACCCCAAAGCCAGTCCTCAGTTCTCCACGGTTGCCTCTCCCCAGCTTGAAACCCAAGAGAATATTGCAACGGATGGTGTAAAAAGGAATAGTTGTCTCTGGAAAGTGTGTGAGAGCCGCTCCCGCTGCGCTGCATGCTAGCTGGCTGGCTCCTCCAACCGACTTCTTCAGGAGGCGGGAGAAGGAAAAGCAAGAGATTCAGCTTAGGGAGAGAGGAGAAAGTCTCACATCTCAGGGGAAAGCAGTTACCTTTTCAGAAACTCACTGTGAAATGCAAACTCCAGCCATTTCCGCACTAGACTGTTATAGCGCCATTATTCCACTTTCAACATCCTATGGAATCTTGGGGTTTGCAGTTTAGGGAGGGGCCGGCTGGCTAGGATGTTGAAAGTGGAATAATAGCACTATGACAGTCTAGTGCAGAAATGGCTTCCATCTGAGACCTGCACTGCTTCATTTTTAATATAAAATATTCATACCCTGTTGTATATAAGAAGATCCCAGGATATGATACGTTCTTGCAAAAAATTGCCACAGCTTTAAGAAATATTTTTGCCTGGTTTCTGCATTGACTGGAGGCTGGTTTCTGAATGTGAAGAGCTCAGAAGTTACTTTTTGAAAGTAATTAGGCACTTATAGTATCATAAGTAGTTACCACCCTAGATATAATTTCTTACATCTTGACTAAGCAGCAGTTGTAAATATAGAACAGTTACCTAGATCTTTTGCGTGTGCATGCCTTCCAAGTTGCCTATTGACTTACGGTGACCCCATGCATTGCATAGGGTTTTCTTAGGCAAGGAATACTCAGAGGAGGTTTTGCCTGTGCTCTCATCTGAAATATAACTTATAGCATCTGGTATTTGTTGGTGGTCTCCCATCCAAGTACTGACCAGGGCTGACCTGGCTTAGCTTCCAAGATCAGATGGGATCAAGTGCCTTCAGCGTATTTAGGCCCTTTCATCAATAACTGTTCCATATTTACAATGGCTACTTTGGCCATTTCTGCTCTACACTGTGTAGTGCTATTATTCCACTTTCAACATCCTATGGAATGCTGGGGTTTGGAGTTGAGGGAGGGGCACTTAGAATTCTCAGCCAGAGAGCGCTTTGGCCTCAGTAAACTACAAACCCCAGAATTCCACAGGACGTCAAATGGGGAATAATAGCACCAGCACAGTGTAGTGCAGAAAGGCTCTCGTACAAATACTTTGAAGGCGGCTTGCTGCTTTCTCAACATACGCAGCAACTGTCCAGATTAATCCTGTGTCGTTCCACTTTTTCAACTGCTTTTAATATGTCAGTTTTCCTCCTGTCCTTCCAATATCCTCCTTCGTCCTCAGATTATTTCAGTTGCTGCAAAATGAGCTCAGAGTGCAATACAATTAACTTATAACTATTTCCCAGATCTCCCAGAAGGCTCAAGCAAAAATAAACTGCAGCGGCTTCTCTTAGCTTGTGTGTTCTTCTCCATTACAAAATTTTGTCATCTCGGCCACACCCTGATGTTGCTTAGCCACACACGTTCTGGTTTTCATCTGTGAAACATTGGGGGAATGTGTCTAAAGTCCGTAAGACAGCAGTAGCTCTATCTCATTTCTAGGTGGAGTAGACACAACCCTTTCTTTTGTCACTGTTGGTTTTTACCCCTTGATGACAACACACCATTAGAGCTCCAAACTCAGCTGAAAATTTCTAAGCTGTAAGGAAAAGGAGAAGGGTTGAGTGACTTTGGTTAAACCAAACAAACCAACAAGCTGGAGCTTCCTTCTGACTAAAACATGACTAAGTAGCTGTTCATGATTTTTCCTGTCTGGTTTAAAAGTTGGCCAGAATTATTACTTCTTTCTTCCCCTTGCATTCATGGAAACAGAGAGTTGGAAGAGACGACAACGGCCATTGAGTTACAACCCCCTGCCATGCAGGAACAAACACTCAAAGCACCCCCAGCAGATGGCCATCCAGCCTCTGCTTAAAAACCTCCAAAGAAGGAGACTCCACCACGCTCCAAGGCAGCACATTCCACTGCTGAACAGCTCTGACCATCAGGAAGTTCTTCTTGATATTTAGGTGAAATCTCTTTCCCTGTAGTTTGAATCCATTGCCCCGTGTCCTAGTTTCTGGAGCAGCAGAAAACAAGCTTGCTCGTTTCACCCTGCTTTCTCTAACGGTCCTCCAGCTGGAACCTTTTTGCAAGCACATAGGGCTTTGCTGGCACTGTACAGTCAGCCTTTCACATTTGCTAGGGTTAGGGGCGCAGGACCCCTGTAAAAGTGGAAAAACAAATGCAAATCAAAATGTGTGTGTCTGTGGGAATAAGGAGGAAGCATCGTGGCCCTATACTTCTTCCATCTCCTCCTTAGGGTGTGTGTGGGAGGGCATCAGGGTTTGTGGGGCTGAGAAATTGGGCTGCAACCCGTTCTTAGAACATTTCCGGCCGGCCCCTCCCAGAACTGCAAACCCCAGGATTCCATAGGAGGTTGAATGTGGAATCATCGCGCTATAAGAGTGTCATGCGGAAATGGCCTTAGCTGGCCAGACAGTTGCTGGTGGAGGAGGACCAGAGGTGGGTTTTAAATGGCTGCCTGGCTGGATCAGGGCCCTGGAGGGGGAAAGGTTCCCTTGGAAAAGAAATGCCTGCGGTGGGGAGGTCAGGGGTTTGACGATCTCACAAATCATCAAAAGTCAAACCTGCAAATGTGGCAAGCTGACTGTACTCCTTTTTTAAAAATTATTTTTCTCTCTCTGTATCCATACATATTCTCCATATCCATACATACACAAACATTCCTTTAAGGGAGACCAGCAGCACTTATCTGCTTACTTGGAAGTAAAGCTACTTTTTCTTTAGACAGGCTTTTGGCCTGTTAGCCAGCAGTCTGATTCTGGCATTGCTTGTTTTAACATGCTGTATTAGGCCTGCTGTGTTCAATCAGTTCTTTCCCCCCACCTCCAGTTGTTTTTGCTTGTTTTTATTTGCTTTGTATATTATTATTCATTTTAATGTGGTCGCTTTTATTGTCAGGTGGCTTGGATGCCGTACAAGAAGAAAGTATACAGTCTAAATAAAGAAGTCTGATTCTTTTCAACATACAGCTCTGAAACTTCCCCCCTTTTTTTTCATACTCTTAGAAGCTCTTAGAACTTCACAGCCAGTGTGGCCAGGGAATTCTGGGAAATGTAGTTCAAGAAATTATCCTTCCCACGCTATAGGATTTTCCTGCCTCCCACTGCAAAGCGTCTTGGGTTGGACCTGCTATGATTTATTCTTGTACCAAAAGCAGGATATTCTTAAACTGAGGAGGCAAAATTGAGGCTTTCCAAAGGTTGAAGAACTACCATTCCCATTGTCCCCCACCATGGGTCGGGATGGTTGGGGTTATAGGAACTGGTTGAACAACATCTGGGGGGGCTGACATTCCCCAGCTGTTTTCTAAAATCTATAGCAACTTTCGTTAACCTGGCTCCCACCAAAGGGGCTGCGATCACATAGGGTTGCCAGATCTCAGGGACTGGCCTGGAATCTCCACTGTTTGTCTTTCATCTCTAGGCAGGAGACATGGTGCAAATTCTCCAGTTTTGGTGGGTCAGGCTTTGAGGAAGAAGAAAGAGCAAACCTCTAACTCACCTAGCAGAAGAGCAGCTTGCATTAACAAATCTTCCTTGATTTGTTGGTGAAATGTGCAAAGACCCGTGAGGGAGGATATTTATGGTTGTTTGCTCATTTTATATTAAAATATTTATTATTGTTGTTGAGTGCCTCCAAGTCACTTCCGACTTACGATGACCCTAAGGCAGGGCTTTCCAAACGGTGTGTTGCGACACGTCAGTGTGTCACCTGAAGTGTGTAGGTGTCTTGCCTACAATCTTGGAAATGTATATTATTATTTATAAAGCACATGTTTTTAAAAATATATTAAAGGTTTTCATGAGATATGTTGTGTCTCCATACATTTTGTTATTACAATTTATATATATGCCGGTATCTCTTATACGGGGTTTGTTTAACCTCTGGTTTGCTAGTAAAACTGAATTACCATGTTGCAAAATGATGCATGTCTAAAAAGTGTGTCACCAACATGAACAATTTGGAAAGCTCTGCCCTAAGGTGAACCTATCACAGGGTTTCCTGGGGCTGAGAGGGTGTGATGTGCCCAAGGTCACCCAGTGTGTTTCTATGGGCAAGCAGAGAATTGAACCCTGGTTTCCAGGCTTGTAGTCAAACACTCAAACCACTATACATGCCAGCTCTAAACTATTTATACCCTACCCAATATCAAAAAGATCTCAAGGTACCTAGGCATTTAATCTCTCAGTCTCCTCCTTCCCTCTCAGTTGTTCCAGAATCAGGGCTCACCCTCTGCTCTGCTCAGCATCCACTTTCTGGCTGGGAGCAAGGAGGCTAGACTAAATACTAGGTAAGTAAGAAGGAATAATCTTTTCATTTCACCTTGATCGAGGAACTGTCTCTTAGCTAAGATTTCTCTCTTAGGCCATTTCCGCAGTACGCTGTAATAGTGCTATTATTCCATTTTCAGCATCCTTTGGAATTCTGAGGTTTGCAGTTTACTGAGGCCCAAGAGCTCTCTGGCTGGGAATTCTGAAGGCCTCTCCCTAAACTGCAAACCCCTGGATTCCATAAGATGTTGAAAGTGGAATAATAGCACCATAACAGTGTAGTGCAGAAATGACCTCAATGTTCGAACTGGAAAATATGTTCTTCCTCTCTTTCTTCATGTGTGTTTCAGTTACAAGCTGTGAAGAACTGTGGTTGGTACTTAAAGTACCACAATTAATGAGGTTGGTAGAGGTTGTCCCTAGCTGTCAGGTTTTAGCCCAAGAAACCTTAGGGATCCTGAACTGGCAATCATAATCACAGCACCTATCATCCCCAACAGCCAGGGAGGTTGATTGCCTGAGTTGATGGAGTGGTAGCCTGCCACATTCTGAAGCGTGGCAGTTTGGGGAAGGCTACTCTAGAGCAGTAATTCACAACCTTTGGTGCCAAAAATGTTTGAGAATTAAATTCCCAGAAGTCCTAGCTAGCACGGTCAATGGTCCAGCATTTTAAGAAGTTGAATTCCCAGGCCTTCTGTACTATAGTATCCTAATTATGGAATATATTCCCTACTCTTGGAGGCCTGATTCACACCAACACGAATGTCATTTCTAGCTCTAAGCCGGAAATTTGTCCGAACTGGAAAATACGTTCTTTTTGACAAAGACTTTGGAGTCGCTTTAATTACATCCACATCTGCACATGTGCAGCAGTAATTTGGAATCACTTCAAACTCCTTTAACTGTTTCCTTTCAACTTGTCACATTAACATGTTTTAACTCTATTTAAATCCCCCCCTTGCTGGTTGAAATTGTTTCATACTGTTAAAATGGATTTTACAATATGTTTTTCCAAAATCCTCAGAGACAGGTCAGGATATAATATACTATAATATAAATATAAATGTAATAACAATATAAAACATCTGCTGAGCCAAACATTGAGAACCATTGCTTGAAAACATTATCCGCTTTCTTGATTTAAGCAAACCCAGAGTTGTGGGGGGGAAAAACCCCTACTTTTTGGGATAGACTACAAATCCCAGGCAACTGCAGTCAAGAAATCAGAAGACTAGGGCCATTTCTGCACTAGATGTTTATAGTGCTATTATTCCACTTGCAACATCCTATGGAATTCTGGGGTCTGCAGTTTCAGGAGGGGCTCGCTGGCCCCTCCCAAAACTGCAAACCCCAGGATTCCATAGGATGTTGAAAGTGGAATAATAGCGCTGTGAATGTCTCGTGCGGAAATGGCTTAGGACTTGGAAGGGCAGCTATGAAGGAACTAGACCAGATCCTGAAAGGTAAAGATATATCATTGAATATCAAGGTCAGGATTGTCCATGCCATTGTATTCCAGTTTCTGTGTAGGAAGGAAGGAAGTGAAGGAAACGTATAGGAAGAAAATCAACTCATTTGAAATGTGGTGGTGGAAGAGTTCTATGGATACCCTGAATTGCTAAAAAGACAAATAAATGGGTCCAAGATGACAAAACTGAGGCTGTTGTACTTTGGACACATCATGAGAAAATGTGACACAAGAGAAAAGACAATAATGGTTTGTAAGGTAAAAGGCAGTAGGAAAAGAGGAAGACGACGACCATTTCCGCACTAGGCTGTTATAGTGCTATTATTCCACTTTCAACATCCTCTGAGATCCTGGGGTTTGCAGTTTAGGGAGGCCCCCAGGATTCCATAGGATGTTGAAAGTAGAATAATAGCACTATAACAGTCTAGTGTGGAAATGGCCCACATTACAGGTGGATAGACTCAGGACATTTCTGCACTACACTCTTATAGCGCGATTATTCCACTTTCAACATCCTATGGAATCCTGGCTGGCCCCTCCCTAAACTGCAAACCCCAGGATTCCATAGGATGTCCCTCAATCAAGGAAGACATGTCCCTGAATCTGCAAGACCTGAGCAGGACAGTTGATGACATGGTGACTTGGAGATCCCTTATCCATAATCAAAGTTGATTTGATGTCAGTTAACAACAAACAAGTCCCAGAATTCGCCAGCTAGGATGGCCATCAGCCTTGCTGTTGGGAGGAGATTCTGGGAGCTGTAGTCCAAAAAAATAACACCCTCATGAAAAGTCTACTCAACATTGCATGGAAGCAGTGTTCTTCCCGACAGCTTCAGTCCAGGCAATGGACATGCCCAGGCTCATTTCGGAAACGTAACCTTTTAACCTCCTGCAAGCTTCATTTTTTTTTCCAAAGCAGGGAATTTCCCCGTCTGTCTCATCTGGAGTCTTTGTAATCCTCAGGCACTGATCAGGGACATTTTGACAAGAAAGATCCCAGAAACCACCGCCTCCTCCTCTCATGCACCTTTTCCTGGAGATCTTTTGTCTGTTTGGGAAGAGATGATTACAAGGAGGAGGAGAGACAGAGTGAGAAAGAAGGAAAGAAAGAAAGAAAGAAGGAAAGAAGGAAGGAAAGAAAGGAAGGAAGGAAGGAAGGAAGGAAGGAAGGAAGGAAGGAAGGAAGGGATGGACAAAAGAAGGGAGAGTGAAAATAAGAAGGTGGCGATGTGGAGGAATGAAAACAGAGTTGGAGCAACCCCTCTGAAAAGTGAAGGCTCGGTACTGGAGGCGGGCATTGGTGTGCCAGCTGCTGATCATATTACTTGCAGCCGTGGCAGTTCCTAGCACACAACTGCACACACACAGACACAGAATCACAGTCCTTAAGCAGGCGGGGAAAAGAAGTCTGGTGGGGAAAGAGAGAAAGGATTACATTCAAGCTGTTTGCAGGAGGAAATGAAGGCCTTTGAGTGCATCGCATACAGGGAAGCCTTGCATTTTTCATGGAAATTATCCTCAGTGGAGCACCCAGCAGGAGAACCTGTCTTGCCTGCCTGATCAGGGCAAACCGGCTCATACTTTCACAAACACTCCTTCATTCAAGCCAACGCGATTCTTGGTTGCATCAATAGGAATATGGTGTCTAGATCGAGGGAGGTAGTGGTACCACTCTCTTCTGCATTGGTTAGGTTTCATTTGGAATCCTGTGTCCAGTTCTGGGCACCTCAATTCAAGAAGGACATGGTCAAGCTGGAGCAAGTCCAGAGGAGGGCGACCAAAATGGTGAAGGGTCTGGAAGCCATGAAGCCCTATGAAGAATGCCTTAGGGAGCTGGGTATGTTTAGTCTGCAGAAGAGAAGGTTAAGAGGGGACATGACAGCCATGTTTAAATTTTTGAAGGGATGTCATGTCAAGAGGGGAGTGGGCTTGTTCTCTACCACTCCAGAGACTAGGACAAGGAGCAGTGGATTCAAGCTGCAGGAAAGGAGATTCCACCTGAACCTCAGGAAGAACTTCCTGATGGTCAGAGCTGTCCAGCAGTGGAATCTGCTGCCTCAGTTTCCTTCTTTGGAGGTTTTTAAGGAGAGGCTGGATGGCCATCTGTTGGGAATGTTTTGATGGGTGTTCCTGCATAGCAGGGGGTCGGACTGGATGGCCCCTGGGGTCTCTTCTAACTCTATGATTCTATGATTCATTTCTCCAATGGCAGGGTGAAACAGGTCCTCAATTCAACCAGATGTTTTGGAGGAACACAGGTTCCAGAAGCCTCAGCTGGAATGGTCAACGGCCAGGGATTCTGGGAGCTAGAGTCTAAAAACATCTGGAGGCACAGAAATTGAGAGCAGGCAGGGATGAACAACAGTGTTCTCCGGCTGTTACTGGCCTTTAGCTTCCAGCAGCCTTAGCCAGCATGGCCAATGGTGAAGGATTCTGGGAGTTGAAGTCCCAAACATCTGGAATAGAGAGATACAATTTGTGGAAATTTTGAAACCATGGAAATGGTAATTTTTTTGGGGAAAGTGGAATAATACAGTATTAGTGCCCCTTATAGACCGAAAGTTACTTTTCTAGGTCAGGAAAGGAAAATTAATGATGTATAACTTGGTTTGGCATCAAGTGATCATGTATGATACACTTATTAAAGTATAGCTTAGTTAGAAAATGATTACAAATTGAGTTTACTGTTTTCAATTTAATTTTTTGTTACTAAGATTCTGAACTATTAGGAACCTTTTTGGTTATGGCATTTTATGAGGAGCAGGCAATCCGCAGCCCCCGCTGATAAAAAACAGAAGAAATTATCCACATTAGTAAAGCAAATTAAATTATTTTATCTCCTTTAATCCTTTCTAGTGCCAGGCAGAAACACACAACCTCACAAAAAGAACTGAGAAAAGGAAACCATAACCATGAACTGAAATGCTATAAAATACTGTATGTAGGTGTACCTAAAAGCCTACCTGCCACATACTTGTACAAGTATATGTGTGTGTATGTATGTGTGTGTGTATATAAAATATATATACAATATATATATTTTTATATAAAATGTTTATGACATATATAAGTTCACAAATATTTTATTTATCATTTCAACATAAAAATATTCCATAATCATTTTTTTCAATTTTTCTGTGGCAGGGGGAACACTTTCAGAGAAAGGCAGGAAAAAAAATCTGAATTTTTCCATTACTCCCAGGCCTTATCTCTAATTTGGAGGGCCCAAGGCTGAGAATCATTGATTTACAACACATGCTTTTTGCATGCAAAATTTACCAGGTTCAACTCTCTGCATTCCCAGACAGGAGCTAAAAAACTGCCTGTTCTGAAAGTCCAGGGAGATGCTGCCTGTTTTCCTTAATCTGGAGCCAGGACTACAACTCCCATCATCTAAGAGTGGAAGTTGCAGCCTGACACAATCCAAAGAGCACCAGGTAAGAGGAGGTGGACAAAGGTAGATCAAACCTGTTTCTGCTGCTTCTAATCCTAAAAAAAAGGACTATAAAACTGCAAATTGAGGGCACTATTCTTGAATTCCACTCCCCCTGTTTGTTGTGCTAGATTGTTACTTAAGAAGGTAAGAAAAGCCAGGGGAAATACAACCACACCATCCCACTAATGTTCCCCAGGGACAGCCTTTCGGCAGCATACTGCCCCAGAAGACATAGCCACCCTGATCAATAGTCATCAATAGTCTTTTCCAGTCTCATTATAAAGCCATCCATGCTGGAAGCCGTCACTACATCCTGGGGCAGTGAGTTCTTCAGTTTAAATAAGCACCTTTTATCCTTCCTCCACATCCCACTGTTCATCTTCAGTGGATGACCCCACTGGATTGTAATATTATAGGAGGAAAAGCAAGGTATGTGCCCACATACTCTAAAGGCACCAGATCCTGTCTGACTTTGGAAGCTAAGCAGGATCAGCCCTGGTTAGTACTGGAATGGGAGACTGCCAATGAATACCACATGCTGGAGGCCATGGCCATTTCTGCACTACACTATTACACTGCTATTATTCCACATTCAACAACCTGTGGATTTCTGGGGTTTATAGTTTACTGAGGCCCAAGAGCTCTCTGGCTGAGAATTCTCAATTCTCCTCCCTAAACTGCAAATCCCAGGATTCCATAGGATGTTGAAAGTGGAATAATAGCACTATAACAGTCTAGTGCGGAAATGGCCACAGTATTCCAAATATGGTTGTGCCACAAATTTGCAAAAGGACAGAACGATACAGGCAGCTCACTTTTGAAATACAGGGAGCCTTTCAAGTAAGGGAGTGTTCAAAAATGTGAACTCCTGTCTCTCGTAGTACAGACAGTTCATTCCTCGATTTCACAACTCCAACATCCCACTGTGCCAAGTGCTGAGAATGAGCATTGATCCTTGGCAGTTCTGCACACCAGCCGGCCCTCTGCCAAGCACCTGCAGTTGGCACAGCAAAATACTTCTGCAATGGTCCATTCAGACATACAAACCATTCCTGGATACCACAGCCAGAAAGCAAAGGGACACATATGAGCAAACCGGAGCATGCATATTGAGCCTGAACAGAGACTTGTTTCTGGATAGGCAAGGCTTGTTTCTATCTGTTACACATTCACAATTTATGTCAGCACGGGCAACTTGCAGTCCTGGGGCCACATGTGGCTTCCAAGCCGCTTTCCAAGCTGCCCTCCACTCCTTCATAAGCAGGGCCTTCTCAGCGGCTGCCCCAAGACTCTCAAACTCCCTTCCCAGGGAGGCCAGCAAGGCCCCCTCCTTCTTGTCCTTCCATCAGTAGGAAAAAAAAAAAAATTTATTCCAACAAGCTTTTAATACAGGAAGTTCTTAAAGAATGTGCTATGGGGTATTGTTTAAACTGAACTGTTTTTAATCACTTTTTATTCTTTTTAAATTGCATTTCATTCTCTTAATGAGAGATTTGAAACATTTAATACTGCAACTTATTTAATTCTATTTTAATGTTCAGTTTTTCTATGTTTTCAATCGTATTGTTCTTTTCAATGGTCAACCACTTTGAGTCCCAATTTTGAGAGGAAGGAAGGACACAAATAAATCATCACCATGATCAGCCCCGGACCATCCGTTTTCTGGCCAAAAAGAGAGAGAGAGAGAGAGAGAGAGAGAATTGCATCTCTCTTAAACCACCTGGAAAAGCAATTCACTTTTTAACTAGGGGCCTTTCTGCACTACATAATTATTGCACTATGATTCTACTTTAACTGTCATGGTTCTGTTCTATGGAATTATGGGATTTGCAGTTTAGGGATATTTATAATTCTCAGCCAGAGTGCTCCAGGACCTCCCAAGACTAAAAACTCCAGGATTCCATAGGAGGCAGCCATGATAGTTCAAGTGGAATCATAGTACAGTCATTATGTAGTGTGGAAAGGCCCTAGCTTGGAGGGTCCACCAGCACATGGTTTAATAGCAACAAAAACTGCTTTTCAAAACCATCAGTGGGCTTCCTGCCATTTTCATTCTTCTTCTTTTTGTGATTTGGCCGTCCGAGTGGCCCCTGGGGAATCCCAGGATGATCCAAGGATTGGCCCTGTCCCATCACAGGCACCCATCCCTGCTCGCTTTGAACTGCATGCTTTAAACATTATGGGGATGCAAACGGAAACAAAGAAACCACCACCTGAGAATCAGCCTTGGAAAGGTCAACCCACTGTGCCCATAATAAATGCATTAGTCTCCGATGTGTCCATTCTAAAATGTTTCTGACTGGAGCGTCCCAAATTTTGTTCCAGTTCTTTCTGATTTTATTTGCTGCTTGTTGTTGCTGGCCACCTTCAAGTCATTTCTGATTTACGGAGAACCTATCACAGGGTTTTCTTAGCAAGATTTGTTTAAGGGAGGGTTGCCTTTGCCTTCCTCTGAGGCTAAGAGAGTGTGACTTGACCAAGGTCCCCATCTCCCCAGTGGGTTCCCATGGCTGAGCAGGGATTCCAACCCTGGTCTCCAGAGTCGTAGCCCAATGCTGAAAATCCTCCACCGTGCTGGCTCTTTCTGATTGATAAGCTGACCTGGGGAGCTGTACAAAAAGTCTTGGATTGGGCCAGGAGCTGACAGGCGATAACTCTTGGATAAACAAAATGTGTCTGGATCTTCAAAATAAAACTGGAAGGAATGGCAACAGAGGCCATTTCTGCACTAGTCCCAGGATTCCATAGGATGTTGAATGTGGAATAATAGTACTATAACAGTCTATCACAGAAATGGCCAAATCTAGGACTTTCTTTCCAGTCTTTTCAATCTGGGTGCACATAGATTGCTTTCTCTTTAGCTCCTTGTTCAGCAGGTCAGACATTAAACAGAAACGCCCCCTCTGCTAACCCCAAACTTTGCAAAGCCCTAGAAAATATTGGAAGACTTTTATTCCAGCGAGGGGAAACACACATATGCTCTGGATTGCACAGACCTGCCATGTGCAATCTGCTAACTGGATGGCTCAGAAAATGACCCTTTAAAAGTTTGGAAGCACACACACACACAGCACACACAGAGAGGCTCAAATCACAGAGTCTCTGTCCCCCCCACTTTGCATAAATGGGTAACTGAAAAAAAATTATACCCCCAGGCAAAACCCTGTCTCCTTCTCCCACTTCCCCATCATCTGATGGGTTATTATCAGGGGGTGCAGCTATAGCTTTAGATAAGAATTCAACTCCTGTGAATGAAGTTTTCCTCCAGTCCCCAGATTTCTGGGTTTGTATTTAATTTAACTGCATTTAATTTAATTAATTTAAAACTTTGGCGGAGCATTTAGAAATACAGTTTGGGCGTCCAAAGGAAAGGAGCAGGCAAAGGTACCAAGGGCGTGTGAACATAGAAGAGTTCTAGGCATGAATGGTTTTTAAAGCTCTCACTCTGTGCAATGCTAGAAATTTGAGAAGGAGAGGAAAAATCATTGAGGGAAGCTGGAAGTTTCATTTTTATCCCCTGCCACACCTCTGGTTTCTATTAGGTGCTTCCAAGCCCAGATCCATCTGATAGTTCCAACTAGAGTAGACCCATTCAATCAATGGAATTTACACAGTTGTCACAAGAGAGGAAACGGGCTGCAGTTCGCTGACGCTTCTGTTGCCTTAAACCGCCACCGGACTTCTTTGTGCTTCAAGTTTTCAGCTCTGGACACCAAGAACAAGGCTGCCTCTTTGCAAATCGTTACACACGTGTCAGCCTCCCATCGACTGAAAAGGGCTTTACTCCAGTCGGGACTAAAAATCGGATTTAGGCGCAGGGAGGTGATGCCGATGTTTAGTGCAAACGGACGAAAAGAGGAAAGGAAAGAAGGACGCGAGCATCAGAACGCCTGGAAGGGTAGACACGTGTCATCCGAACGTCTGCAAGGGCGGATAGGGTATACACGAAATGAGACAGGGTGGCCCCCCCCCCGTGTTCTAGTCTTTCTTTTGCTCACAGAAAAAGAGAAGCCCCAACTGTTGTGTTTTTTTGGAGGGGGAGAGTTAGGTAAGACTTCGACAAAGCTCACCTTTGTGTGCGGATGCGTGGCCACGCGTGTCTCCTTCCCGCAGAAACCCCGCGGCTGGACTTAAAAGTTGGACAGGGCTGGGGTGTGTGTGTGGGGGGGGAATGAATGAAGTCTTGCCGCCACCACCCCACTGCCCCCAAAGCCAAGCCTTAATAATCTCGGCACGAAACCCCTTTGCGTTCACACGACTTCTCACCAACTCCAAACCCCGGGCAGGAGTCTTTTCTCCCGCACACAAAAAGCTCACCGAGGGAGGGAGAGCAGAGAGAGAAAAGGGGGGGTGGTAGGAAAGTTTGCAGCCCCCCCATCACTCACCTCCATTGGAGGGAGGGGAGATCTCCCCCGGCCTCTGGCCGCCTTCTCCCGCTCAGCAGGGCGAGGACCCCGTGGGAAGCGGCGATCCGGGGCGCTTGCGACGGAATGCCCTCCTCCTGGATGCGCGGGATCGGCGGGGCTGCCTTCTCTGTCTCTGCGCCTCCCGCCGTCGCGCCTGGGCTTCGGCTTTGCGGGTCCTCCGGCAGACAGACGGGATCTGTCCACACGCAGACACGCACGGAGCCCTCGCCTGGATCCCTGCACTGCTTTTCACCTCGCCTGGCTGCAGCCCCACGCACGCCTCTCCCTCCGCCCCCCGTTTAATGCGCCGCGAATCCCCTGCTTCGCTCCATCGCCGCCTCCTCCTCCTCCTTTGGCAAGGAAGGGCCTTGTCTCTCTGTGTGGGTCGGTGTGTGTGCGTGAGCGTGAGCGTGAGCGTGAGCGTGAGCGCAGACCGGCCGCCTCTCCAAATCGCACCCTCTCCTGTGTCCCTCCCTCCCTCCCTCTCCCGCGCCAGGGAGCGTCTCCAAAGTGCAGGGCGCCGTCGGAGGCGTGGGCGCCCGGCACCGCTGCTGCTGCCGTTGGGGAGGGACGGAGGAAAAGCAGGCCATGGCGCATCCGGCACAAACTGCACCTAGGGCACATCTGTCAAACACAAGGCCCACGGGCTGAATCTGGCCCGCCAGGACATTTCATGGGGCCCTCGCACCTCTCCTGCAGCTGCCCCAGAAAGAGGCACAGAGAGGGTCTGGGGAGCAGAAAGTGGCACATTTTGGATATGACTAGTGGGGCTCTGTCCTGGGGCCAGTGCTATTCAACATCTTCATCAATGACTTGGATGAAGGAGTAGAGAGCGTGCTGATCAAATCTGCAGATGACACCAAATTGGGGGGGGGGGGTTGCCAATACCCCAGAGGAGAGGATCAAAATTCAAAACGACCTTGACAGATTGGAGAGCTGGGCCAAAGCTAACAAAATGAATTTCAACAGAGAGAAATGTAAAGTTCTACACTTTGGCAGAAAAAAAATGAAAGTCACAGGTATAGGATGGGGGATGTGTGGCTGGATAAGAAGTACATGTGAAAGGGATCTAGGAGTCTTGGTGGACCACAAGCTGAACAGTGTAATGCAGCAGCCAAGAAAGCCAACACAATTCTTGGTTGCATCAATAGGAGTTTGGTGTCTAGATCAAGGCAGGTAATGGTACCACGCTATTCTGCGTTGGTTAGACCTTATTGGAATACTGTTTCCAGTTCTGGGCACCTACATTCAAGAAGGATGTTGACAAGCTGGAGCATGTCCAGAGGGGGGTGACCAAAATGGTGAAGGGTCTGGAAGCCATGCCCTATGAAGAGCAGCTTAGGGAGCTGAGGATGTTTAGTCTGCAGAAGAGAAGGTTAAGAGGGGACATGATAGCCATGTTGAAATATTTGAAGGGATGTCATGTTGAGGAGGGAGCGGGCTTGTTCTCTACTGCTCCAGAGACTAGGGAGCAATGGATTCAAGCTGCAGGAAAGGAGATTCCACCTGAACCTTAAGAAGAACTTCCTGATGGTCAGAGCTGTCTGGCAGTGGAATCTGCTGCCTCTATGGAGTGTGGTGGAATCTCCTCCTCCTTTGGAGGTTTTTAAGCAGAGGCTGGATGGCCATCTGTTGGGAATGCTCTGATGTGTGTTCCTGCATAGCAGGGGGTGGACCTGATGGTCCCGTGGTCTCTTCCAACTCTATGATTCTATGATATAGTCTTACAGATACAACCAGCCCTTTGAGGGTAACCATAATGCTGATGCAGCCCAAGATGAAATTGAGCTTGACACTCCTGACCTAGGGCAAGCGTGGAAGTTGTGCCTCCTATCTTCCTATCTCTATCCCCACCCCACTCCTACCTTCATGGCTTTTTTGTGCCCCCCTGGCATTGGCATCAGGGCACGCGCTCTACTTGCCCCAGCCTAGATATGCCTTTGAAAGCAAAGGGGGATCCCTTTGTGTGGTTTGACCACTCAAGAAAGCTGAAGCAGAAAGTGCAAAGGCAGGTGAACATTAGGAAACAAAAAATAATGAGCATAGAGGATTGACATAACCTCAAAGTGGGGGGTGAAGACACTGAAATAGTTGGAGGTTTTCCATACTTTGACTCAGTCATTAATCAGAATGGAGACTGCAGGCAAGAAATCGGAAGACAATTAGGACCTGGAAGGGCAGCTATGAAGGAACTAGAGAAGATTCTGAAGTGCAGGAATATAGTCAGCCCCCCACACTTGTGGGTTTGACTTTCATGGATTTATTTGCCAGTTTCTTCAACTCCTTCCCCTACCCCCATCCCAGGTGTTTCTTTTCTGGGGGAATCTTCCTTCTTAGCAGTTCCAGTCAGGCCTCACAGCCCTTTAAAAACCAACCTCTGGTGGTCCTCCTCCTCCTCCTCCAGCTGCTGCTTGGCCAAATCAGAATGGCTCACAGAAAAATTTTGCAGCATTACAAACCCTCTCGCAATGGTCCATCCATTTGCCCATCCAGAAGGATGTCGACAAGCTGGAACGTGTCCAGAGGAGGGTGATCAAAATGGTGAAGGGTCTGGAAGCCATGCCCTATGAAGAACGGCTTAGGGAGCTGGGTATGTTTAGTCTGCAGAAGAGAAGGTTAAGAGAGGACATGACAGCCATGTTTAAATATTTGAAGGGATGTCATGTTGAGGAGGAGGCAGGCTTGTTCTCTACCGGTCCATGACTAGGACAAGGAGCAATGGATTCAAGCTGCAGGAAAGGAGATTCCACCTGAACCTCAGGAAGAACTTCCTGACGGTCAGAGCTGTCTGGCAGTGGAATCTGCTGCCTCAATGGAGTGTGGTGGAGTCTTCTTCTCTGGAGATTTTTAAGCAGAAGCTGGATGGCCATCTGTTGGGAGTGCTTTGATGGGTGTTCCTGCATAGCAGGGGGTTGGACTCAATGGCCCCTGGGGTCTCTTCCAACTCTATGATTCTATGATTCTATGTCCCACATACCCATGGAAGGAAATGGGTGACAGAGAGGAAGTATAGGGCCTCCACGCTGACCCACCCCTCTTTCCCCTGCTTTTCCTGACCTGGTTTGAACCCTGGGTATCCATGCCCCATCATGCCTCAGCCCCCTTCCCACAGGCACACAGGCTCATTTTGATATTTGCGACTTTTCCACTTTTGCAAGAGTCCTGTGCCCCTAACCCTAGCAAATGTGGAGGGCCAACCGTACAACTGAACACTACTAAAGTTAGGATTGTACGTGCCATCCTATATCCAGTTTCTGTGTGTGGTTGTGAAAGCTGGATGGTGAAGAAAGCTGATAGGAAAAAAAATGTGAAATGAAATGTGGTGTCAGAGAAGAGTTCTATGGATACTCTGGAGTGCTAAAAAGACAGATGAATGCATCCTATCACAAGTCGAGCCTGAACTCTCTCTAGAAGCCAAGGTGACTAAACTGAGGCTGTTGTGCTTTGGCCATATCGTGAGAAGACATGACTCCCTAGAAAAGATAATGCTTAGCAAGGTAGAAGGCAGTCAGAAAAGAGGAAGACCCCATTACAAGTGGTTAGATTTGATCAAGGAAGCCACACTCCCGAGTCTGCAAGACCTGAGCAGATTGGTTGAAGACAGAGTGACCTGAGGGCTTCTCATCCATAGGATCACCATAAGTCGAAGTCAGCTTGAGGGCAGTTAGCAATAACAAACTGCATCTTTGCCTTCAAGTTGTTTCCCATTTATGGTGACTTTAAGGTGACTTTATTCAGGGTTTCTTGGCTTGACTCTTTCGGAGGAGTTTGCCATTACCTTCCTCTAAGGCTGAGAGATTGTGACCTGTCCAAAGTCACACAGACGGTCAAACCAGTATACCATTTTGGCTGTCCACCCATGTAGCTATGGAGTGCAAAATAAGGGCACTGCGCCCAAATAAGAATTTTGCCCCTGCATGAAATTTTCAGAGAATTATAGACACTCATTGATTCTGATGGGGTCACAGAAGCCATCAAAACCAACCCCCTGCCCTGTAGGAATATACAACTAAAGCACTCCTGAAAGATGTCCATCCAACTTCTGACTTCCAAAGCAGATTCCATTACCTTTCCAGGCAGCTGATTCCACTGTTGAGCAGCTCTTACAGTAAAAACAAAATTCTTCCTAATATTTTCCTGCAGTCTCCACATTTCTAGCTTTGCAGAAAGAGAGACACTGAAAACTTTCACACCTAGATCTCTTCCATTTGTTGTCTAAATTTTCCCTGGCTCACTTTGCAGGCCTTTTCCTTTGGGACCCCTAAACAGTATTTTGACATTTTTGGACTAAATATAAGCCAGCATGGTTAATGAGAGATAACCACTGGGGGTGGAGGTGCGATTGATTTTTGAAATTTATGATCTTGATAAAAATATCCACATTTTGTCAGGTCTGTGCGGCATGGCACGACATATGAAACTGATCTAGAGGTTTCAGTAGTCCAATCCAACCCCATTCTACCCATGCAGAAAGACACCATCAAAGCACTCCTGACAGTTGGCCGTCTAGCTCCTTTTTCAAAACCTCCAAAGGAGACTCCACCACACTCCCAGGCAGCGTATTCCATTGTCAAAATGCTCTTACTGTCAGGAAATTCTTCCCAGCATTTAGATAGAATCTCTTTTCCTGAAGTTTGGAGATGTTGTTCCATGTCCTAGTCTCTGGAGCAGCAGAAAACAAGCTTGCCCCATCCACAGGACTTCTCTTCAAATATTTAAACATGGCTATCATGTCCCCTCTAAACCTTCTCTTCTCCAGGCAAAACATACCTAGCTATCCTTAAGCTGCTCCTCACAGGGCGTGCTTTCTGGGCCTTTTACCAATTTGGTCACTGTTCTCTGGAACGTCACTCTACTGCCTGGAACTGGATGCAGTGTTCCAGGTGAGGTCTGACCAAAGCAGAACAAAATGATGGTATTACTTCCTTCAGCTTAGATGCTGTATTCCTTTTGATGTAGCCTGGAATCACATTGGTTTTTTTTAGCTGCTGCACCATACTGTTGACTGTTGAAAGTGTTTTAGTCTTCCAGGCTCTGCTTCAGGAGTGTTCAGCTGGGACTTGGGAAAACCCTTCTCTGATCTGTTATGGAACTCGCTAGTTGGCTACACACCAGTCACTAACTCTCTCTCTCCCTGCTTTCTTGATTGCTTAGCCTGACCTACCTTACAGGGTTGTTGGGAGGATAAAAACAGCATGGCTAACAGTGGCTATCCTGTCTCTTGGGATTCTGGGAATTGTAGTCCCCCAAAAGGATACAACCACCATACCTTGCCATTACCCCCAGTTAAGGAACTTCCTTCCACCAGAGATCTGGTTGCTTTCCCCATTCCCCACTGTCTCCTCCTTTTTATTTCAGGAAGCATTAGGGTTGCCTTAGGGTTGTCATAAGTTGGAAACAACTTGAAAGTACACAACAGCAACAATTTGATTTTTAATATGCTGTAGTGGATGGAGCTTTTAGTGTGTGTGTGTGTGTGTGTTGTGTTTCTATTTTATTACATTTTCAATCGGTTTTTACAATTGCTTTTAACTTGTATTTTAACTTTTCAAACAGAAATCTGGTTAAATTCTGGTTTAACTTCTGTGGGAATAATTTTGTTTGTTGTTTAGTTGTACTCTGCTTTTAAACAGCTGTAAGCTGTCCTGAGTCCTGTGCTGAGAGAAAGGTGTGATAATTATTAATTAAAGTAAATCAGTGAAAATGAAAATAGCTAGCATCGTCAGTGAATGTATATTAAAATAGAAGCAGTGGCAGCTACTGGGAAGCAGCAAAAGGCAAAGTGATGGAAGCATTCCTCGCTTGGTCGGATTGCAATTCCAAAATTCCCCCCAGCAATGCTGGGCTATGCTGTTGTAAACTTTCCAAGAACCATGTAAGGTAGATCAGGCTAACAGAGAGAGAATTATTGGGGAGGTCAGGATTTAAGCCTCCATTGATATATGCAAGTCACTGGGTAGTCTTGTGCCAATAATTCTTTCTCTCTCTCTGCTGCTGTTATGCCCTGGATAACTTGCCCTCCACAAACTTCACACAGGGTTAAACAGCAGTGCTTATTCATAGTAAATCTAGCAACACAGCACACTTCCTTTATAGTTGTTGAGACCAAAGCATACATGTTGGTTACAGGTTTTATACCTTCCATACAAATTTTGCTGCACAAAGCTATGATAGGAGAAGATCATAAATCTCACATCATCCTACCAGTGTAGACATTTTCCCAGACCCTCAATTGTTCCACCGCTTTCATCCTTGAGGCAGGACCAAGCTCATCATTCTTATCTTTGAGCATTGCCAGTTCTCATAACACCTTTCTGATACTTTCATTTTCCCTCTCTGATCTTCTCACCTTTGACCAGATACATTGTAGCACTGAGCAATAAAGCAACGAACCACTTGGTGCCTTGGAATAACTCAGCAAGCTTTAACTGGATACATAGTTGCAATCAACAATTGGCAATTGATAACTTTTATAGCATTCTAGCAGGCTCTAGCTTTGCTCAAGCTAGCAGATCTATTCTAACGTATATTTTAATACCCATCCAACAAATACACATGACAAGAGCCTCACATCCTGACAGTTTCTGTCTCTTTCTCTCTATCTCTTCGAGCCTCTCCTCCCTTCTGTGGTAGCCTGTCTATCTTCTGTCTATCTATCTAGTCTCTCCTCTCCCATATCTAAAGGTTGTTGTGTAAGGGTGTGGTGGTCTCTGAGCATATGCAGAATGCATCTTATCTCATGCCCAATCCATTGTTATATCACTGTTAACTTAATTTCTACCCCATCTTTACACCAAAACTGAAACTCAAGGAAGCACAACACATCCGACACTGAGGCAGAGCATTTGAAAAGTTACATTTTCAAGCCACAAATCCCACAATGCGCCAAACCTGGTCTGTTGCCCAAAAGAAGTTACTGTTCCGGAGAGCAGACAAAGAGACTCTTAGACCATCTCAAACAGTGTCACAATTTAGAATGGTGAGAAACAATTGAAAAACGTGTATGCAGAGTATGCTGAAAACAGTTTGTTGTTATTAACTGCAGTCAAGTTGACTTTGACATGGATGAGAAACCTCCAGCTCACCCTATCATCAACCGCCCTGCTCAGGTCTTGCAGATTCAGGGCTGTGTTTTCCTTGATTGAGTCTATCCATCCGGAATATGGTCTTCCTCTTTTCCTACTGCCTTCTACCTCACCAAGCATTATTGTCATGTCTTCTCATGCTATGGCTGAAGTACTGTTACCTTGTTTATTGGGGGTCCCGTGAGGGACACCAAAATGTGCTCAACTATAGGTGGGGAAAATTTGCTCTGAGCACTGCTTTAGCATCATGAGAGGCAGGGTAACTTAGCAGGATCTTGAACCCTATGTCTACGGGGTCAGGCCAGTCAAGAAGCAAACCGTTTGAAAGAATAAATGAGATCTTTATTAAAATACAGGCAAACAGTGTATGCAACACATTCACTCAGATAACTATAGGAAATAACGGTGGGAGTGGGGCAGAGGGATTTTTCCAGAGGGAGAGTTGAATTGGGTGATACGAGACCTATCCTGAAGTCCGGAAGAATAGAGAGCTGTGCTGGGGTTCGATGTAGCTCAGCATGTGGAGCTGAGGGGAGGCTCGCCAAGCAAAGCGGCAGCAAGGCGATCTGGAACTCGGGAGCGATCCGAGGAGGGTCTCGGAATCAAGGGTTTTTATAGGGAGAAGTGTGACTGCAGGCTACGCTGTACTCGGTGAGAACAGTGGATTTCGGGTGCGAGACAAAGCCTTGGAAAGGTCAAAATTTAACATGATTGAGTTAGGTCCGAATTGACAAAGGAGCAGCCAGTATGCAAATGCGCCTGCTCGGGGGCAGGGAGTCCTTTGTAGGTGGCGCACATACATAATAGGGTGTTTTGCCGGGAGGTCTCCTGAAGCGGCGATCCAGCTATTTCTGGCTGGCCTGTATTGTTTAGGAATATTGCAGCAATCAGCCGCTGAGCCTAGTTTCGTGCTTGTCTGGGGGGCTCACAAACATGTGGAGAGGGACGGTGGAAGGAAGCCGAATCATTGATATCAAAAGGATATCTTTATGCTATCGCCAAGGCAGCCTGGAAGTTGCAGTAACAGTACGACAGCCTCAGTTTAGTCATCTTGGCTTCTAGGGAGCGTTCAGGCTTGATTTGCTCCAGGACCCATTTATTTGTCTGTTTAGCAGTCCAGGGTATCTGTAGAACTCTTCTCCAGCACCACGCTTTGAATGAGTTGATTTTCTTCTGATCAGCTTTCTTCCCCGTCCAGCTTTCACAGCCATACCTAGAAACTGGAAACACAAAGTCATGGACAATCCTAATTTTAGTGTTCAATGATATATCCTAACACACACTTTAGGATCTTGTCTAGTTCCTTCATAGCTGCCCTTCCAAGTCCTAGTCTTCTGATTTCTTGACTGCACTCTCCATTCCGATTAATGACTGAGCCAAGGCATAAAAAATCTTGAACTGTTTCAATGGCTTCATTGTGTACTTTAAAGGTTATGTATGTCAACTGTGGTCATTATTTTTGTTTTCTTAAAGTTCAGCTGCAAATCTGTCTTTGCACTTTCTGAAACAGTAAGTTAGCTTAAAAGTTAGCTTAAAACAGAAACACAAAACTAACCCAGCTCTGTGTTGCCCCCTTGGTAAACCCTGTCCCGGGGTCTACAGCTCTGATATAAAATTAATCTAACCCACCAGAGAGGCCACCTGGATGGGCACGGAGGCAACAACGGTCGTGCAATCGAAAGAACCAGGTCAGGCCAGTAAACTCCCCAGTCACGTAGCCAACAGGAGACCTCAAGCTGTGCCAACCCATGGTGGACAAAAGGTCCTCAGCCTTTAAGGAGCCAGCTTGAAGAGATAAAGAGTTTTCCCACAAACTTGGGCACTGGAAGCAATAAAATCTTCTCAGGCAAAATCCATCTACATAAATTCACACTACAACCAAAAGCGGAGGAAGATCCTGATACTTGGATAACACCTTGTTATCTTCCAATATCAAAGAAGGTGCCGGTGTGAAGTTATTTTCTGTTGCTGTCCCCTTTGTTCTCCCCGGGAGAGGATTTGCCCTCAAGGTAAATTTTTCCTACAAGTAGTCCCTGTTTTTGACTAGTTCTTTGGATACCTCCCGGTCATACCAACTGACTGTCCCCCCTCCTGATAGCCGTGTGATCCCCTCAGCGTCTCTCCTCTGAGCTCCTTTTCTTTTGCTGTTTTCTGGAACAAGGACTTCAGGAAAAGGTGCAATATCACTCAAACCACGAATCCTTCAACAATCCCTTTATCTTATTTCCACTCTTTATTTCTTTTTAGCCCTTGGATGTGTGTGTGAGTGTTTGCATTGATGAGTGCTACTACTGTTTAATAAAGTCATTCCTTGGACCTTTTTGTGTGATTTCTGACTGGGCCTGACTCCTTAAAAACTGGGTAAAAGATCTTGCTAAGTTACCCTGCCTCTCGCATTGCTATTGCTTGTGCTCCATTGAGCTTACTTTCCCCACCACTTGGCGCATATCGCGGTGTCCCTCTGGGACCCCCCAATTTTCAGGGTAACATCTGATCATTGGGTGCCCAGAGTTTATTATTTATTACCATATTAATAATTTGTGGATTTATGTTGTCAGGGAGGCTTGGATTTGGGAAGGATGGAGAGGAAAGGAATCTGATTTTCAGCAGATGGATGCAGAGAAAGGAACAGCTGGTGGGGAGAAATGCCAAGGGAGGAGTGGTTGAGTCTCAGCTTTTTTCTCCAAAGGGATCCCAGTGACAGCTTGGAAAGGGCAGAAAGGTCTCCTTGGGAGTTGGGCTCCTGGTAGGACAAAACAAAGCTTCAGTTTGATTGGCTTTAATGGGATTCTTCTGCACACTTCTAGCCCTGCTCCCACTATGATTTTGGAATAGTGATAGGAGCAGGGCGAGAAGTGTGCAGAAAAGATCTGTAGCCCCACAGCTACATTTAGCCCCACAGCTGCTGATTTTTTCAAAACTCCCTCCTCTACCTTAAATGCTTAGGGCTGGAAGATGGGCAGAATGGACCCTGAGCATGTACAGAGTGGAGCCTGTCGCATTGCCTATGCATCACAACATCTGGGATTGTGGGCTAAGTTTGAGGTTAAGGGAAAAAAGTTACTTTACTGGACTACAAATTTCAGCATGATCAGTGGGATTCTGAGAGTTTAAATCTTAATAAAGTAACTTTTCTGAGCTCTGGCCTAAGGTGCGATGCCATTTCAAAATGAGACCATGCGGTCTTCTCACAAATGTGGGGGGGGGATTAGGGGGTTGCTTTTCAAATTGCTCGGCAGAAGCGGCAGTTCAAAGATATGAACCACAATGCTCTGATTTCTTATCTCCATTGACTTTTGTTTTATTAAGGGGGTCCTGTATTTTGGAGATAGGGTTGAGTGCCTTAGACAGTTCAGACTAAAATCCAGATTGAATTCAACACTCTACAAGCCACCACAGCCACTTGCTTGGATGCTCTGGCCATCTATGCAAATTCACCCACAAGCCATCTTCCAGCAGGAGCTCTCAACCTGTCTGCCAGAAAAAGTTTCATTTTCGGATAACAGTTTCTAGAATCTCCAGCCAGCATGACTATTGCTAGGAGCCAGAGCCCAAAAGAGTAACTTTTCCAGGCTTACCTGCTTCCTTCCCTCCCTCCCTCCCTGTACTTGATCAAATAACTGTCTTTGTTCTATGGTCCCTTGCCATACTCAATAATGGCTTGGAAATAATATACATTTTTGGACTACAAATCCCCAGAATGCTCCAGTCAGTATTCTTCCCACTGGACCCAGTAATGGTAGTATTGCTTTTTCCAATTCCACCGCTGCTTCTTACACGCAGAGCTGGGAAAGGAGAAAGGGCTACTTGATGGCCTGGATCCAGACTATCTGAAAGACTGTATCTCCTTATATAAGCCAGGAGGGGAGGGCTTTCTCTCAGTCCATTTCCGCACTAGCCTGTTATAGCGCTATGATTCCACTTTGAACATCCTATGGAATCCTGGGGTTTGCAGTTTTGGGAGGGCCGGCCGGCCCCTCCCAAAACTGCAAACCCCAGGATTCCATAGGATGTTCAAAGTGGAATCATAGCGCTATAGCTGGCTAGCGCGGAAATGGCCTCAGTCTCACCACTTTTGCAGGTGTGGTTGGTGAGGAAACAGAGAGAGCCTTCTCAGTGGCTGCTCCCAGACTGTGGAACTCCCTTCCACAGGAAGCCCGGTTGGTCCCTTCCTGGATCCTTTTTTCTGGCAGGTGGAGATGTTTTTATTTAAGTGGGCTTTTGAATCTTGGCCACCACAGTTGAGGAATGATACTGACAAGTTGGAAGGTGTCCAGAGGAGGGTGACCAAATTGTAGAAAGCTTCTATGCGGAGTGGCTGAGGGTGCTGGCTATGTTTAGCCTGGAGAAGAGAAAGTTAAGAGGGGACTGTTATCACCGTGAACTGGCCTGGCTTCGGAAGATGTTAGATATCGTTTGATATCATAATTCGGTCTCGTTTTGCCACCCTTGGCCAAGTGTTTGTGATGCCCCCAAACAAGCACAGAGCTAGGCATGGCCCTTAATTGCTGAACATTCCTTTCTCCACCTAGGCAAGCCAGGCTCAGCCAGATCTTGCTTTAGGAGACCCCCCTAGACAAACACCTCATCAACGATGCATGCTACTACAAAGAGCCCCCTGCCCCGCGCAAGTAACTTGACGAGCTAAATGCGTAACCGCCCAGGCGAGCTGCATCTGCATACTGGCCATTCCACTGTCGATTCAGACTTAATTCCATCATGTTAAATTCTGACCTTTCGGAGACATTGTCTCACGCCCAAACCTCATTGTTCTCTCCCAAGTCCAGACTAACCCATGGTCATGTTTTCCCTATAAAAACCCCCAGTTCTGAGAGCTTCCTCAGATTGCTCCCGAGTTCCAGATCGCCTTGCTGCTGTTTTGCCCGGCGAGCTCCCCTCAGCAAACTATGCTGAGCTTCTTCTCTCCATCTGCAATTTCTTCAGGACTACGAGAAAGGTGTCGTATCACCCATTTCCCCCAAAAAACTCTTATTTCTTATTTCCTAGTTAGCTGTGTGGTTGTGTTGTCTTAAGTGTTTGTCTGTTCTTAATAAAATATCGTTTTTGCTAGTTTAAAACTGTATGACTGCTTGACTGACCTGACCCCGTAGACACTGGGTTAAAGATTCCGCTGCGTTGCCCTGCCTCTCGTTTCCTAACTTGTGCTCTGAGCTAATTTTCCCCACCAATATTTGAGCACGTTTGGAGTCCCTCATGGGACTCCCAGTACACAGGGTAATAGGGACATGATAACCATGCTTAAATATTTGAAGGGATGTCATATGGAGGATGGAACAAGCCTCTTTTCTGCTGCTCCAGGGATTAGGACATGGAGCAGTAGCTTCAAACTTCAGGAAAAGAGGAAGAACTTCCTGATGGTAATGAGCAGTTTGTGTAATGCACTGCCTGGGAGTGTGGTGGAGTCTCCTTCTCTGGAGGTTTTTAACCAGAGGCTGGATGAACATCTGTCAGGAATCCTTTGACAGTGTTTTCCTGCATGACTATCATGTCACCTCTTAACTTTCTGTTCTCCACGCTAAACATCCTCAGCCCCTAAGCCCCCTCCTCATAAGGTAGGGTTTCCAGCTTACAAATTAAAACAAATAAAGTATAACAGAAGGTTACTATTAACCTATAATTAAACTATCAATAATGTTAAAGACAATGTAAAACATACCATTAAAATAATAATATACTTTTTTTTGAAAAACAGTACAATTCAAAGCAGTTAATCCTACTGTTAAAAGCCGTTTCTTTGAAATGTTCAGTTCTCAAAAGCCTGTTGGAATTTAAAAAAAAAAAAAGTAAGTCTTGGCCGACTGATAGAACTCTGTTCACTTTCTTGATTGCTGTATATATGATTTTCAGGGCATGGAAATGTTCTCTCTTTTTGGATAATTTCCAGAATTCCCTAGCACTTATGGCTATTGGTCATTTTCTCTGACTATAGTACAGTGCTGAATTACCACATTTGCTATGTGGTATAGGGCAGTGGTTCTTAACTTGGGATCTGGGGACCTCTGGGGACCCGTGGAGCCTTCACAGGGGATCTGTGAAGCTCTGCTGATGGACACCAACAGCAGAAGCAGCAATAGGGGATAGCAGGTTGTCCTCTGCAAGCCAAAGTTTACAGCTTTCCTATTAGAGTCTTTTATCAGCAGCCACAAGCAAAGTTTATAACAGCTTTTAGCCAGTTACCAGTCACTGTTTTTGCAATCCAAATCTGTAGCAAATTCAGCGTGACAGTCCAGTGGCAAAGTGTGTACATAAGGCAAAGGTCAGGGTTTCCAGATACACAAGCAAAGAATCTGAATATAGAATCATAGAATCATAGAAATGTAGAGTTGGAAGAGACCACAGGGGCCATCTAGTCCAACCCCATTTTGCCATGCAGGAACACCCTCAAAGCACTCCCGACAGATGGCCATCCAGCCTCTGCTTAAAAACCTCCAAGGAAGGAGACTCCACTCCACTCCACTGAGGCAGCCTATTCCACTGCCAGACAGCCCCGACTGTCAGGAAGTTCTTCCTCAGGTTTAGGCGCAATCTCCTTTCCTGCAGCTTGAATCCATTGCTCCTTGTCCTGGTCTCTGGAGCAGCAGAAAACAAGCCCACTCCCTTCTCTACATGGCATCCCTTCAAATATTTAAACATGGCTATCATGTTCCCTCTTAACCTTCTCTTCTGCAGACTAAACATACCCAGCTCTCTAAGTCTGTCCTCATAGGGCATGGCTTCCAGGCCTCTCACCATTTTGGTTGCCCTCCTCTGGACTTGCTCCAGCTTGACCAGGTCCTTCTTGAACTGGGGTGCCCAGAACTGGACACAATATTCAAGATGAGGTCTAACCAAAGCAGAGTAGAGTGGTACCAGTACCTCCCTCGATCTAGACGCCATACTCCTATTGATGCAGCCGAGAATTGCATTGGCTTTCTTGGTTGCCACATCACATTGCTGGCTCATGTTCAGCTTGTGGTCTATGAAGACTCCTAGATCCCTTTCACACGTACTGCTATCCAGCCACATGTCCTCCATCCTATATTTCTGTATTCCACTTTTTCTACCTAAGTGTAGGAGGTGACACTTCTCTCTGTTGAATTTCATTTTGTTAGCCTTGGCCCAGCTCCCCAATCCAGGTCATTTTGAATTTTGATCCAGTCCTCTGAACAGGAGACATGTTGCTTCCACTGATGAGATCAGTTGTCTGCAATGGCTTCTTCCCATCTCTTTCCCTGTTTATACAGGCTGACAGCCTTCTCCAAGTGTTTGCCTAATTGATGTGCCCTTACTATACAAATGCTCCGAGTCTCCTGGGCTCTCCCTTTTTCACCTATGTTGGCTGCAGTAAGCATTGCCCCGTTGCTGTCTTTGTGTTGTGGCCGTTTGGGATGGGGGCATGACATCCAGGATGAAAGGGACACAGTGGTAGGCATATGGGTACATCCAAACTGTGACTCTGGGGACGAGGGTCTGAATTCCTCCTCAGCCATGGAAACCCACTGGCTTGCCTCAAGCAAGTCACATTCTCTCACCCTCAGAGAACGGTAAAGGCAATAAATCTTGCCAAGAAAATGCCCCTGATGGGTTCACCTTAGGGTCACCATAAGTCAGCTTTCAAAGGGGAGAGATTAGAGGGCTGGGAAGAACCTCCTTCTGTCAGTAGCACTTTCTTATTGTGTGCCTTCAAGTCACATCTGAGTTATAGCAACCCTAAAATGAACCTATTACAGGGTTTCTTTGGCAAGATTTGTTCAAGATTTGTTTGCCTTCTTTTGAGACTGAGAGAATGTGACTTGCCAGAGGTCACCCACTGTCTGACTATGGAGACCATCCTAGCCTCCAGAAGCCTTTAATAAACAGAGAAATACTTGAAAATTTAAATTACTATTTGAATATTAAAATCTATATTTAAATATTTAAATCTCAAGTTAAATCTTGGGGTCCCCAGCATTTGCAGGGAGTCTCCAGCAAAAAAAAGGTTAAGAACCACCGGTCTAGGGCATTCTGGGAGGTGTTGCCCAAAATTAAGAGTTTTGCTAAGCCCTGCCTATTGGGCCACCATCACACAACAACCTGTAAGGAAACTAGGAACTTAAGCGTTCTGTAAGTGGTTGCAAGATGGAAGCAGTTCCAGGGAGCATTAGCAAAGCCCTGAAATGTCCTCCGTTGGTGGCAACAGCAGCAATTGCCATTTTGAGTTGCTATGCTAACTTAACTATTCTAAAAGTTTGCTTGTTCCTCTTCTTCAGTGTCTTAGGGTATCATTTGGTAATGTCTGCACCAGCAAATATTACTTTTCTGTTGCCATTGTTACGATGGCGTCTGCACTTCGCTGTGGCTTTGCTGCAGTTGCTCAGCTGATGCATAAGAAAATTACATTTGCAAAAATTACATTAGTCAGCTCAGGCTGTCGCAGTTCAACCCACCCTAATGACTTTTGCCCAGACATTTCTCAATCTGAGGCACACCCAAGTTTGAAGTTTACATTCTTTCTTTTCTCTCGCTGGGAAGCTGAATGAATGTGATTCAAAGAGCCAGATTCAACCGCCCATAACAACAGAGAGATGGGGAACCTGAAATTTATGGCCTGCTTTACAAAACCTGCTGCAGTCAGCTGAGACCTCCTTTGCAGCCCCTCCCTAAACTGCAAACCCCAGGATTCCATAGGATGTTGAAAGTGGAATAAAAGCACTATAACAGCCTAGTGCAGAAATGGCCTAGGAGACTAGGGTTTGAATTTCTGTTCAGCCATGGAAACCCATGGGGCGACCTTGGGCGAGTCACCCTTTCCCAGCCTTAGAGAAAAATGACCGCCGACCTCCTTGGAAGAAATCTTGCCAAGAAAACCCCAGGAGACGGTTGTCATTAGTCAGAGTCAACTTGACAGCAGAGAACAACAACACAGCCGCTGATAGAACGCATACTTTGAGGCATCCGGATATACATAATTTGAAAGCAGTGGACCTGCTGTGAAATGACCACAGTCACTTTATTTTGATCAGACACACCGGCTCCTCTTAATGGAACGGTCTCTCTTGGGAAGGAAGTTCCTGTCAACGCGGTGGCCGTCCTTTCGGCCCTCCGTTAAAACCTATTTATTTGCCCTGGCATTGCCAGCCATTGTGTTTTCACCTGGCTGGATACTCCTTCTTCTTGATTTTATTCTCCTCTTGTTGAATATGTTGTGTTGTTTTGCAAAAATATTGCAGAGTAGAGTTTAGATTTTTAGGTGCAATGCCATGAGATTCACTGAAGGTACAGACTATAAATTCTTGTGTAGAAATTCATGCTTAGGCCATTTCTGCACTACACTGTTATAAAGCTATTATTCCACTTTCAACATCCTGTGGAATTCTGAGGCTTGTAGTTTCCGGAGGCCAAAGGACTCTCTGGCTGAGAAGTCTAAAGGCTCCTCCATAAACTGCAAACCTCAGGATTCCATAGGGTGTTGAAAGTGGAATAATAGCACTATAACAGTCTAGTGTGGAAATGGCCTTCTAATTTTGTCTTTGTGTTGAGCCTGAGAAAGAAAGAAGCAGCCGGGTAAATTCTGAAAACCCCATTTTTCAGACCACTCCAAATCACTTCTCTTGTTTTCCTTTTCTCCCTCCATTATAATACCATCTCCTTAATCACTCCTTGTCCTTACTAAATTCTATGTGGATCTCAGCAACACCCCCAAGATAAAGTACTTTAAAATTCAATTTCCTGGGATAGATGAGGACCCTCTATGTGATGTGAGGTATGGGACCTGGGACGACCACCTGAATGCAAAGAAGACCCCCCCTCTCCAAGCTGCCTTTGCTACTTTTAAAATCTATTAACCTTGGAATGAACTGAATTGTTCTACTTTGATCTGTGCATGAATTAACAAGGATTCATATGGCTGTTCACTTTTATTAAATAATCAGCTGAGAAATATAAATACTGTTGGCTATTTCTCTTGTATAATTAATTAATTATTAATTAATTATTAGTTAATGATTTGATTCTAGAATCAAATTAATGCTGAACGCTCATCTTAAGTCAATTGGTTAAGGCATCCTATTGGTGTCTTATGTACGGATCAGTTCCTTTACCAAAGTAGTTGGTCGCCTTTATGAAGTGTGGAATGTTTGGATTAAGTGCAAGGTTCAAAAAAGTAGAGTAGTACATTTGTTGCTGTTGTGTGTGCAGGCACATGTGGAGACACATGTGCCTTTTTTTTGGACATTCCAGTTGCACTTTGAGTGCATGTTCAGCTGTGCAACATTGGCATTCAGCAGAAAGATGTTGTTACCCTGATTTCTGGGGTCCCTTGGGGGACACCTCAGTGTGCTCCACGTGATGGGGAATGGAAACTAGCCAGAGCATGAGCGATCGCAATACGAGAAGCAGGGTAACCTAGCGGGGTCTTTTTACCCAGTTTTTACGGGGTCAGGCCAAGCCAAAAACCAAACAAGAATGTCCAATAAATGATTTTATTGAAGGAAAGTCTCATGCAGCAACGCAATCACTCACACACTCACTCAAGACCTATTAAGAAACCAAAGAGAAGAAACTGCGTAGGGGAATATTGAAGGGGTGTAGCTGGGGTGATACTGCACCTTTGTCCTGAAGTCCTTGGTCCGGGAAAAACAGCGAAGAAGTGAGGCTCAGCACAGAGAGGGTTGAGGGGATCACTCATCAGACGGAGCAACGGTCTGCTGGAATAACAGGGGATGATCCAAAGAACTGCTCAAAAACTGAGACTATTTGTAGGGGAAAAAGTACCTGGAGGACTAATCCTTTCCCGGGGAGAACAATGGGTGTTTGAGCGATGGCGAAGCTCCACCATGGTAATTTCCTTTGTGTGATGGCATTGCAAGGTGTTGCTGAAGTCTCAGGATCTTTGGCTGTGTTAGTTTGTGGTGTGACTTCATGTAAATGGTTCTCGCCTGATGGAATATTTGCCCAACTTGGGGCAGACACGCTAATCCCCTCAAGTCGGCGTCTTGGGGCTGAGGACCCTTTGTTTATTGTGAGTTTGCACAGCTTGAGGTCTCCTGGGACTACGTGACTGGGGATTTTACTGGCCTGACCTGGTTTTCGATTGTTTGACCATTGCTACCTACGTGCCCATCCGGGTGACCTCTCAGGCACATTGAATCATATTTTAATATCAAAATTGTAGACCCTGGGATAGAGTTTTTCCAGTGGAGTAACAATGTGTACTGTGCTTAGATGCAAACTGTTACCCACTGCGCCTCGTGCATGGATGCGCCTTGTGTCTTGCTTATACAGTTGAATATATGCATTTTGCATTATAGAATCATGGACTCATAGAGCTGGAAGAGACCACAAGGACCGCCAAGTGTACTAACAAGGTAGTGTTGCATAACTATTTGCCCATGAAGTAGGAATGGGGGAAAAATGTTCTCTGTTATTTGTTTCCGAGTTGGAAAATGGTTTTCCAACAGTCAGGAAATCCTGTTGGGAAGGGAAAAAAAACAATGATGCCTTGAGGCCATTTTCTTTCAGTATTGAAATATTTACTTGTTTGTTTATTTATTTATTATAGTTATATGCTACCTTTCTCCCTGAGTGGCACCACTTCTAAGATATTTGAAAATATCCTAAAATGTTCAGAGGAATCCTGCTGTCCAGAGAAACACATGGCTTCTTTTGTGCTGACATCCTGTTTAGCACTTATAACATTGTAAAACTGGACTTACGGTTTCCTAAATTCAGGTTTGCAAGGAAAAAAGGGAGGTTTGTCTCCAAGATTTTAGAACAAGCCCAATGCATTTTGGCATATGTATCTATTTCAATAGCCTTCTTTAGAGGCTGCACGAAAACAAATACAAACAGAAATGTCAAATTAGAAATCAAAAGGACAATGCACAATTATGCCATAGCATCTACATGAAACATCATAACACCTTTCAATTTGCTTACAGTGCTTAAAGCCTATACATAACCAAAATGATATCAAGCAGCAGAAATGTCTGGATCTGAAAATCTCATTCCGTTTCCTGGACCGACAATAAGCTAGTGCAATGACTCTCAAAGTGTGGTCTGACATCCCAGGGGAGATGATGAGATGGATGCTCTAGGGGAGGTGCAGGAAAAGTCAGCATACAAATACTGCAAATGTGCTCAAGAGACGTACAAAAAAGGTCAACCTGCAAGTACAGCAAATGTGATAAAGAAAGGTGTACATGTGCATGTGCGTGCGTGCGCACTGTCGAGGATTGACTGGTCTCAGAAAAAGAGTGACACAAAGAGTCTTCCCCCATTATGTCTTCCTCTGACCCCAGACATTGCAAAAATTGGCTTCCCTTTTTATACGCTTTTCCCACTCACTAGCTTCTTGTTGCACTTGCTTCTCCAAACATTGTGCCATTGGTGCAGCAGGCATGTGCCCTTTAGAGACCATGAGGGTAGGAAGGAGGGAAGTGGGAGGGAAGTGAAGAGAGAAAGCAGAGAGTGTGAGAGCTCGGTGTTAAGATGGAGGTGTCTCCAGCATGAGGAACCTGGAGAGAGAAAGAGGAAAAGAGAGGTGTAGAATAGGACATGGGATGCAATGTGGAGCCAGAGGGATGCGACATCCTCACATAGATGTAAAGGGTGTCAAAGGGGTAAAAAGTTTGAGAACCACTGTCATAATACATTTCAGTTTATGTATGTTGATTAAGCCTACTTCCTAGCGGTCAGAGCTGTCCGGCAGTGGAATACGCTGCCTTGGAGTGTGGTGGAGTCTCCTTCTTTGGAGGTTTTTAAGCAGAGGCTGGATGGCCATCTGTAGGGGATGCTTTGATGGGTGTTCCTGCATGGCAGGGGGTTGGACTTGATGGCCCCTGGGGTCTCTTCCAACTCTATGAATCTATGATTCTATGTTTCTATTCCAATAGACTATCTAGCGACAACATTTCTGGAGCTGAAAATCTCTCTCTCTGTTACCCTAAGAGATGGAAGATGTTGGGGCCACCCTAAATGCTAGCATTGCCTTAGAATTTGGGGGTGTTGTACCTCAAAGGAGGGCTGTGAGAGGAGGGTAACAGCAGGATCTTTTCATCTGCATATACCAGCAGTAACTGTAGAAAGGACACCAATTAAAAGTTAAACAAGGCATTTTATTGGGAATTGACAAACACATGAGAAACCAGACACTGTCATGAACCATACAAGCCTATCTGAGAGCAAGACATGAAAGGTTGGATAGAGGGAGAGCCTGAGGTGAAGAAAGTGACAGTTGTCAATCCTGAAGAAGAAGGTTGAAGTGGGGGGGGCTCAGATAGTGTCTGAGGGTAGCAAGGACGAACAGCAGTCTGGGTGCCATGTATTACATCCAAGTACTACAATTTGTTGAGGTCGAAGCTATGTTTTTTATATTCCATTTCATACCCTGGGGCGGGGAGTGTTGACAAAGCTGTGGCGGCTTTCCCACGGGATTGACAAAGGAGTGTGGAATGGGCTGATTGCTTTACTCTGCAGTGATACGACATTGATGGGACTCATGACAATCTCTTAATGGTTAGTCAGGTAGGGGAGTATAGGAAGGATCTCTGTAGGGTAAGATCAAGGGATGGTCTCTGATCACTTCACCTGGGCAGTTCACCCTCCATTATATTCAGAAGCGCAAAGAGTCTGGAGGGTTGAAAAGGTTAGCATGAACCCATCAGCCTCAGGATTTTGCACCAAATTCTCTCTGAACATATGGCCTGGCCATTGTTACCCTGTTAGCTGGGGATCCCGGGAGGGGCACCCAAATAACCACAACACAATGACGGAAAGATGGGGAAATTAGCTGGAACACTCGCTTAAGCTAGCGAGAGGCAGGGTAACTTAGCAGGGATCTTGTAACCCAATGTCTATGGGGTCAGGTCAAGCCAAGAAGCACACCAAATGTGAAATAATAATAACTTTGAGTTTTATTAGATACAGGCAAACAGTGTATGCAACACACTCACACCAGTAACTATAGAAAATAAAAGTGTAGCGGTATAGAGGGATTTTGAGAGGGATTGTTGAATTGGGAGATACTACACCTGTCCGAAACCCAGGGTAGATCAATGAAGAGGTCCATAGACGCACAGTCTCGGACGGAGACCGAGGGGAAAGCTCGGCAGACGAAATGGCTGCAAGGAGGTGTGGAAGTTCAGAGCGATCTGAGGAAGGTCTCGGAATCGAGGGTTTTTATAGGGAAAATATGACCGTAGGCTAGTCTGTACTTTGGGAAGAACAATGAGGTTTGGGCACGAGACAATGTCTCCGAAAGGTCAGAATTTAGCAGGATTGAATTATGTCCGAATCGACAAAGGAATGGCCAGTATGCAGATGCAGCGTGCTTGACAGTTAAGCGTCTAGCTCGTCAAGTTACCTGCTCGGGGCAGGGGGCTCTTTGTATTAGCGTGCATCTGTAATGAGGTGTTCGTCTAGGGAGGTCTCCTAAAGCGAGATCTGGCTGAGTCCGGCCTGCCTGGGTGGAGAAAGGAATGTTCAGCAATCAATGGCCATGCCTAGTTCTGTGCTTGTTCAGGGGCCTCACAAACACTTGACCAAGGGCGGCAAAATGAGACCGAATTATGATATCAAATGATATCTAATATCTTCCAAAGTAAGGTTAGTAAACGGTAATAACACCATGTCTCAGGTCAACTTGACCTGGCAACACGCTTTCTAGTCAGTGTGACTTCGATCTTGTTTTTCAGTCATAAATGTGTCCAGTGATGAAAAATAGGACATCCCACAGGATGGAGGGTGTAAGGTGTGGTAACAATTCCATTTGCTGGACTGACAATAAGCTAGAGAACCAGGCTCAAAACAAGGCTTGTTTTGTTTTGTTTTTAGTAGATGGTCAGAAAATAGGAGGAGGTACCTTCTTTTTCCCCTCATATTCCATTGGGTGATCTCCTGTATTTGCTTCTTCTGATTCATGTTTACGGTCATGAACTGCTGAATATGATCCCCCAAACCTACCTTTGCAGCCCAACTGAAGCATTTCTGAGGCATTAAACATTTTACAGGCACCTCTTTAAAAAATAATATAACAAAAGCAAGTCTTCATATCCGTGTAATGCTATAGTTTCTCTGTCCACAAAGATACTAATCTATATTCCCCAACGTTTGCCTCCAGTTGGGTTTTTCCGCAGTAAATATTTTGCTTCCAACTGACAGCTTTTCTTTCTTTTCATTTGGCTCATAAGGTGTGCGCACAAAATGCACTGTGGAAAATCAGAGACGGGCGTTTTCTGGAACATACTAGCAGCGCAACTAAAATAGAGAGACGGTATTCGATCATAAAGGATGGAAATTCTTGCAAGAACGGAAGATTTGATATGAGAGAAAAGGTGAGACTTTTTTTTTCCTGCTGAAAACATCACTTTAAACAGGCAGGTTGTCTGAACGTTTCTTAACGGGAACTCAAAGTTATGGCCTAGAAGCTGGAATCGCGGTGTTAAACTTTACAGTCTGTGTTACAGATTTTATAGCTGGCAGAGATCATTATGATAGTACAAGCTGACCTCCTATACAAAACAAGCTGCAGAATATTATACAAGAATGCTTTTATGAAGCCTGAAGCTACCAACTGTACTAAAGGCTATATTTAAGAGTCTTGCAGCCAGCACGTTAATTCCTTGCTTGGTACATACCCTCCAACTGTCCCAGTTTGGGAGGGACAATCTTGAATAATCCTGTCATCCTGCTTTTTCAGCTGCTCTTAAAATGTCTCTGTTTCTCTTTTCTCCTCCCACTATAATAGAAAATTTAGTACCAGAGGCAGAAATAAAATGGGAGGAAGAGGGATGGATAGATGGACAGATAGATAAATAGATAAATGGACAGATAGATAGAGAGAACGTCAGTATGTTTCAGCAGTCGTGTAGGAACGTGGGGGCGGGGGGGCGATTCGCCCTGGGCAGCAATGTTTTTGGGGCATCGTGGCCTGTAGCCACGCCCCTGCATGCCCTGGCCACGCCCCCACGAACCACAGCCGTGCCTTCGCGCACAGTGGCCACGCCCCTCGTGCCATAGCCCCGCCCCCTCCGGCCCCCGCTCCACACACTCCAAGCTCCGCCACTGTGTTTCAGCAAACTTTTGATTCAGACATTAACAGTGTGCCCATGTAAAAGGAAACAACCAAATCAGATAAACCTTGCCTGAAGAAACAGAAATATTTTGAACAATCTGGAAACCATTTGAAAGCTTCTTGCAAATTGTATCCAGAGATTCTTTTCTTTTCTTTTACCAGCTTCCAGTTTTCTTATAATTCCATTTTGATGGACAGGCTTTCAATGCCCTGGGAGGTTGCTGGCAGAAGTGCATCCAAGGTGGGGCAAATTAGGCATGTGCCCCTGGCACCAACGCCAGGGTGGCCCAAAAAAGCTGTGCATGCAGGGGTGGGATGAAAGTAGGGATAAGAAGGCAGGGGTGCAACTTCCATGCTTGCCCTAGGTGCTGTTTAGCCTAGATGTGCCACTGGTAGCTGGGGAGGCAGGTGTATATTCTCTCCCCTTTTCTCTCTGTTTTGCTGTTCACACATTCTCAGTAAAGGATTCTGGAGGCAGCTGCTGTTTATCTTACCTGTTGCAGGTTGGAACATCTGGCTTCAGTAAAATCAGCTTGGAAAGAATCCTATTCTTCTTCAGCTCAGATTTTATTGGCTTGTTTTCTGCAGCTGTGTTGTGGCAATCTGAAATCAAAACTCTGTGTTTCTTCAGGCCTCCTTCAGGGAGACTGTGGAACTCCTTCCCACAGGAGGTCTAGTTAGCCTCCTCCCTTGCTCTTGTTCCCCTGGCAAATTAAAACCTTTGTAGACAGGCCTTCGGATGATTTTAAATCATATGGCAGAATAGTGTTCAAAGTATGCATTTTTATTTTATATGTTTTTAATGAAGTTTTGAAGTTTTAGTGAAGTTTTGTTATTGTGCTATTATTCCATTTTCAACCTCCTATGGAATCATAGAAATCATAGAAATGTAGAGTTGGAAGAGGCCACAGGGACCATCCAATCCGATCCCCTGCCATGCAGGAACACCCTCAAAGCACTCCCGACAGATGGCCATCCAGCCTCTGCTTAAAAACCTCCAAAGAAGGAGACTCCACTACACTCCGAGGCGGCATGTTCCACTGCTGGACAGCCTTGACCGTCAGGAAGTTCTTCCTGAGGTTCAGATGGAATCTCCTTTCCTGCAGCTTGAATCCATTGTTCCTTGTCCTGCTCTCCGGAGCAGCAGAAAACAACCCCGCTCCCTCCTCAATATGACATCTCTTCAAATATCTAAACATGGCTATCATGTCCCCTTTTAACCTTCTCTTCTGCAGACTAAACATACCCAGCTCTCTAAGTCTATCCTCGTAGGGCATGGCTTCCAGGCCCCTCACCATTTTGGTCGCCCTCCTCTGGACTTGCTCCAGCTTGACCATGTCCTTCTTGAATTGGAGTGCCCAGAACTGGACACAGGATTCCAGATGAGGTTTAACCAAAGCAGAGTAGAGTGGTACCAGTACCTCCCTTGATCTAGACACCATACTCCTATTGATGCAACCGAGAATTGCATTGGCTTTCTTGGCTGCCGCATCACACTGCTGACTCATGTTCAACTTGTGGTCTATGAAGACTCCTAGATCCCTTTCACACGTACTGCTATCCAGCCACGTGTCCTCCATCCTATATTTCTGTATTCCATTTTTTCTACCTAAGTGCAGGACCTTACATTTCTCTCTGTTGAATTTCATTTTGTTAGCCTTGGCCCAGCTCTCCAATCTGTCCAGGTCATTTTCAATTTTGATCCTGTCCTCTGGCGTATTAGCAACCCCTCCCAATTTGGTGTCTTGGGGTTTACAGTTTGCAACCCCTCCCAGTTTGATGTCTTGGGGCCTTTAGAATTCTCAGCCAGAGAGCTCTTTGGCCTCAGGAAACTACAAACCCCAGAATTCCACAGGAGGTTGAAAGTGGAATAATAGCACTATAACAGTGGGGGACAGAAGCCTCACTCTGACTAACTCTCCTAACATCTCTTACTCCAGTTCCCAGCGTTGTCTCCTAATCCTGATAGATACTGCCACACACATCTGCCTTTTTAAACTCAGATGGTCAGCCAATCCTCACTGGCTCCCGGGGTTCCATTCCCTCATTGCCTTCTTACAGATGCTTGCATTGTTATATCTGCTACTCCTTGCCCACACACACAATTGTACTTTGATCAATGAAACAGCATTTCCCCCTGAAAAGTCTGTAATATCACATCAAGCTCTCCTGATGGCTACTGCACCCAACAAGACTTCTATCTCAGTGGGACTGGCAACACCTCTCCAGCCTAGGTTCTGCGCTCATCCAAAGAAATTGAACAGGGACTGAGATAAGAGCATCTGGCACTTTACAGAGGGGCAGATCCCTCGAGTTTTTCAGCTCATTGAACAGATTCTTCGCAAAAGAAGCTGTACCAGTGCCGAGGGACAGAGGAATCGTCTCGGAGCACAATGGTTTTCAATGAGACTTTGCTCCCGGCTTGCCATTGCCTTGATTGCAATGGTTCCCCAGTGGGCACGTGGCCGGTCTCTGTGGTAAGAGAGGCTTGCCAGGGAAGCCTCATTTCAACAGCTGTGCTTTTC
Organism: Iguana delicatissima; assembly: GCA_948472985.1. Taxonomy (NCBI): domain Eukaryota; kingdom Metazoa; phylum Chordata; class Lepidosauria; order Squamata; family Iguanidae; genus Iguana; species Iguana delicatissima. Next base: position 292,187 of record CAOKZL010000937.1, on the reverse strand, counting down.
TTGTGGAGATGTTTTGATATGCTAATTGGTCCCTGTCATATTTTATAAAAGGCACATCGGAGATCAAGGCCTCTTCATTTGAATGCCATCTGATGAACGCTCTTCTCTCATGAAAATGCAAAGATTTGGAAGCTGGACTCAGAACGAGGCCGTGACAAGCGTCAAGTCCCACCACGGAGCTGACTGATGGCTTTCGTGACGGTGGTGGTGGTGGTCTGATAATGCTACTTGTACATTATTGAGTGGCTAGATGATGGCAGGGGGTTGGACTTGATGGCCCTTGTGGTCTCTTCCAGTTCTATGATTCTGTGGCCATTTCCATACTAGACTATGGCCATTTCCATACAGTTTAGGCCCCTCCCTAAACTGCAAACCCCAGGATTCCATAGGATGTTGAAAGTGGAACAACAGCACTATAACAGTCTAGTGCAGAAACGGCCATAGAATCAAGCTGAGAGCCAATATGATCTCGTGGTTTGGTTTCAATTCCTCGCTTGGCCATGGAAACCCACTGGGTGACCTTGGGTATGTCACATGCTCTCAGCCCCAGAAAACCCCGTGATAGTGTTGCCTTAGGTTCACTGTAAGTTGGAAATGACTTGAAGCTACACAACAACAATCACAGCACAAATTAAGCCGGAGCCAAATAACAAGGTACTAATGTACCTTTAGGATAGAAGAGAGTTACATGAAATTAGGGTGATACCCTTTGCCAATCAAACTTTATGTGAGTATAGAGATATTAAAACATTCTGAACCTTTTCTTAGGCAAGGCATATTCAGAGGTGGTTTTGCCAGCTCCTTCCTCTGAAATGTAGCCTACAGAACCTGGTATTCCTGGATATGCATTTTGGGGGAGGGAGGGATTGGGGGGGGGTTCCTGGAGTAGGCAATGACTTTTGGGGGCCAGTTTTTTTGGTAGGCAGCCCTGAAGGTTGCAAAACTGGCCTTGGAGACTGCATGTGGCTTATTGGCTGCATTTTATTCACCTCTGATTCACTTTCTTCACCCCAGTAGTTCTTTCATGCTGCACAATGATAGTGTTATCCCTCGTGAACTGTCACGGTGGGTACATCCTATGGAATATTGGGGTTTGCTGTCTAGGGAGAAGGTGTTTGGAATTCTCTGCCAGAGAGCTCTAGTGCAGTGGTTCTCAACCTGTGGGTCCCCAGATGTTTGTGAACTTCAGCTCCCAGAAGCCCTGAGCATTGACCATAGTGGCTGGGGCTTCTGGGAGCTGAAGTCCACGAACATCTGGGGACCCACAGGTTGAGAACCACTGCTCTAGTGCTTCCTCAGACTGCAAGGCCCAAGTTCCCATAGATTGCAACTATGGCCATTTCAGCACTGTGCTGTTCTAGTGCTATTATTCCCCTTTCATCGTCCTGTGGAATTCTGGGATTTGTAGATTCCTGAGGCCAAAGAGCTCTCTGGCTGAGAAGTCTAAAGGCCCCTCCCTAAACTGCAAACTCCAGGATTCCATAGGATGTTCTTGGGAGTGGAATAATAGAACTGAATAATAGTTTAGTGCAGAAATGGCCTACATTTGAAATGAATTATTGTTCTTCCTGTCAGTTTTCTTCACTGTCCAGCTTTCCCAACCATACATAGGAATTGCTAATATTGTGGATGATCATCCAGGAATCGTCCACCACTTGATGCCCTGTTATCTGATAACTTGCTCTTTCAATGTTTCCAAATTAAGAACAAATTCCATTAAATCAACGGGGGTTCCGTTCTTTCATCAGTTCTTTTTGCCCGCACGGGTTTGCTTGGGATTGCTTGCGCGTGCACGTGCTGCTTACAAAGCAAGCTGAGGCGGTGGGTGGTGGGGGAGGCACCGAGCTAGCTGAGAGATGTTGCAAGCTTGGTTGGTCCCAAGTGAACTTCTGTAAGTCCTTCATGCTCCCTACAGTAAGATACATGGATTCCGTTTTTCAACCTATTCTGTTGTCTGACCATGCTCTAGTCCCTAACCTGTTAGAAGTGGAGGAAGTTTGTATTTAAAGATCTGCTTCAATTAGTTTGCATCAGTCAGACTAATTTTGGGCACCTTTTAAAGGAAGAGACAGACAAACAAACAAAAAGTGACTAGTTGCCCTTTCATAATGCATAATGATAGTACCATGATTCTGCTTTTTAACTACCACAGTTCCATCCTATGGAATTCTGGGATTTGCAGTTTTGGCAAGGGCATTTAGAATGCTCAGCACAGTGTTCCAAAGCCTTGCCAAAGTACATGCCCCAAGATTCCATCAGATGCAACCAGGGCAGTTAAAGTGGAGTCGTTCTGCTGTAATTCTGTATTGCAAATGGATCTTCAGAGAATGTCAGCATACAAGCTGAACATGAGCCAGTAGTGTGATGCACCAGCTAAAAAAGCCAATATGATTCTGGGCTGCGTCAATAGGACTATTGTGTCTAGGTCAAGGGAAGCGATGATACTGCTCTATTTTCCTTTGGTCAGACTGCGCCTCGAATACTGTGTCCATCTGTGGGCACCACAGTTCAGGAAAGATATTGACAAGCTGGAATGTGTCCAGAGGAGGGTGACCAAAATGGTGAAAGCCTAGAAGCAATGAAACCCTACGAGGAGCATCTTAGGGAACTGGGTATGGGAACTGGGTATGTTTAGCCTGAAGAAGAGAAGGTTAAGAGGTGACATGAAAGCTATGTTTGAATGTTTGAAGGGATGTTATATGGAGGATGGAGCAAACCTGTTTTCAGCAGCTGCAGAGACTAAGACATGGAGTAATGGCTTCAAATTTCAGAAAAAGAGATTCCATTTAAACATTAGGAAGAAATTTCCTGACAGTAACAGAAGTTGAACAGTGGAATAGTCTGCTGCCTGGGAGTGTGGTGGAGTTTCCCTCTTTGGAGGCTTTTAAATAGAGGCTGGATGGTCATCTGTTGAGAATGCTTTGAGGATGTCTTCCTGCACGGCAGAAGGGTTAGACTGGATGGCCCTTGTGGTCTCTCCGAATTCTATGAGTCTATGACTGTGCATGAGCCTCCCCAGGAAGAATATATGCTAGTCCTCTGCTATTCAGGTCAGGGGCTGGGTTTGTGCAAACAATACAGAATATGCAATTCAAATCTCATCTGCAAACAGGAAAGGAATCTGGCAAGAAAAATTCCCAGGGTGAGTCACAGTGACTTCCCTTCTGCATCATTCCTTTGCAGCGTGTCAAAGCAGAAGGAGCCAAAGGATGGATGAACTGAGATTACATAAGGGAACAGACTGGGTGTGCACGTTGGAGAGGGGAGATATTTAGGAAAGTATTTGCTACATCCACACACATCTGGTTGCCAAGTACAATGTCTCTGACAGACAAGAGGAGATCGGCCTTTGTTTCTCCTTCACTCCCCTGGAGTTCTGCAGATTCTGCCCGGAATGGAAGAAGGCTGTTGAATGTTGTAGCTGGAACAAGTGTTGGGTTTTCTGACTGGAGAGAAGTAGGTCATTTCCACACTACCCTGTTATAGTGCTGTTATTCCTTTGAGGCCCCTCCCGAAACTGCAAACCCCAGGATTCCATAGGATGTTAAAAGTGGAATCATAGCGCTGTAACAGTCTAGTGCGGAAATGGCCTTCGCCTGTCCCTTTCAGAAGCTGTACTTCTAAATGCTCGCTTGAGGTTTTAAGTAACCGAAATGCTACAAATTTGAAGTCTGAAGGAAAATCTCACAGCAGGGGTCATAAATCTTATTTATGGAAGCAATGCTTTCATTCTGCCCCACCTCCCAGAACTACACCGCTCGACTTGGTCCACATACAGAATCCACGAAGGAGTAGAATAAACCTCCAGCTCCTTTTGCTTCTTCTTTTATGGCATCCTTATCCTGCTAGATTGGTGGCGTTAAAAGGTGTCTTGGAAGCACTTAGAACTTCATGACAAAGAACAAAGGCTGGGCCACAAAGTCCTGTTGATTGAGCTCAGTGTTTTGCTGGATATTTCTGGCTTAAATCTTTCTCTGTTTCTTGCCACTCCTCTATACCTAGCAAAAACATTTTCTGCACCTTCTAATTGCCCTAATAAAGTTATCACCAATGTGCATTTTGGTTGGCTGGAGTCCTGCATCAGTTAAGTATGGTTAGCTGAACCTATAAAAAAAGAAATTTCAGCAAGAGTTTTCAACCCAGGGAAACTGACTTTTTGGCAAGCAGACGGATTGCTTTAGCATATCTATGCTAACTGACCACTGTAAAGGTCTCAAAGACCTGTATCACCTTGCTCAACCCTTTCAAAATTTAGGACAGGGGACATGGTTTGTGTCTTTCTGGATCCCATTACATTCTATCCCACTCCACAATTGTTTAAAGATCATTATATCTAAAGCTTTAATATCACTCTGTGCTGCAACTGAAGGAGTGGGCTTCAGGGTTTTTTTAGCTCATGCTAAAATAAAAACTTAAAGCTGCTGCTGCATTCCTTTTCCCCCTTTGCCTGCCTTCCTTCTTTTTATATTTAACAAACTAAATTCTCCTGGCACAACCCCGCTCCCAACCTGGTGGAAGCAGAGTTCAACCATGCTCTGATTTTCAACTCCCCATGCAACCGATGCCTGGTAAAAGAGCGGGGAGGGGGTTACAAAGTGGGTGGAGGGGGTTTACAAAGTGGGGAATGAGGGTTACTGTCGCCGCAATAATGTCACAATAGTGAGGACATAAGCATTGCAAATATGGAATGGGTACCAGAAAATTACTCATCCATTACTGTTTTGTATTCCCAATTGCTACTTAGTCATGACTTCTTAGGCCATCTCCACACTACACTGTTATATTGCTATTATTCCACTTTCAACATCCTGTGGAATCCTGGGGTTTGCAGTTCAGGGAGGGGCATTTAGAATTCCCAGTCAGAGAGCTCTTTGGCCTCAGGAAACTACAAATCCCAGAATTCCGCAGGATGCTGAAAGTGGCATAATAGCAGTATGGCAGGGTAGGGCAGAAATGACCTTAGCCTCTGATACAGGATCCTAATCCATGTTTTTAAACTTTTAAAAAACTGTGGGGAGGGGGATGCACCTTGCTTAAAAGGTGAATTGTTGCTCCTAAAAAAAGAGAGAGGAAAAGCTTGAATCATGCTGGGAATCCCCACTAAATTAGATCTAACTGCTGGATCAACACTTTGGTAAATCCCATCTATTAACCCGGTCTATCCTAGCAGGGATTAGCAATAGGAATCGAGCCAAATTCTCTTAGAATCATACAATCACAGAGCTGGAAGAGACCACATGGGCCATCCAGTCCAACTCCATTTTGCCACTCAGGGAGACACAATTAAAGCACTCCCAACAGATAGCCTTCCAGCTTCTCTTTAAAAATCTCCAAAGGAGGAGACTCCACCACACTCCCAGGCAGCAGTGTATTCCGCTGTCAAATTGTTCTTATTGTCAGGAAATTCTTCTTTAGATGGAATCTCTTTTCCTGAAGTTTGAATCCATTGCTCCATGTCCTAGTCTCTGGAGCAACAGAAAACAAGCTCGCCCCATCCTCCATATGAGATCTGGCTTTATGCAATTGTAGGTTGGTTTACGATGATGTAAGTTCCTAGCAAAATGCCAGTCATATGTGAGAGAAAGGAGGGGAAAATGCTAACAGTGAAGTGACCCATTCCTTGGATAAAAAGCTGCTTAAATGATAAGCACAATAGAGACCTAAAACTGATCAAAACTCCTGAATGGAGAACATGTTTTGAATCAAATAGAATCATAGAATCATAGAGTTGGAAGAGACCACAGGGGCCATCCAGTCCAGCCCCTTGCTATACAGGAACACAAATGCTGAATAGTATGTCAATACTTGTGTCAACTACATTGGTTCAATAGGTCTACTCTGGCCTGGAGCAGCAACTGGATTTAGCTTAGCATTTCCTCCATCTCTCTTTTTTCTGTGAGATACTGGAGATATGTTAGGAGTCTCCATGGGCTTCTATTCCACCCTTGCCATTGTAGGATCTGAGAAAGACCTCTATGTGAAACAGCTTTGGGCTACAATACCCAGAATCCCCAGTCAGCATAGCCAGTGGAGTCTGGGAAGTGCAATTAAAATGCAAGTTGCTCTAGCTTTAGTGGGAAGAAGCCACAGAGATAACCCAAATCTAGTGTTTTTAGATTTGAAAACAGCAATAAAGGATAAACAAAATTTATGTCATTCAGCATTGACGATCAAGAAGCAGCTGTTCACATCTTTGCATTCTATCTAAATTTCAAATAAAAACATTGATTTCAGTTCACTTAGCCATGTATTTCTCTGTAAAATGTCCTGTGTGATGCACTCATTTTTAGCTTAATGGAGGGCCTATACCACAAAATACTGGATTCTTTCATACCTCGTTCAATCTGTATAAAAGGAAATACCTCCCAGCTTTCACATAAGGGATTATCTCTTATAATAAGGGATACTTGCCAGCTACTTGAGGGGCATTTCTTACAAGAGAGAACACTTTCTAACCGTAGCCTTGCTAGAATTCTTGGTTCATCACTTTTTTACCTTCTTCAGATTCAGCGTGGCTGCTGACTCTCATGTTATCGGGGCAGTGAATCTATTTTAGGTTTTAGTTAGCTTTAAAGGAGCTCTCCAAGGTGCTGAATCTATTTCAAAGATAGGCACCTTGGGCAGCTCCTTTACAACCTGGAGTGGATTTACTGCCCCACTGACATGGAGCCACCACCCACAACTGCTCAGATCAAATACCCCACTTTGCACATTGGTGATGCAGGCTTCATAATTTCATTTCTTCCCCATTAAGCCTGCCAGGTGCTCTTTCTCTTAGCCAAATAACAATAATTCTTGGAATACTAAAAGCTTGCAGCTGGAGCAAAGAAGCTGACTCAGACACCAGGAAGGAAAGGTATGAAAAGCCAAGGAGCTGTTCTTGCCACCATGAGTTGCTTCCATTCCTGCTGCAAAACACATAAATGCAATTGTTTTGGAGAACAATGCACAAAAAGGGAAGACAGGATATGTGGATGCAGCATCTTTGGTCTCTTGAGCTTGTTTTTCTACTATTCGGTTTGAGTTTTTTGCAGGGGAAGTCTTTCCTATACTTTCAGTAATGACTGTGTTTTTCAAATCCCTTTGTTTCTACTTCTGGCCTCTCTTGCGGCTTTTCTAAATTTCCCACCCCCCTTCCAACACTCCATTTTGTTTTCTCTCCACACACTTTCTTGTTAAAATAGGGGTGAGAAACTTGAGATCCCCAATGTTGTTGTTTTTTAAATGCCCATAAATGCCTCCCCCTTTGCCCTCAAATGCAATTTTACCACTTTCTTTTCAGGCCATTTTAGGCCTATAGGAGAAGCCCTCCCCTTTCTTGTAACAGGAAACATCCCAAAAGTTTTGTGGCCCTCTAAAGTCTCTTTATACTTCTATTTTATTTTTTATCCATGTAATATATCTCTCTCCCTGCACAAATTACTAGCTGGCTCATGAGAAGTTTAAGAAATATCCGGGTGGACTTACAACAGTGGGAATTAGCAGTGGGCAGTTTTGTAACTTTCGTATCCAGTTAGGGGTTGCTGTCATGTTAATATGTAGGGGAGTCACGGAAGTGATCAATGCACATCTGTCTGGATGCCATGGGGATGTCATATGGAGGATGGAGCAAGCCTGTTTTCTGCTGCTCCAGAGACTAGGACATGGAGCAATGGCTTCAAACTTCAGGAAAATAGATTCCATCTAAATATTAGGAAGAATTTGCTGATGATAAGAGCAGTTTGACAGGAGAATCCGCTGCTGCCTGGGAGTGTGGTGGAGTCCTCTTCTTTGGAGGTTTTTAAACAGAGGTCGGGTAGCTGTCTGTCAGGAATGCTCTGATTGTTTATTCCAGCATGGCAGAATGGGGTTGGACTTGATGACCGTTATGGTCTCTTCTAGCTCTATGATTCTATGATTCCATGATTCTGTGATATACACTGGTCCTGTTTACATCAGGACAACGGCTAGGGAGTGCCGGTAAACACTGATAGAACCCATTGCAAATCAGGACGATAGCATCCTGTTACACAGCTTCAGGATTTACTGAACAGTTTCTCAGCACTGCTGCGACATAGCTAAGTACCGTAGTCCCCCTTTATCTGTGTGGGATACTTTCCAAGACCCCCAGTGGATGCCTGAAACTGCGGATAGCACTGAACCCTATATATACGCTGTATTCTTCTATGAAAAAGCCTCATGTATAAATTAGGCACAGTAAGAGATTAACAATGGAGCAATTATAGAAATATACTGTCATGAAAGTTAGCAAGTGAGATGGCTGCTATGTGACTAAAGGGTGGGTAGCATCTCCGGTGTGGATCCTCTGGACCAGTGGTTCTTAACCTTTTATTTACGGGGGACCCCTGGTAAATATGATTTGTTGCCAGAGGCCCCCCAGACTTAACTCAAGATCTGAATATTTAAATTTAAATCTATGCCATTTCTGCCCTACACTGTTATAGTGCTATTATTCCGCTTTCAACATCCTGTGGAATCCTGGGGTTTGCAGTTCAGGGAGGGGACTTTAGAATTCTCAGCCAGAGAGCTCTTTAGCCTCAGAAAACTACAAACCCCAGAATTCCACAGGAGATTGAAAGGGGGATAATAGCACTATAACAGTGTAGTGTGGAAATGGCCATGGTTAAAATCCATAGAATACAAAAGTTAAAAAGTAATTAAACTATCAAAAATAATTAAAACAATGCTAAAATATATAATTTAAATCTATACACATGTCTTTCTCAACTGGGTATGTTCTACATGTGTCAGAATTACAACTCTCACCATCCACAGGCAAGCATGATGACTGGGGATGATAGGAGTTCCAATCTGACAAGTCTTGTGGCTGCTGGGTTGAGGAAGGCTGACCAAACTCATACAAAGCCCTTCATAAATATTGTCAGGGATCTGGGGAGGCTGACAAGCATCTTCAGATCCACTGTAGCAAACATCTAAGTCCTCTCTTCCAACAGATGTTTCTTATTAGGGCTGCCCCAAGACATTTTGCTTTTTCTGGCTATGTTAAACAGAAGAGAGAAAGGAAAAGCGGACAGGGGAAGAAAGAGCTGCTAGATAGGAAAATGGTTTGATTCAGTACAGGTTTTGTATGTTCTCTCGTTCCTGCCTGATGTTAAATCCCAGAGATCTGTGGGGAGAATCCTGTTGCTTAGTTGCAACTAGAGTAGACCCGCTGAATTGGTTGTTCAATGGTGGATCAACATGTTTGTAAATCAAATGGATTTAATGACTCTATTGGGACCAACAACATACGCTCCAATATTTCACAGATGAAAACTGGGACACATGGGGCCAAGCAACATCAGAGTGCATTCAGGAAGGCAAAACGTATCAATGACAAAGAGCATGCAACTTGGGAGAGGGTGCAGCAACTTGGGAGAGGGTGCAGCAGCTTGCTTTTGGCTGAGCCCTCTGGGAAGGACAAGATCCTTTCCCTTCCTCTCTTGTCTCCTCCTGAGTTAATAGCATGCAAATTCCTTTTGCAGTTGTAGCAATTGAAGTAAGCTGAGGGCATAAGTGGGGAAGCAGGAGGAGAGAAAAACTGGGATGTTTTAAAAGCTGCTCAAAAAAGTGGGATGACAGAGGAGTAGGTGGGACTGTCCCTGCCAGATCAGGACAGTTGGAGGATAATTTAACTAGGAACATTTCTGTACGATGGTCGTACAGCGCGATGATTCCACTTTCAACCTCCTATGGAATCCTGGGGTTTGCAGTTCCGGGAGGGGCTGGACGGCCCCTCCCGGAACTGCAAACCCCAGGATTCCATAGGAGGTTGAAAGTGGAATCATCGTGCTATAAGAGTGTCGTACGGAAATGGCCTAGGATTAGGCCCTGTACATACCATGTGCAAAAAAAGGGAGATAAGTGTTTGCAGCATAGTCATCCAAATTTCTATATGGAAAAAGCAATTCTTAAATCCTTATCATTCCCATCATCATCATCATCATCATCATCTCTCCTTCTTCCCAGGGCTCAAGGCAGCTGCCAGAACTTAAAACAGAGCTCAAAACCGACATCATGCAAAAGCTAAAACTAGAAATGGAGCGATCAGTAGAATTAAAAGTGATTAAATGCATGACCAGTTAAAAGAAAAGAACAAACAAACAGCAAAGCAGATTAGATATCTTTCCTCCTGAACGATCAGTCCTCAAAGGCCTGCCAAAGCAAAAACGTCTTCCCCTGCCTAGGGAAGGAGAGCAAGGAGGGCACCAGATGGATCTCTCTTGGAAGGTCTTTTTTATTTGCAGCAAGGGTGAGAATCATGCTGAATCTGAAGATCTTGTTGGACTTCAACTCCCAGCGTTCTTTACTATGCCGTGCTGCTCAAGGGGACTGGGAGTTGCAGTCCAGCAACACCTGGAGGGTCACATTCTTCTAACCCAGTGGTTCTCAATCTGTGGGTCCCCAGATGTTTTTTGGACTTCAGCTCCCAGAAGCCCTGAGCATTGACCATAGTGGCTGGGGCTTCTGGGAGCTGAAGTCCACAAACATCTGAGGACCCACAGGTTGAGAACCACTGTTCTAACCCTTTCACAAGTCCACTCAGGTCAAAGTGGGCTGGCTTTTGCGTTCTCCCTTGACGTTCATCGTGCGAGAAGGTTTCTCCCAATTTTAACTTTAGGAAACCTGAGGAGTGCTTCTGGAGTACTCAAAATCTTGCACACTTTTGTGGTATTTTGGGGTGTTTAATTATGGCATTTCAAAATTATGCATTGTGTTTTGTATGCAACAGCAAGTTGCCCTATATAAGCTGGATTGTTCTACCTGCAAAATGCTTCAGTGCTTGTGCAGGATGAATGAACTTGTGCTCCAGGAGTGCTGTGCCTCTGCTAAATCACTGTGGGTTTTTTTTTAAAGATAATACGACCATTAAACTGCCCAATTAATAAGTAACTGGTGGGTCATAGAAGTTCATTCCTTTTATGACCAAACATTTCCTAACTCTGCTTTGATTCTGCTCAGATAAGCCTGCAGGTTTACAGGGATCCAAGACTCCCATATAAAGGTCAGATAAATGTGGTTTTAGTTTGGTTAGGGGTTTCTCAGTTCAGTCCTGTTTCCACTCTGCCCCAGTTCCATGCCTGGTATAGGGAAAGGTGTCCTATGAATGAGCAATTATAGTTTCTGTTCACATTGACCAGACCTTATGCGGGATCCCAGCAAGACCTAAACTGGAAAGCACTGGCAAAGATGGGTAATTTATTAACACATTACGCACAGACAGGACATTATTTTATATCAAAATGTCCTGTTCTATCCACCTGTCTGGGCATTGTCTAATGATTATTGATCAAAATTCATTTTCTTAAAATATTTATACTTTCTCCCCTATCTAAAGTTCTCAGGACAACATACAATTAAAATCAATATGACCAATTTAAAATAGTGCAAACAATAATTCTAACATTTTAAAAGGCAAAACAAACAATTTAACTGGTTAATATGAGACTATTTTAACCTGCCTTTTGATCCAGTCTTCCTATTCCCCTTCATTGTCCACACTAGCTGGGGATGATGGGAGTCACAGTCCATGACATCTGGAATGCAAACCTGGAAGAAAGAAACAGACACATATTAACTGGGAAATGGGTGTGCTCCAGACACCAATGTGTCCTTTTTAACATGTACAGTTGAATATCACCCAGATATTGGAATAGTTACTTTTTGGACTACAACTTCCAGAATCCTCAGTGGCTATGGAGGCTGGGGGATTCAGTGAGTCATAGTCGAAAACAACTTTGTGAAGCTCTGATGGCAAACAATGACAGATGGTGAGTTCCATGTCAGTGGGACAGTGAATCCATGCCAGGTTTTAAGCTGAACTTTAAGGGAGTTATCCAACATCCTGAATCTTTTTTAAGGGTAGGGATAGTACATTAAAAAACAGAGTGGATTTACAAGTCCACTGATATGGAGGTCACCTGCCACGAGTGGAACAGTCTGTTTTAGTTCCTCACTCCATTGTTCTGGATGTAGTTGTGTCTCATTTCTTTGTAGTTCCATCTGAAAGAACAGAACAAGAAAAAGGTTTATCCAATCTGTAAGAGCTTCCTCAATTTTAATAGGACAGATTAGAGCATATGATAATTCCTGATCCTCTATAATGCTTACCATTCTTGGTCACCTATATTAGTCTGTGTGACAAAGGAGCCAAGGATTTTCAACTGAGAATTAGTTTATCTGATACAAATCTAAATGTATAATGGAATATTCACTATGCAATTCATTGGATCTGCCCATGGCAGGTGTATAGGAATGGATTCAGACAAAATGAAGACATAACTCCTTAAATAAGAATTTGTGTTCAGCTTATGGTGTAAAAGACTCCCAGTGCATGTGAAAAGGAACTAGGAGTCTTATGCCATTTCCGCACTAGACTATTATAGTGCTATTATTCCACTTTCAACATCCTATGGAATCTTGGGGCTTGCAGTTTAGGGAGGGGGCTCAAAAGCCCCTCCCTAAACTGCAAACCCCAGGATTCCATAGGATGTTGAAAGTGGAATAATAGCACTATAACAGTCTAGTGTGGAAATGGCCTTAGTAGACCACAAGCTGAACATGAGTAAGCAGTGTGCTGGGGCAGCTTAAAAAGCCAATATGATTCTAGGCAACATCGATAGCAGTATAGTGTCTAGGTTGAGGGAAGTGATAGTACCACTCTATTCTTCTTTGGTCAGACCCCATCTGGAATACTGTGTCCAGTTCCGGGTACCACAATTCAAGAAAGATATTGACAAGCTGGAGGGTGACCAAAATTGTAAAAGGTCTGGAAACCATATAATACTATAAGGAGTGGATTAGGTTGCTGGGTACGTTTAGCCTGGAGAAGACAAAATTAAGAGTTGATAAGACAACCATGTTTAAATATCTGAAAGAACGTCATATGGAAGATGGAGCAAGCTTGTTTTCTGCTGCTCCAGAGATTAGGACGCCAAACAACAAGAAAAGAGATTCCACCTAAAGATTTGGAAGAATTTCCTAATGGTAAGAACAGTTCGATAGTGCAATATGCTGTTGCTCTGGAGGGTGGTAGAGTCCCCTTCTTTGGAGGTTTCCAAACAGAGGCTGAATGGCTTGTTTTCTGCTGCTCCAGAGACTAGGGCCCTTTTCACACTTTACCTTTTCCCTACGTGGGGGCGTGGGGGTCACGCAAGAAGCCTCTTGTGAGGGGCACTTGTGTCCCCTCTGCTTCTCCTCCACACCAGCTCCGTGCTGGCTGGAAGGAAGCGCCTCTTCCTTCCGCAGAGCAGCCGGGTACTTTCCTAGGCTGCACTGGGCAAGGAAGAGTGATGGCTGTGTCTCCAGAGACTCCGCACACAAGCTAAGTGCGTGTGGGGCCCAGGAGTGACGTGCGATCGCGCATCATTTTCAGCAAGAATCCGAAAATGATATATTCTTGATCACCCCTACTGGCCTCCGGAGCATCACGCGATTGTGAGGATGAAACCGTCCTCCCAATCACGCAAGACTCCAGAGGCCATTTCGCATGAGAAACGGCATGTGAAAAGAGCTTAGGACATGAAGCAACGATTTCAAATCTCAAGAAAAGAGATTCCATCTAAACATGAGGAAGAACTTTCTGACAGCAAGAGCAGTTCAGCAATGGAATGTACTGCCTGGGACTGCGATAGAGTCTCCTTCTATGGAGGTTTTTAAACAGACGCTGGATGGACATCTGTCTGGAGTGCTTTGATGGTGTATTCCTGCACGGCAAAGGGGCACTGGATGGCCCTTGAGGTTTCTTCCAACTCTGCGATTCTATGATTCTAAGAATTCTGCCCCCTTAAGTGAAATTTTCATGCCTTCCTCAAATTTCCAGCATTGCAGAGAGTGACACTTGGACAATTGTTTGCACCTAGACCTCTTCCTTTTGCTTGGTTCACATTCCCTTGGTCACTTTGTCTATCCCTTTTCTTTGGGATCCCAGAGCTTTATTTTCTTTACAGAAATTAAGTTACTTCAATGCTAAAAACTTGGGAGGAGAGAATTTTTAAGCTGGGGAGCGGGTGCCCTCATTTTTCCCTTTCCCATAACTACACCTTGCAAACCTGTTATGTGCGTCTCCTCTAACCGTATTTGCTTCTTATTAACTTTCCATAACCTTTGCAATGTTGCCGTGTTGCTGAGTCATTGTAAAAACAATTTACCTGTCACGCCATCCTAGAATGTTCTGCAAAAATAATCTGGTTGGAATTATCTTTGTGCCTGCTTTGCAGCTTGGCAATATCACCTCTCCCCTGCCCTCATGCCAGGGGGCAAAGAAGTTCAAAGAAGCGATTACATCAGCTCATGCCATAGGGCAACCAAGTTCAGAAGATGAGCTCTCACCTAGAGAAACGTTAACCTCACCTTACCCTAGTCATTCTGACCGCACTTCCTACCACAGCCAGCCAGTCCAGCCACAGAAGCTGTGCATGGTGGATACTGGTATTCAGTGTTGTCAAAGTGGTCTAAGGCTATTATTAATTTAATTTAATTGTATGCCACCTCTCCAACAGGGTGGGACCAAAGGTGGTTTCCAGAAGGAATCCATTAAAAAGCAAACAAACTGAACAATGAAACTTCAAAACAGTTAAAATCCCTGCAAAGAACAATATTAAATCATTTTTAAAAATGTTGTTGTTTGAATAACCCATTGAATTATTCAATCCTACCAACCCATCACCCAGGGAAGTCTTTTTTCTTTTTCTACCCTTTCTATTCCCTGTTCCAGCGGGTCAAAGCCATGATATAAGTATATGTAGATTTTTCCCCTTTTCTTTTCATTTTCATTTTCATTTTGTTTCTTTTCCCTTTTTCTCATTTCTTTTTTCCTTCTCACTCAATGCATAGTGTATATTCTTATTGTAAAAATTGTCTAAGTTATGTTCTATGACATGTTATATGTTATACTTGGAAAAGTATTTATGTAAACTTTTTAAAGAATCAACTTTTAATAAAAATAATTTTAAAAATGTTGTTAACTGCCATCAAGTCTGCCTCAGTTTATGGCAATTCTATGGCTGAGAGGCCACCAAGTCACTTTTGAAAACATTTGAAAAGTTACCTTTTCAAACCACAAACCCCAGAATCACCTCCAAACCTGGTTTGTTGCCCCAAAGAAGTCCCTGTGCCAGAGAGCAGGCAAATGGGAAAACAACTGAAAAATATGTATGCAGCGTATGCTGAAAACAGTTTGTTGTTGTTAACTGTAGTCAAGTCAACTTCAATTTATGGTGACCCTATAGATGAGAGACCTCCTGTCACAGAATCATAGAGTTGGAAGAGACTCCAGGGGCCATCCAGTCCAACCCCCTTCTTCCATGCAGGAACGCCCATCAAAGCATTCCCAACAGATTGCCATCCAGCCTCTGCTTAAAAACCTCCAAAGAAGGAGACTCCACCACACTCCAAGGCAGCAGATTCCACTGCCAGACAGCTCTGACCATCAGGAAGTTCTTCCTGAGGTTTAAGTGGAATCTCCTTTCCTGCAGCTTGAATCCACTGCTCCTTGTCCTAGTCTCTGGAGCAGCAGAGAACAAGCCCGCTCCCTCCTCGACTTGACATCCCTTCAAATATTTAAACATGGCTATCATATCCCCTCTTAACCTTCTCTTCTGCAGACTAAACATACCCAGCTCCCTAAGTCGCTTCTCATAGGACTTCATACCTTCCAGACCCTCCACCATTTTGGTCGCCCTCCTCCGGACACATTCCAGCTTGGCGATATCCTTCTTGAAATGAGGTGCCCAGAACTGGACACAGTATTCAAAATGAGGCTTAACCAATGCAGAATAGCGTGGTACCATTATCTCCTTTGATCCAGACACCATACTGCTATTGGATGCAACCAAGAATCACATTGGCTTTCTTGGTTGTGGCATCACACTGCTGACTCCTGTTCAGCTTGTGGTCCACCAAGACTCCTAGATCCCTTTCACATGTCCTGTTATCCAGCCACGTGTCCCCCATCCTACGTTTGTGCTGTCCATCATCAACCATATCATCAACTGCTCTACTCGGGTCTTGCAGATTCAAGTATATATGATTCAAATTATGTTGTTGTTGTTGTTGTTGGACCAGGAGCCCTGATGGCACAGTGGTTAAATGCCAGTACTGCAGCCACAAGGTTGTGAGTTCAATCCTGCCGGGCTCCAGATTGCCTGAGTCTTCCATCCTTCCGCAGGTTGGTAAAATAAGCACCCAGCTTGTTAGGGGCAATTAGCTAACACACATTGTAAATCGCTTAGAGAGCACTTAGCTGATAAGCGGTATAGATACACATGCTATTGCTATTGTTGTTGTTGTTATGTGCCTTCAAGTCATTTGAAGGGCCCAGGGAATTGAACCTTGGTTTCCAGAGTCAGAGTCCAATGTGCAAAGCACTACACCACACTTGCTTTATGTATACAGATGCTGCTGTTAATTACTGTAAAGTTGACTTTAACTTATGGTGACCCTATGACAAAGTTTTAAGATCTGCAGGGGAAGTCTTTCTCTCAGTCCCACCAACGTCCCAGGCTCACCTGGTGAAGACACTGGAGAGAGCTTGCTCAGTGGCTGCTCTCACCCTGTGGAACTCTCTTCCTCAGGAGGCTAGGCTGGCCCCCTCCCTGCTCTCCTTTCACCGACAGATTAAAACATTCTTATTTAAGCAAGCATTTAATAAGTAAGCAGCTGGGCTTTTAATGTGTCAAGATGTTTTTAAAATTTTTGCAGGTTTGTATAATTTTATGTGCTTTTTAAAATGTTTTTACTTGTTTTAAATGTTTTATTACTATTGTTAACTTTTTTGGAAGCCGCCTTGGGTCCCACTCTGGGAGAAAGGCGGCATATGAATATAATGGATAAATACTCACACATTAAAACCAGCAACATTTTTATATACAAACCTATGACATCACACCATGGGCAAATGTACAGGCATGGTCCCTTTCTGCATGCCTAGAAAAATGCCAAACTGGTGTGGGTAGTGCAAACTTCGGCCATTTCCGCACTACACTGTTATAGTGCTATTATTTCACTTTCATCCTCCTGTGGAATTCTGGGGTTTGTCCTTTCCTGGGGCCAAAGAGCTCTCTGGCTGAGAATTCTAAAGACCCCTACCCGAACTGCAAACCCCAGGATTCCATGGGATGCTGCAAGTGGAATAATGCTACTATCACAGTGTAGTGCAGAAATGGCCTTCTTTTAGTCCTTTTCCGCACCTTACTTTTTTTCGGCGCTGGGGTGTGGGGATCGTGCGAGCAGCCTCCAGCGAGAGGCTCTTGCATCCCTGCTGCTTCAGCTCTGCACAAGCTGTCTGCTCCCGAGCAGGTAGCATGAGAGCCCCGCCTCTTCCTTCCACAGCACAGTCCGGGAGTTTCCCAGGCTGCGCTGGGGCAGGAAGCACGACCGCTGCGGCTCTGGAGGCTCCAGATGCACGGCAAATGCACGTGGGGCCCTGGAGCAATGTGCGATCATGCACCATTCTCAGGTGAAAGCCAAAAATGAAAAAGTGCGCAAGCAGCACCTGCCCTACCCTGGAGTGTCGTGCGATTGTGAGTGCGTCGTGTAGATTGCTCCTTGCAATTGCAAATGCCGTGAGAAAAGGGCGTTAGTTATCAATGATCTACACATATTCTAAATAAAATGTATGACATCAAATTAATTTAAAACTAGCATGCTTTGTTGCCTGTACTGCACCATTCAGGTTGTGTATGTGTCTATGTGCTTTCAAGTCACTTATGGTGACCCCATGAATTTCTTCAGGTTTTCTTAGGCAAGGAATACTTAAGGGGTGGTTTTGCCAGTTCCTTCCTCTGAAATATTGCCTACAGCTCCTGGTATTCATTGGTGCATCCAAATACTAAATAGAGCTGACCGTGCTTAGCTTCCAAAATCAGAAGAGATCTGGTCCCATTAGGGTATTTAGGCACTCAATTTGTTTGAATAACTTACCCTGCAACATTCCACAGATGTAAAGCAGGATATGTGTGGCCAAGAAACATCTGAATGTGGTTGAGATAGCAAAAGTTATCAGTGAGGAAGAACACACAAGCTGGCCATGGCTGCAGCAGTTTGCTTTTGCGTGAGCCTCCTGGGAAGGGCAAGATTCTGATCCTTCCTTGCCTCTCCCCTACTGAATTAGATGCAAACTCCTTTCTTCTTTTGAATTCAGTTTGCAAATACTAAAATCAACTGAGGACAAAGGAGGGAGATGAGAGGAGGAGGAAAAGGCCCTTTCCGCATGTGGGGGGGAAATGGGGGAAAATGCGCTGAACGGAGCTTACCGGCAGCCGAGTAAGTCCGTCCCCATGCGGAGCAGCGCAAGCTCGCTGTTCCGCAGTCCCTGGTGTCCAAAATGGCGGCTTCTGGTTGGCGGAGGCTCTCCACCAACCGGAGAAGCTCACCAGCCGGAAGCCCACCCCCAGCAGATCTGCAGGCACGCACTGGTGCGTGCCTGCATATCTGTACCGGAGCACGGGAATGGAATGGCACGGAGTGGCGCGCTCCGTGCTTTTGAAAAACCTGTAAAAACAGGTTTTTAAAAAGCACACTGCGCGGCCACTTCAGGTCACTCCAGAGCAGACTGAGGTGCAGAACTGCGACAAGTAGTCCGACCCAGTCCGCTCCCACGGTGTGGACAACCTCCGTCAGAGGTTGCACCACGCCGTACTACTTACCCCGTGCAGAAAGGGCCAAAGAGTGGTCCCATTTCTGCACCACACTGTTATAGTGCTATTATTCCACTTTCAACATCCTGTGGAATCCTGGCGTTTGCAGTTTAGAGAGGGGCCTTTAGAATTCTCGGCCAGAATTCTTTGGCCTCAGTAAACTACAAACTCCAGAATTCTACAGGATATTGAAAGTGGAATAATAGCACTATAACAGTGGAGGGCAGAAATCGCCTGAGCAGTGGGGAAAAAAAGGGACGGGAGAAGATTGATCAAGACCATCCCTGCCAAACTGAGACACACGGAGAGTATGCAATCACCAATGCTCAGGAATTCCGGGAACTGAAGTCCAAAAGATAGGAAGAGCCAACGTCTGAGAGAATCCCTGAGACTGTTACGTCTCCGGGCATTGCACGAGATGAGAAGAAGGCAGGGGGAAGGGAAGGGGCCCGGGTGCCATGCGATGTGGTTCCACCGCCTCCACACAGACTGTTATCATTCCAGCCCCAGATTCTGTGCCTGAACTCTGCTCCTTTCCCTTCCTGACTCCCATGTCAAGCAGTGTCCGGATAAAGAGGGGATTGTGCTGAGAGGCCTGGCTCCCCACCCCCTGAAATTTCTGTCCGGTCGCACTCTCTCTGCCATGTTTTCCCAGCTGTGACCTTTTCCTTGGTCAAAGGAGTTCCCCCTCAGGAAATGGGATAAAGAGGGAGGTGTGTGAGGCACGGAACTATTTCGAGTCTAAGGGGGAAATAATCAAAAAGGCATCTCCCCTCTTTGCAACCAGGCTTGGGAGAGTGTGTGATGGTCCACAGCGTGGGAGGAAAAGGCCTGCCCCCTTTTCTTTTCTTTTCTTTTCTTTTCTTTTCTTTTCTTTTCTTTTCTTTTCTTTTCTTTTCTTCTTAGAATCATAGAATCATAGAAATGTAGAGTTGGAAGAGACCACAAGGGCCATCCAGTCCAACCCCCTGCCATGCAGGAAAACCCTCAAAGCGCTCCCGACAAGTGGCCATCCAGCCTCCCCTTAAAAACCTCCAACAAAGGAGACTCCACCACACTCCCTGACCGTCAGGAAATTCTTCCTGAGGTTCAGGTGGAATCTCCTCTCCTGCAGCTTGTATCCATTGCTCCTTGTCCTGGTCTCAAGAGCAGGAGAAAACAAGCCCACTCCCTCCTCGACATGACATCCCTTCAAATATTTAAACATGGCTATCATGTCCCCTCTCAACCTTCTCTTCTGCAGACTAAACATACCCAGCTCTCTAAGTCTGTCCTCACAGGGCATGGCTTCCAGGCCCCTCACCATTATGGTTGCCCTCCTCTGCACCTGCTCCAGCTTATCCATATCCTTCTTGAATTGGGGTGCCCAGAATTGGACGCAGTATTCAAGATGAGGTCTAACCAAAGCAGAATAAAGTGGTACCAATACCTCCCTCGATCTAGACACCATACTCCTATTGATGCAACCAAGAATTGCATTGGCTTTCTTGGCTGCCGCATCACACTGCTGACTCATGTTCAGCTTGTAGTCTATTAAGGCTCCTAGGTCCCTTTCACACGTACTGCTATCCAGCCACGTGTCCCCCATCCTATATTTCTGCATACCATTTTTTCTGGAAAAGCAGGCTGGAGTGCCTTGTTTTAAGATGAAAATGAACTGGAGGAATGAAAGGGTTAAGTACCATTGCTTCTTCCACAATCTCAAGCTGCTTTGGATTTGTTCTTTTAAAAAAGAAAGAGCGAAAAAAAAAATCCCAGGCAACACCGTGGAAAGAATGATAAAAGCCTGCATCATGTGTTGTGTTTGAGCCCGATGGGACGTAGAGGCTTGAAATTGTGCCTTGAAGGGCGGGAGGAGGAAGAAAAAAAGCCCAACACAGAAAGAAGAAGGGAAAAAAAACAACTACTACAGTTATCAGAGACGCAGGACTTACAGAGGTGACATTTGTAAAAGTAGATAATGGTGCTGTAATAACTGTCGGAGGAAAAAGGCTATTTACTTACATTGGTCTGTGCTGATAAAAAAAAAAAAGAACATGGAAAGAGGATTAAATTTAGCTGGGCTGTTAGGAGTGCTCTTCCTATGGAGGGAAAACAAGCCAAACAGAGCAACCACATTGCATCTAAGAAAATAAATGCTACTGACAAAGAGTAGGCAGATCTCTTCCAGACTTAGGCTATTTCCACACTAGACTGTTATAGTGTTATTATTCCACTTTCAACATCCTATGGAATCCTGGGGTTTGCAATTTAGGGAGGGCCCTCAAAGGGGCCTTCAAAGGCCCCTCCCTAAACTGCAAACCTGAGGATTCCATAGGATGTTGAAAGTGGAATAATAGCACTACAACACTCTAGTGCGGAAACGGCCTTAGATGTGAATGTACTGGGCAACTGTGCCATAATCAAGCGACCCAAGGAGGCTTCGTAAATCAAGAGGAAGCAAAGGGGCCCCTGGGGCCCCCAAGGCTGTTTTTGTACGCCTTGATTTCGATCACATCCATTTTAATTCTGCTTTTCTAGCCCTTTTGGCCCAGATGGTCATGAAGGCGGAATACTGGCCCCTGGACCTGGGGTGTATCCATGTTCTTCCATGGTTCTGTCCCGTGGGGTCCACAGGTTTGCTGTTTAAAGAGGGTGTGAAGGGAGGAGTGGGCAAGCCTGGCTGAAGGCCGCCAATCACAGTTCAAGAAATTCTAAAAAGGCGGGCCTGTGGGGAGGAAATGTTACAAAACCTGCGGCTTGTTTCTGTTAGAAGGCAGATGGGGAAAAGCTGGCACAGAGATAGGCAACAGATTTCAGAGAGAGAGGAACAGATGGA
Source organism: Iguana delicatissima (assembly GCA_948472985.1). NCBI lineage: Eukaryota > Metazoa > Chordata > Lepidosauria > Squamata > Iguanidae > Iguana > Iguana delicatissima. The sequence goes on along the minus strand of CAOKZL010000937.1, from coordinate 270,731 downwards.
AGAGAGACAGTAGAGAGTCATATAGAGGAAAGGACTGACTATGGTTTAGGGGAGCTCTAACTGATTCAGTAGATCAAGGGTTAGTGTATTATTTTCTTGTGTCTTAATAAACCTCCACTTGTTTGTTTTACCACTGTTCCTGTCTGTTCACATTATATTTGGTGGAAGACCTGGTCAGACTTATTCTTGATCCCACCAAAGTAACACAGCCACTGGTCAACAATAGCAGGTCACCTTGAGGTCCCAAATATCCAATCCAAGAAGGGATTAATGGGTGAAAAGCAAGGTGAGTGATAGGAATCCAGGGTTGGAACTGCAGGGCCAGCCTGACAAGGGGATCCATCACAGAAGGGCACTTAGAATTCCCAGCCATAGCTCTCCAGTGCCTCATCAAACTACAGATCTCAGGATTCCATGGGATGTTGCTATAGCATTTAAAGTAGAATACTAGTGTTATAATTCTGTAATGTTAACGGGCCACAATGATCTCACACTTTGAAACCATATTAATTGTCATAGGCCATTTCCCCACTACACTGTTATAGTGCTATAGAGTCATAGAAATGTAGAGTTGGAAGAGACCCCAGGGGCCATCCAGTCCAACCCCCTGCCTTGCAGGAACACCCTCAAAGCACTCCGGACAGATGGCCATCCAGCCTCTGCTTAAAAACCTCCAAGGAAGGAGACTCCACCACACTCCGAGGCAGCATATTCCACTGCCGGACAGCCCTGAGGTTCTTCCTGAGTTCTTCCTGAGGTTCAGGTGGAATCTTCTTTCCTGCAGCTTGAATCCATTGCTCCTTGTCCTGGTCTCTGGAGCAGCAGAAAACAAGCCCTCTCCTTCCTCTACATGGCATCCCTTCAAATATTTAAACATGGCTATCATGTCCCCTCTCAACCTTCTCTTCTGCAGACTAAACATCCCCAGCTCTCTAAGTCTGTCCTCATAGGGCATGGCTTCCAGGTCCCTCACCATTTTGGTCGCCCTCCTCTGGACTTGCTCCAGCTTGACCTTGTCCTTCTTGAATTGGGGTGCCCAGAACTGGACACAGTATTCAAGATGAGGTCTAACCAAAGCAGAGTAGAGTGGTACCAGTATCTCCCTCGATCTAGACACCATACTCCTATTGATGCAGCCGAGAATTGCATTGGCTTTCTTGGCTGCCACATCACATTGCTGGCTCATGTTCAGCTTGTGGTCTATGAAGACTCCTAGATCCCTTTCACACGTACTGCTATCCAGCCACGTGTCCCCCATCCTATATTTCTGTGTTCCATTTTTTCTACCTAAGTGTAGGACCTGACGCTTCTCTCTGTTGAATGATTCCACTTTCCACTTTCAACATACAATAGAATCCTGGGGTTTGCACTTTGGGGAGGGGGCTTTAGAATTCTCAGCCAAAGAGCTCTGGGGCGTCTTCGACCTTTTTCATATTTGAAAACCAGACCAAATCAAATGTTTGATTTCTTTTGATTCTCAACCTGTGGGTCCCCAGATGTTTTTGGACTTCAGTTCCCAGAAGCCCCAGCCACTATGGTCAATGCTCAGGGCTTCTGGGAGCTGAAGTCCAAAAACATCTGGGGACCCACAGGTTAAGAACCACTGTCTTTTGGTACGTTGATTTGCTTAGGCCTCCGAGATGCAGCTTGAATACTGGAATGCCAGCTCTTTAGTGTTTTGTTGCTATTTCCCTGCTTTCTGTTTCTTGTATAATTGGTTCAGTGTGCTTTCTTGCAGTTTTTCTGCTGATCCTTTGAACTGAGAATGAGAGATAAAGAAATTTAAAGAACCGAACTGCAAAGCCACATTTTTTGGCTGCCGCGTGCACAGCGATGATTAGCTGTCCCTTGTGTCAATCACAAAGCCACCTCCTCCTCCTCCTTGGAACTGTTGTCAACGTGTAAAGAAGCAGGAACATACACACACTTTATCAGACATAAGGTGCCTGCAATGGAAATATACAAAGGGTGAAATAATATTTGAATACTGTCAAAAAATGGTCATAAAAACACGTTTCTCAAGTGTTAAGAAATCCTGGCAAGATTAATTAATTGTGGATTAATGAGACTCTTCGCAGTTCAGGACGTATTCAACACAAAAGTGGGTTTTGTGCTTATAACATGTTATGTACAAGAAATAATATTTTCTGAGCAGAAAATAATATTTTGGTACCGAAATATTTGTTCAGAATGTTGCTTTCTGCACGCGTGCACACACACATGAACCATGTGTGAATTTTGCGCTAAACAGGTCCTCAACAGCAGCATTTTTACACAAGAAACATCCTTTTCTGAGCAGAAAATAATATTGCTGTGTAGAAACATCATTTTCTGTCTTTAAAAGGTTGTCTTCTTTGTAAAAAGGAAGGAAGGAAGGGAGGAAGGAAGGAAGGGAGGAAGGAAGTACAAATTTGCACAATATAAATCTCCAAAACAGCATCAAAAACTCCACCATTTTCAAGGACTTATTGCAACTGGAAGAAAAGTGCTAAAATTACTCGTTGCTTCCTTTAAGAAGAAAATTAGGCCCTTTCCACACGGGGTAAGTAGTATGATGTGGTGCGACCTCTGATGGAGATCATCCACACTGTGGGAGCGGACGGGGTCGGACTACTTGTCGCACTTCCACACCTCAGTCCGCTCTGGAGCGACCCGAAGTGGTCGCGCAGCGTGCTTTTTAAAAACCTGTTTTTACAGGTTTTTCAAAAGCACGGAGCGCGCCACTCCATGCCACTCTGTTCCCACGCTCCGGTGTCGGGGGCGCTCCACTGAAGATCTGCCGGGGGCGGGCTTCCGGCTGGTGAGCTTCTCCAGTTGGTGGAGAGCCTCCGCCAGCCGTAAGCCGCCATTTTGGACGCTGAAGCCGTCATTTTGGACACCAGAAGACTGCGGAACAGCGAGCTCGCGCTGCTCCGCATGGGGACGGACTTACCCGGCTGCCGGTAAGCTCCATTTGAGCGCGTTTTCCCCCGTTTCCCCCTCCACAGGCGAAAAGGGCCTTAGTGAAGAATTACATCTCTAGGCAGGAGGCAAAGAGGGACTTTTCTTGGTAGCAGGTGGCTTCCATATCAAAACAGCAGTAGTGCACTCAGGTATTAAAGTTATTCAAGGTGCTGAACTACAACTCCACAAAAGTTCTAGCTTCTTTAACATTTGGACTAAACCCAAAGTGGATCCACTGCTCAAAGGACAGGGAAACTGCTGCTGGGTTAATATGCTGTTGGTGTAGTGTGCCTTCAAGTCATTTCCGACTTACGGTAATCCTAAAGTAAACCTATCATATGGTTTTTCTGGGTCTGAGAGTGTGTGGCATGCCCATTCTATGTAATTATGTTTTATTATGATCACTTTATGGCTGGAATTGTCTTAGGAACATTTTCACAGTTAAATCATGCTAAACACTTAGGTCAAAAAGTCACAACTGAGCTGTGGGCATGTTCTGCTGACAGCGGTGGAAGCGGAATTGTGCATCTGTGCCTTGTCTTTTTGCAAGTTGTGAATTGTGTATTGCGGCTGTGCATACTATATTTTGCATTTGGCATCCTCTGTTTTGCCTTGTTGTTGGGCATCCTATGCTTTGCCCTCTGGTTGCCCATTGTGCATTGCGTAATGATGCCCTGCCATTGCCATGCATTGGGCAGTGCTGTGATTCTGCGGAGGTGTTGGCATAGGTTCATATCAAGTATATCAAGTATTTATGTGTCAGGATGTTTTGATCCTGTCATGCTTTGCTTTGATTTTTGTTATGCTTTGAACCTGACTTTAGTGTCTGCATCCATACAATAGTAGTTACAATAGATTATTAGAGCAAAGCTCACTAGGGCTAAGATATATACACTTCCAGTTGACAATTGTAACAATATATTCATCTGTAATATCAATAATTTCCAATGGGCAGGTTGATTCTGTGCGCAATGTTGCTTTGCAGCAGGCAAAAATCAAACGGGGGGGCATGCCAATGGAAGGACAAGGAAGTCTTATACGAACTTCCAGATAGGCAACATAAGCACATCCTCAGTCTCAGGAAGAAAAATGTGTAAATCATAGAATCATAGAGTTGGAAGAGACCACAAGGACCATCCAGTCCAACCCCCTGCCATGAAAGCATTTCCAACAGATGGCCATCCAGCCTCTGCTTAAAAACCTCCAAAGAAGGAGGCTCCACCACACTCCCAGGCAGCATTTTCCACTCCCAGACAGCTCAGATGATCAGGAAGTTCTTCCTGAGGTTTAAGTGGAATCTCTTTTCCTGTAGTTCAAATGCATTGCTCCTTGTCCTAGTCTCTGGAGCAATGGAAAACAAGTGTTGCCCCCTTGGTAAACTCTGTCCCGGCGTCTACAACTTTGATATAAAATTAATCTAACCCACCAGAGAGGGCACTCGGATGGGCACGTAGACAACAATGGTCGTACGATCGAAAGAACCAGGTCAGGCCAGTAAACTCCCCTGTCACGTAGACACAGCAGACCTCAAGCTGTGCCAACTCACGGTGGACAAAAGATCCTTAGCCTTTAAGGAGTCAGCTTGAAGGGATTAAGAGTTTTTCCCACAAAGTTGGGCACTGAAAGCAATAAAATCTTATCAGGCAAGATCCATCTACATAAACTCACGTTGCAACCCAAAGCGGCAGAAGATCCTGATACTTGGGTAACACCTTGTTATCTTCCAGTATCAAAGGTGCTGGTGTGAAGTTGTTTTCCGTTGCTGTCCCCTTTGTTCTCCCTGGGAGAGAATTTGCCCTCAAGGTAAATTTTTCCTACAAATAGTCCCCGTTTTTTACTAGTCCTTTGGATACCTCCGAGTCATACCAACTTACCATTTCCCCCTCCTGATAGCCACGTGATCTCCTCAGCGTCTCTTCACTGAGTTCCTTTTCTTTTGCTGCTTTCTGGACCAAGGACTTCAGAAAAGATGCAGTATCACCCAAATTATGACTCCTTCAACAATCCCTCTATCTTATTTTCACTCTTTATTTTTCTTTAGCCCTTGGATGTTTGTGTGAGTGTTTGCGTTGATGAGTGCCACTACTGTTTGATAAAGTCATTCATTGGACCTTTGTTGGACCCCCAGATTTTCAGGCTAACACAAGCCTGCTCCCTCCTCGACATGACCTCCCTTCAAATATTTAAACAGGACTATCATGTTCTCTCTTAACCTTCTCTTCTGCAGACTAAACATACCCAGCTCCCTAAGCTGCTCTTCATAGGGCATGGCTTCCAGACTCTTCACCATTTTGGTTGCCCTCCTCTGGACAGGCTCCAGCTTGTCAATGTCCTTCTTGAAATGAGGTGTCCAGAACTTGACACAGGATTCCAGACGAGGTCTAACCAAAGCAGAATAGAGTGATGCTATTACTTCCCTTGATCTAGACACCATACCTCTGTTGATGCAACCAAGAATCGTGTTGGTTTTCTTGGCTGCTGCATCGCAATACTGACTCATGTTCAGCTTGTGGTCCACCAAGACTGCTAGATCTCTTTCAAATGTACTGTTATCCAGCCACGTGTCCCCTATTCTATATTTGTGCATTCCATTTTTTCTGCCTAAGTGAAGGACCTTATATTTCTCTCTGTTGAAATTCATTTTGTTAGCTTTGGCCCAGCTCTCCAATCTTTCAAGGTCATACTGAATTTTGATCCTATCCTCTGGTGTGTTAGCAACCCCTCCCAGCTTGGTATCATCTGCAAATTTGATCAGCATGCCCTCTGCTCCTTCATCCAAGTCATTGATGAAGATGTTGAATAGCCCTGGGCCCAGGACAAAACCCTGTGGCACCCCACCAGTCACTTCTATCCAGGATGAAAAGCAGCCATTGGTGAGGAGAACCCTTTGGGTTCGGTCCGTCTACCAATTACAAATCCACTTAACAGTAGCCCCGTCCAGTCTGCATTTTACTAGCTTCTTTGAAAGAATGTCGTGGGGAACTTCTTCTGAGCCGCCTTAACAGTTCAGCTTTTATAACTGTATATAAAGAAGCAAATTTCCCAAACTCTGATTAGTATGAAAACTATGATTAGGAATGTTTGGTTACGTAAACCCAGACCGTACTGTCCTTATCTTTGTTCCAGTGGATGTTTGGCCATGTCAGCTGTGTTTACAATAGGAAAAATACTAGATAAGGGTAGTATACTGAGTGCAGCTGTGTCGAGGCTTCCCATGTTCAAAGCTCCAAAAAATGGGATGGATCATGACCTGCTAGTCGTATCTGCTTATTGAATGACACAGCAGACCTAACCGCAGATACCTGCAATGTTTGTCTTGACTGTACATTTCAGGTTCACAAAGCCAGGTCAACTGTACTGTAGACGTACACCTCCTTTATGCTCAGTCATGCTGAGCGAGGCTGTCTGGCAAGGTCAGTGTGGTCTTACATTGACCAGGATTTGGAAAAGTTACTTTTCAGACTATGACTGCTAGAAACTTCCAGCCAGAATGGCCACTTACTTTAATTTCAAGATGACTTTTAGCAATTCAGGGGTGAACCAGCTGTCAGAGATAGATAGTTTTCAACATCTAGGAGAATGTGCATTGCAGTGATGGTTTGGAACACAGTGGTTCCCATGTCAGTGTGGTGGTAAATCCACTCCGGGTTTTAGCCAGAACTTTAAGGAATTGAAAACCAGAAAGAACTAATGATCATGATGTTCCCTCTAATGTTTGGTTGAAATATACCCTCCTGTATCTTAAAACCGTTAGACCGAGTGTACTCAGGCAATGGAGGAATTAATAACAAATTTGTTAACTGCAGCAAGGTTAATAATAGCAAAAAAAATGGGAAATAAATGAAGAAATTCAAATAGAGGAATGGTATAAAGAAGTGTGGAAAATTGCAATTAATGATAAGTTAACTTGTAAAATTAGATTTATGAAAGGTCTTGTAAAAGGGAATGATTTTGAAGAAATTTGGAAAATATTTTTGGAAAAAGCTTTGATAGGAGATGGTAAAGTTACTCTTCCACAAGAAGAATGGCAATTTTGGAAAGTAGAGTAAACAAAAAGTTGGCTCTGGGGGGTGGGTTTATTCACTATTTTTTGCTATACGTGGGGTTTTGTTTATTTGCATTTGTATTGTTTAAGTTTATTTCATAATAAAAAAAATAATAAAAAATTCTAAAAAAATATAGTTGAAAAGAATAGACTTAAGAATGATATTATAGTAATAATGAGTATAAGGAGAAAGAGACTTAGATACATGAAATAAAAATATATAATTAATGTGATATAAAATATGTGGAATAAGTATACAATGATAAAGGATTTGGAGAGCAATAGTAATATAAGCCATTTGTGCTGTAATTTTTCTTTTTTTCACATTTATGTTATTCACCTGGCGTTTTTGTGTTATTCTGTTATGTATTGTATTATTTTTTTTTCTTTAATAAAATATAAAAAATTAATAAAAAAAACCCCATTAGACCTAGTTCTACCCTCTCAGGCATCAGAGAACAAGCCGGCAGTCCTTGAGATATTTAAAGAGTAAAATCATGTCACATCCTAATCTTCTCTTCACGTACCTGAACATGCCCAGTTCCTTTAACCTCTCCTCATATGTCCTATTCTCCATCCCTCTTATTCTCATTCAGCCCTTCCCTGAACCTGCTCCAATTTGTCGATATCCTCCTTAAAATGAAGCAACCAGAACTGAACTCAATACTCCAGATGAGGCCTGACCAGAATATAGTGGGACTATTACTTTCCTCAATTTGGAAACTATCCTTCTGTTAATGCAGGCTCAGTTAGCATCTGGTTTTAAATTACAGAAGAATAGATTCTGGTTGAACATTAGGCGGAACTCATAGTTACAATTCTTGAGTTCTTGGATTATAGGACGAATAGCAACCATTGCCTGGCATGTGGGAAGTCAATAGTATATGTATAGTATATGTATGAGTTGTAGGGTGTGTGTGCGTGCGTTTACTGTAATCATGTTTGTTGCTTTGTTTGTAGATTGTAGTTTTATTACATTGACATTGCTTGTTTTAATAACAATACTTTTCGAAAAAAGGAACACTAGAAGGAACTTAGTGACAGTGAGAGCAATTCAGTGATAGAAGCAATTGCCTAGAAAGTTGGTGGGGTCTCCAGATGAGGTCTAAGCGAAGCAGAATAGAGTGGTACCATTACCTCCCTTGATCTAGACACCATACTCCTATTGATGCAACCAAGAATCACATTGGCTTTCTTGGCTGCCGCATCACACTGCTGACTCATGTTCAGCTTGTGGTCCACCAAGACTCCTAGATCCCTTTCACACATATTGTTATCCAGCCACGCGTCCCCCATCCTTTATATTTGTGCATTCCATTTTTTTCTGCCTAGGTGTGAGACCTTACCTTTCTCTCTGTTGAAATACATCCTGTTAGCTTTGTCCCAGCTCTCCAATCTTTCAAGGTCGTTTTGAATTTTGTTCCTGTCCTCTGGCATATTAGCAACCCCTCCCAATTTGGTGTCATCTGCTAATTTGATCAGCGTGCCTTCCGCTCCTTCATCCAAGTCATTGATGAAAATGTTGAATAGCACTGGGCCCAGGACAGAACCCTGTGGCACCCCACCAGTCACTTCTCTCCAGGGTGAAATTTAAATTGTTTTATTTTTTGATATTGTTTTGACCTTGTTTGTATTGCTTTTACAAGTAAGTCACCCTGTGGTCTTTTGATATAGGGCGGGACAGAAATATCAAAATAAAATAATGTGGCAACCTAATCCAGCTGGATTTGCGGGAATTTCTTGCTCATTTTGTTGACAAAAACCCAGGAATTGTGTCCCAAAATCCTTCCCTAATGCTACTACCCTGTTTGTGCCAAAGGCATACTCAGAGCATTCCCCGTTGTTTTAAAACCTGAATGGATAAGTTGCCAGTGGGAGATGAGATGAGACCACAGTGCTAAGAGTGATTAAAACACACACGCATGCGCACGCACACACACACACACACAGAAAAACTCTTTGGGAAATTGCAACTGCTGTAGATGCGGACAGACAATGGCTTGCCAATGAAGTGGAAAGTAATCTTATTTGCAAGGACTGGCACTTGGTGCTCCCTTACTGTCTGTGGATAATTAGGTTTATGTGGGGAAAGCTTTCCAAGTGTTGTACTGGACTACTGCAGAAAAAGCAGAATAAACATTACAGATGCTCTTCTTCACAGATACTAAAGGTTCAGTCTTTTTCCTCCTCCTCATTTGTATCCCACTTTTCCCCCCAAACTGGGACATAAGCTATTTCTGCACTAGCCTGTTATAGTGCTATTATTCTACTTTCAACCTCCTGTGGAATTCTGGGGTTTGTAGTTTGCTGGGGCCCAAGAGCTCTCTGGCTGAGAATTCTAAATGCCCCCCCTAAACTGCAAACCCCAGGATTCCATAGGAGGTTGAAAGGGGAATAATAGCACTCTAACAAGCTAGTGCAGAAATGGCCTCAAAACAGCTTACGATGTAAAAACTTGCTCTTCTTTCCCTTTCCTGCACCATGTAGTGTTTCCTTTGGAGTCTAATCGACCCTTGTCTCCCTCTCCCCCCGCCTGTCCTCCATGAAGCATGAGTTACAAAAACTTCTCTAGGTGAGAAGCTCCAACTTTCCTGATACCGTGTAGTACTCTTTTTCTTTCTAACCTTTTTTCAAGAAGATGAGTAAAACTGCTTTATATAACATACACCACTAGACCTTCTATCGGGTGTTGGACTGGGTGGATGAACTGTTCAGCTGCTGTCAAGTGCATTAATAACTCTACTTGAGAGATCCACTATGATCTTTCACATTATCTAATACCAATAGGCAGGAGGCTGGACTAGATTGGTTTTGTGGTTCCTTCCAGCTCTATGATTCGTGCTTTAGGAGAGACCGGGAAGGCCACAGGGTACATGCTTCAGTGTCCTCCAACACTTTGCTGTGTTCCTCACCTCCTCAGTGTCTGATGCCCAAAGAAACCACCTGAGCTGACCCAAGACATTTTGCTGCCTGAGGCAAAGAACCCCTGTCACCCCTCCATTCTCAATACAGTTTGCCAGTTGGGTGATCTGATGACATTTAGATCAAAGAAGGCAACAGAATCCCTTGCATCTGATGGCAACAGAGCAGTTTATGGCACAAACAGCTTGCCTTCCAACACTGCCATTGAATGTGCACTCCAGCATCTGCAACCTCACACACGTCTCCCATTCCATCTACTTTGCCATAGCCCAGAGCACCAGAGGATTGCAACAGAGGGGGTGTGGTTATGTAGTTAAATTGGGATTGTGTGAAACTAAGAGACAGAGGGATTTGGTTTGCATCTACATTTGGCTCTCCACTTTGGCAAGTTTGACTTGCAGGGATTTGATTATTTGTGGGGTTCTCCCACCCTTGACCTGCCTGCAAGTGCTTCATTTCTGGGGGAACCTCAGTGGCTCCAATCAGGCCATGCAGTCCTTTAAAAACTCTCCTCTGGTCCTCCTCCTCCTTCACCAGCCTCTGCTTGACCAGCTAAGGATGCATCACCGCCCGGTTTCTCAGTACCACAAGCCCAGTGCCCCCTGTATTACACCCAAGGAAGGAGATGGGCAAGACAGAGGAGGTATAGGGCCCCTGTGCTGACCCAACCCCTTTCCCTCTCCTTTTCCTGATGGACCCTGGGTGCCCACTCTGCCCACCACGCTTCAGTCCTCTTCCCATAGACACAGGCCATTTCCGCGCTAGACTGTTATAGTGCTATTATCCCACTTGCAACATCCTGGGTTTTGCAGTTTCGGGAGGGGCCGGCCAGCTGGCCGGCCCCTCCTGAAACTGCAAACCCCAGGATTCCATAGGTTGTTGCAAGTGGAATAATAGCGCTATAACAGTCTAGTGCAGAAAGGGCCACAGACACAGACACATATTTTGATATTTGCAGTTTTTCCACTTTTGCACCCTAGTGAATGTGGAGGACTGACTGTAGTTAACATGATCTATTACAATCCAGAACTACAAGTCCCAGAATTCCTTTTGTAAAGCCAAGAAAGCTCAACGCCTCAGAGGAAAAGCAAAGCAAAGCAAAGCACCATACGGCAAAGGAAGTAAGGGCTGCTGATTCTTCTAGAAGGATTTACAAACTATGTGTCTAATTCATCCCAAGTCTGAATTTTGATGCAACTGGGTAATGCCATCTGCGCATTAGAGCACAGATTCAAAGCACCCATTAACATCTGTTTTACATTCTGTTCATGCCTAAAATATATGAAGTTAGAATCCAAGCTGCTGAAAGAAGCTTCTATAAGTCTCCTTTGCAAGTCATCTCACAGATTTTTTCTGATAATTTTCCTTGTGAAATGTTGCACCTGAAAAAAGGAAGACAAAAAAATAGAATCTTCACATTTATAACTGGAAAAGAATATGAACTATCACCACTTATTATTAAATGAGATTGACAAGAAACATCTGCAAATGATTTTCAGAAAGGTGTGCATAGTCTTAGGGATTTTTTTTCAGGGGGGCACACTGAAAATGATTTCTGCAAACTAGGACTCATCACAGACTGGAGATATTCTGCAACGAGGCAAGATCTGTTAAGTCACCCGGCCCTCTTGAATTATATTTCTTAATACTTAGCTAAAGTTTCAAGTTACTTCAATGCTAGAAATTTGTAGATTGAACAAAAAAAAAATTCATGGTGTGTGTGTGGAGGTGGGAGAAATTCTTAGTGGGGAAAAATATCCTCATTTTGCATACCCTGTAGCTAATCTCCTGACTCTACCTCTTAGCAGTGCTTTTCATGGACCATTGCTGCACTATGGTGTTATAGTGCTATTATTCCACTCTCAGCATCCTGTGGAATTCTAGGATTTGTAGTTTCCTGAGGCCAAAGAGCTCTCTGGCTGAGAATTCTAAATGCCCCTCCCTAAACTGCAAACCCCAGGATTCCATAGGATGTTGAAAGTGGAACAACAGCACTATAACAGTGCAGAAATGGCCATAGAATCACAGAATTATAGAGTTGGAAGAATCCCCCAGGGCCATCCAGTTCAGTCCACTTCTGTCATGCAGGTATGTACAATCAAAGCATTCCTGACAGTTGGTCATCCAACCTCTGCTTCAAATCTCCAAAGAAAGAGACTCCACTGTCACCACTGTGAACTGGCCTGGCCTCTGGTAACCTTAGATATCATTTTGATATCATAATGCAGCCCTGCTCTGCCACCAGCCAAGTGTTTGTGAGGCCACCGAACAAGCGCAAAGCTAGGCATGGCTATTCACATTTGTTTATACCAAGGCGAGCCAGAAACTGCCAGATCTGCTTTAGAGGACCTCCCGAAACAAACACCTTCATGATTAAAACAAAGAGACCGCTGCCCCGAGAGGGCACCCTGGCGAGCTAAGTGCTTAACCGCCAAGCTAGCCGCATCTACATACTGGCCATACTATTGTCAATTCGGACCGTAACTCAATCGTGTAAATTCTGACCTTTCGGAGGCATTGTCTCCAGCCCAAAACTCATTGTTTTCGCCCAAGACCAGACTAGCCCACGGTCATTCCTTCCCCTATAAAAATCCCCAGTTCCGAGAGCTCCTTGGACTACTCGGAACGCTCGGACCTCTCGCTAGAACGCTTGGACTTCCGTCCCACCTGGCTGCCGCTGTGAGCTCCCCTCGGCCACCACGCCGGGTTTCCTTCTCTCCAGTTGGCTTCTCAGGACTACAAGAAAGGTGGCTTATCACCCATTCCCCAAAATTCTCTTTTCCTTTTCTTATTTAGTAGTGAGGCTGTGTTTTCAATAGTATTGCTTAATAAATATTATTGCAAGTTTGAACTATTTTGTCTGCTCACTGACCTGACGCTGTATACATAAGGTAAAAGATCCCCACTAAGTGACCCTGCCTCTCGTTAGTCAAGAGAGTGCTCCAGCTAATTTCCCCATCTTGTTTAGTTTGTGTGGTTGTTTGGGCGCCCCTCTCGGGACCCCCAATACACAGGGTAACTCCACCATACTGAGGCAGTGAATTTCACTGTCAAACTGCTCAGGAAGTTCTTCCTAATATATAGATGGAATCTCTTTCCCTGTAGTTTGAAGCCATTGCTCCATGCCCTAGTCTCTGGAGCAGCAGAAAACAAGCTTGCTCCACCTTCCATAGGACATCCTTTCAAATTTTTAAAAATGGCTATCATGTCATCTCTTAACCTTCTCTTCTCCAGGCAAAACACACCCAGCTCCCTAAGTTGCTCCTCATAGGGCTTCATGGTTTCCAGGCCAAGTTGACTTAACATCTGTCAGCAACACCAATACGCATCAGAAACTCATCTTTTCAGCTCTCTTTAGAAATTCTTCATATTTCCCAAAAAGCTTCATCTTAGGAATGACTTAGGAAAGTCACTTTCATGCACAGTCATATCTCCAGAGTACAATCTCACCATGCCACCCCCCCAAATATTTTTGCCTGAAGTCACATTTGGACTTGAAGTGTTCTTAGGAAAACCAGTTTCAGTGGCTCATTGGCTGGAGCATTTTGAGGAAACTCCAAATACTTTTTCCGAGTCGCAGTGATATTTTATTTGTTACCTGCCTCTCTCCAAGCCTCAAGACAGGGTACAACATAGATATAATTGGAAACAAATTATGGCTAAAATACACTAAAAACACAAAACCATTTAAAATAGAAATATATCATAATTAAAATGCATCACAATTAAAAGAACAAGTACAATTGAAAGTATAGTTGATCCATGGGGAGAGATGGGATAGAAATAAATTTTATTATTATTATTATTATTATTAGTCAAAAATACATTGGGTAGGCCTGCTGGAGGAGATAGGTCTTTAGCATTTTTTTGAATTCTGACAGCATATTTCCAATCCAATCCAAAGGACAAAGTTGATTCCCTTACATTTGTAGTGGTTGCCACCCAGATTTCAATGGAATCTGAAGTGAATCTGACCTGTTTGAGGTAGAAATTAATAAAATTCTGGGGCACTTTTAGAGGGGTGGAAATGATGTCCGCAGATGTTTGGGTCCTTTGGTTGTCACCGGTCTTCACTTCACTGAAAGTAAACCAAGGAGGTGGGTGTCCTCTTTGGATGAACCATCTCCAAACTTTGGGTACGACAGCCAAATTTCTAAAGCCAGGAGTCTCAAAAATTCCAATATCAACCTCCCCCAATGGTGGGGATAATTAGTGGCTAAATGGAGCCCGGCTTTTTTCCCAAGCTATTTAGCATAGCTCGGTACAGCTGCTTCTCAAGCCTCAATAGAGGCAATTGTCCCTGTCTGACATTTTAAGTCTTTCCAGCTGCAATTCTGGGAGGAAAAAAAAATCAGTACAAATTACATAAAAAAGGGGGTTGGGAGAAGGAACAGGGCTGAAGTTACCCTTATTCAGCAAAGTTTTCCCCTCCTTTCCTATCCCTCCAGGACTGTTTGGAGCCATTTTGCAGCTGTGGGATTCTGTGAGGGTGGGACCTGAGTCATCACAATTGGATTTTGTAATGCCTCAGAAGCTCCTAAATCAAAGAAACATGTGCAAAAACGCTGCGCACCACGGGTGTTTCTTGAATCCTCTCCCTGTCCTTTGCAGATCACAGCCAAGGCCTGCTTTCTTTTGTTACATCTCCTCGATTTTGCACTACAAAAGGCTGCAATCCGAGGGCCATTAACTCGAGGAGCAAGCCTCATTGAACTCAGTGGGATTTGCAGCCAATCACAGAGGAAAAGTGGGACACATGTGGCCAAGCAACACCGGAATCTGGTCAAGATGGTAAAAGTATTAAGGAGGAAGAACACACAAGCTAGGAGAGAAGGCAGCAGTTTGCTTTTGCCTGAGCCTACAGGGAAGGGAAAGATTCTGCCCCTCTTCTCCTCTCCTCCCTCTGCTAAAAAGTGCAAACTATTTTTGCACTTCGAACTTGGTTTGCAGCCATATGCAGGACATCGAGGACATGGGGGGAAAGTGGGAGGAGGAGAGAGAAAGAAGACCTTTTAAAAGCAGCTGAAAAAGGGGGACAGCAGAGGAATGCCTTTCTGCAAGCGTGCTTAGGCCTCAATCCAGTTGCTACTCCAGCTAGAGTTGTTGCTGTGTGCCTTCAAGTTGTTTCCAACTTATGGCAACCCTAATGCATACCTATCAGAGGGGTTTCTGGGAGGATTTGTGCAAAGGGGGTTTGCCTTTGGCTTCTTCTGAGGCTGAGAGAGTGTGACTTGCCCAGAGTCATCCAGGGGGTCACCCATGGCTGAACGGGGATTCAAACCCTGGTCTCCAGAGCCGTACTCCAGCGCTCAAACCATTACATCACCCTGGCTCCAGCCAGAGTAGACCCATTAAATCAATTTTACATGCTTTTCAGGAACTGACTCAGTGGTTAAGCCTTAATCCAATTGCTAGTCATATATCAAATTAACTGGATATATTTCAGACCCTCCAACGGTCCTGATTTGATAGGGACATTCCTAGTTAATTCTCCACCATCCCATTTTTGCAGTTCCTTTTTAAAATGTCCTGATTTTTCCCCCTCTTCCTGCATTCCACCATTGTCCTCAGCTTCCTTCAATTGCTGCAAATTGAATTTAAAGAGCAAAAGTAGTTTTTACTCAATTAGCTCAGTGTGAGGAGAGGAGAGGCGAGGCGAGGCGAGGCGAGGGGGAATCTTGCTCTTCCAAGCAGGTTCAGGCAAAACCAACGTGCTACAGCTTATCTTAACTTCTCTGTTCTTCCTTATGAATAACTTTTGCCATCGTGACCACACTGTAATGTTCGTTGGCCTCATGTGTCCTGGGCCATTTCCGCACTAGACTGTTATAGTGCTATTATTCCACTTTCAACATCCTATGGAATCCTGGGGTTTGCATCCTGGAATCCTGGAACCTCAGGATTCCATAGGATGTTGAAAGTGGAATAATAGCACTATAACAATCTAGTGAGGAAATGGCCCTAGTTTCCATCTGTAAACTGTTGGAAAGGATGATATGTAAACGTGGGCTTAGCATTCAGCAATTGGATCAATGGGTTTACTCTAGCTGAGATTACTAATTGGATTTTGACCTCTGATTGATGTTTCAAGACCAAAGACCTATATTCGGGAGAGCAAAATTCAGCCGCATCTCCCAGTAGCCATACCCAGCATAAGGCAATTGTGAGGAATGCTAGAAATTGTAGTAGAAAAACATCACGAGGGCCACATTCTGCCCTTCCCGGGCTACATGAAAGTGGAACACACACTGGAGTAATCCATGGTATTTGATGTTATTATTGATAATATTTTTGTTCCACTCTCCCTCAAAATTTATTCCAGGTTAGAAAACCCGCAACTATGAATGCATAAACCACAAAGAATAGATAAGAAGGCAGATAAAGCAGCAATAAGTTTTCTGCAAAGAAGAACACACAGCTGGTACGAATTCCCTTTTTTTTTTTTTTGCCTCTGGAGTCATCATTCAGAAGTTTGTTTTTAATCTGGTTTCAGTCACGCCTCGGTTGCTGTGTGTCTTTGAATCTTGATTTCCTGGCGTATGAGTTTTGGAACTGTAGGTAACAGAGCGACAAGGATTCTACAGGAATACTGTGTGGAATGGAAGCCAATTTGGCATGTTAAAAACAGCACAAATGGTGGCGATGATAATAATGACGGCATACAAAAATAAAAAATACGTGTGTGTCTCTGCGTCTCTTTGTCCCTACCATAGCTCTGTGAAACTTGAACCTTTGTCATGAATGTCAGGGGTGGACATCCTGGAGTTCTTTTCAACTTGATGTATTTTAATTAAGATTCAGTCACCTTGTGGGATGGAATCACTAGGACGTTAGATGACAGAAACCACAATCCTCAAGTGTAAAAGAAACTCAGAAATAAGGGGTTGTCTCAATAATAAGGGGTCTCGTTCGGAGCTGGAAGCCTGGAAAGTTTGGTCCGAGCGCTTGCAGCTGATTTTTGAAACTGGAGAAATCGTTTTCAATTTGGCATCACTACGTTGCTCCAGAGACCAGAATGAAAACCAGTGGGTTCAAATTGCAAGAAAAGAGATTCCACTTAAATATGAAGAATTTCTTTACAATCAGAAATGTTGGAGAGTGGAATAGACTGGCTCAGAGCATGGTGGCATATCCTTCTTTGGAGGCTTTCCAGCAGAGTTTGGATGGATATCTTTCAGAAGTGCTCTAGTTGCATGGCAGCAAGTTGGACAAGAGGGTCCTTCTTCCAGCCCCTTCCAGCTCTCAGATTCTATGATTCTGTGTGCAAATGTTCTTCGGATCCAGGTCATCTTTGCTCCTCTTTCATCTGTTGATGAACTTCCCCTTCCCCGCTGATCCTTAAGTGGTCCTGCCGCCTTGATGTGTTGCGCTACAGATATTTCGAAACAAATTGACCCCTGCCGGGTGACATTTCCCAGAGATTAGCCAGCTCCCATTCTAGAATGCTAAGCAAGCCGTGAGATAAATAAACAAATCCTTTGAGAAGATTGCTTTAATCAGGCTTGGGATGTAAAGGAAACCCGTGAGATGCTATCTTAGGTAATCCACTGATCACTGGAGCATAGTTTGGGCTTTGTAATTGGACCCACGGAGGACATATGTGGTCAAGCAGACAAAGGAATCCTATTGGCAAACAGTACCGAAATTTCAGCCTAGATTTTCCAAAGGAGAGGCTTAAAATCTGGTTTGCACTGGGCAATTTCTTTGCTTACTTCTGGGGTGAGAATGTGAGATGCAACACACACACACGGAGTGAGTTATTGCATTTGGATTTGTTATTAAAGTCCTCATGCAGTTTGGTCATTTGCTTGTTAAAGCTGCAGCTGCTCTTATTTCCTGTGGTTTTAGCCTTCCTAGCTGCTCTTCTAACATGTCCCTTTGGTGTTTTTCGTCTAATTGGCTAGGAATGATTGGGAGTACTACAAAGGTTCAGACCTGCCAAATTTCAGCCAGATGGAGAAAAGGGTCCCTGGTTTATAGGCAGTTTGGAAAGACATCCAGATCCACGAGAAGAGTTGTAATGATGAACTGGTTCAGCCTCTTCTAACTTAACAACCTCCAGATGTGTTGGATCAACATCTGATCATTTCTAGTCCAAGGTGGGGCACAGGTTGTCTGAAGGACTGTTTTCTCCCACATAAGCTTGCCTGTGTTTGGAGCTCCTCTATAAGGAACCTTCTCCCTGTCCTTCCACCTTCACAGGTACCTCTGGTGGGAACATGGAAGAGGACCTTCTTGGTGGCTGCTCCCAGGCTCTGGAACCCCCTTCCCAGAATGGCTAGACACACACCCTTTTTGCTATCTAAGGTGAAGACTCTAAAAAAAAATTGGCAAGACTTGGAAGACTTACTTCTCAAGAGTCTGGGCCTTGAAGGATAGTGATGTGCTGTCTTTCTGAGGACCATTTCCACCCTACACTATTATAGTGCTACTAGTGTATGTACCCGGCGTTGCTCAGAATTTTATTTTCTCATAGGTGATACTTGTTAGAAAGATTTGAGATCCTGTGTCTCTAATTCCCCAAACGGTCATGTCCAGTACCTGTAATTTTTCCCCATATTCCCCAATCCAATCTGTATTCAGAGTTATTTACATACAGAGGTTGGGCTCCTGAGAGAATACACTGCCCTGCTCCTTGCTGCTTCCTTGCTGCTAGGCCTTGTCTCCATAGCAACCAGACTCTTCAAGACAGGCCCAAGAGCATTCTGGCTGAGAATTCTAAAGGCCGCTCCCTAAACTGCAAACCCCAGGATTCCATGGAATGTTCTTAGGCAGCCAATCATACGAGGTCTTAGCCTGACGCAGCCAAGCATATAAGGTCTTCGCCTGAAGTCAATCGTATGAGGTCTTCACTTGACACAGGCAAACAAACTTTTATATATTAGATTATTCCACTTCCAACATCCTATGGAATCCTGGGGTTTGCAGTTTAGGGAGGGGCCTTTGGCATTCTCAGCCAGAGAACTCTTGGGCCCCCCTAAACTGCAAAGCCCAGAATTCCGCAGGAGGTTGAAAATGGAATGATAGCACTATAACAGTGTAGCACAGAAAAGCCCTGAATTGTGGTTATTTGTTCTTTTTTAAAAAAATATATATTTATCTGGCTTACATTCCATGGATAGTTTGATATTATTATTTTTAACTCTTATATTTGGTGTATTTTAAAGCTCTATGTCTTTTAACTGTTGTTAAGCTCCCTTGAGTCCCAGACTAGGAAAAAAGGTGGTATATAAACAAATAAAAATGAGAGCCAGCATGGTATAGTGCTTTGAATGCCAGACTATGATTCTAGGGACCAAGGTTCAAATTCACACTCAGCCATGGAAATCCACTGGGTTGACTTTGGACACATCATGTTTTCTCAGATTCAGAGGAAGGGAAAGGCAACCAACCTCTGAACAAATCTTGCTAAGAAAAGCCTGGGATAGCTTCACCTTAAGTTTGCCATAAGTTGGAAATGGTTTGAAGGTACATAACAACAATAATTATAAATAAATATGGTGGTGGTGGTGGTGGTGGTGGTGGTGGTGGTGATGATGGTGATGGTGATGATTTGGCCTCCTCAGGCCCCCAGGACATCCTGCAGGGTCCCTTGAGCTTCCAACCACCCAAAGCTTTTTTTGGCCCCAGAATGGAGAAGTTTTTCCTAATGTTTAGGTGGAATCTTTTCCCTTTTCTTGTAATGTGAATCCATTGGTTTGTGTTCCAGACTCTGGACCAGCAGAAAACAAGTTGGCTGCATCTTCTATATGACATCCCCTCAGATATTTAAAGATAGCCATCATGTCACCTCTCAACCTTCTCTTCTCCAAGCTAAACACCCTCAGCTCCCTAAGTTGTTTCTCACAAGGCTTGGCCTCCAGATCTTTGATCACCTTGGTCTCCCTTCTCTGGACATGTCCCGGCTTGTCAATATCCTTCCTGAACTGTGGTGCCCAGAACTGGACACAGTATTCCAAGTGAGGTCTGACCAAAGCAGAAAAGAATAGCACTATAGCTTCTTTCGATCTGGGCACTGTAGTCCTCTTGAGGCAGCCTAGAACTGCATTGGCCTTTTTTGGTTGCTGGACCACACTATTGACTCATATTTAGTTTGTGGCATACTAAGACCTCTAGTTCCTGTTCACGTGTATTGCTTTTGATCCAGATTTCACCCATCCTTTATGCATTTTATTTCTCCTGCTAAGGTGTAGCACGTTACCTTTCTCCCTGGTGACATTCGTGTTATCAGCTTTGACCCAGTTCTTCAATCTGATGTAACTGTGAGGATGATGGAACAGAGGGAAGATCTCAAGACATGGGCAGGCTCATATGTAGAGACACAGCCCTTCAGATAACCTGGACTTGAGCTCCATGGGGCTCTATAGCTGAAAACGAGCACTTTGAATATATGTCATTTGACTCTGAAATCAAATCCTTTGTGAGTCTGATCTTTTCAGGGTGACCAGGAGCTCTAATTTGTTCCCTCTATAGGCAAGCATTTCTGTAATGATAAATTGGGGGTGGGGAAATTCTATCAATCCATTGTGGATTTGTAGTTGCCCCTGGCTGTGATAATCCTAATCCTCTAATGCTATTAATATCAAGGAATCCTTCATGCCGGTCCCTGATCTGTAGACTGTGCATGTAGTAGGGGACTAAGACTTGGAAGGCCAGCTAAGGAGGAATTAGATTAGATTATTATCCTGGCATGTAAAGATGTATCACTGAATACCAAAGTCAGAATCATTGAGGCCATAGTTATTTCCAGTTTCTATGTAGGGATGTAAGAGTTGGACAGTAAAGAAAGCTCACAGGGGGGAAAAAATCAACTCATTGGAAATGTGGTGCTGGAGAGAGTTCTATGGACACAATGCACTGCCAAAAAGACAAAAGAAAGGGGGTCGGAGAGCAAATCAAGCCTGAACTCTCAGGAGAAGCCAAAATGACTAAACTGAGCCTGCTGTACTTCGGACGTGTCAGGAAATGATACAATTTGTTGAAAAAGACTATTATAGGTAAAGAGGAAGATTGCATTACAGATGGATTGATACAATCAAGGAAGCCCTGGACCTAAGTTTGCAAGACCTGAGCACAGCAGTTCAGGACTGGAGCTCTTGGTGGTTCCTCATTTGTAGAGTTGCCATAAGCTAAAGTTGACTTGATGGTAAATAACCACAACAATTAATGAGAGACCTCTAAGAGCCCAATCAATTGCCCTGCACAGGTCTTGTAAACTCAGGGCTGTGGCTTCCTTGCTCAGTCAATCCACCTGTAATACAGACCATTTCCGCACTAGACTGTTATAGTGCTATTATTCCACTTTCAACATCCTATGGAATCCCAAGGTTTGCAGTTTAGGGAGCGGCCTTTGAGGCCCCTCCCTAAACTGCAAACCCCAGGATTCCATAGGATGTTGAAAGTGGAATAATAGCACTATAACAGTCTAGTGCGGAAATGGACACAGTCTCTTTTCATGCTGTCTTCTAATATATCCAGCATTTTCCAAGGAGCCGTGTCCAAAGTACGATAGCCTCAGTTCAGTCATCCTTGCTTCTAATGAGAGTTCAAGCTTGATTTGCTGGATATGCCGCATTAACTTGTCATTTTGGCAGTTTATTGTCTCAGTAGAGAGTCAGCGTTGTATAGTGGTTTGAGCATCAGATGACAACTCTGGACTCCAGGGTTGGAATCCCCACTCAGCCACGGAAGCCCATTGGGTGACCTTGGGCAACACATACTCTCTCAGCCTCAGCGGAAGACAAAGACACACTCCTGTCCTGTTTAGAAAGCCAGCCATGGTTCACAGTCCATAAACAGTGTCTACAGTAGAAGCCACAGTCAAGGTTTATGGAAGCTTCTCCATCTATTACTGTTCTTGTTTCAGCAACCCAGGCCAGTAATAAATTCAGAGTGTCAGATCTTTTTATTTTTTTAATTTTTATTATTTAACAACATAACAATACATGACATTACAAAACACATAACACAATAGCAAATACATAATAAACCTATACTAACAAGCCGCTATATACCATATATTCTTAAACTTAATCTGTTCTACAATTAAATCATAAGTGCTCCCCACTATTGGGACCATTAGAGATATAACCACTTTCATTCACTTTAGGAAGTTCCATTCCCTTTCCAAAATTGTAATGATTGTTCAGTTGGTTTCCTTCCTTTCCCCTTTATTAACACACAATCAATAAATTCGCCCCAAGTATCTATAAAAATGTCTCTTTTTAATTCCCCCTTCTTTACTTTGACATTACAAGTCCATTTATCGTTAATAGCTATATCCCATACCTCTTTATACCATTCATTTAAGTGAGTATCTTGCTTTATTTTCCAATTCTTAGCTATCCTTAATCTTGCCGCAGTTAATAAAATAGAAATTAGTTCTTTGGTTGGCCACTTACTTTGTTCCTTATCAAATATTGATAACAAGGCTGCCGTAGGATTTAACCATATATTTTGATTAGTTATTTCCTTAATTTCTGTAAAAAC
Organism: Iguana delicatissima; assembly: GCA_948472985.1. Lineage (NCBI taxonomy): Eukaryota > Metazoa > Chordata > Lepidosauria > Squamata > Iguanidae > Iguana > Iguana delicatissima. The sequence continues at coordinate 248,332 of CAOKZL010000937.1, read as the reverse complement.
TAACCACCAAAATTTCAACACACTTTCACATTCCCACCACATATGAAAGTAGGAGCCAGTTTCTTGGCAACCACTCCGGCACAGATAGGAATGATTAGCATTTATTTGACTTAATTTTAACAGAGTTAAATACCATCTCCGAACTAACTTATAAAAATTTTCCTTAATTCTTACCGACATAGATCTCAATATTCTCATTTCCCATATTTTAACCCAATTCTCAATATTTATTACTTCTCTAAAATCATGCTCCCGTACTAATTTGAGTGCATCTTGTAATTCTTCCTCTACAAACAATAGTTTATGAATTTTACTCACTATACTTTCCTTTATTTTATTTCCAACTATCTTTTCATTTTGTACTATCATTTCTTCAAACTTTGTAAGCTGTCTACATTTACCATTTTTCTTTATCCATTCTTTTGTTCAATTTTCTAACTGTATATAATCATACCAAGGCAATTTTAGCTGTTCTCAGTTGATCTTTCATTTGCTCTTCAGTCCTCATTTTTCCGACCCAATCTTTTAACTGGATAATTTGTTTTTCTCTTAATATCCTTTCTAAGTATCTCAAATTATCTGGAAAGTTTTTAATCTCCACTAGCGGATTTAATGGTGAATATGTTGGACTAAACATTTTCTTAGCAGTACTCTCCTCCAGTTCTGTAGGTCTCCGCTAAGTAAAAACTGACTTGATGTCCAAGAGCAACAAAAACAACAATGCAAAGCTGCAGAGAAAGGAGTTTTGACCTGCTTTTGTTGCTCCCGGGAAGATTGTAAGATTTGATTCACAGCATGTGACAACTTTCCATAGGTATGCCAGTGAGCAAACCTCATCGGCAAGGAGATATTGTGAATTCCTCCTCCTCCTCCCACCAGTGCTATATCTTTCACTTCCTTTAGGGATCCCAAGGCAAAGTCCAGAGTCCTCTTCTCCATTCTTATCCTCACCACAACCCTGTGAGTTAAGCTGGTGCTACGTACCTCCCATCACTTCATAGATGAATTCTGGGGCAGGTGTGGCCAAGCAACATGAGTGTGGCCAAGATGGCAAACGTGATCACTGAGGAACGACAGACAAACAAGCCAGGAGAGGCTGCAGCGGTTCACTTTTGCCTGAGCCTACTGGGAAGGGCAAGACTCTGCTCCCTCCCTTCTCCTCTGCTGAAAGAACTGAGCATAAACTACTTTTGCACTTTGAATTCAGTTTGCAGCAACGGAAGTGAGCTGAGGACAAAGGGAGAAAGCAGCAGGAGAAGAGACGAAATGGGATAGTTTGAAAGCAACAGAGGATTAATTGGGACTGTCTCTGCCAAAGCAGGCCAGTTGAATGTCATGAGGTTAGAGACAGTGTGACTGGGCCAGAATTTGGCTATGTTGGTGTAGCCTCTATCGGTCCAGTGGGTGGAGAAACCCTAAAGAAGGGTTGCTAGTTGAGTTCAGAAGAAAAGGAAGAGGGGTTACTCATAGAGGTTACGCCAGCCCAGGGATTCTGAAATTTGCAATCACTTGTCCAAGCGTGGAGTTTAATAACAGTTAGCCCTTCACATTCACTAGGTTTAGGGGCATAGGACCCCCGCAAAAGTGGAAAAACCACAAATATCAAAGTGCGTCTGTATAGGTCTGTGGGAAGAGGGCTGAGACATGGTAGGGACAGCGGGCACCTGGGGTCCAACTCTGTCAGGGGCCCTTTTCACACGCCAATCCTGTTACAAAATGGCCTCGGGAGCTTCGTGCGATTGCAAGGACTGTCCCACATGATGTCCTGGCAATCGTGTGACATTCCTGAGGCCATTAGGCAGTGATCGCGCATTATATCATTTTTGGCTTGTTGCCGAAAATGATGCGTGATTGCACGTCCCTCCTGTGCCTCACCTGCACTTACCTTGCGTGTGGAGCCCCCAGACACGCGGTCATCGCGCTTCCTCCCCCAAGCGCAGCCTGGGAAAGTAACCGGCTACACTGCGGAAGGAAGGGGCAGACCGCTCACGCTTCCTTCTGGCCAGCATGGTGCGGAGGGGATACCAGTGCCTCTCGGCCGAGGCTTTTCCCGCGATCCCCACGCAATGCCAGCGGCACTAGGTAAGGTGCGAAAAGGGCCAGGGAAAGGAGAGAGAAAGGGTGTGAGTTGCATGGGGGTGCTATATGTCCTCTCTTTTGCCTTTCTCCTTCCTTGGATGTGTGGGGGTCATCAGGAGAGGGCTTGGGGTGCTGAGAAATTGGGCTGTGAGCTGTCCTTAGTTAGCCAGGCTCTGGCCGTTTCTGCACGACACTCTTATAGCGTGATGATTCCACTTTCAACCTCCTATGGAATCCTGGGGTTTGCAGTTTTGGGAGGAGCCGGCTGGCCCCTCCCAGAACTGCAAACCCCAGGATTCCATAGGAGGTTGAAAGTGGAATCATCGCGCTATAAGAGTGTCATGCGGAAATGTTCCGTGGCTGGTGGAGGAGGGCGGCAACCAAGAGTGAGTTTTTAAAGGGCTGCACAGCCGATCAGAGCTGCTGGGAGGAAAGGTTTCCCAGGAAAAGGAGAGACTGAAGTCGGGGGACGGGTCGGAGAAACTCAGATATAATCAAATCTGTGAAAGTCAAACCTTCAAATGTAGGGGGCCAACTGTATAACGAAAGAAAACACCCTCTCCCTTCTCTCTTGCTACCTCAAGCTGCATGTTTAAAAATGTCCAATTTAGTTCCTTCTTTCTGCTCAAAATCCAGGCCTGGTTCTTCTCGTGCCAGGAAAATAGTTTGGCTGGTGGTTCCGTTAAGCAAATGATTTCTTACGATCCAGATGACTGATCGTTCCATTTGTTTTTTCTTAACGGGTTGAACGGATCTTCTGAGGATAATTCCTCCCTAGTCTTGGAGCGGTTCAAAATGAAAACAGTCACATGCTGCTGCTCATGAATCCACATGTGTACAGAGCGGAACATTGTGTCACCAGCCAAAAGAGCGGAAATGAATCCCCCAGCTGGGCGCCTGCTGGAGAAACGTCATTGAGCGAAGCCCTGCCAACTGTGCAGGGCGCAGAAACGCCTCCACGCACACCCCTTTTGAAAAACAAAAACATCTGGAAGTGTATAATACTCATCGCCATTGGTCCACATGGGAGTGTGGGATAGTGGCTAGAGCAGGAGTGGATGCTTGCATGGAATCTAGGGGCCCATTTCCTTCCCTCTGACCACATCAGCCCCACAGCAATGCCAAATACCTCTATTTTCCTTTGCAATCCCACTCAAAATGGCAATGGGAAGTGATGATTCATCACTTGTGTGTGTCCTGTGTGTTGGTTCTTCTGTGCATTCATTTCTGACTTACGGTGACCCTAAGATGAACCAGTTATGAGGTTTTCTTGGCAAAATTTGTTCAGAAGCGTTTTGCCCTTGCCTTCCTCTGACAATGAGAGAGGGTGACTAAGGTGGGTTTCTATGGCAGAACAGTGATTCAACTCTTGGGCCCTTTCCGCACGACACTCTTATAGTGCGATTATTCCACTTTCAACCTCCTAGGGAATCATTATTAGTGGGTGCTGTTAAAACAAGACGAAGTATGGGTTTCTGACTCCAGATTTTAAATAGCTTCAGAATGCTTTGGATTTTGTATTATACAGACTTTGGCCATTTCCAGACTATACTGCTATAGTGCTATTATTCCACTTTCAACCTCCTGTAGACTCCTGGGGTTTCCAGTTTAGGGAGGGGTATTGAAAGGGCCTCAGTAAACTACAAACCCCAGGATTCCATAGGATGTTGAAAGTAGAACAATAGCACTAGAACAGTGTGGTGCAGAAATGGCCTTTATTTAACTATAGGGGTTTATGAACACTATAAAATTGTAACTCCTAACTTTACTAGAATTCTATGTTTCTCTTGCAATGGCTTCTGGCTAATATAAACAAAGGATCCCTCTGTCTATCTAACAACAAGGCACCATGCAAAATGCAAAAACCACAATGCAAAACTTTGCTGTATGTGCAGCTCCACTTCCAGTGCTGCCAACACAATACTTCTGTTGTGCTGTGGCAAATAATTTACCCTGTGTGTGTGGTACAGCTTACACATGTATACGCCGCTACTGGAGTGCCCATCAGGTTGTCCAGCACAATGAGGCAGAACTCCACCCAAAGAGATCTACTCTATGCAGTCCCATGTTGGATCTGGACCGTTTTTGCTGCAATTGACGTGGCTAGAGAATAGGTAAGATAGTTAACAGCAAGGACAAAGCGTCAGAATGCATTGGGCTAATCTTGTGCCTATGTCAGATAGAGTTTCCCTTTGATCGGGAATAGCCGGGCATCACAGGAATAAATCACCCGCACGCCGGTCCTGGAGGACTTTGGTCTATTGTTGGAGTGGCTGATGCTCTGCTCGAATTCTTGACCCCTGACTGGTGCTATCAGCTGTTGAAGGGGAACAAGGACTCGGGATGACCTCAGAGGTCAACAGGGGGCACCATCAATCAGCCAGGCCTCTTCTGAAGGCCTCCTTGGACGTCAATTTGCAGCGTAATGACTATTTAAGGCCCCCTTTGCCTTTGAAGCCAGGCAAAGTGGGAGGGTCAGAGCCCGGGAAATAATACCCAGGGCTTTGGGGAGCTTTGGTTAATCCCGAATGCTTCATTTTCTGAACGTTTAGGAAGCTTGGTTGCCTTCCCAGCATAGCATGCAAAAGCTGATATGGCAGCCGCTGGGCTGAGGTTGGAGTGGCAACTGAGCGCTTGCATACATTTTCTCAAGCAGTACTTTTATTTGCAATTTTCTGGCTTGGATTTTTTTTTTTTCCTGGCTTGTGAATAATTGTTTCCAAGTGAAATCTTGCACTTGAGTAGTTACTAACACTGGTTGAAATCTAGTCTTCTGGTCCCAGCTAGAGTCGACCTACTAACTGTTGTAAATGCCATTGATTTTGTGGATTTGCTCAAATTGGGGGTCTGGTGATTGAATTTAGGTCTGAATGCGATATTATACATTACCAATGGTGCAATATCTATAAGTTTTAGCAAAACAAAAAAACAAAATGATGAAAAGTGGCCAGATCCTCTCTACCCCATGTATAATATTTTTTAGATCACAGGTAAGCATTATTCATTAACCAAAAAATGTGCCACTTATATCATTCTCATTAGCATACTAAAGAGTAATGATGTTGCTACCTGCAATTCCAAGAAATGATTTCCATGTACAGATATGACTTGTATATATAAATAATAATGAATAGATTAAATAATAATATATGGATTTAAGCAATCATGTATCATAGTAGTTCTTGACTTTTTTTTTTTACCCTGAACCCCCTTTAAATATCTTTTCTAGCCATAGGCTACCAAGACTTAACTCAAGATTTAAAACCTAAAGTGTATCAAATATTTATTTGAAGTTGCTCGTCACTGATTTTCAGATTTGGAGAGAGGGAGAAATAAGTGGTTGTATAAACTCCTATTATAATATTTTATTGGAATTGAAACTGTAAATGCTTATAACATTTCTTCAAGCCTTTGTGGACCCCCTGTAATAACATTGTGGCCCTTGGGGGTCCATGGATCCCAGGTTAAGAACCACTGATGTATAGATTAAATGATCATATTTGAAATCAGGAAGATACTGACAAGTTGGAATGTGTCCAGAGGAGGGCAACCAAAATGGTAGAAGGCCTGGAAACCATGAAGCCCTATGAGGAGTGGCTTTGGGAGCTGAGGATGTTTAGGCTAGAGAAGGGAAGGTAAAGAGGTGACATGATAGCCATGTTTAAATATTTGAAGGGAAGTCATATAGAAGATGGAGCAAGCCTGTTTTCTGCTACTGCAGAGACTAGGACACGGAGCAATGGCTTCAAACTTCAGGAGATTCCATCTAAACATTAGGAAGAACTGACAGTAAGAGCAGCTTGACAGTGGAACATAGTGCTGGCTGGGAGTGTGGTGGAGTCTCCTTCTTTGGAGGTTTTTAAACAGCGGCTGGATGTTTAAACAGTGGCTGGATTCTGTCGGGAATGCTTTGATGATATATTCCTGCATGGCAGAGGGTTGGACTTGATGGCTTTTGTGGTCTCTCCTAGCTCTATTCTTCTATAATTCTATGAAGAGTTTAATAGCATTTTAAAAATAATGGCCAGTACTCTACATCAGTTACTTAGTTAAGTAAACTTAGTTAACTAACTAACATCTCCTGGCCCACCTGTCCGTCCCAAGTCAGGTGGATAGACTCACCCATACTCTGACTGCTGGTGGAATGGGCCTCCTTCTCCCCATGCAACTGATGTGCAGGAAAGTAGGTGGGGAGGAGAATTATGATCATGACGATAATATCTCAATTGTCAAAGTCCCCTCCCTAAACTGCAAACCCCCGGATTCCATAGGATGTTGAAAGTGGCATAATAGCGCTATAACAGTCTAGTGCGGAAATGGCCTGAGTAGTGGTGGATATGGAACAGATACAGACGAATAAGTCTAGGTAAGTTTACCTAACTAGCCATTTCCGCACTAACCTATTATAGCGCTATGGTTCCACTTTCAACCGCCGTGGACCTGGGGTTTGCAGTTTTGGGAGAGGCCAGCCGGCCCCTCCCGAAACTGCAAACCCCAGGATTCCATAGGAGGTTGAAAGTGGAATCTTAGCGCTACAAGAGTGTCGTGCGGAAATGGCCTAAGTAGCTGCTAGCAGAACACAGGTCAACTTTTTGCAGACTTTTACTTACGTTTTTGTAAGTGCTCTAAATTGTTTTGTTTTATTTTGATTTTTGTTACCAACCTTCAGTCCCAGTTTTGGGGAAAAGATGGGATATAAAACACAAAGCAACCTCCTTTCTTCTAACCTGTTGCTTCCAAGATCTGCATCTTGCATTATATGTTGACAGCAGCCCCAGTGGACACATAACAGTGCCAAAGTTTATCATTATATATAGACACACAACACACACACATAGACACATCAAGGGATAGTTTTGAAATTCTTTGCCTGGGCCCCTGTCCTCTTGCCCTCACTTCCTACTGTGAACAAGCAGAGAAAAATTCTGAAAGGATTGACCAGCCATTCTATGTACCCAGGGGAAAATCTGACACCTGAGAACAAAGTCTTCCTAAGAGGTATGTGCATACGTGAGAACGAGAGACAGAGATTTTCCATTTCCGCATACGCTGTTATAGTGCTATTATTCCACTTTCAACATCCTATGGAATCCTGGGGTTTGCAGTTTAGGGTGGGTCCTTTGAGGCCCCTCCCTAAACTGCAAATGCCAGGATTCCATAGGATGTTGAAAGTGAATAATAGCGGAAAAAAGAAACAACCCCAGAATTGGAAGAATGGTTGAGTAAATTGCAGGAATACACAACATTAGATAGCTTATCGAGAGCCATGAAAGGAGAAAAAAGAGGAGATAGAAAGACTGAAATGATGGAAATTAAGATATATATAGAGGAGAACTGGGAAAAGATCTGTAATAGGTAAGGAACAGACTAAAGTATGGTATAAGCTGGAAGAGATAAGAAAGCTATAACTGCACATAAAGGATAGTTAACGGTGAAAAATAAATGTAGAGGAGAAGAGACAAGAGGTAATTAAGTACCAAGTTAAAGAAGGTAGGAAGGGAAAGGGTTAAGAAAATAAACAAATAACTTTCTTAAGTATATGTTAGATTTTAATGAAGTAAAAAATGTAAACAGTGATGAAATGAGGAAATGACTATATTGTATCTTGTTTTAATAAAAAAAAGAAAGAAAGAAAAAAAGAAAGTGAATAATAGCACTATAACAATGTAATGCAGAAATAACCATTAATGCATACATTTGCAGAATTGGGGTACAGATGCTGTTTCTTACAGGTGGGATTGACACACACCGAAAGAGACGGCAAGCCAGTCATTTGTTACAGTCGTCGTCTTGTGAAAGAGCAGTGCTATTCTGTACATCTTGCACAACTCTGCAAAATTATCGCAAAGGGCCCTAAAGGAAACTGAGTCTGATGCGATGTCACTTCCAGTCACCCAAAATGAAGAAACCACAAATAGGGAGCGTGGCCCTCCAGCCTCCCAAGCGTGCCTCCACCTGATTTATACCTTTATTTAACTGCTTTTGCTAGTAGAAAAAGGACCTGATCCCAAGTAATTAGTTACTTGTAACTAACTATTTAAAACAAGCTCTAGCGTCTAGACAGCGGTACTGCTCCTTATGCCTGGCCTTGGCAGGACAGATTTCAAGAACTGAATGGAGACACATCTCAGGGAAAATACATTACAAACATATTGCTTCTGAATGTAATGGAAAGAAGCAAATATACTGCTTCTCACATATACGTAAACATTTTTGTTTAATTATATTTTAACATTTTGCATTTTTGTTACAGAGGGCAACTTTTGTTTGTATTTGTTTTAACTGTTGGAAGACACCTTGAATTCCAGGAGTGAGGAAACGCCCAAGTCCTCTTGCTCCTGCGGCTGTTCGTGTCGTCGTGCACCTTCAAGCCATTTCTGACTTAAGTTATGCGTTCAAATCTTTTTATTCAAAAAGTACAATAACAACAAAAATTATCTGTACAAAACTGTAAGTAACAAACAAATTCAAAAAAAGAAGAACCTTAACCTGGAAGGTCCATAGAAGAGGCATCCAAATTTTTTTTCCTACGACCTTCATATATAGTTTCTCCCTTCCACCTATTAGTACTTAACTCCTCACCTCCTGTCTTGAGTAGTTCCAAGATATTCAAATACACAGTTGTGTAGTTATTTCCTCCTAAATTCTTCCCTTATTCTCTTTTCCTGTACACATTGGTTATTCCATAGTTAGTATTTCCCAACGATAACTTGTCAAGAATAATTCTTCCGATAGAACTCTACCTGCTTACAGTTTTCTTAATTCTATTTTGCCATATTTTGCTTTTCAACCCAAGGTTAGCTACCTTTTCCCTAGTATTTTTGCTTTCATTGAGTGGTCTCTCTCATTAAATTGTATTTCTTTTGTTGTTTTCCTTTTCACAAGTATTTTTCTATAACACAACATCCATGTTATTTTTGATACATCTTTCCACCTGCTTAAGTAATTTCTTCTTTCTATTCAGCCAGATCTTTTATCACCGTTTATTACCAATATTATTATATTGATACCCCATCTCCTTAGAGGTTTCTACTGAAAGCACCACTTATTCTTTTATTCCTCCTGTAGCCAAGTTCCCCCGTTTAGCTTCAAATATTGGTAAAATTAATTCCCAATCTTCTTTAAATTGTTCTGTTGAATTTTTTGATAATATTATTGTTAATTTATCCATGTCTATTAGATCATATAATTCAATTAACCACTCATCTGCTTCTGGTATTCCTTCTCGTTTCCATTTAATCATGTAAACCATTCTGGCTGCTGTAACCATGAGTTAATAACTTCCGTTGTGATCTTTTTTTTAGCAATTGTATTCCCTCATATATGTTTAGGAAATATATTTCTGGGTGCATCGGAAACTCGATTTGTAAAATTCTTACTATATTACTATGGATTTGCATCCAAAACTTTTTTGCCTGACTTAGAACATTTCCGCACAACACTCTTATAGCGCGATGATTCCACTTTCAACCTCCTATGGAATCCTGGGGTTTGCAGTTCCGGGAGGGGCCGGATGGCCCCTCCCGGAACTGCAAACCCCAGGATTCCATAGGAGGTTGAAAGTGGAATCATCGCGCTATAAGAATGTTGTGCGGAAATGGCCTTAAGTTATGGTAACCCTAATGTGACCCCCAAAGGAGGGTTGTTTTTTGTTTCCTCTGGGGCTGGGAGAATATGACTTGCTGAAGGTCACCCAGTGGGTTGAGAAGGGATTTGAATCCTGATCTCCAGAGCTGGTGGCCTAGTGCTCAAGCCTGGCTTTCCATTATTGTTGTTACTGAAGGTATTATTGCTGCAGCTACTATTGCAGATTTTGGCTGGAATTCGGTATGGGACTTGTGTCTACCTAAGCGGACTTGTGTCTGTGGGATACGAAGCTGACCATCTACATTTGCAATGGGTAGGGGCACATGACCCCCTAACAGTGGAAAAACCACAAATATCAAAATGGGTGGGTGGGTGGGTGTGTATGTGAACAGGGCCAAGGCATGGTGGGGAGAGCAGGTACTTAGGGTCCAAACCAGGTCAGAGAAAGGAGAAGGAAAGGGGATGGATCAGCGTGGTAGCCCTATATTCCCTCTCTCTCGCCCATCCCCTTCCTTCCTGTATGGGGAGCATCAGAAGAGGGTTTGTGGTGCTGAGAAATTGGGCTGTAATCCATCCTTAGCTGGCCAAGAAGCGGCTGGTGGTGGTGGAGGAGGAGGAGAAAGACCAGAGGCAGGTTTTTAAAGGGCTGTGTGGCCTGATCGGAGTCTCTGAGAGAGAAGATTCCCCCAGAGCAGAAGCACATGAGATAGGAGGGGGGCAGGGGTTAGGGAAACTCACAAATAATCAAATCTACGGAAGTTAAACCTGCAAATATGTAGGGTCGACTGTAGAATAATAGAAATGTAGAATCATAGAGTTGAGAGAGACCCCGAGGACCATCCAGTCCAATTCCTGTCATACAGGAATAAATCAAAACACTCCCAACAGATAGCCATCTATCCAGCCTCTGTTTAAAAACTTCCAAACAAGGAAACTCAACCACAATCCAAAGCATGGTATTCCACTGTCAAACAGCTCTTATCATCTAGAAGTTCTTCCTAATGTCTAGGTGGAATCTCTGTTCCATTGCTCTGTGTCCTAGTTTCTGGAGCAGCTGAAAACAGACTTGTTCCATCCTCCATATGACATCTCTTCAAATATTTAAGCATGGCTATCATGTTGCCTCTTAATCTTCTCTTCTCCAGGCTAAACATCCCCAGCTCCCTAAGCCTCTCCTCAGAGGGCTTCATGGTTTCCAGGCCTTCTACCATTTTGGTTGCCCTCTTCTGGACACATTCCAGCTTGTCAATATCCTTCCTGAACTGCGATGCCCAGAACTGGACACAGTATTCCAGGTGGGGTCTGAGCAAAGCGGAACAGAGTGGTACTATTAATTCTCTTGATCTAGACACTAGACTCCTAGTGATGCAGCCTGGAACCGCGTTGGCTTTTAAAGCTGCCAGTAGAATTTACTGGTTTCACAGCATCTGTATTCAGCAAGGGGCTGCCCTGATGTTGCTATGTAGGGGAGCCAGCAATGTGACTGTGATGCATTGGGACCGATATGCTTCGGTCACATTGTGTGTTGGGACCAATACACAATACACACACAATGTGCTCTGGGACTTCAGCTGGGGAGAGCTGATGCAAACTGACCGACCCCAGTGCCCAGTGCGATGCGCTTCCCAGTGTCCCGTTATGCATCTTTGCAATTTCCTAGGAGGTTCCAAGGTGCCTCTGTTTCATCTATGGTAATATATAAGAGTCAAACTTTGTGAGTTTGTCTGTGTCAGGCTGTGATAATGGGGCTTCCCATTATCTAGACTTGGCTGAAGGGGGATACGTCCCTCTTCAGATAAACCAAAGGTTAACGAGGTCTTGGGATTAGGTTACATTTTTTACTGTGGGTCAGCCTCACAGGTCATGGGGGGAGAATTGCCCAATAGAAGGAAAGAGGTGAGCATCTTTGAGATGCTTCGAGATGCTTCGGAGGAGAAGTTATAAAACTCCTTGCAAGGCCATGTGGGAGAGAGACAACAAAGGAACCTCCTAGAGATGAGATCTGTGCCAGTCGTAGGCTGCAGGCCCCCAGGCCTCGCCTCCTGGCCACATTCCTCTCTTAGACCATCTAAGCCTGTGAACCCAAATGTGAGTAACTAGAACATTAGGTAGTTAGTCGCGTTAGGGCTGTTTTATTATTTTGGAGGTTGGCTGATCTAAAGAATGTATCTGTTTTTGTAACTACTTGTAACTTCAGCGTATCTGGGAGGCGGGAGCCTCTCATGTGTAGTATTGTCTTGTTTATTTGCATGCCTTGAAATAAATGCTTTTCTGTAAAACCTCTGTTTCCTCTCCATTCCCACGCCATCCTTCGGCACACGCTAGCTAGAAATTCCTTCACTCAGGAGAGGGAAGGCAAGGTCCTTAGCACAGGGACTGTCAATCCGCTGAGCAGAGTCCCACTGTGCTGTTCAGTTAATTCAGAATTCAGTGGGTGGTGGCAGCAAGAATTAGTGAACGCTGGGGAATTTCCTGCTCCTTCCAAGGGTAGAAGTCAGGCTTGGGGGAGCTGGAAATAAACTTCAGTATGACATGGTGGCAGCGAAGATCTGACCTCATATGATTGGCTGTATCAGGCAAAGACCTCATATGATTGGCTGCCTAAGGAGATTCTATGGAATCCTTTGCAGTTGAGGGAGGGGCCTTTAGAATTCTCAGCCAAAGAGCTCAGTCCAGTAGCTATGGAGACGAGGCCTAGCAGCAAGGAGGAAGGCAGTGTATTCCCTCAGGAGCCCAACCTCTTCCTGTTAATAACTCTGAATACAGATTGGATTGGGGGATATGGGGAAAATTTACAGGTACTGGACAAGACAGTTTGGGGAATTAGAGACACGGGATCTCAAATCTTTCTACCAAGTATCACTTATGAGAAAATAAAACCCCAGGCAGTGCTGGGTATATATGCTAGTAGTTAAATATGTGTAAACTTATGCAACATAGACCGTAATAACTGGTGAAATAATTTTTTCAGTCTCTTAAGCAAGCCTGAGGACCTCCTTTGGCTTAGTTCCTCCTAGTTTTAAAAAGTGAATGCCCTGCAAAGTACTTTCCTGGGACTGCTTTGGGAATGAAGAAGGGGGAAAAAACAGCCCTATGATCTCACTACAGTACTTGCTTTGCTTGTCTCTGCTGAAGCCATGTGCTAGGAATGAAGTGCCCTCTTGTGGCCCTGGCAAGAAATAGCCCATATTAATTTAATTGCAAAGGGCTAACGGTCTTCAACCTGACCGATGGGGTGGCCCCATTTGGCATGTCTCTTGAGGAGGCACTAATGACCAGGGCTGGTCCTACCATGCGGTAAGAGCAAGATAGTTGCCTCAGGTGCCAGATGCTGGGAGGTAGCAGCAGCAAGTTTTTGGAGGGGAAAAGGGAGGAAGGGAGGGAGGAAGGAAGGAAGGAAGGAAGGAAGGAAGGAAGGAAGGAAGGAAGGAAGGAAGAGAGACTGAACTTCCAGTCTATCTACATTTGGGAATGGAATGGTGTGGGCACCATCTTTTTCTTTGCCTCAGGCAGCTAAATATTTTGGGTGGGCCCTGTGCATGAGACACACTGCTGGATCTATGACTGAACAGCCCTGCATGGAGGTATCATGAGATTTAGCCACAAGTGAGTGGGTGGTTTGGGGGATAGGATAGTCTTGTAGCTATGGTAGGCATGAAGGCCTGTTTCTCCTCCCTTGCAATGTTCTTCTGCCTAGAGTTATGAGGTCAACACTATCCTAGGTTCTGAGATTTCAGGGCCAAAATGTGAGACCTAGCGATGACCCCTTGTGAAGTCGTACAGCCCTGGTGAAGTTACAAGGAACCATCTCTGGGGGTGTCATTACGAAGGACATCTTAAATCAATCACGGTTGCACAAGGTATGCCATTCAAATAAAAAGTCTAGCCGTTGTGAATATATAAACACACTCACTTCACAAGGCAGTGCTCTTGCCCTGAGATTCTTCCCTTTCTCCCTGGGAACTGGACAATAGTATCCAGGTCCTGAAGTCTGTAACCTCTGCTTCTGCCTTCCCGACCTGTAGCAGGAATGGATTGGCCATTGAGTTCACTGGGCTGCATTTTCCCTGCCTGTGAACACATTTACCTCTCGCTGGAGAATGTGGAGCTGATGGTATTGACTGGAGATAACAGATTTACAATTACAGTGAATTACCTACTTTCCAGTTAACTCTTCTGGCCACCTTCATTACATTCAAAGCATCCTGTGTTAAAACTTTTGCCTCTAGGCCTGACAATAATTTGAGAAATTATTCTAATCTACAATAGGCTCTAAAGGAGCTCTCTAAAGTGCTGAACATTATAACCACATTGGTGTGCAGCACCTTGGATAGCTCCTTTAAAGACAGGCAAAACCTGAAATGGATTCACTGCTCCATTAACATGGGAGCCACTAACCATCACTGCTTGCTTGTTCTCTCTCTCTCTCTCTCTCTCTTTTCTTTTTTAACCCTACATGCAAATAAGTAACCAGTCTGGGGAAATACATACATATATATATATATATATATATATATACCAGAGCTTGGAAAAGTTACTTGTTTTGTCTATATTTCCCAGAATGCCCCAGCCAGCATGGCCACACAGAGCTTGGAAAAGCTGCATTTCCAAGAGCTTTTGTGGCCTTTTCTTCCAGAAGTACAGTAGCGGATTTTGCCTTAGAGATATATAACCTTCCTTTCCTTTTGCAATTGAGCTCTCTGATCCACACTAGCAAAGGGACTGAGGAGGACAATTCTGTTGCCCTTTAGGTCTTTGTCAACATGAAGGATAAAACATAGTTTCAGGTTTCACTAAAGGTGGGGAAGGGAGATCGTAGAATTGTAGGCCAGCATAGCCAGTGACCATAGTGACTGAAGGGATTCTGAGATCTGTAATCCAAAAGCACTGCTTTTCCATGTCCTGCTGTGCATTAAGAACAGCCTTATTTCAGCTGATGTGGTTACCTTTGCCCGGTGAGACTAATGGGAAATGACTGTGGCACTCACTGATAATGTCAAATGTGGGCGCTTGGGTCTTGGCATTGGCAGAAGGATAGAGAACAAATGGCTAACCGTGAGTAGGGAGCAGAATTTCAACCTCATCCAGACTTTTTTAAAAACTAAAATAATAAATAGGCATTGATTTGGCGTCAGAAGAGATAATATTCAGAAACTAGTCAGGGAATATTTCTACCTTACAGGGCTCTTTGTGCTGACCTTAAATGTACCTGCTCTTGAACAGAATTCCAAAGAGAGACTCTGTTTTGAAACCACTGACTGGCAATTTATCAAAAAAATTCAATCCTACTATCTGTGGTCTGAACAGATATAGTGGCATTTTAACTAGACACATGAACTTACCTATGCTTGGATGTTTGTGTCAGGGCTGGGAAAATTTCCTTTTGGGATTTCAACTCTCCAACCCTCCCTCCCAGCTAGCTTGGGGAATTCTGGAAGTTATAATGCAAAAAGTAAAGTTGGGATTAAAAAGTCTTTGGAGCATTTGGTGTTTTGCTTCTGAGTTCCTAAGCAATTCTAAACAAGCCATTGTGTCTTCTGGCAAGAACCATGTCAAAAGTCAGTTAAGGTAATGACTGAGAACATGAGTTTGTTCACAGAAAGAAGGATGCCTGTATTAGAATGTTAGAATGATCTGTTCTCTGTTTCCCCCGTCTTGCAATTAATGTTAAGCATAACCTGTCTTTTGTGTATTTTCTCTCTCTCTGGAAGCTCTGTAAAAATTCTGACATTTGAAAAAACCTTTTTTCATCTGATCAGACTACTGCTGTAGCTAAGCTGACAGCAGGGGCTGAGTAGATGTTCCCTCTCGGCCAAGAGTGATTGTGTGAATCCCTCCCATCCTGATTCAGGCCCCAATTTCAGTGCCATGTTTCCACCTGGGAAACAAGGGTGGACTGGTATTTCACTCATGCTCAACAGTAACATTTTCATGCTCTGGCTTGTATAAGAATCAACCGTTGTTCACATATGGTCACCGTAATGCTTTCTTGAAATACATATCATGGCCTCTCCACTTTTGTGATGGCTTGGGGCACAGAAACCTCACAAGAGTGAAAAAAACTCAAATAACTTCTACTGCACTTCCCTCCCTTTTGCCTTGACTCAAGTGCCCGCCTTCTCTGCCTCAAGACAGAACCTGTTGGAAGAGGAGGAGGAGGAGGAATCATAGAATCATAGAGTTGGAAGAGATCCCAGGGGCCATCCAGTCCAACCCCTTGCCATCCAGGAATGCATATCAAAGCATTCCCTTTGACAGATGGCCATCCAGCCTCTGTTTAAAAACCTCCAAAGAAGGAGACTCCACCACACCCCATTGAGGCAGCAGCATATTCCACTGCCAGACAGCTCTGCCCCTCAGGCAGTTCTTCTTGAGGTTCAAGTGGAGTCTTCATTCCTGCAGCTTGAGTCTATTGTTCCTTGTCCTAGTCTCTGGAGCAACAGAAAACAAGACTGCTCACTCCTTGACATAACATCCCTTCAAATATTTAAACATGGCTATCCTGTCCCCTCTTAACCTTCTCTTCTGCAGACTACACATTCCCAGCTCCCTAAGCCACTCCTCATAGGGCTTCATGGCTTTCAGACCCTTCACCATGTTGGTCACTGTCCTCTGGACATGCTCCAGGTTGTTGATATCCTCCTTGAATTTAGGTGCCCAGAACTGGACACAGTATTCCAAATGAGATCTAACCAATGCAGAATAGAGTCGTACCATTATCTCCCTTGATCTAGATACCAAACTCCTATTGATGCAACCAAGAATTGCATTGGCTTTCTTGGCTGCCACATCACACTGCTGACTCATGTTCAGCTTGTGATCTAGCAAGACTCGTAGATCCCTTTCACACATATTGTTATCCAGCCACGTATCCCCCATCCTATATTTGTGCATTCCATTTTTTCTGCCTAAGTGCAGGACCTTACATTTCTCTCTGTTGAAATTCATTTTGTTAGCTTTGGCCCAGCTCTCCAGTCTGTCAAAGTCATTTTGAATTTTGATCCTGTCCTCTGACGTATTAGCAACCCCTCCCAATTTGGTGTCATCTGCAAATTTGATCAGCAAAAAAAGTAGACTTAAATGCATCCTATTCTGAACCTAAGAAGAAGAGGAGAAGAAGAAGGAGGTGGTGGCGGTTTTGTAGGTTGGGTGAGCCTTTGGGTTGAGGGGGCTTCCTCTCAGGGGGGATTGCACGGCTCAGTCCCCTCATCGTGATAAAGGAAAGGGCTCGTACCCTTCTCCTCACCCCATCTATTTCTCCTCCGAAAAGCCCATGTGGGGTGTCGTGCTCCCGCTACACATAACCTGCACCCTTTCCTCACACCTCTCAGGAACATCTGGTTGAAGTAGATCAGGCACTGGGGAGCTGCATTGGCTGGCCAGAGGAACTTCTAGGCTGGCGTATACACCCCCAGCTCCCTAACACTACTAGTTCACTTCCTATTTTGTTTTTAAATCTCTCTTCTAGGCCAAAAAATGATCTGGGGGTGATGGTGAAATTTAGGAGATATCTGTGGGCATTTTACCTGCATTTTTAACCGGGGCTAAGGGGCCTTGGATGGGTCTGCAGACTACACTTTCCACATCTGTGATGCAGATCCATGTTTCCTCTGGCTATGTACACCCCACTGGCTGCTCCCCCTGAGGGTGAGGAAATGCTGCACATGATCATGTAGTGCTGTATGTCTGCAGGGAAACAGAAGTGGCCATGCATCACAAGTAAAATCTTTATATTACTCCCAAACCATGGGAGGTCCTATATCAGAACCTGCAATTAAATGTAAAAATGGAGAGTTAATTAACTCAAATTAAAGAGGCCTGCGAGGGGAGGGGCGATAACTTGAGGATCTTTCTACCTATGTTTATGAGGAACTGCTAAAGTGACCATTCAGAAAACTTATAGTACAATTTAAATGTGTTTTATTGGGGGAAATGTACTTGCACAAAGAGTCATACACACAAGCAATCACACAAGGCTCAACTGAAAAGGAAGGGAGGAAAACGAACAGAGGCCTAGAAAAGGGATTAAGGTTATATTTACCATCCAGAGAGAAGCAGAGGATGGTGATGTGACCTGGACCGATGTCTAGAGTCAAAAAGGCAGAGTGCCAAGGAGGACCCCTGAAATGGAAGTGCTGTGTGGAAGACCCAAAATCAGGGTCCTTTATACCAAAAAATCTACCCTAGAAGTGTTAATGGCTTTCTGCTTGGACAGCAAAGGATTTCCAGGGTGGACAAAAGGTGACAGGATGGATTAATAGTTGTTAATGTCTGAAGGAAACAGTTGATCATTTTTAACATCTGGATGGCAAAAGATTTTGATGGCTACCTGATTGACAATCACAGGTTTGAGAATGATACAAATATGGATTTGTTTGAAATCTTCCTGTTTTCGTGAACCAGCGTTGTCAAACAAGGAAAAGCTCTTTGTTTTGAAGTTTGCAGCAAATAGGTGCCAAATTAAATTGGTTGCTGGTTTCATGGCTTTGCCTTCTATAGGATGTGCAAACCACAGGGAGTTTCGCTCTTCTTGGAGATGGCGTGTTTCTTATTGAAAGTGCCATTAAGTCAGATTTTCCTGGTGAACCTATTACTTAGGGTTATTTTGGGGTCATTTCTGACCTATTTCCAGCCAGAATCCCTTTCACATGGCCCTTTCCAGTCATTGTATATGATTTCTATTTTATACAAATTAAACATATCTGCCAATTCATATATTTTGCCAGTTAAGCCTTGTCAGAGCAGTGGAGTTACATTTAGGTCTACACGTTCCACAGTATTCCTTCCGCTGCACTCTACATTTTCGTGCCAGCCTTCCTAATGAAGGACATTTTACTTATCCAGCTGTTCTGCTTAAAAGATTACAAAATGGAACTTCTAAGAAATATAGGTGTTCACTTTGGGCAGAGGGGTGTTGCACTATGTGACATATTCTTGGATAGATCCTTCGGTTTAAATGCCCACAAAGCACTGCATGTCTTACCTTATTTACTTTTTCAACCAGAGCACTGACCAGAGAAATTGGTGCTTTGTCTAGAGATATATATCCTGTCAGCAATGTGACTCTCCTATCCAAATGCCATTGTTTATGGAGAGAGGCACTCTGTGTATTAGGCTTCACAGACTCTCCTCCTCATTCTTAGGAACAATGCCCTGTCGTAATCTTCTTTGCCTTGCTCAGCTAGAGTCTGGTGTCAATATGGCTTATGTATTTAAGATCCTTTCTCAAGAGGAGCAGGGTCTGCTATATTCTCTGCCATTCTCCAGGTCTAAGAATTCAGTTCCATATTCAGATTTAAAAATTCTCCCTAGCTCTTCCAGCTAAGGATGTGGCTTGTTTAGGGTTTGTGGTTATTTTTAAAGAAGACACACACAAACATCCTTGAACCTGACATGCTGCTGATACTGAACGTGAGCAAGAAGACTTACACACTACACAATCTTTCCATGCAGCAGCTCCCAAAGCTTCAAAGAAGTGCTCAATTCCATATGATGGTTTTCTGGCATTAAAACAGTCTCTCATCTCTAATCATTAATTAGAGGTAAAAGCAGAAGACTCTTGGGGTGGACGATGACAAGTCTCAACAAGCTGAAGGTACCCTTTTCCTGCTACAGGTGTTCAACTTCAGAAGTGATAGAGATTAGGTTCAACAAGATTTTTCCTAGGTAAATAGACATGCAGGTGCAGGCTTGAGCCATCTCCATCTCCATCATCATCTCCATCTCCATCTCCATCTCCTTAATGTCCTTCTCCATCACCTTCTTCTCCATCTCCATCTCCATCTCTTCCTTTTCCTTTTCCTTTTCCTCCATCTCCATCTCCATCTCCATCATCTCCGTCTCTACATATCTCCATCATCTCCATCCCCATCCCCATCCCCATCCCCTTCTCCTTCTCTGTCTTCTTTCTCTCCTCCATCCAAAACTTGGGGACTCATTCTTACCCCAAATTTTCCCCCCCCTCCAGATGCTCCAGATAAACTCACAGAAGCCATACTCAGAATGGTCCATGGTAAGAGATCATGAGAGCCAACATGGTATAGTGGTTTGAACATTGGGCTACGACCCTGGAGACCAGGATTTAATTTCCTGCTCCACCATGAAGAACCACTGGTTGATCTTGACCTTTACTGGTTGACTCTCAGCCCAAGATAGGTTCACCTTAGGATTGCCATAAGTCAGAAATGACTTGAAGACACACAACAACAAAAATAACAAGAGATAATGTGAGTTTTAATCTGAAAGATATATGAGCCTGCCCATGTTTTGAGACAATCTAGGGAAGCTCTATCCTCTATCCCACCACCTTCAAAGGTGCATTTGGTGGGAACACAGGAGAAGGCCTTGTTGGCTGCTCCCAGGCTCTGGAACTCAGACTGATTAGACTGGCATTCTCCTCGCTATCTCTTGGTAGGCAGATAAAGTCATTTTGGTTTCAGCAGGCCTTTGAGATCTGATTGCTTAAGAGCAAAGCGACTTTTGAATGCTGTGTTCTTCTTTCAAATGATTGTCCCTTTAACTGTTTCTAATTTTACTGATAGATTAATTATATTTCTCACTTTTTTTTACGTTGTCAGTTTTTAACTGTATCTGTCTCTAACTTTTGTAAACTGAGTCCCAGACTGGGGAAAAAAAGGTGGGATAGTAACAACAATCGAAAGAGGATGGTGATTCCCCAGTTCTAACTCAGCCTAATGCAATCCATCACTCACAAAAGAGGCTGTCTCACTGAACTCAGTGGGACTTATTCTTGGGTAAATCTGCCTTATGTTAGATAGCTATCAGTCTTTGGCACAGTTCAATAAGATTTCCATCTTCAGTACATTCCCCTAAGAATAAATTTCTCCTGAAAGCTAGAGAGACAGGGATCTGAGTAAATGCATAGGTAGGATCAGGTTGCATGTTTGCACATAACTTTGCCAATATTTTTTTACTAGCGTATATACCCAGTGTTGCCTGGGACTTTATTTTCTCATAGGCAATACTTGTTAGAAAGATTTGAGGTCGTATATCTCTCATTCCCCAAACTGTCTCGTCCAGTACCTGTAACTTTTCCCCACATTCCCCAATCCAATCTGTGTTCAGAGTTATTAACATACAGAGGTTGGGTTCCTAAGGGAATACACTGCCCTCCTCCTTGCTGCTAGGTATCATCTCCATAGAAACCAGCCAGGCCCAAGAGATCTCCGGCTGAAAATTCTAAAGGCCTCTCCCTAAACTGCGAACCCCAGGATTCCACAGAATCTTCTTAGGCAGCCAATCATATGAGGTCTTCACCTGACACAGACAAACAAACTTTGACTTTTATATATTTGATAATTGACCCTTCTCCCAGGTCTTTAATTATCTATACTTGCTGTTGCTATTGTCTGCTGTTGCTATTGTCTGACTTATGGCAACCTTAAGGGAAATCTAACTTGGGAAGATTCGTTTGGAGGGGTTTTGTTATTGCCTTCCTCTGAGGCTGAGAGAGTGCGACTTGTGCAGGGTCACCCACGGCCGAGTGGGAATTTGAACCTAGGATGCTTAGTCAAACAGTCAAACCACCATACCACACTGGTTCTCTCTGTGGTCATTCGACTGAAGAAAAAAAAAATGACATTATGGCCATCATCTTCGTGTCCTGTTTGGGAGCTTCATGGTACTGTGTTCCTGGTCACTGTTGATGGTAGATTAAATGTTTTTCTAACCTGATCTATTGACAATCTTCTTAGGCTCTTAAATGAGGTAGGGAAGTGCTAGTACACTGTAAAAAACAAACAAAAAGCAAGACAAAAAACAAAAAATTAAAACCAGCCTACATTACGTGCAAACTTTTGCAACACCCCACAGTATCCCAACAAAAGCTGCATCGAAGAAACAAAATCCTCTTAATCCAAGCACAGAGCTTAAACTTGTGCTTTCTTCGGTTATTGTCATGCCAGTCTTCTCTGACATTAAACTGGGACATGTCTTTTTATAACGGAGGGAGGAACTGCCCTCAAGCATCACCTTATTGTTGATGAAGGGAGCTGAAGCTGCACATGCAGAAGCTGCATCGTAGCATCCACCTCGGTGAGAGTCCCCTGAAGGCAAAAGACCTGGGATTACAAGAGAGGAGCAAGCAAAGGAGCCCCTGACAGTTCAGTAATATGCTGACAAGTGGGTAGCTCGCTGTCGAAGTCGTTTTAATTAGGAGTTATCCCAAGGGGGAACTCTCCGTGGTTCTGAAGGTACGTGCCTGTCATTTCCAACCAAGTTCAGGAGAACTGCCAGCACCATATCAGTTGATGAAGAGTCACTTACGTGCATCATTATCTATTCTCGGAATTACTATCTCCAAATGCTAGAAAAAGCAGAGGACACCCAGGGAAACTGCTGTGGTGAAGGTTTGTCCTGAAAGTGCTTGCAGTGTTGCCGTGATCAGTGTTGTGATTGGCGTTGCCGGAAGGTGATATAGTGCTGTCAAATTTTCTATTCTGGACCTGGTAAGTGGATTTTGTGTGCTTTTGTATGTAGAGAAATGAAAGAGAGGTGGAAGAAATGGAATAGCTGTAACTAACCCCGTACAGATTTCGTTCTCCTTACTTTGGATCTTCAAAGCTGACTTTGACAAAGATGCAATCAAATATTCCATTAGAGATTTTTATCACATGGTCAGATTTTCGTAATCTGACAGGAGAGAATCACTTGCTTTTATCTTGTCATCCTTCTCTGTTGTTTGAAAAGTGTGTTCATTGTCTTGAGCAATTGCTGGAAATGCAATTTGAAATAATAATGCCATTCAGGTATCTTGGGTAACATCTCTCATCCTTTCATTTAGAAACGATCTTCCCATCCAAATGCGGTGAACTAGGTGTCATTTGCAAAATAGCATATTGTCCTAAAAATGATTTCTCTTCCTTAAGTGGCTTATTTTAACCCTCAATTTCTAGGCCAATTTCATTATTTCTTGATCTTAACCAGCATGCCCACTTACATGGAGCCATTTCATTCAAGAGACAAAGAATCGAGAGCTTTCTCTTTTTTTTGAACCTGTGAATAAGTTTACAATACAATGTGGAACAAGACACTTTGAAAGATTTGGAAAGCAAACTCCTGAAAATAAAATGATTTCATTTCAGGGACCCAAGATGCAGGCTGGGATCCTACATGAAGGAAATGGAATATAACTTCACACTTGGGGAGTTTCGTGACCATTGTGCATTAGTAAATTGCAATGCTGCATGAATGAATTTGCAAACAAATGTGAAATGCAATATTGCAAAGTAGAGTGCACATCTGCCTGCGCAATGCACAACGTGCACCTGTGTGTGCAATGGCACCACCTGGGCAGCCAATGTAATTCCAAGCTGCATCAATAGGAGTAAAGTGTCTAGGTCAAGGGGAGTAATAGTACCACTCTGTTCTGCTTTGGTCAGACTCACCTGGAATAATCTGTCCAGTTCAGGTCACTACAGTTCAAACAGGATATTGACAAGCTGGGATGTGTCCGGGGGAGGCTGACTAAAATGGTCAAAAACCTGATAACCATGCCCTATGAGGAATGGATTAGGGAGCTGGATATGTTTAACCTGAAAAAGAGAAGTTTAAGAGGTGACATCATAGCCATGTTTAGATATCTGAAGGAATATCATGTTGAAGATGAGGCAGGTTTGTTTTCTGTTGCTTGAGAGGCTAGGATGTGGAGCAATGGCTTTACACTGCAAGCAAAGAGATGAACATTAGGAAGACCTTTCTGATGGTAGGAGCCATTTGACTGTGGAATAGGCTGCCTGGGAGTGTGGTGGAGTCTCCCTCTTCAGAGGTTTCTAAACAGAGGCTAGATGGCCATCTATTGGGAGTGCTTTGCTTTTGTATTCCAGCATGGCAGAATAGGATTAGACTGGATGGCCCTTGTGGTCTCTACCAACTCTAGCATTCTATGATTTCATGATTCTGCAACCTTCAATTGAATACAGACTTCTGCTATGTACCGAAGTTTCCAGCTGCTTCTGTAGGGGAACTTTGGCATGCTTAAGACAAAAACAGGATGCCAGCTGCTGTTTTTTAAAAACTTTGTGAAATTATCCATCCCACCCCTGGACCAAGATATGGAAGATTGGTTGCAGTTGCTGGGAGTCATGGTCCAGGACATCTGGATGGCACCAGCTTCTAGAAGGATAATCTAAGCTATCACTTTGTAGCAGTAGACTCCACAGGCTAGGTAGTGATTTGGGACTCTGTAACAAGGCATATGAATTTGAGAGTCCTTGTTGGCATCATGGCAAAACATTAACAGCTTTGTTAATGTGACTTTGATGACTTTTTGGTTTAGCTTGATATTCTGAGGCTTGGAAAAGATACGGAGGCTGAGAAAAGTCCAGGGGAGTGAGCTTTCCTGTTTCTGTCAATGAAAACATGCTAGGCAGAATCCTCTTAGTGATGTATACTAGTTCCTTGTTGTTGACTTCAGTTTATGGTGACCTGATGAACGAGAGATCTCCAAGAGCCCCAGTCGTCTACAGCCCTGCTCAGGTCTTATAAACCCACTGCCATGGCTTCTTTGATTGACTCAGCCCATGTATAGTGTGCTCTTCCACTTTTCCTGTTGCCTTTGACATGACCAAGCGTTATCGTCTTTTCCAGTAAGTCATGTCATCTCTTGATACGTCCAAAGAACAACAGTCTCAGTTTAGTCATCTTGAGTTAGAGTTCAGGCTGTCTTTTTAGCAGTCCATGGTATCTGCAGAACTCTCTTCCAGCACCATATTTCAAATAAATTGCTTCTCTTCCTATCAGCTTTCCTCACTGTCCAGCTTCCATGATTATACATAGAAACTGGAAATACTATAGCCTGGTTTATTGGGTTACACTATCATAGCATTTTTAGCATTGTGCAAGAAGGTATCTAGTGCCATCCTATATAGTTTTCCCCATGCTTCATAGTGGCTTCTGGGTGGCACCAGCCACAGCTTTACCATCCTATCCATGCAGCAACTAAATGGCTGAGAGGGTGCACTGGGAATCTCCAATGTGTCATCACTTGGCTGGAAGCCCTCACCCATCTGGGTTTTTGCATTAGTCCATGGTGGAACTGAACCTTCTACCAACATTAAATGGAATCTTGGCTAGTAAGTTATAAATATTAAGACCTGAGGTGTCGTCCTGGTAACAAATGGTAGCACTTTGATAGCGCTTTAAGTGCCATGGTCCCCACCTATGGTATTCTGGGATTTGTAGTTCCACCAGGAGCTTAGAATTCTTTACCAGGGAGCTCTGTTCTTGTAATTCAGGGAAGTACACCAGAGAAATCAGACTGATGTACGATAGAGGCATAGCGCTTGAACTGGTATCAAAATGCTATAATTGTGCAGTGAGGATATATTCCAGAACTGTATAACTGTGCCCAGAATCCACTGGATTAGTTCTAACCAGACCAGACTCATTGAATCAATGTTTGAATGATGAGTTAACACATGAGTAGATTCCATTGATTCAATGGATCTCCTTTACATGAGGCTCACAATAGGATTCAGGCCCCTGTTTGTATATTTGGGGTGCCTCTTTCCTGAACATATCAGATTGTAGATGGCAGGCACAGTCTATCTGTTCCTTCAGGCCATGCAACTGGAAAGGCTCCACTAATCTATCTGTACCATCTCTAATCTGTTTTTATTTCCTTTCGCCAGATTACGCAATCTTAAAGACTTTCACTTGGAACTAATCACAGATAAGATCATGGCTGTTCCACAATGTTTCCACCGCTTTCTTCTGGACACCTCCCAGTTTATGAGGTTGCTCTGGTTTACCATTCCCATGCTTTGTAGGATGTTAACTGGACTATGGTGGATTGCTCTTGGGATGATCACTCCACCGCTCCCAATATACTGCACAGTCTTTAAAATTGGGCTGGTAGGACCGTGGTCCTGCGATCCTTTTCTGTCCAAGGCCTTCCCCCAAGTGGCAGCTAAGTTAGCTATGGAGCGAATAAAGAAAGACCTTTCCATTAATTACGCCCATCAACTGGACTGCACATTATGTGATGAGGACTGTCAGACTAGCAAAGCTCTAGCTGGATTCACTGGGTATGAGAAGCCCATCTCAGCTTTTATAGGGCCGTTGAACCCTGGCTACTGTGGCACGGCCTCTTTGCTCGGAAGGGGCTGGAACAAAGCCGTTTTCTCCTGGGCGTGTATCAGTGAAGAACTGGACAACCCAAGTCAACATCCGACCTTTGTAAGAACGTTGCCCTCTTCGACGGGCACGCTCCTGGCTGTGCTGAAATATTTCCAGTGGGCTCACGTTGGCATCGTCTTTTCCAAAGAGGACCTTTGGGCTGATACAGCCAATAAGCTAGCCATGGCTCTGAGAAACCGGGGGCTGCCGGTCGGGGTTGTTACCTCAACAGGGAAAGGAGATGACAGCATTGAAGGAACTTGGGCAAAGATCCAGGCTGCTGGAAACATCAAAGGTGAGGAGGGTGAAAATACTCCTGGATCATTTGGAGAGAGCAAAAGACATGGAGTCTGTCTACACACACGGTTATACCACCCTTATATCACTTTAACTATCATGGTTCCACATACTTTCCAACTGTTCCTGTTCGGAAAAGACACTACTGATTAATCCTTTCTCTTCTCACTTTTCAGCTGCTTTTAAAATGTCCCAGTTTTTTTCTCTGTCCCCCTCTTTCCCCCCTTTGTCCTCAGCTTACTCCATTTGCTGCAAACTTAAATTCAAAATACAAAAGTAGCTTGTACGCAGTTAATTCAGCAGTAAGGAGAGGAGAGGAGTGACGTGGGTGTAATCTTGTCCTTCCCAGTAGACTCAGGTCAAAACAAACTGCTATATCCACTCTTAGCTTGGGTACTCTTCCTCTCATTCATCACTCAACACACACGCATATAAAATCATTGCCATCCTGACCAGACTTTGATAGTCATGGGACATATCTGTCCTGATTTTCATCTGTGAAACATAGGAGAGCATTGTTCCCTCCTAAGCAACCCTGGGATTTGTAGTTTGGTGAGGTACTACCCTTGGCTATAGCACTAGAGCTCTGCAGAGGATGCTAAATACCCCGTGAAACTACAAATCCCAGGATTCTGCAAGCTGGAATCATGATAGTAAAAGGGATACCAGAATGCTCCAAAGGTGTAGTAGGATAGACACAAGAGACTTCCCATGAAGATCCCTCCCTATTTATAGCCTTGGCATCATTTACACGTTCCCAGCTTTGTACATGTTCCCTCCCCTTGTAATCTCCTCCACAAATGGCCATAGCATCCCCTGAAGGGATGGAGAGCAATTGTACTATGGCCATTTCTGCACTACACTGTTAATAGTGCTATTATTCCACTTTCAACCTCCTGTGAAATTCTGGGATTTGTAGTTTCCTGAGGCCAAAAAGCTCTCTGGCTGAGAATTTTAAATGTTCCTCCCTAA
Organism: Iguana delicatissima; assembly: GCA_948472985.1. NCBI lineage: Eukaryota > Metazoa > Chordata > Lepidosauria > Squamata > Iguanidae > Iguana > Iguana delicatissima. Next base: position 221,260 of record CAOKZL010000937.1, on the reverse strand, counting down.
ACTGCAAACCCCAGGATTCCATAGGAGGTTGAAAGAGGGATAATGGCATTATAACAGTGTAGTGCAGAAATGGCCTATATGTTTTCAGCACCCCCAACATTACTATTTTGGCTATTTGGGGCCTACTTGAAGTGTTTGCAAAACTGGAAGTAACTTCTGCCCACTTTCTGGTTTTTTTGGTGGGAGGCGAAGCCTCTACTGAGTTTAAAACAGCTTGGAGAGATTGCATCCCAAAATCTTCCCCCTTGTTCCTTCTAAATGGGCTGGGGGGGATTTTTAAAAGAAAAGAGAAGAAACTGGGGAAGCCATGGCGAAAATGGGCAGCAATCTCCAAAGCCTCTGGAGAATACGTCTGCTCTCTGAATCTCTGGAAGTTGCCCATCTGTGGTGTTGACAGTCTTCAGCAATGTGGACCGGTGGACTGAGTGTGTATTAGTCTTATGATTTTGTTCATGCGTTCCTATGTTCCTGCATTCTTATGATTTCGCTTAAACTAGATTTAGCCAGTACCCACATGCGAGACCTTCTTTAATTCTGTTCAGGTTGTTGTTGTGTGCCTTCAAGTAATTTCAGACTAATGGTGACCATAAGGTGAAGCCATCATGGGGTTTTCTGGGGCTGTGTGTGTGTGTGTGTGACACACCCAAGGTCACCAAGTGGCTTTCTGTTGGCCAAGCAAGGAATCAAACCTTGGTCTCCAGGGTTCTAACCCAATGCTCAAACCACTATACCATGCTGGGTCTACATGCTTTCAAATGATTCAGTTGAGGAAGCCGTCTCTACTCTAAGTTTGCAAAACCTGAGCAGAGCTATTGATAAGAAGATCTTCTGGAGAGCTCTCATTCAGAGAAGGCTGCCTTAAGTCAAAACTGACTTGACAGCACATGACAATAAAATTTATTTTAGTTGTATGTCAACCTGAGACCTTGTGACAAAAGGTGGGAACCTGAGTTGTATGCTATTTGTGTACCCTCCAACTGTCCCAATTTGGCAAGATTAATCCTCTGCCATCCCACTCTTTCAGCTCCTGTTAAAATGTCCCAGTTTCTTTCTCTTTCTCCTCCTCCTTTCTTCCTTTTCCTCAGTTTATTTCAGTTGCTGCAAAATGCAAAATTAGTTTTTGCACTCAATTAACTCAGTAAAGGAGGGAGAGGACAGGCCAGAATCTTACCCTTCCCAGTAGACTCAGGTAAAAGCATAGTGCTGCAGCCTCTTCTAGCCTCCTTATTAACAGCTTTTGCCATCTTGACCACACTCTGTTATTGCTTGGCCATGCATGTCTTGGTTTTTAGGTGTCAAATGTAGGAGAGTATGTATTCTTTTTTCTTCTGTGATTCCCTTGCATGGCATCATAAGTTTTACTTTTTTTTTTTTAAAAAAAAAGAAATAACCCTCTGACTTCTCTTATTTCAGTTCTCATTCTCTGCATGCATTCTGCCCTCATTGGAGGTGAAGACCAAGCTACCTTCCTAACCAAAGCTCAGGAAATGGGGCTGGCAGACGGGAGATATGTCTTTGTGCCATACGACACTCTGTTCTACAGCCTTCCATATGAAAACCATTCGTACTTCATTCTTGAAAACGACCACACCTTCCGGCAAGCTTACGATGCTGTGTTGACTATTACTTTACAGTCTGGAGAGAGAAGCTTTTACCAGGCATTCCAGGCAGCAAAACAACGGAGTGAAATAACAATAGATTTGGAACCCCAACAGGTCAGCACTCACTACAGTAGAAGACGTCCACTCCATCTCTAGAACTCTGACATGCTGATGGGGACGTCTTATCATAATCCATGGCTGAAGACTCAACATGTGTAGAAGTTGTTAGGTTGCAACATTGACCGTTCCTTCAGCCATTGGTTATGTTGCCTAGGGTTGATGGGCATCGCAGTCCAATGATCATCAGAACCCTCACACATGTGGTTGTACTGTTTTGGTTCTCCATACCTGGTTAGCTAAGTTTTGTCCAAATTCTGGGTCCATATACTATTTACCTTCATGCCTATTTCACCAACCAGATCCCTCTGCAACCTTTGCCTGCTTCACCTCTGTGAAACCACAAGGACTCACTGCTGCGACTCATCAAGGCCTGCCCTTTGACGTCACAAGATCCATCCCATGACATTAGGAAGGTTCACCCTATTGTTTTTCAACCTTTTTAAAATCATTGTAAGCCTTTTTGAGTCCTGATCTGGGGAAAAGGCAGGATAGAAATCATAATAATAATAAATAATGAATAATAATAATAATAATAATAATGATGATGATGATGATGATGATGTCAAGACCCACCTGTGACATCATGAGGATCTATCCTGTGACATCACAAGAGCCACACCATGACATCATTACAGCATCAGATCCACTTAAAGACATCACAAGATCAACCCACTGATATCACGGGGTTCTGCCCCGTGACATCACAAGCCCCCTCCCGGTGACACCACGAGGGCCTACTTTATAACATGACTCACCCTCTTGACTTACGGTTTTGTCCCTGTAATCTAAGTGAATGGGATGCTGATGATGATCTGGCATTCCTGCCGTAGAATCTTTCATCCCTCTGATGCTTTGGTGTTGTGGACAGCTCAAGGCTAGTATTCCACACCAGTGGTTCCTAACCTGGCATCTGGAGACCCCTGTGAGTCCGCGGAGCCCTCATAGGGGGTTCGCAAAGCCCTGCTGCTGGACAGGAACACTAGTAGCAGCACTAGGCAGTGGAGGGTGTTGCAGGTGCTGAAACTGCTCCCTCGTTTGCAAATGAGGGAACAGTTTGGGTGTGCACACAAATATCCTTCTGCCGCATCCCTGGCAAAAGGGCCATGGCAGCAAGTGTACATACTCAGACTATGGCCATTTCTGCATTACACTGTTACAGTGCTATTATTCCCCTTTCAACCTCCTGTGGAATTCTGGGGTTTGCAGTTTTCTGAGGCCAAAGGACTCTCTGGCTAAGTATTCTAAACACTCCCCCTACACTGCAAGCTCCGGGTTTCCACATGAGGTTGCAAATGGAATAATAGCACTGTAACTATTGTGGAAATGACCCTAGACTTTGTAGTATCCCAAAAGTAACTTTCCTACCTCAACTAAAGCCTGCTGGTCTCTTTTTCAGGTCTCTCCACTCTTTGGCACCATCTATGATGCGATTTACCTGGTTGCAAAAGCTTTTGCCAAAGCCCGTCAGCACAAAAACTCTGAGCTCTCGGCGATGACGTTGGTCCAACATGTCAAAAATCTTGACTTTGCTGGTTTTAGTCGCAGGGTCCAGACGGACAGCAAAGGGAGACCACTGGCCAAATATGTGATCCTGGACACAGATGGCAAAGGAAGCCACTTTCACCCTGCCTATTTGGTGGTGACCTCTTCTGGATTGCTCCAGCCCTTGGGACAAGGGATCCACTTTCCTGGAGGAAACCCCCTCCCAGCAGATTCCAGCTGTTGGTTTGATCCAGGTGTTCTCTGCATTAGAGGTAATTTATTGCTAGCACTGTACATACACCCTTTTAAGAGTGTGTATCAGATAAAGCAGGGATGGACAACTACTATTACAAAAAGGTAGGACAATCCCGCCCCCCGCATCAGCACATCAGAGCACACAGGAAGTCATGTCATAGCACTTCCAGTTGACATTTTTGGCTATCCCCCTTAGTAGACCACAAGCCGAGTCAGCAGTGTGATGCGGCAGCCAAGAAAGCCAACGCGATTCTTGATTGCATCAATAGGAGCATGGTGTCTAGATCAAGGGAGGCAATGGTACCACTCTATTCTGCTTTGGTTAGACATCATCTGGAACACTGTGTCCAGTTCTGGGCACCTCAATTCAAGAAGGATATTGACAAGCTAGAGAGTGTCCAGAGGAGGGTGACCAAAATGGTGGAGCGTTTGGAAGCCATGAAGCCCTATGAGGAGCGGCTTGGGGAGCTGGGGATGTTTAGTCTGCAGAAAAGAAAATTAAGAGGGCACATGATAGCCATGTTTAATATTTGCAAGGATGTCATATCAAAGAGGGAACAGGTTTGTTTTCCACTGTTCCAGAGACTAGGACAAAGAACAATGGATTCAAGCTGCAGGAAAAGAGATTCCACCTAAACCTCAGGAAGAACTTCCTAACGGTCAGAGCTGTTGGGCAGTAGAATATACTGCCTCGGAGTGTGTGGTGTTAGGTTGGATAAGCAAGCCACACTTTCACTGTATCCCCAGGTGGACATGGAGCTAGATTAAACCCCAAATAGAAAGTCAGAAGAGTAAATGTGAAAGTAAGAGAGTAAAAGAAAACACACTCACACAATAACTTTGGCCAAAGGATCCATCCGAGTATCACCGCTGACAGGACTGATAAGGAAGGATAATTTTATTCTTTCAGGCTTCCTTTCTTATACCATTTTTATGTTTATATTAAAGAATGCTGACATGAAAGAAAAGATTCATGCATAGCATCAGAAAAGTTACACTTTGTACCCATGTTACATTCTATCTGACCCTTTACTTTCCCGAGTCTACATGACCCTGTCAATATGCTGGGTCATCCCCAAAAACATCTTTGACGTTAGCAGCGTCCTTCCTTTCTGCACATACTGTTCACTGACATGTACCAGGCAGTACAAACAATTCTAAAGCAAGGCTGTTTGATGAGCTACAAGTGCCTAAAACCAATTAATACCATAGCTAATTGTTAATGCACATCAATTCTATAGCAAATCACCAAGCATTAAAATTTTAAACCTAAGAGTGGAGTCTTTCTCTTTAGAGGTTTTTTAAACAGGGGCTGGATGGCCATTTGCTGGAGGTGCTTTGAGTGTGTGTTCTTGTATGGCAAAATGAGGTTGGATTTGTGGTCTCTTCCGAGTCTATGATTCTATAATTCTCTGATTCTAAGCCAAACTGATGAACTGTAGCATCCAAGTCGAGGGAAGTAATAGTCCCACTATATCCTGCCCTGGTTAGGCCTTATCTGAAGTACTGTATTCAGTTCTGGGCACTCATTTTTGGAAGGATAAAAACAAATGGGAGGAGGTTCAGAGCAGGGCAACAGGGTATGGGAAACAAAACATACAAGGAAAGACTGAAGGAGATGGGCTTGTTGAAGACTGAAGCCATTTCTGCACTAGGCTGTTATAGCAGTATGATTCCACTTTCAACATCCTATGGAATCCTGGGATTTGCAGTTTCGGGAGGGGCCAGCTGGCCCCTCCCGAAACTGCAAACCCCAGGATTCCATAGGATGTTGAAAGTGGAATCATCGCGCTGTAACAGCCTAGTGCAGAAATGGCCTGAGAGAGACCAAGAGGTCTTCTCACACACAAATCAAGCAACTGTATGATTTAAGGCTTCCTGTGCTCTTTAGCCAAGAGAATAAAGAAACAAAAAGGTTTTCAAAATCTCCAAGGCATTCATTTCTCCCAGTGCTGTCCTCTGTTGATGATTACGCAAATTGGTGTTATTTCAGCCGTGCTGAAAAGGTTAAAACTGGTGGGGGCTCTTCACTTTGTGTAGTTTGGATTAATGCTGCTTCCTACCAATTAGAAAAATCCCTGGGGGAATACTCTAAGCTTATCTCAGCAAGAAAGAGAGGAACAAAGACTCACTTAATATGATTTGAGTTCTACCAAGCCACAGAGGTGGCTGAGCCAAAACCCTTCCAGCGGGTATTTCCTTGAAGAATCGCCAGGTCCTCTGGGAGGAATTAATAACTCTGAGGCATCTTGTTTAGAGTTGTTTTGGTCCACATCTCAATGACACACACACAAAAAAAGAAGTACAAAGAGAAAGCATTGCCTAGTGGAAAGGACACATGGTTTGAGTGCAGAAGAGCCCAGATTCGGTCCTTGGCAACCCCAGCATCCCAAGCCATTGGTGGGGAGAAACAAAGAGTTTTGCTTAAGAGCCAGAAGAGCTGCAGCTACTCAGGACAGACAACTCGAGATTAGCTGGGCCAATAGTTAAGTCCTAAAATCAACAGTGCAGCTGGGGTGGCCGGTAACTCCTGTGTTGGTGGAGTAGTGAATTTATTTCAGCTTTTATCTAGTTTTAGAGGAGCGATCTAAGGTTCTGACGTGCTATAGGAATAGAATTCAACACCTTGGAGAGTTCCTTCAAAGCCTGGTTTAAAACATGGAGTGGATCCACTTTCCCATTGACGTAGAAGCCACTAGCTGTGGTGCCCCTCCCTAAACTGCAGACCCCAGGATTCCATAGGATGTTGAAAGTGGAATAATAGCACTATAACAGTCTAGTGTGGAAGTGGTATAAGACCCCAGAGTAGATTAGCCACTTCATTGACATCAAAGCCACCAGCTGCCATTGCAAAAAGTTAGTTGCATATAACTAGTTATGTGCAAAGCTCACTAGTTACAGTTAATTTTGACAATTACATTTACCTACATTGGTGAGGTAACACACTAATTCAATTCAATTAAAAGCCACACTAAAGCCTTACAGAACCTAGCTTCCCACTGTCTTTTGGCCCTTATTCTTTTTATCAGCCTACTCAAGATTTGCGTTCTAGGAACTCTGGGCTTCTCACCCAACCATTTCCTTCTTGTTTTCAAAAGCTTTGGGAGTTTTAATTTAATACTGTTTTATAATTTTATGTAGTTTTATTACACGTACTTGTCACTTTGCTCTATGCTCTATTGTATGTTTTGTGTTTTATCAGGATAATTCATTTTACAATTGTAATGGTATAGTTTTATTATTCCTTCCTTCTCCTTGCATTTGTGTGTTTATATATACATTTTAGATGGTATAGAATCATAGAATCATAGAAATGTAGAGTTGGAAGAGACCACAAGGGCCATCCAGTCCAACCCCCGCCATGCAGGAAAACCCTCAAAGCACTCCCGACAAGTGGCCATCCAGCCTCCGCTTAAAAACCTCCAACGAAGGAGACTCCACCACACTCTGTGGCAGCACATTCCACTGCCGGACAGCCCTGACTGTCAGGAAATTCCTCCTGAGGTTCAGGCGGAATCTCCCCTCCTGCAGCTTGCATCCATTGCTCCTTGTCCTGGTCTCAAGAGCAGGAGAAAACAAGCCCACTCCCTCCTTGACATGACATCCCTTCAAATATTTAAACATGGCTATCATGTCCCCTCTCAACCTTCTCTTCTGCAGACTAAACATACCCAGCTCTCTAAGTCTGTCCTCATAGGGCATGGCTTGCAGGCCCCTCACCATTTTGGTTGCCCTCCTCTGGACCTGCTCCAGCTTATCCATATCCTTCTTGAATTGGGGTGCCCAGAACTGGACACAGTATTCAAGATGAGGTCTAACCAAAGCAGAATAAAGTGGTACCAATACCTCCCTCGATCTAGACACCATACTCCTATTGATGCAACCAAGAATTGCGTTGGCCTTCTTGGCTACCGCATCACACTGCTGACTCATGTTCAGCTTGTGGTCTATGAAGACTCCTAGATCCCTTTCACACGTACTGTTAGCCAGCCACATGTCCCCCATCCTATATTTCTGCATACCATTTTTTCTGCCTAAGTGTAGGACCTTACATTTCTCTCTGTTGAAATTCATTTTGTTAGCCTTGGCCCAGCTCTCCAATCTGTCCAGGTCGTTTTGAATTTTGATCCTATCATCAGGCGTATTAGCAACCCCTCCCAATTTGGTGTCATCTGCAAATTTGATCAGCCTGCCCTCTATTCCTTCATCCAAGTCATTAATGAAGATATTGAGCAGCACCGGGCCCAGGTCAGAACCCTGTGGCACCCTGCTAGTCACTTCTCTCCAGGATGAGAATCTGCCATTGGTGACCACCCTTTGGGTACGGTCAGTCAACCAGTTACAAATCCACCTGACAGTAGCCCTGTCCAGTCCACATCTTACTAGCTTCTTTGCAAGAATGTCATGGGGAACTTTGTCAAAGGCCTTACTGAAATCAAGATATACTACGTCCACAGCATTCCCTTCATCTATCAAGCAAGTAACTCTATCATAAAAAGAGATAAGATTAGTCTGGCATGACCTATTTTTGAGAAATCCATGTTGACTTTTCATAATTACGGCATTGTTTTCTAAGTAATTAGAAACTGACTGTTTGATGATCCGCTCCAGGATCTTTCCAGGTACTGATGTCAGGCTGACTGGGCGATAATTATTTGGGTCCTCTTTTTTTCCCTTCTTGAAGACGGGGACAACATTTGCCCTCCTCCAGTCTGCCGGAACTTCTCCTGTCCGCCAAGAGTTTCCAAAGATTATAGCAAGAGGTTCCGCAATGACCTCTGCTAGTTCTTTTAAAATCCTAGGATGCAATTCACCTGGCCCTGGAGACTTGAATTCATCCAGTGTGGCCAGGTATTCCTGTACTACCTCTCTATCTATTCTGTGCTGCATTTCCCCCACTTCCTCACCTGCTCCCCAACCGCCAGGTTGAGTGTTTTATCCTTTTGGGAAAAAACTGAGGCGAAGAAGGGGTTGAGGAGTTCTGCCTTTTCTCTTCCTCCTGTTATTAATTCACCATCTTCCTTGTGCAGTGACCCTATCGTCTCCTTCTTTTTCCTTTTGCTGCGGACGTATTTAAAAAAGCCCTTTTTATTGTTTTTAATGTCTCTGGCCAGCCTAAGTTCGTTCTGTGCTTTAGCCTTTCTGACCTTCTCCCTACATCTCCTGGCTACTTGCTTATAATCTTCTTTGGTGATTTCCCCCTTCTTCCATTTCCTGTACATGTTTTTCTTAATATTTAGCTCAGCTGAGAGCACTTTAGTCAACCATTCCGGTTTGTTCAGATGCCTTCCATTTTTCCTCCTTAATGGCACAGTTTTAGCCTGTGCCTTCAGTACCTCCCTTTAAAGAACTCCCATGCATCCTGAACTCCTTTCTCATTGACTGTTCTTGACCTTGACTGCTTTTGGTTGTTTTACTTGTAAAGTGCCATGGACATGGATGGTGCTGTAGAAATATAGATTATACAGTCAGCACTCCACATCTGTGAGTTTCACTTTTGCAGATTTGATTATTCATGGGTTATTTGGTATCTCCTCCGCTGCCTCCTTGTGCCATTTTTAATAGGGACTGCAAGCCTTTTGAGACTGAGAAACTGTGAACGAGGCTTGTAAGTCCCTATTAAAAATGGTGTGAGGCAGCAATGGAGGTGGCAGTAAGCCCCACTAGCCAGCCACTTCTGCCTTGTGAAGGAACCCAGACGCCTCAAAGGAATCCATGGTGGGTGGAATATGGTGATCATACTTTTTCGTGTGTTAAATATGGTTTGGGAGGGCCTAGAGTTATTCACGGTTTTTCCACTTTCACAGGGGTCCTGAGTCCCTAACCCTAGCGAATGTGGAGGGATGACTGTAATAATGATAGCAATCTTTCTCCCCTAGGTTCGGACCCACCTCTGGTGATCTTGGTGTTGATGCCTCCTCTCTCACTGCTGCTCTTTGGCATCTGCCTTGCATACCTCATCAGGTCAGACCCACTGGATTCTCTTTCTCCTTTGGAAAACTTGCATCTCCTTTGATGAGAATTTAGAGGAACTTCCACTAAGTTTGGCTCATGAGCTGAGGTCACCTTGCCCATGAATGTGTATGATCAAAGTGTAGGAATAGAGTCGGCCTTCCACATTTGCAATGGTGTATTTAAATCTTTTACTCCAAGTCTCAAATCGAGTCTCAAGTCCTTGCAAGATACTTTTGAGTCAAGTCTCAAGTCTGAGAGCCAACTTTATGCCCCAACCTATATTCCAGAATATTTGGACAAAGTCGAATAAAGTCAATTTTAACAATGTAAGTAGAGTTGGCCCTCCACTTTTTTGATTTTGCCACTGCAACTTTGGAAGTGGGAAATAGGATCCTTCTTACTTCCCATTTGCAAAGCTGGAGTCTTTTTCAGAAGTGAGTAATAGGATCTTTCTTATCCTTCATTACTGAAGCTTCAAGAGCTTCAGAAGGAAGAATCATTCTTCCTCAAGCCTATTGCCTAACGCATTTTCTGTTCCCCTCTGAGTTACGTACCCTACTCTCTGGGCATGAGTCTTACTTTCTGCTCTTAGGAAAAGTTTTAGAAAGTTCCTCCTATATGTAGAGGGGACAGGCTGCTGAGCAGACCTCAACCCCACCTCAAGCCCATTGCCTAACCCATTTGCTGTTCCCTCTGAGAAATGTGTCCACACTTTGGGCTTGAGACAAATCATCATGTGACCAGTAAGTCGTAAGGTTTCTGGATGAATGTGTTATGTTACTGAACCAAGGGCAGCAAATCAGTCACTGAAAATATACAAGTCTCAAGTCAAGTCAGTGTGTCATTTTTGCTGAGTAAAGTCCTAGTTGAGTCACTGAAGTGACTTAAGTCTGACTTGAGTCCGAGTCTTATCGACTCAAGTCTACATCACTGCACATTTGCTGGGGTAAATGGCACAAGACCCCTTCAAAAATGGAAAAACCACAAATATAAAAATGTGCATGTCTACGGGAAGGGGACCAAGACATGGTGTGGAGAACAGGCACTCAGGCTCCAAACCAGGTCAAGGAAAGGAAAGGGAAAGGCTGTGGGTTTGTATGGTAGCCCTATATATCCTCTGTCTTGCCCATCTCCTTCTTTGCAAGTGGGGCCATTGGGAGAGGGTTTGTGGTGCTGTGAAATCAGGCTGCAAGCTGTTCCTGTCACACCCAATGTATAGCAGAGATTGTTCCCACAGCTTTGGAAGCGTGCCCAGCAGCAGAGAATATCTTAGCAGCAATGCACTGTAGCCAAGAAAAACTCACCCATGCCAATTGTTCTCTTCCATCAAGGAGGCAATTTATTCTTGAGTTACAATGTGTACATATTTACAAGAATCTCCAGAAAGCATTCCAGCATCCCTCTGCTTGCTCTTTCTGACAGAGCCGCCGGCAGACACGTCAGGCACCGTGTGCAACTTGCTGGCTAGCTCTCAGCTACATTTATACTCACACTAGCTGATGCAATCCTGCCAGCCTTTGCATTCTGCCCACACCTGCTGCAACCTTCTCCCCTGGTTGCTCATCAGCATGACTCAGCTAAAGTCACATGGCTCTCCACAGGTGCACTTAACAACCCACATCACAAAGTATTTTCTACGGGTTTGGTCCAACCTTTACTGACAGTTCCTAGGTGGCTGGGCAGTACCTGGGGGTGGAGGAGGAGGACCAGAGACAGGTTTTTAAAGGGCTACAGGGCCTGATCGGAGCTACAGAGAGGAAAGGTTCCCCCAGAAAAGAAGTGTGTGAGGGGCAGGGTTTGTAGAAACTCACAAATAATCAAATCTGTGAAAGCTAAATCCATAAATGCGGAGGGCAGACTGTATTTGGAATCTATATTAAGCAGAGTGCAGCATACCCAGAACAATATGAGCTTGTGGCCGTAAACAGGAGGAAAAAATTTTCTTGTAAGGTTAAGACAAAAAAGGAAAAATGTACATTTATTGCTTCAGGAAGTGCATCATGGGATAGGAAAGGAAAGAGACAAAAGAAGATTATTTAAATTTCAGTAGAAGACCCCTAAAAACTGCTCTTCTGAGTGAGTGTAAGGCATCCTGAGGTAGAAGCTTCTTGGATGCTCCCTTTCAGACAAATGTCTTTTCCGCATGAGACTGTTATAGCGCTATGATTCCACTTTCAACCTCCTATGGAATCCTGGGGTTTGCAGTTTCGGGAGGGGCCGGGTGGCCCCTCCCAAAACTGCAAACCCCAGGATTCCATAGGAGGTTGAAAATGGAATCATAGCGCTATAACAGTCTCGTGAGGAAATGGCCAAAGAGAGACAACAAGACTAACTTGTGGAAGAAGTAACTTCTGCAGGCAGGCAGGAAGCAAATAGGCTTGAGTCCGTAGATCAAAGAAAGAAACAGAGAGGTGAAATAAAATGGCAGGCGTGCTCTCTAGAACTCCTTCTCACTAATCTCTTCATGCAAGTATTGCTGCCTCTTTGCTTCCAACACAAAATGACCAAAACATGATCCAAGGCAGCATCACCTGGTGGCCTCCTCCTGCTCTGGATTGTAGTCTGAATTTTCAAGGAGCTCTCTAAGTTGCTGGAGCTATTTGGGGGCTGGCACCTTGGACAGACCCTTTTCACTTTGGAGTTAAGCCTGCATTGGAATAAAAGCCTAGAGCCGCTGCTGGAGGACAGGTGCCTCTCCGTTGTACCTCTATCAGAGACATGTTCACACTATATTACTAAAGCACTATAATTCCAGTTTAACTGCCATGGCTGCATCCTATGGTATCCTGGGGTTAGGCGTTTGGAAGTCACCAGAGCTCTCTTGCTTCATATTCTAAATTTGTTATTATGTGCCTTCAAAGTAGCTCTGACTTACGGCAACCCTAACTTAGGGTTTTCTTGGTAAGATTTATTCAGAGATTTGCTACTGCCTTCTTCTACGGCTGAGAGAGGGTGACTTGCCCGAGGTGGGTCGGCACAGCTGAGTGGGGATTTGAACCCTGGTCTCTCAGTATTCTAGCCCAAGACTCAAACCACTACACGAAGTTTAACTGTCACTGCAGCATCCTATGGAATACGGGGATTTGCAATTTAAATTACAGATCCCAAGATTCCAATAGGATGCTGCGATGACAGTTAAAGTGGAATCGTGGTGCTGCACTTCTGCTGTGTGAACGAGCCCTAGGTGTGTCTAGAAGCAACGGATGAAACCCACATGCTTAACTATAATAGTAAGGGAGCTCTTGTGAGTTAAAAAGCAGGGGTGGGAAACCTACAGCCCATGAGCAAGATGAGATTAATTGGCCTATAGGGAGGCCATAGAAAGAACAGTTTGAACTGGCTGACAGCTTTCCTCTAAGGGAAATGGAGCTTCTGATTTATGTGTCCCTCCACAACTGTTTCATTTCCTGCAGGTCAGTGACTCTGGACTGAAAAAAAAAAAATCCTTACCATGGCTGTAGGGATGGGATGAGCAAACTCCAGGGATTTAGGGGCTAATTTTCAGCCTCTAGGATTGACTGCAAGTTGTACACAAGAAGTCATTAGAGGCCCATGTTGTGTTGTTGTGGGCCTTCAAGTCATTTCCAACTTACGGAGACCCTAAGGCAAACCTATCGCAGGTTTTTCTGGGGCTGAGATTGTGTGACATGTCCAAGCTCACTCAGTGGCCAAGTGAAGAATCAAACCTTGGTCTCCAGGATCCAACAGTCAAACCATAGAATCATAGAATGATGGAGTTAGAAGAGACCCCAAGGGCCATCAAGTCCAACCCCATTCAGCCATGCAGGATTATGCCATCAAAGTATTCATGACAGGTGGCTATCCAACCTCTCTTTAAAAACCTCCAAAGAAGGAGACTCAACCATACTCTCGGACAGCATAGTCCAATTTTTTTTTTAAAAAAAATTGGGGGTATCTATCCATGAGGGGGCTGAGAGCTGCTGCAAACTGCTGGTGGGTCCCATGTCACTGTGGCAGTGCACCTGCCCTGGATTTTCATCAGAACTTTTAAAGGAGATTATAGAATCATAGAATGATAGAGTTGGAAGAGACCACAAGGGCCATCAAGTACAACCTCCTGCCGTGTAAGAATACACCATCAAACCATTCCCAACAGATGGCATCCAGCCTCTGTTTAAAAACTTCCAAAGAAGAAGACTCCACCACATTCGAAGGTAGAAGTGTATTTCACTGCCCAACTGCTCTTACCATCAGGAAGTTCTTCCTAATGTTTAGAAGGAATCTCTTTTTCTGAAGTTTGGAGCCATTGCTCTGTGTCCTAGTCTCTGGAGTGGCAGAAAACAGACTTGCTCCATGTTGCATATGACATCCCTTCAAATATTTAAACATAGCTATCATGTCACCTCTTAACCTTCTCTTCTCCAGGCTAAATACACCTAGCTCCCTAAGCCTCTCCTGATATGGAATGGTTTCTAGGCCTTTTTGGTGACCCTTTTCTGGACAGATTTTTGAAGTCCTGAACTCTACTCCAGATAGAATCAGCAGGGTGGATAGTTCCTTGAAGATTCAGATTAACACCTACAGCCAATTTGCACGCGCACACACACACACACACACACACACACGCCACTGACATGGCAGCCACCATCCTCCACTGCCTGGAAGATGGCGGATGATTCACACCCATGCTCAACTTACGGCAACCTGAAGATGAACATATCCTGGGTTTTTCTTGGCAAGATTTCTTCAGAGGAAGTTTGTCATTGCCTTCCTCAAAGGCTGAGAGAGTGTGACTTGCCAAAGGTTGCTAAGTGGGCTTCCATGGCCAAGTAGGGATTCGAAAATTGGTCTCCTAGAGTCCTAGCTAAACATCACATTGACTCTTGAGGGCTTGTGTGTGTATATACATGTATATGTGTTTGTGCTTTCAAGCTGACTGTCAACTGACCTTATGAATTTCACAGGGTTTTCTTTCGCAAGAAATACTCAGAAGTGCGTTTGGCTAGTTCTTCCTCTAAAATATGGCCTAAAGCACTTTGTATCTGTTGGAAGGTTCTCATCCAAGAACTAACCAGGGCTGACCCTGCTTAGCTTCCAAAATCAGACAGGATCTGGTGCCTTTAGGGTTTGCTTAGCCTTGTATTTATATGGGAGCAAACCTGTCTGATTTCCTCATTCCAGCCCTACCCCAAAAATCTACTCCAGCTTTTGTCTGCAGCCTCGCCCGAGCGTTACAGGTGCCTTTTACTAGCAAAGGGAGAGTTCTGGGAGGTCTATCAGCTAATGATGGCTAACCTCAGGAAATAAATTGCACTAAGTAAGTGCTAGGCTACAGAGCAATTATTACAAGCCAGGTGTTCAAAATCCTCTGATGGTTCAGGCTGCCCACAAGAGGAGATTACTGCAAGGTTTCGCTAATATGGCTAACTCAGGAAATAAATGCACAATAATGCAGAATAATTAACACTAGTGTGAACAGAGATCCCAAGGGCTATGAGTTATTATTGTTGTGAGTGTTAAATTATCGATGCAATATGGGCTGGCACTATGTTACCCTGTTAACTAGAGATCCCATGAGGGACTCCAAACGTGTCAAATATTGGTGAGGAAAATTAGCTCAGAGCACAGTTAGCAAAACGAGCAGGCAGGGCACTCAGGGGATCTTGTAACACAATGTACTACAGAGAAGTGCAAACGGGTTCGAGTCAAACAGTCGGAGAACAGGGTTTTAAAATAACAAAAATGATGTTTTTTTATTAAGGACAGACAAACACTTAAGACAAGACAACCACACAGCTAACTAAGAAATAGGAAATAAGGGTTTTTTTGGGGAAAATGGGTGATACGACACCTTTCCCGTAGTCCTGAAGAAGTTGCACATGGAGAGAAGAAGCTCAGCGTAGTTTGCTGAGGGTAGCTCGCCGGGCAAACGGCAGCAAGGCGATCTGGAACTCGGGAGCGATCTGAGGAAGGCCTTGGAACTGGGGGGTTTTATACCGAAAGTATGACCGTAGGCTAGTCTGTACTTTGGGAAGAACAATGAGGTTTGGGCGCGAGACAATCTCTCCGAAAGGTCAGAATTTAGCACGATTGAGTTAAGTCCGAATCGACAATGGAATGGCCAGTATGCAGATGCAGCTCGCCTGGGCGGTTAAGCATTTAGCTCATCAAGTTACTTGCGCGGGGCAGGGGGCTCTTTGTATTAGCATGCATCGTTGATGAGGTGTTTGTCTAGGGAGGTCTCCTAAAGCAAGATCTGGCTGAGTCTGGCTTGCCTAGGTGGAGAAAGGAATGTTCAGCAATTCAGGGCCATGCCTAGCTCTGTGCTTGTTCGGGGGCCTCACAAACACTTGGCTGAGGGTGGTAAAATGGGGCCGAATTGTGATATCAAAACGATATCTAATATCTTCCAAAGTAAGGTTAGTAAACGGTGATAACAACTAGATTGTAACTCCCATTATCCCCTAGCCAATGGTGAGGAATGATGGAAGCTGCAGCCAAACAACATCCGCCAGGCCTTAAGTCCCCTGCTGCTGTTTTCCAGCCAACCTAATTTGGCCTAAATTTGACTTTTGCATAAGTTTCTCTGCTGGCAGGATATAGCTGCCATCTTTGAGGTGTCACAGGAGCCTTCTTCGTGCTTACCTGAAGAAAAGCTTTGTGCAGTTCAGAAGCTTACTGGCAATGAATGTCGCTGACTCCCCTGCCAGTGGGGCAGGGAATTTATTTGGCCTTTAATATTATATTTAAAAGCATGATACACGCCTGGCTCCTTTAAACTTTGGACTGCACTGTAAGGCTGATTCAATGCCTTAGTTAACCTTAGAGAAGCTTAAGAAGGGACATGATAGCCATGTTTAAATATTTGAAGGGATGTCATGTCGAGGAGGGAGCGGGCTTGTTTTCTGTTGCTCCAGAGATGAGGACAAGAAGCAATGGATTCAAGCTGCAGGAAAGGAGATTCCACCTGAACCTCAGGAAGAACTTCTTGATGGTCAGAGTTGTCTGGCAGTGGAATATGCTGCCTCGGAGTGTGGTGGAGTCTCCTTCGTTGGAGGTTTTTAAGCAGAGGCTGGATGGCCATCTGTTGGGAGTGCTTTGATGGGTGTTCCTGCATAGCAGGGGGTTGGACTGGATGGCCCCTGGGGTCTCTCCCAACACTATGATTCTATGATTCTATGATTAGTGACATGGGAACTATCAGCTGCCAAAGCCTGCTGATCTCCCTTATTAGCATGCCCTATAACACTCATTGCCCTTGGATCAGACTTGCTTGATAGACATCAGGATGTGAAAAGTGAATTAGACTCATAGAAACATAGAATCCAAGAGTTGGAAAAGATCACAAGGACCATCCTGTCCAAACCCCTTCTGCCCTGAAGGAAGACCCAATCAAAGCATTCCTGACAGATGACCATCCAGCATTTATCTAAAAAACCCCAAGGAAGGAGATTCCACCACACTCCAAAGCAGCAGCATATTTCTCTATTGAACAGCTCTTACCATCAAGAAGTTCTTCCTAATGTCTTTTCCTATAGTTTGAAGCCATTGCTAGTCTCTGGAGCAGCAGAAAACAAGCTTGCCCCTTCTTCCCTTCTTCAAATATTTAAACATGTCTATTTTGTCAGCCCTTAACCTTCTCTTCTTCAGGCTAAACATCCCCAGTGCCCTAAGCTGCTCTTCATAGGGCATGGTTTCCAGGACTTTTAGCATTGTGGCTTTTAAGTCTGACACTTAAAGATACTCCCATAATCCCAAAAGTACCCACAGGTGTGTTTTTTACTAGAGGGTTGTGCAAACAAAGGAGTTGTTGCATTCTCAGGGATGCCTAAATGATACAGGGGAGCATTTGGGAACTTCTGTTTTCTATCACCCATCCTCTAGTGCAAATAGACCCTTCCACAGGGGGCATAATTTTGCATCACATATAGATAGGTATGGATGGGCACTGTCTATGGGTGTGCACAAACAATGCCCGTGAAATTCTGCAGCAGGGCAATTCATTTATGAGGTGGTGTTGCATAAAACTGCTACAGAGTGTAGAGTTACACTCTGTCTCCTTGATGGAAGATCTGGCCTTATTTCTTGGCATAACCGAGTTTGAGAAATATTATTCCAGATCTTTTCTCACCTCATCCAACTACCCAGGGGTAAAGGTTTCAGAAAGAAGAGTTTGCAGAAAGCCTCTGTTGTTGCAGCTGTTGCTGCTTGGCCAGACAGAAAGAGATGTGTCCTCCGCTAAAGTTAGGGTGGTCCAGTCCACCTGGGAGCAGAAAGCAGCCTGCTTCCAGAATCAATACAGTGTGGATTAGGCAAGAATCCCAGAATTGTTTTCTGATTAATGAGATGTCGATGTTCCCTGTGTATCTCTTTCTGGGTGCTAAGAGGCCAATTTTAAATGAATACTGCAAACAGTGGCCATGTTTCCATGTCAAAGTCTACATTGTATATAGAATCATTGAGCTGGAGGACACCACAAGTCCAGCCCCATTCTTCCATGCTGAAATACACAGCCAAAGCACTCCCGACAGAAGGCCACCCAGCCTTTGCTTAGAACATAAAGAGCCACCCCTGGAGATCTGGTACATCAGTGCTATGCAACCTTCATGCAGAAAAGCAACATGGCGTGATACGTGGCAATGACGGGGAGCCACTGTGAAATGAACCATGTGGTAATAGCAGCACTGAATCAATAGCCATAGAATCATATTGCTGGAAGACACCACAAGGACCATCCAGCCCAACTTCATTATGCCATGCAGGAATACACCATCAAAGCACTCCTTTGGATAGAAGGCCATCCAACCTCTCTTTAAAAACTTGCAAAGAAGGTGGCTCCACCACACTCCCAGGCAGCATATTCCACTGTCAAACTGCTCTTACCCTCAGGATGTTCTTCCTAATGTTCAGATGCAATCTCTTTTTCTGAAGTTTGAAGCCATTGCTGCATCTGTTGCAGTGTAACATAACTACTATGGCTGGAATTCTCTGTTGCAGTCTAGTTTGTGTAACTTTATGCATGCTTACCTACTGAACAGAAGCACTAAGGAACTCTGTTAGCGAACCATGAAGATCCATAACAGGACGCTGGCAAAACTGTCCTGATGTGTGCTGGGTTCTTCCAGTGTGCATTGGTACTCCCTAGCCAAAGTCCTGTTGTGCATTGGTCCCAACATTCAGCAGCTACTTTGCCGGCTCCCCTACCTAGTAACGTAACCGCAGCCCCTTGCTGTATACAGACATTGCAGCACTGCTCAGTTCTGTTTCCTACAGACTTAAGTCTACTTATGAAGACTTAAGTCCCCAAATGAACTCTGGCTGAAAGCCAACACAATTCTTGGTGGCATCAATAGGCGTATGGTGTCTAGATTGAAGGAGGTGATGGTACCACTCTATTCTGCATTGGTTAGGCCTCATTTGGAATACTGTGTCCAGTTCTGGGCACCTCAATTCAGGAAGGATATGCACAAGCTGGAACGTGTCCAGAGGAGGGCGATCAAAATGGTGAAGGGTCTGGAAGCCATGAAGCCTTATGAGGAATGGCTTAGGGACCTGGGTATGTTTAGTCTGCAGAAGAGAAGGTTAAGAGGGGACATGATAGCCATATTTAAATATTTGGAAGGGATGTCATGTTGAGGAGGAAGTGGGCTTGTTCGCTACCTCTCCAGAGACCAGGACAAGGAGCAATGGATTCAAACTGCAGGAAAGGAGATTCCACCTGAACCTCAGGAAGAACTTCCTGATTGTCAGAGCTGTCTGGCAGTGGAATATGCTGCCTCAGTGGAGTGTGGTCGAGTCTCCTTCTTTGGAGGTTTTTAAGGAGAGGCTGGATGGCCATCTGTTGGGAATGCTTTGATGGGTGTTCCTGCATTGCAGGGGGTTGGACTGGATGGCCCATGTGGTCTCTTCCAACTATATGATTCTATGATTCCAGAGCAGCCAAAAGCAAGCTTGCTCCATCCTCCGTGTAATATCCTTTCATATGTAACTTTGTGTAACTTTCATGTGTACTTTGCTATGTAGCAGGGGTGCAAGGAGCCCCTCCAGTGAATTGCAAAGATTCATATCAGGGCAACAGCAAGAGTATCTTGATATGCAGTAGACTCTGCTGATGTACAAAGGCACTCCCTAGCAGGTGTTCCAATGTGCATTGAGTGTGCATGATTTTCATTGGCACTGATGCGCATCAGGACCAATGTGCAACAGTCACTTCACTGGCTCCCCTATGTAACAACATGACTGCAGGCCTTTGCTGAGCACAGATGTTGTAAAATTGCAGTCCTGTTTCTTGCAGATGTAAGTTCCAGCTACAAGTCCCCAGATTTTTACTGAACAACCACCACCACCATATAACAAATTATATACTAAATAGAACATATCTCCCATGTTCCATGCATCTCATGAACTAATTATAGATCCCAGGAACTAATTATAGGTCTCTTCTACCTCTGCCGCTCAGCAGAGGTAGAAATTTGCAACCATGGATGCAAACCTCAAAGATTTAAATAAAAGATATAAAGTTGTAACAAATGCATCATAGAAATTCTGTTATAAGGTACTTGGCTTTTTGTCTAAATATATGAATGGAAAAGCTATGCCTTATTCAAGGTGAATAGGACCTAATCCTTATTCCTTTCAACTGCACCTCCTCTCCTTTTTCAGTTTGCCCTCTCTTTCTGAACTGAGGCCATTTCTGCACTACACTGTTATTATTATTGCACTTTCAACATCCTGTGGAATTCTGGGGTTTGTAGTTTTTACAGAGGCCACAGAGCTCTCTGGCTGAGAATTCTAAATGCCTCTCCCTAAACTGCAAACCCCAGGATTCCATAGGATGTTGAAAGTGGAATAATAGCACTATAACCGTGTGGTGTGGAAATGTCCTAAAATAGGAAGACCAGCCCATCATTTGGGGTTGCCTCGGGCATTCAGTCCAGGGGCCTTTTCACTCTAAAAAGAATGATAACACCATGATTCCACTTGCTTACTTCTGTGGAATCTTGGGCCTTGTAGTTTATTGGGGGTATTAGAACTCTCTGACTGAGAATTCAAAATATCCTACCCTAAATTGCAGAACCCAGAATTCCAGAAAATGGAACCATGGCAGTTAAATCATAGCATACCCTCCAACATTTCACAGATGAAAACTAAGACACATGTGGTCAAGCAATATCAGACTGCGGTCATTTCAAAAATGATTTGTGAGAAGAAACAGGCAAGCTAGGCAAGGCTGCAGACATTTGTTTTAATCTGAGCTTACTGAGAAGGGCAAGATTCCTCCTGCTCCTCTTCTCTCCCCTCACCCCCTGCTGAATTGATTGAATACAAGCTACTTTTTTACTTTGAACTCAGTTTGCAGCAAATGAGGTAAGCTGGGAACAAAGGGGTAAAGTGGGAGAAAGAGAAAAAACTGGGGCATTTTAAAAGCAACTGAAAAAGTGGGAAGGCAAAGGATTAATCAAGACTCTCCCTGCCAAATTCAGGAGAGTTGGAAGGTATGTTGCTGCACTATGATTGTCTAGTTTGTAAGGGCCTCAACCGTGTGCGTCTGCACAGAGATGAGACTACTGAAGGTCTTCTGCATGATTCTTGCTACTCTTACCACTGAGATGTCTCCTCAGACCTTAGTGGAACGTCTTCCTTCCTGGCTAGGGGGAAAATATGCTGAGATTCTAAACCAGGGCCAGGCAACTTTTGCAGATCTAGGAGTCAGCTTTCTGCCTCCCTGGCAGTTTCCAGGGGCCATATAAATGGCTGAATACCCTCTAGAGCCCTAGATCTGCAGGGGAAGGCTTTCTCTTGGTCTCACCACCATCCTAGACTCATCGGGCGAGGACACAAGAGAAAGCCTTCTCAGTGGCTGCTCCTACCCTGTGGAACTCTCTTCCACAGGAGTCTAGGTGGGCCCCCTCCCTGCTTTCCTTTTGTAGGCAGGCAAAGACATTTCTTTTTAAGCAGATATTTAATGGATGAACTGGAGACCTTTTTACTTATTTATTGGTTGTTTTTTAAAAATCTATTTTTTCATAATTTTATCTGTCTCTTAATTTTTTTAAAATGTTTTTAATGCTTTTTTAAACTTTTGGAAACTGCCTTGAGTCCCATCTTGGGAGAAAGGCAGTGTAGAAATTAGAGAGAGGGAGAGACAGACAGACAGACAGACAGACCAACCCCCCCCCCAATATCCAGAAACAACTGGAGCTTCACTCTTGTTTTGTAAGCACAGGTACAATTTAATGTTAAACAATGCAAAGTGCAACTTATTTTAAAGATGATTTGCTGTTCCTGGAAGTAGCAGGATAGTGAATCCACTCCAACTTTTACCCCTGGCGTTCAAAATTATTTCTCCCATCTAGTTTCAGCACTTTGAAGAGCTCCTTGAAAGTTAGGACTAAAACCCAGAGCGGGTGCCAGCACCCCACCACCATAGGAAACACCTGAGTAGGGAGGAGCTGGGCAAGCCTGGCTAAAGGCAGCCAATCACAACTCGGGGAATGTTGTGAAGGGGACCAATGGGGGAGGCCTGTTACAAAATTGAGGCTTGTCTCTTGTCTATGTGCCTTCCGACAGAGACATAGCTGGCATAGAGATAAGGAACAGATTTCAGAGAGAGAGGCACAGATGGAAGAGAGACAGGAGAGTCAGACAGAGGGAAGGGCTGACCTTGGTTTTGGGGAGCTGTAAATGATTTAGTAGTTCAAGGCTTAGTGCATTATTTTCTTGTGTCTCAACAAACTTTCACGTGTTGTTCTTTGTTTAAACTGTCTCTGACTGTCTCTATCAAGCCTGATCAAGAGGCAGCCCGTGCTTACCGCAGTGAGCCCACCAAAGCAGCACAGCCGCTGTTCCACAAGGGGAGTCGCCTTGAAGCCCAAGTACCCAACCCAGGAGGAAATTAAGAGGGGAACAGGGCAAAGTGAATGAAAGGAATCTAAGCTTGGAACTGCAGAGCCAGCATGGCAAGGGTGTTAACTGCCGCCAATGCCATTGTATGAAGAGAAGGCTGAGCTAGATAGGCCTTTGGTCTTATCCTGCACAGCCCTTTTGTTTGTTCTTAAGTTTTTATGGTGGCTGCTCATCTCTATCAACCCTAAACTTGCTAATTGATTTCTGTAGGGTCCTGCCTGTCTTTTACTACCCTTGCTCCACCACACCCCCCTGAATACACCTGATATCTTCTGATTTCAGGCCATTTCCACTCTAGAATCATAGAATCATAGAGTTGGAAGAGACCCCAGGGGCCATCCAGTCCAACCCAATTCTGCCTTGCAGGAACACCCATCAAAGCACTCCCAACAGCTGGCCATCCAGCCTCTGCTTAAAAACCTCCAGAGAAGGAGACTCCACCATCCTCCACTGAGGCAGCACATTCCACTGCTGGACAGCTCTGACTGTCAGGAAGTTCTTCCTGAGGTTCAGGTGGAATCTCTTTTCCTGTAGTTTGAATCCATTGCTCCTTGTCCTAGTCTCTGGAGCAGTGGAAAGCAAGCCTGCTCCCTCCTTGACATGACATCCCTTCAGATATTTGAACATGGCTATTATGTCCCCTCTTAACCTTCTCTTCTGCAGACTAAACATCCCCAGTTCCCTAAGCCGCTCCTCGAAGGGCATGGCTTCCAGACCCTTCACCATTTTGGTTGCTGTCCTCTGGCCTTTTAGGCCCCTCCCTAAACTGCAAACCCCAGGATTCCGTAAGATGTTGAAAGTGGAATAACAGCACTGTAACTAGCTAGTGCAGAAATGGCCTCAGAAACTAAGCAGGGTGTGGGCTGGTTTGGACTCAAATAAAAGAAATAAGAAAATAATACCAAGGATCTCCAAGTAGGACTAGGAAAGAACCCAGCCTCAAACTGCACCAGCCAGAACTGTCAGTATTCGGGTAGATGCACCAAAGATCTGACTCATAGAATCACAGAACTGGAAGGTACCTAAGGGTTATCTAGTCCAATTCCTACAAATGCAGGAATCGACCAGTAAAGCATCCCAGAGAGGTATCCATCTACTATCTGGTCAAAACCTCTGATGAAGGAGAATCCATCATCATCCAAGGGACTCTGACTAGGCAGAAGGAAATTTTCTTGCGTTCCTCATCTAATTGGGAGGCTACCAGTGCATGAACTACTATGGTGGGACTCTACTGAAGGTAACTAAATGTAATCCATAGAAATCATTTCATTTTTACGTGTTCATTTTTCAGGCATGGTTCCCTCTATCAGCAAGTTCTCAAAGGCTCTAAGAAGTTGCTGCTGACTCTGGATGACCTCACTTTTGTGAACAGCAAATTCAGCAGAATGGTAGGTTATCTGAGTGCATCGGCCAGGCATCAGCTACAATTAGCACTAGTAATGGCTGGAGGTTCACAGGTCACCGAATCCTTAGTCTAGACTGAGAGAGTTGTCATTCAGTGAGGCATTTTGAATACTCTGCTAGGGAACTCCAGTACCTCACCTGTTATCCCAAAAGGTAGGGGACTTTGGGGTCCACCCACAATGCCAGCATCTACTTTAAATTTGGGGGAATTACAGCTCAAAGGAGTCCTGCAAGAAGGGTGTTACAGTGGGATCTTTTCACTTGTATATACCAGTGCTAACCGTAGGACTCCAGTTGAGAGTTAACAGAACATTTTATTGGGGAATTAACACACACACACAAGAAATCAAGCAGCCTCACGGACCACACAAGGCTATCGCAGGGAAAGGCAGGAGAGGCTGCAAAGAGGGAGCTTTTGGGTAGGAAGGGAGATATTTCCCAGTCCAGAAGGAGAAGATCAAAATGGAGTGACTCACACTGTGGTCTGAGGTTGGCACAGAGAATGAGAATCTGGGGGCCTACATGCACATAACACAACAATATGTGTCCAAAGTATTCTGAACTGCTGTGCTGAAGCTAGGGGTTATATACCTTATTTCCTACTCTAAAGAGGTGTGTGTTAATTGCTTTCTGGAAGAGAAAACCAAGGGGTCCAGAATGGGCTGACTGTCTTAACTTCAGATGACAAAACATTGGTGGGAGTCATGGCAATCTCTTAATGTTTGGACAGCTAGTGGGGCAAAGGGAAGTTTCCATAGGATGGGGTTACAAGATGTTGATCTTTGCTTGCTTCATTTGGGCAGTTTTGTCTTCTGTTGTTTTTGGAGTTTGGGGTTGCTGAGAGGATTATCTCAAGCCCATTAAGTCAAGCTTTCTGCCTCATCCTCTTGAAACTTTTGACCTGGCCAAATCTGAGGTCATCCAACTTAGCAGATGCTTGCAGTCAGTGCCTTTTCCAACATGTTTTTCAGCCATAAGCGTTCAATTTAATATGAAAATGATATTTCTTGCCAGTTTTGCTATCCAGTAGGATTGTGTGTGTGTGTGAGTATAGTAACATACCAAACTACAAATCCCAGGAGTCCATAGGATTCAGCTATGGCACATCAACATGCTATCACAGTGCTATAATTATGCAGTGTGAAACAGACCAGAGAAAGGAGGAGAAACAGAGAGGAGGAGCATGAAGATGCATGGTTTTCAGTGCTATAGTTTGAAGTTTAAAAAGTGGGTCTCAGGAGGGAATGGCTGGTAGCTCCCATGGCATGGAGTTTTACCCGGAGCTTTAAAAGAGCTCTCCAAGGTACTGATCCTATTTTGGAGATCAGATCGGCTCCTGGGACATTAAACATTCTAGAATGTTTGGACAAAACCCCAAAAGAGTTTCAGCACCCCATGGACTGAAAGCCACCTGCTAACAACAATTCATTCTGAAATTTCACCTAACCCAACTCTAAAGAAGAGCTTGGGCCTTTCTCTTTGGCCCTTTCCGCACGAGGCGAAGGAATCGCTCCGTGCCATTACCTACCGCTTCTTCTGGGGTCTGAAGCAACGCAGACTGTCCCTGAAGCCCTTCCGCAGGGCTCCTCCTTGGTCCAGGGCGAATTGGAGCAGTGCGAGGTCTGTAGATCCGCACTGCTCCGGCTTCCGAAATGGCGGCTTCCAACTTCCAAAATGGTGGCTTCCGGTTGGTCGTGGGTCCTGACCAACCGCTGAAGCTCGCTATGCCTAAAGCCTGCCCTCCGCAGATCGCAGGCTCACATTGGTGCGAGCCTGCAAATCTGCACAAGGGAGCAGGAATGCAATGGCGCGTTCCAGGAAAATAAAGATCTGTTTTTTGCGGTCTTTAGAAAACACACTGGAGGACCACTTGGGGTTGTTTTGGAGCAGACTGAGGTGCAGATCTCCAGTAAGTAGTCCTCTCCTAGTCCGCTCCAAGGTGCAGACGACCTCTGTGAGAGGACACTGGCCCGTTCTGATTGCCTGGTGCGGAAAGGGCCTTTATGTGCTTTCATAGAATTGTAGAATCATACAGTGGGAAGAAACCAGAGTCCAACACCATTCCGTCATGCAGGAACACACCATCGCAACTCTCCCAACAGATGGCCATCCACCACACTCCCAAGCAGCAGTGCATTCCACTGTCGAACTGGTCTTACCGAACCACTCTTCCACTTTCTGTGGATTTTCACCAAAAGTCACTGTGGCAGCCTAAACCTTTCAGGCAGGCAAGATGGACTAGAAATGCTTCTCAAGACTAGTATTTTTGGAACTCCCTCCCTAGAGAAGCCACGATGACCCCCTCCTTGCTCTCCTTTAAATAGCAAGTCAAAACACTTTTGTTCTGTCAGGTTTTACAAACTGACCACCAGATTTGGGTTTTCCATGCTGTGTAGTTCTGTGTTTAAGATTGGTATAGTTTTTTTTTTTAAAAAAAATCTATTTTAGTATATTTTAATGTATTGATGTAATGTAATGTTTTAACTTTATAAATTGTTTTTTTAAATTCTGTATTTATACTTTTATTAATGCTTTGTCTTTTTATTCTGTATTGTTTTAATGTTGTTAGTCATCTTGCATCCCATTATCATGAGGAGGACAGTATATAAATAAATTAGATAGATAAATAGATAGATAGGTAGATAGATAGTGTTGAGGCAAATACTATCTAGATTTCATTTTTCCCTCAAAAGGTATTATTTCTGTGCAATGATATTCTTCCAAAACCATTCTTTTCATACCATCCCCTCTTTGTTGCTGGTTTGATAGCCATTTCCCCTTCTGTTTCATTCCTTCTTGAGTGATCCCAGCTAACTGTGAACTGGATGTGATGAATCATGAACCAGAGGTAATGTCACAAGGCAATATAGCTAATTACTGTTAGCTATGTGCAGATGCCATGAATTAAAAACATTTCTTATATTGGTCACACAACTCATCCTAGCCAATCAGAGATCAAAGTGTTTCTTAGATTATTCACCGTTAAAAAAAATGTAAAGGGTGTCCCCTTTCAGCATCTGACAAAGGCTTTCATAGAATGGAGTCCAAATTTTGGTTCAGCATGATTCTAAATCCTGTCTCTGTCTCTCTAAGTGGTGGAATGAGAGGTCTCCTTTTCTTGACACTATCATGGAGCCCTTTCATATGTTGCATTAGTGCAGTGGTTCTCAACCTGTGGGTCCCCAGATGTTTTTGGACTTCAGCTCCCAGAAGCCCTGAGCATTGACCGTAGTGGCTGGAGCTTCTGGGAGCTGAAGTCCACAAACATCTGAGGACCCACAGGTTGAGAACCACTGCATTAGTGGCTTCTATCTTAGTCTATCCTGTAGCTCCCTCACATTTCAGGGTTGCCCCGTTTTCTGTGGGGAGTGATGTGCACATAGCGAAGAGCCTTTGTGTAACCAAGCAGTGTGGGAGAAAAACCATGTTGCAACCACCAGTGTTACATGAGAAAAGGCCTGCCATTCTGAGTTGGAGTTACAGGCCATCCTCAACCCACCAGTACATGAACACAGCATAGGAATAAGATGTTCAGCCTTGAGCGTCTTTATCAGTTAACTGGTGGCTTCATTTGCTTTCACAGAGGCTAACACTGGACAACCTCAGTGATTCCAAGAGCAACTCGGAAGTGCGAAGTTTGCGATCCGCAACTAACTCCTTGTCGGTGAAAAGCGCAGCTGTGACATTTGAAACCTCCAATGTGGCTGTGTATGAGGTAGTGGGAACCTGACTGAATATGCCAATGGGGTATTTTCCCATGCACTGATGTCAATAAGAAAAAATAAATTTTGTTAGACGTTGTTGCCCATATTGATCATGTAGCTGATCCTAGCCAATCAGGGATCATTCTAGCCAAACAGGGATCAAAGTACTTTTCAAATTATTCATCACTAAAAGGAGATGAAAGGGATTTTTGAGTACTTCCTCATTGCTAACTGCACCATCCATGACTTTGTCAGATCTGCATTTCAAGCCAGCCAAGTTGCAGAATAGGTGAAGATCATAGGACAATATAAGATGTATCTATTTGCTGATGTCACTGAGGGCAAATGAATCACATTCAAAGTAAAGGCAATGCTTTATAGTCAGATCTCCTGGGTGACTCTAGACAATCAAGAATGAAGAGAATTCTAGTAATTTCATGTTGTTCCTTGAATATTATAGCAATAGCAATAGCAGTTACATTTCTATACCGCTCAGTGCAAAGCACTACCTAAGCTGTTTACAATGTGCTTAGCTAATTGCCCCCAGCAAGCTGGGCACTCATTTTACTGGCCTAGGGAAGGATGGAAGGCTGAGTCAGCTTGGAGCCCTGCAGGATTAAACTTACAACATTGTGGCTGCAGTACCAGCATTTAAACACTACACCACTGGGGCTCATATTATTGAAAAGAGGGAACTTTTACAGATTTTGATATGTCCATCTGCTCTCCACCTTCTCAGTGAACTCCTTAAGTGAAATTTGGAAGCACTGAACATACATAAAGTGAAGCTCTGTACTCCGAAGTTGTGTAGTGCTGCATTTTTGTCCTTACTTTTGTCAGAGTTCTATAACTAGCTCATGTTCTTCTTATTCAATTGCCTATGTGTTTTCTGGACAGGGAGACTGGGTATGGTTGAAGAAATTGGAGTCTGGAGTAATCAGTGACCTGAGGCAGAATACGGCCTGCTTGCTAAGCAAGGTAGGGATCAGTGACTAAGAAGTGGTCATCAACACAAATATTCACATGTGTCTTTTGGTATGTCAGTCTCTGCATCTGTTCTGCCAGTCTTTCACAGAACTTGGAAATGTTATCTTTTGGACTATGAAATAACTTTCTTAAGCTCAGCTCTCTCTCACATGGTCACTTATATGTATTATTTGGATATACCAGAGGGTTGTGATGTTCCCAGATTGTGGAATGGGGCTCCACTCATTGAGTTCCTCCACAAGGGCAAATGTGTCAGATTATTGGTGTATTTCTTGCTGTACTTCTGGGGTGTGTGTGTGTGTGTGCGCACGCGCGCGCACACGGTAAAATATCCAGATAGCATATCTCATGTCCTAGGTGACATTTTATTCTCACCTTCAAATGGGTTCGTTTTAATTCCATGCCATATTGCAACTAAAATGCCTCTTTCTCCTTCCTTCCTTCCTTCCTTCCTTCCTTCCTTCCTTCCTTCCTTCCTTCCTTCCTGTCTTCCCTCCTTCCTTTCTCTCTTTTTGTTAAAATTAGTATTATAGTGTTATAGGGCATTAGTGAAATTGTACTTTTATACTATAGTGCTATGGCTAGAATCAGTCAGTTGTTTTGTGCCTTCAAGTCATTTTTGACTTATGGCAACCCTAACACAGAGTTTTCTTGGCAAGATTTGTTCAGTGGGGCTTTGCCTCTAAGTGAAAGGTGTAGAAACTGTGCCCTATGAGGAGCCGCTTTGGGAGCTGGGCATGTTTAGCCTGGAGAAGAAAAGCTTAAGAGGCAACATGATAGCCATGTTTAAATATTTGAAAGGATGTCTTGTGGAAGATGGGGCACACTTGTTTTCTCCTGCTCCAGAGGGACACAGAAAAATGGCTTCAAACCACAGGAAAAGAGATTCCATGTAAACATCAGGAAGAAGTTCCTGATAGTAAGAGCAGTTTGACCGTGGAATGTGCTGCCTGGGTGCAAGGTGCTCTTTGGAGGGTTTTGAACAGAGGCTGGAAGGCCACCTGTTGGGAAAGTTTTGACTGTGTCTTGCTACCTGGCGGAATGGGGTTGGACTTGATGGCCCTTAGGGGTCTCTTCCAACTCCATGCTTCTAATCCAATTAATACCACGTAAGGGAAAGTTCTCATTCTCCTGTTATTTGGTGCTTCTCTCCCCAGATGAAAGATGTCCGCCATGAAAATATAAACCCATTTTTTGGCCTTTTATCTGATGGTGCCCTCTCTGCTGTTGTGATGGAGTACTGTTCCAGAGGGAGCCTGGAGGATTTACTGCAAAATACAGATTTCAAGCTGGACTGGATGTTCAAATCTTCTCTTCTGATGGACTTGATCAAAGTAAGGTTTCTTTGTACACCAGGGTTGGAATCAGTGAAGGAGGTCTTCCACATAGGGAATCCAGCCTAGTTTTTAGTCTAGGGGAACTATCTAAGAGTGTAAGCCTTTTTTGATGGTCTTTGTAAGCCAAAGTGAATTCTCTATTCTTCAGAGAGTTGTAGTCCAACATATCTAGAGGATACCAGGTTGGGGAAAGATGCTGTTGATGGGTCAAGTGTTACAGGCTTAGTGCCGATCTGGGTTCTGTTTTGCCAGATTTATGCCTCTGAACCAGTATAAGGTTATTGGTAAAGCACAGACGATAAAGCAAAGTACCCGCATTTTTGCTGTATTGTCTATGCTTTGCAAATGTCTCGGTAAGAATAAAAGAGAATTATTATAAAATAGTTTGGAAATGGTATTTGACTCCAGTAAGATTAAATCAGATAGATGAGAAATATTCTAGATTATGTTGGAGAGGATGTCAAGAAATTGGTACATACATGCATATGTGGTGGAATTGTAATAGGATAATGGAATTTTGGCAAAAACTTTTTAAAGAATAGTAGGAACTGATATGCCAATATGTCCAAATATAGGGTTGCTGTCTATATATAATAAAGTGGAGTGTACTCAGGCAATGGAGGAATTAATAACAAATTTGTTAACTGCAGCAAGGTTAATAATAGCAAAAAAAATGGGAAATAAATGAAGAAATTCAAATAGAGGAACGGTATAAAGAAGTGTGGAAAATTGCAATTAATGATAAGTTAACTTGTAGAATTAGATTTATGAAAGGTCTTGTAAAAGGGAATGATTTTGAAGAAATTTGGAAAATATTTTTGGAAAAAGCTTTGATAAAAGATGGTAAAGTTACTCTTCGACAAGAAGAATAGCAATTTTGGAAAGTGGAGTAAACAAAAAGTTGGCTCTGGGGGGTGGGTTTATTCACTATTTTTTGTTATTATGTGGGGTTTTGTTTATCTGCATTTGTATTGTTTAAGTTTATTTCATAATAAAAAAAAAATAAAACATTCTAAAAAAAAAAAGCAAATGTCTCTGTGTGTAATAGTAAGAATGTAGGCACTGACTAGTTCCAGGGATGAAGTCAGCCTAGCAAAAATTATAATCTTAAAAGAGAAATATAAACAGTAGATTGACCTATAATGAATCTGAGAAAGTTAGTCCATTACAGGGTTAGTCACATAACATTAAAGGGCCACTGGCTGATGCAATCAGAGGGCTGATGCAATCTGATGGAAGGCAGCCCAGAACCTGTGATCACTAGGTCTTATATGACAGAGTAAAGACTACTAAGATCTTTGTCTAATTGGAGGAAACTATTGTTTACATAAGCAGAGGCCACTAATGATCTCTAAGCTGATTGGATGCTTGGAGATTGGGAAGGATATAAAACTGGACCAGAAGAGGTAGGCAGCAGACTGTCCAAACATCAGTCTCCCACGTTGATAATTTCCTAAGATTATCTCTGCTTAAGTAGAGTGTTAGTGATAACTCTGCCTGTTCAGACTCCACCATGGTTCATTCGTCAGAGACCAGAAGGTGATAAAAGGGACTTCCAAACAAATGTAGATTAGCTGACAAAGGGCAAAGAACCCTCAGTCCTTCACTCTAAAGAGATGGGGTGGGGAACTATACCTCTTTCATCAGCCTCTCAAAAATTGCCTCAGGGGATTATGGGAGCTGTAATCCAACATGTCTGGAGGGCATCAGGTTCAGGAAGGATGAGCAATCAGCTTTATATTTCACTTGAAAGTTTCCAGGGAAAGGCGGCCATTGTTAGTCCAGGTAGGTCTTTAGTCTGATTTTATGTTCCTAGGTTCTGGGACTGCCCAGACTGCAGTGCTATACTTCCTTTTGTCTTCCAGGGCATGAGGTATTTACACCATCAAGACTTGTGCCATGGGCGTCTCAAGTCTCGTAACTGTGTGGTAGATGGACGATTTGTGCTAAAATCACTGATTATGGTTACAATGGGCTGTTGGCAGCACAAAATGCCTTACACGTTCAGCCCCCTGCAGAAGGTAAGAAGATGCACTCTAACAATAGCCACTGTTACCCTTAGAGGTGGGGGACTTTGGGGCCCACTCACAATGCCAGCATCTCCTTAGAATTTGGGGGACTATATAGCTCAAAGGAGGCCTGTGAGAGGAGAGTAATGGCAAGATCTTTTCACCTGTGTATACCGGTACTAACTCTAGGGAGGGCTCCAGTTAAAGTTAAACATTTGAATTGATAAATACATGAGAGATCAGACACTCTTAAGAACCATACAAGGCTGTAGGAAAATGAGGCAAGAAAGGTTGGATAGAGAGAGATTGGGTGGGAAAGGGTGATACGGCCCAGTCTTGAAAAAGGGTCACAGCAGAGTGGCTCAGACAGTGTCTAGGGGTAGCATACTACAAATGACTGGGGTCAAGGCCACATACTACAAGTGACTGGGGTCAAAGCTAGAGTTTTTGTACTCATCCACTGAACGGGTGCATTGACAAAGCTGCAATGGCTTTCCCACAGAACTGACAAAGGAGTCCAGAACAGGCCTATTGCTTAACTCCAGAGTGACAAAACATTGATGGGACTCATGACAACCTCTTAATGTCTAGTCAGGTAGGATGTATAGGGAAGGTCTCCATAGGGTAAGGTTGAGGGATGGTCTCTGATTGCTCACCAATCTGGGGAGTTCATTTTTCATTGTATTCGGAAATAAAGAGCCTGGAGTGGTAAAAGGATTAGCACAAACCACTTAGTGTCAGGTTTTTCTCCCTAATCCTCAGGACTTATGACCTTGGACACATCTCAGGTCAGCTTGACCCTAAAACAAGTTCTCCAGTCAGCGTGACCTCAATCATGTACTTCAGTCATTAATAAGTCCAGTTTATGATAACTGCACATCTTGCAGGAAGGGTGTAAGGTATAGTAAAACAACAACAGCAGCAGCAGCAGCAGCAATAATAACATCTCATCATTTCCCCAGTCTAGGAACTCAACAGCATACAAACAGCAGATATAGCTAAAAAAAAAAATCACATCATGCAAAAGTTAAAAAAATAGTTAAAAATAGTTTAAAAACTTGCATGATGTGATTTTTTTTTTTTAGCTATATCTGCTGTTTGTATGTTTGTAAAATAGTTTAAAAAGGACTTCCGGTCTTCATGGCGTCGAGTTCGGCAATGAAGTGACGGATCGGGTGTCACTCATTGTCGTCTGCTGCGGTTGTAGTTGGAGCTAGGCTTCCAGCCGACAACTCCTCCGGTAAGAGGAGTGCTGAGAGGGCTCATCGGGGACCCCATAACTCTCCAGCTGCTTCTGAAGTATTCGGGACAGCGGACGAGAGTCGGGATCGCAGAGCTTCCACAGCCTCATCAGACAGCTGAGAAGTCAGCTTGATCGCCGCCGAAGATTTTTTAAACAAAGCATACGATTTAGCGGACGGAATGGAATAAAGATCTAAACTTGTATTTGGATGGTATGTACCTCACAGTTAAAAAGATCATCTACATGTTAATAATAATTTTAAATCAAAGTTAAAAGGACATCGCTGTGCAAATATGGCGAGGATTTCCGCTTGAGCTGTGAAGCAGTCACTGAGAGTTAGCGTGGAAAGCTGGCAGAGGAGGCGGCTCGCTGGGGCTTGCTGAGAAGGACACTGACAACCCGTGAGCGAGGGAAAGAACAAAGAGACTGAAGTAGGTTTGAGTTGCTGAACGTAAGTTGTTTTATGTAAAGTAAGGGGACTTTGTAACAAGAGAATCGTGTTATAAAGTAACTACAAAGTTGCTTTGGAG
The DNA here is from genome assembly GCA_948472985.1 of Iguana delicatissima. NCBI lineage: Eukaryota > Metazoa > Chordata > Lepidosauria > Squamata > Iguanidae > Iguana > Iguana delicatissima. The sequence continues at coordinate 187,766 of CAOKZL010000937.1, read as the reverse complement.
AGACGTGTCGCAACAATTGAAAGAGGAAGGAGGAAAGAGAAAGGACGCTACGCAAGTTAACCAGATGGTATTAACAGGAGGATTTAGGAATGTTTTCCACTGAATAAGGGACTGAGATTGTAAGTTGGGAACGAAGGAGATTGATTAGGAGGACAAAGGACCCTGGAGTGGATAAGAAGAAGATTAGAAAAAAGATTAAAAAGAAGAAAAAAGGGGGGGGAACTGACTGAGTTATTAAAGGTTTCTGAATGGAAGTTGGAGATAGGAGCGGGCAGCAAAGAAGAGGTGAAGACTTTGAATTGGGGCAGATAGTCGGATAAAATTGGGAACTTCAGATCGAGTGTGGAGAGTGTAAGAGTCGAGGCTGAAGGAGGCAGAGTCGAGAAGACGTCAAGAATGTCGAGTTAAGAAGTTAAGGAGTGGAGAAATAAAACACGGGGTTATAAATCCTTTTTTATCCATTCTTTTCCTCTCCCTTTTGACAACTGGAAAGCGTGTGTGTTCAGGTTGGAGCTTGCTGATAAAGGAGACTACATATATTTGTAACAGTCCAACGTGGGAGTCATCATAATATTAGTGCTTGCTAAGCTAAGTGCGAGCTCGCTGGGGAAGGAAAAAGGAGAGGGAGGGGGAAAAAGTATACAAGACAAAAAAATTTTTTACAAGTGGACGATTGTTTGATACGTAGTTGTCTTTAAATCTTGGAAAGTGAAGAGACTGAAGATTTTGATTGAAGATTTTGTTGGTGTGTAGGGATTACTAGGGTTGATAAGCAATAAGTAATAAGTAGTTAATTATACTTATCACTTAAGTAGTTAATTATACTTAAGTATAAACATCTAGGAAATATTTAAATATTTAAGTTAAATTGCTAAGATATTAAATAATTTAATAAAAACAGTATAAAATAGTAATTATCTAAGAATTTAATTATCTAAGAATTTAATTGTTTAATTCCTGAGAGGAATATTTGGGGGGAGGAAGAAATTTAGGGAAAAAAATTGGATTATCTGTTTATTACTTGTGTAGATATTCTGTTTCTGATTTTTGATAAGTGGTTCTTTTGATATTTTTCATTAAGGTGTTGAAATAGGACTATAGGACTATTTTTGAGAGGATTGGGTGTTTGATTGTATATTCAATATATTTAACATTCTTTTTAAAGTGTTGAAAGAATTCTATGACTTGAATATCATATAGTTAATGATTCACAGTATTATTTGAGATCTTATTTGATTTTATGTAATTGTATGTATATCTGAGATCTTAAAATTGAGAAGGACCAACAGACTTGATACAGATAAACAAAAAATGGCGACAATGACAACAGTCAAAAGGAAAGCTACATTGCAGGCTGAAGCTAAAATAATGACACAAACAGATAGAAGGACATCTGTGGATATTCCTGTAACTTCACAACAGATGAATCAGCCTGACTTGTCTTTTGCAAGAAATTAAAAATTTAAGACAGGACATAAAACAAGAAATTCGGCAAGAGATCAGACATGAAATGAAAGAGGTAAGAGCTGAGATTAAAGCAGATATAAAAAAAGAAATGGACTTTATAAATCAGAAAATAGAGAAGTAAATAAAGACACTTCTGAGATTAAAAGGGATGTAGATAATTTACACATTAAATCCAAGGAGTTACAAATGGATTATAAAGTGGTGAAAAAGGGGCTCAATACTGTCAAGAATATACAGTGAATACGCAAGAGATGCGATATCGAGAAAAATGTTTAAAATTGAGGGGAATCCCAGAATTAAGAAGAACAGAGTTTACGAGACAATAATACCGATATTGGCGGACTATATTGAGGAGAAAGAAGAAAAGTTAGAAGCAGACATAGATAGGATTTTTAGACTGAGCTCAAAATTAGTAAAAGAACGAACTTAGACCTGATGTTATAGTCTGTTTCACGAAAGTAAGAACTAAAGACAAGATTCTTAAGAAAAATTATGACTACAAGTTAATGATTGATGACAGAGAGATAAAGATTTTTAAAGATATACCTTATGCTGTAATCAAGAAAAGACAAGATTATAAGTTTTTGACACAGCTCTTATTAAAAAATAAGATAAATTTTAATATGGAAAGAATAGAAGGTATCTCTGTATATTATATACAAAAATGGTTCAGGATAACTTCAATAGAAAAAGCGAAAGATTTGTACGAGAGAATCAGAAGAGATTTGGAATTTACAGATAAGAGAGTTTCAAACAAAAATCTAGAACAGTCGGAGAAACATTCAAGAAGTCAGAGGAGAGAGCAAAAACAAGAATCGAAGGAGAAAGGATTAGAGTTGGAAGAAGAGAGGACTCACCAGAACAGTTGGAAGAGGCGGAGGGGAAGAAGAAGAAGAAGCAGGGAGTAAAAAGGAACTATATTATCAAGAAGATCAAGAATAGGAAAAGAAGAAGAAGAAGAAGAAGAAAAGAAGAAATAAGGGAAAGCAAAGATGGTGATCAAGATACAATCATGGAATGTTAAAGGAATTAATTCCAACTATAAACGACGCCAGATATTTCATTGTTGGAAAAGAAAAAAGCAGACTTGATATGCCTACAAGAAACGAGGATAAGAGACGTGGATATAAAGTACTTAAGAAATCCAAAATTAGGAAAGACTCCACACATCAACATATCATAAAAAGAAGTGAGGAGTGGCAATATTTGTAAACTCCAAATATGATTCGGAGGAAGTGTTTGTGGATCCTCAACGACATTTCGTTGGTGTGGAAATTCATTTTCCGGACTTGAAAATTCTAGCGGTAGGAGTGTATTCCCCAGAGAAGGGAAATATAAATTCTATGAGAAGCTAGAAAGAGAGTTAATTGAATACTCTCAGAACAGAGATCAAGGGAATATACTCCTTCTGGGAGATATGAATGCAGTATTGAATCCCATAATAGATAGATCCTCACAGGGAACTGGCAAGAGATTACAGGGCAAACTTCCGAAAAAGCTTTTTTAATCTTATGGACAATCTGACCCCTGCTAGATGTATGGTCTTACAAATATGGAAACTCAAGAGGATATACTTTTCAGTTGGATGCACATAAATCCATGTCTAGAATAGACATGTTCTTAATTTCAAGACATCTATATTCTATAATTAAAGAGATGGGAAATTTTGCCGAAATATATATCAGATCACAATTTAGTTCAACTAAAATTACGAACTAGAAGACAAAATAGAAGCTGGAGATTGAATGACTCTCTCTATTACAGCATGAAACATATTTACAACTCTAGTGAAACAAGTATTGAAAGACTATTTTAGAGAGAATATAACTGAAGAAGTTTCCATGAAAACAGTCTGGGATGCCAGCAAGGCAGTTATCAGAGGTCATTTTATAAAATGGGGGTCTGAATCGAAAAAAATAAGAGAGGCTAAGGAACTGGAAATTCAAAAGAAATTACAGGTAAAGGAGGAACAATTGAGAAAGGATGTTACAAATGATAGTTTGCAAAAGCAGATTAAAATATTACAAGAACAATTGAGAAAGGAAAACATTATACAATTGGAGAAGAAACTCAGTAGAATAAAGCAAAAACATTTTGAAGGGGCTAACAAACCTGGAAAATGGTTAGCTTACAAATTGAGGAAAGATATGGGAAAGTAGACAAATAACAGAAGTTAAGAAGAATGGAAAATATTTACAGATTATAACTCGATTCATAGAGTATTTGTAAAATATTATTCCGATTGATATAATGAAGTAGAAACCAGCGCAAAACAGAAAAGGAACAGTTGAAATTATATCTAGATAATAAAAAGATAAAGAGATTATCTGAAGACCAGAAAAAATTGTTGAATATGACCTTTACAGTAGCGGAAATATCACAAGCAATACGAAAACTTAAAATATCCAAGGCGCCAGGTCCGGATGGACTCATGGCAATTTATTATAAATTGTTAAAGATCAGTCCTATTGCCTTTGCAAAAGACTTTGAATGAAATAATTACTAAGGGAAAACCGGAAACTTGGAACCACGCAAATATAACTTTAATACCTAAAGAAGGGAAAGACAGTAAAGAACCCGGAAATTACAGACCCATTTCTCTGCTTAACATAGATTACAAAATTTTTACATCAATATTGGCAGAAAGACTAAAGAAAATACTACAAAAGTTACTGATTTGGATCAAAATGGATTTCTCCCAGACAGACTTTTAAAAAATAATATCAGAACAGTTTTGAACATGGTTGAACATTTTGAAAAACACAATGAAAAAAAGTTGGCAATACTTTTTATAGATTTTGAGAAGGCTTTTGACTGGGACTTTATGATTGAGGTTTTGCAAAGAATGGATTGTGGTCAGTTTTTTATTGACTTAATTCAGCAAATTTACAATAATCAATCCTTGCCATTTATAATTAATGGGGAGAAAACAAAAGCTTTTCATATTAAAAAAGGTACTAGGCAAGGTTGTCCTATCTCTCCATTGTTGTTTATACTTACGTTAGAAGTGCTGTTATCAGAGATAAGAGAAGATAGCGAGATAAGAGGAGTCAGAATTAAGGGGGAATAAGATAATAAACTAAAGCATACGCGGATGATTTGGTTATTTTTCTTGAAGATCCAGAAGAAAATATTAACAAGATTACTGCGGAAATTAGAAGAATTTGAAAATATTGCTGGACTAAGAATAAATAAAGACAAAATGAAGGTGTTGATGAAAAATTTACGTGAGAAAGAAGAAAAGACTTTATTGGAAATCTTGGGGTTCAAAACAGAAAAAAAAATAAAATATATCTTGGAATATATATATCGAAACATAATACAGAACTTTTTGAGAATAACTATAAGACCTGGGGAGTGATATACAATGATATCCAAAATTGGAATAAACTGAATTTAACAATGCTTGGACGAGTATCTGTAATAAAAATGAATGTTCTTCCTAAATTGAACTTTCTTTTTCAGAATTTACCAATAATCATCAATGATAAATGTTTTAAGAACTGGCAGAAAGAAATTACTAAATTCATATGGAACAATAAAAAACCGAGGATTAAATGGAGATTATTGACTGATCACAAGGAAAGAGGAGGATGCGCTTTACTGGATATGAAAAGTATATTACTACGCTGCAGGTTTGTCGTGGATAGCAGACTGGATAACCTTAAAGGATGATCAGATGCTGAAACTTGAAGGAGCGGACAACAAATTTGGTTGGCACGCATGCCTGTATGGGGAAAGAGAAAGCTGACAAAGAGTTTACAAACCATTATATGAGAAGATCTTTATTAGAAATTTGGAAAAAATTCAAAGTACGTGTCTACCAAAAAATTCCTCAATGGATTTCGCCGCATGAAGCTTTATTTGGAAGGTGGAAACACCAACAAGAGAAATGGATTTTCTATAAAGACATTATAATAGAAGGACAACACTTTACATTAAAAGAAAGAGCAGAACTAGAATCAGAAGACTTTCCTGCTCAGTGGTTTTTATACAGACAGCTTAAGGAAAGGTTTAAAGTTGGATTTAAAATTAGATGGCTTCCTTCCTAAAGATGAAAGAAATGAATTTGAAATCGCTGTCTTTGAACAACCAAGACATATGATATCTAAGATATACAAATTCTTAATGAGTAGAGAATTGGAAACGGAGATTATAAAGGAAACAATGCTGAAATGGTCAGTAAACATAGGTAAAGAGATACCTTTGGAGACTGGGGAGAGGAGTTGGAAGAGAACTCAAAAATTCACGCTCTCCCAAAATCTTAAGGAAAATCACTTAAAGATCTTTCATAGGTGGTATCTGAGTCCAGACAAACTAGATAAGATGTATAAGACTGGGGAAAAAGAATGTTGGAAGTGTGGGAAAGAAACAAAGAGACATTTTACCATCTTTGGTGGACATGCAAGAAGGCAAAAAGTATTGGAATACAGTTAACAAAATAATGGAAGAAATATTTGAGATTAATATTCCTGTACTTCCAGAAATGTATTTACTGAATATAATACCTAACAGTTTACAACAACTAAATGTTAAAAATAGATGGAGGATTGTATTATATATGGTTACTTCCGCCCGGATAGTTTATGCAAGGTTCTGGAAAAATCAAAATATTCCAGACATTGAAGAGTGGCTAGTTTTACTATATGAAATGAAAATTGTGATTATTTATCTAAATTAGTAAATGAAGAGAAAATAATCATAATGAAACAGCATGGTTGCCAGTAAATGATTTTAAGAAAAAATATGGTGATATAATATTTACTTAGGATTACTAAAATCACAGACTTATCAAATATAAAATTCGGGTTCCAAAAGTATATTTGGAGAATACAAAATTTAGGGATTATTTTGAATGATCCTACTATAGGATAGTAAAGAGACATGAATGGACATTGTAGTAAGTGTAATAGAATATTACAGTATATTATGATAAAGTAAAAGTGTGTAATCTGGAGAGAGCAACTATTTTAAAACGAAGAGATGCAGAGGTTACATAAGTTATAATATAGTTAGAGAATAAACCAGACAAATACAAGTAGGAAGTAAGTTGTGTGTAATTGTAATCTAAATATATTTGTATGTATAGGTATAGAGTAATGATTAGTAATGTGAAATTAGAGTAAAATAGACAGATATGAAGCTAGATTGGAAGATTATATGTTTGTTGGTATTACTCTATGTAATTTGTTCTTTTGTTTGTTTTATTCTTGTATTTGAACTTTAATAAAAACAAACAAAAAAAAGTTTAAAAAAGTTAAAAATATATAATTAGATATATATTTATAGATATAATTATATATAATTAGACTAAGAAAAGAATTAAAAGCAATTAAAAGCATGACCATTAAAAAGAAAACAATGAAATAGCACAGAACATTATAAAAAGCTCTTTTCCCCTTGCGCTATAGACGTTTGTAGTCTGGATGAAACAAAAAGGTCTTCATTTCGCAATGGAAAGCCTTCAGGAAGGTTGCCAGTCAAACCTCTCTAGGAAGGGAATTCCAGAGCCAGGGAGCAGCCACCAAGAAGGCCCTCTCATGTTCCTACCAGATGTACCTCTGAGCATGGTAACTAACTGAATCTTGGTTCATCCAAGACTCGTATCATTCACTCTGATTATCAGCTTAAAAAAATGAAAAATAGGTGAGATCCTACACTGAGCTAGATTGTATACATCTATAATCACATCTGGGAATCTTAGTAGACAACAAGCTGAACATGAATCATGAGTGTGATGCGGCAGCTAAGAAAGCCAATGCGATTCTGGGCTACATCAATAGAAGTATAGTGTCTAGGTCAAGAGAAGTGATAGTACCACTCTATTCTGCTTTGGTCAGATCCTACCTGGATGAATCCTGTGTCCAGCTCTGGACATCACAGTTCAGGAAGGATATTGACAAGCTGGGACGTGTCTGGAGGAGGGCGACCAAAATAGTAGAAGGCCTAGTAACCATGCCCTATGAAGAGAGGCTTAGGGAGCTGGGGATGTTTAGTGTGGAGAAGAGAAAGTTAAGGGGTGACATGATAGCCATGTTTAAATATTTGAAAGAATGCCATGTTGAAGATGGGGCAAGCTTGCTTTCTGCCCTGTCTCCTTGTCTCCGGAGCAGCAGAAAACAAGCTTGCTCCATCTTCCATAACCTTCTCTTTTCCAGACTAAACATCTCCTGTTCTCTGAGCCATTCCTCATAGGGCTTCATGGTTTCCGGGCCTTTGACCCCTTGGGTCACTCTCCTCCAGACTTTATGCAACAGCAGGAGATGATCCTCCCACTTCCTCAGCTGGCGGAAGGGGAGGTTACCCTCCCAGAATGGTCTTGCAAATATAGATGTGAAGAATTCAATCCCTTTCTCCTTCTTCTTCTTTTAGAACTGCTCTGGACGGCTCCTGAGTTACTGAGAGATCCACTGCTGTCTCCAAAAGGCACCTTCAAAGGAGATGTGTACAGTTTTGCCATTGTTCTGCAAGAAGTTCTTGTTCGGGGCCCTCCCTACTGCCTGTCTGAAATACAAGCTGAAGGTATGATGACACCAGATTAGAAAGGATAGCTAATGCCCCAGAGGACAGGATCAGAATCCAAAATGACCTTAACAGGTTAGAGAGCTGGGCCAAAACTGACAAAATGAATTTCAACAGGGAGAAGTATAAGGTACTACACTTGGGCAGAACAAGAATGAAATACACAAAGATAAGATGGGTGACACCTGGCTTGAACATAGTACATGTGAAAAAAATCTAGGAGTCTTAGTAGACCACAAGCTGAACATGAGTTAGTGTGATGTGGCAGCTAAAAAAGCCAATGCAATTCTAGGTTGCATCAATAGGAGTATAGTGTCTAGGTTAAGGGAAATGATGGTACCACTCTATTCTGCTTTGGTCAGACCCCACCTGGAATCCTGTGTCCAGTTCTAGGCACCACAGTTCAGGAAGGAGATTGACAAGCTGGAATGTGTCCAGAGGAGGGCAGCCAAACTGGTGGAAGGCCTGGAAATCATGAGGCTGTATGAGGAGAGGCTTAGAGAGCTGGATATGTTTAGGCTAGAGAAGAGACGGTTAAGAGGCAACATGATAGCCATGTTTAAGTGTTTGAAGGGATGTCATGTCGAGGAGAGAGCAGGCTTGTTTGCTACTGCTCCAGAGACTAGGACAAGGAGCAATGGATTCAAGCTGCAAGAAAAAGGATTCCACAAACATTAGGAGGAACTTCTTGACAGTACGAACAGTTCGACAGTGGAATATGCTATCTTGGAGTGCTGTCTTTCAAGGTTTTTAAACAGAGATTGGATGGCCATCTGTCAGAAATGGCTTCCTGCATGGCAGCATGAGGTTGTACTTGATGGTCCTTGTGGTGTCCCCTAACTCTATGATTCTGATTATAGTGTTTTCCTCAGTTTTAACTGCCATTGCAACATCTTATGGAATCCTGAGGGTGCAGCATGACATAGCACTACAACTCTTTGGCTAAGAACTCCAAATATCCTTCCCTAAACTGCAAATCCCATGATTGTATGGGGTGTTGACATGATAGTTGAAGTGCTGTAACTGTGTGGCGTGAATGGACCCTGAGTTAATCCAGTTGGCCAGGAAATATCCACTTGATGTGCATTTGGTAATTTCTGTATTTTACAGTTGTGAATCCAAGGATGCCTGCCTTCCCAAGAAACATTTATCTCTCAAAAGCATCTTGCATGTGCGTCTCTCACGTTCAGCACCAGCAGAAGCACGGGACTTCCAGTCACTGACAACACTGCAATATTAGCACCAGATATAGCATTGCTGATGTAGTAGGGTTGCCAGAATGAAAAGCAGAGAATGCATATGACTTTAATGGTTGTGTAGAAGAGAGAATTTGAACAGGTGTTGTTTGTTGCCTAGTTGTTTGACAAGCAACATCTGTTGAAATTTCCTCTTTTACTCAGTCTGCTTGATCATTCAGTATCTGATGAATTATGAAAACTTATGGTATGAACTTCTTTCTCCCAGTTAGTCTCAAAGGTGCAACAAGATTCCAGTGTGTTCTGATCTATTTCAGCATGAGATTTCATAGATATCAGACCACGTCTTCTAGTACATTGAATCCTGCAATTGGATTCCTCTTCATAAGAGCTCATGCTGAAATAAATCAGTCTCAGAGGTTCTGCTTGATTCCTTCATTTCCCCATCCTTTCCCCTATTTTATACTGAAGCAGATTAAAACAGTTATCACTTTGAAAATCTTGCCACTGAGTAATCCATCTCTGAAAGTCTGTTCCTCGGGTCTGATACAGGAAGTAAATTTCTTGGGACTTGCTGGTGACTTAGTGCCCGGTAGGACAGTACTGACTGGTGTCCTCTCTTTGATCTAGAAATTATACGTAAACTGAAGAAACCCCACCCTTGTACCGCCCCAGTGTTCCTGCAGAAGATACCCCCCTGGAGTGTATCCAGCTGATGAAGCAGTGCTGGAGCGAAGGACCCGAACGAAGACCCACATTTGATGAGATCTTTGAACAGGTCAGGATTTGTTAGGGATACACATTCTTGGCTTCTTTGGGAGTAGTTACGGTGGTGCCCTTACTGTGAGGGATTTGTATTCCCTCTGATTGGAAGATTAAAACTAGATCTCCAACCCTTCAGTGGTGTCTGGTTGCTCTCATGTTCCTGGAGCGGTGAATCTCTCCTGGGTTTTAAAAGAGCTATCCAAAGTTCTGAATCTGTTTGGTGAGGTGGTGTTCAGCACCTTGGATAACTCCCTGAGCTTAAAACCTGGCATGGATTTACTGCCCAACTGACATGGAAGCCACCAGCTATCATTGTGTGCCTTTTCTTTTCTCCACCTTCAGCTCATTCCTTTCTCTCCAGATCTCTGAGGAGGAGCGGTGCTGCATTTCATTCTGTCATTTCATTCATTTCATTCTGCATTTCATTTTGTCATTGAAGCCAGACTTTGGAAATGTTACTTTTTGGACTATAACTTCCAGGAATCCACAAAGATATTGTCCATGGGAGGCTGGGGAATTCTAGAAGTCATAGTTCAAAAAAACAATTTTTCCAAACTTCCTATGGGAATGATCATGCTTTACATTGGTTGTGGAAACCTGTGTCATTCCAGATGGTTCAGACAACAACCCACAACACTTTAGCATTGCTCATGCTGGATGGAGCTGATGGGACCAGCAGGCCAAAACATCTGGAGGGCTAAGGCCTGGCCTCCATTGATAGGGAGTTCTGTATTCTGGGAGCTCCTACTAAGAAGGTCCCTTCTCACACCCTCACCAATGTAGCACTGGGGTGCGGGTGGGGGGTAGAACTGAGAATGGCATTACAATTTCTCTTGATCTGTACAGATGTGACATTTTGGTTAGCTCCTTTAAAGTTCAGACTAAAACCCAGAGTGGGTTTGTCACTCCACTGACAAGGGAGCAATCAGCAGCCGTTGCTAACAACCCCTTTTTTATTCTTCTCATCCCCAGTTCAAAGCCATCAACAAGGGCAAAAGGACCAATATTATTGACTCCATGCTACGAATGCTGGAACAGTACTCCAGCAACCTGGAAGAATTAATCCGGGAGCGGACTGAGGAGCTGGAGATTGAAAAGCAGAAGACAGAAAAACTGCTGACCCAAATGCTTCCTGTGTAAGGAAAAATGATGAAACAGTAGCCCTACGCTGCGGATCCTCTGCCCTAAACAGCTTCCAAGTGCAAAAAAAAAAAAATGCAACGATGGGATAGGAGCAGTGGCATCTCGTACTTCCCGTGTCAGTGGGGCAATGAATCCATACTAGGTTTTAGTCAGAACTGTAAGGGAGTAGAACAAGGTACCAAAAGTGCCAGTTTAGTGAAGTGGTTTGAATGTTAAACTAGGATTCTAGGAGACCAGGGTTTGGACCCCGCTCAGCTGTGGAAATGTACTGGGTGGCTTTGGAAAAGTCACATTCTCTCATCCTCAGAGGAGGGCTATGGCAAGACCTGAAGATTTCTTGCCAAGAAAACACCATAATAGAATCATCTTAAGGTCACCATGAAGCAGAAATGACTCTGAATTACTAAAACCTGCCTCCAAGAGAGGGTTAGCACAGGATAGCTCCTATAAAGTTCACACTAAAACTCAGGGTTGAATCAGTACCCTACTGACATTAGAACTACCAACCATCACTGACTGTAAGACTGAAGTGGAAAATGTTGGTTACAGCTGGGGATGGAAATAATATTTGGAAATATTTGAAAAATTATTTAAAAAAACATGTATTTTTGAGTATTGAGAAACCACAATGAGAAGAATTCTGGAAATATGAGAATCTTTCCAGTTCAAGACTTTTTCTGTGCAAAAATCCACGTGTGCCCGTTTTGCACAGATAACAGCATTTTATGAACAGGAAACAGCTTTTTCTGTATAGAAATACTATTTTCTGTGCAGAAAAATCTATTCCCTGCACAGAAAATGCTGCAATTGAAGCCTTCATTGCAAAATTGGTTCCTTCTAGGTAGAAATATTATTTTCTGCACAGAAAAAGCTGTTTTCTGTGCAAAACAACCGTAAAAAGATTTGCTCAGAAAAAATCTTGGACTGCAAATAGGCTTTGAGAATTTTGTGAGTTTTTTTAAAGTCTTCTTAGTGTCGGGAAGAAAATGGCTGAAATAACACATTGCTGCTATCAAGAAGAAAAAATAGTGATGAATTACAACCTTAGTTTAAGCCACCTTAACTTAGTCATATATAATACTATAGGCTGTTGTGGGTTTTCTGGGCTTTGAGGCCGTGTTCTGTTAGTATTTTCTCCTGACGTTTTGCCTGCATCTGTGGCTGGCATCTTCAGAGGATCCGGTGGCATGGAAGTCAAAACCCACAACAACGTATGGATTCTGGCTGTGAAAGCCTTCTACTTTATATATATAATACTGTCTGAGAAAGATAGGTTCAGAATAACTCCTGAGCTGCTCTCCATTCTCTTCTCTTGCCTGCCTGGTTTAGCATTCCATCCATGACAGTCAGCCAGAACTCCATGGCCTCTGAGCATACTCAGTATTCCTTGACCTGTTTTGTATTTTTTTTTCTCCTGCTTTTCAGCCTTTTCCCCCCTCTTTAAATGCACAGCTTAGGAATTCACCAAGCTGGCTGATTCTCTGCCCTGTATACAGATAATGTCCTTTTGGTGACATAAAAATCTACGCTCCCTCCCCGACCCCCAAACACTGGAAATAGAAGGGGTTATTTTGCTGCTAATGGAAGAAGAAATGATGAAGAGAAGGAATGAGTCAGCTCAGGATGGCATACATAGGCCATTTCCGCACTATACTCTTATAGTGCTATTATTCCACTTTCATCGTCCTGTGGAATTCTGGGGTTTGCGGTTTAGGGAGGGGCCTTTAGAATTCTCAGCCAGAGAGCTTTTGGCCTCAGTTAACTACAAACCCCAGAATTCCATAGGATGTTGAAAGTGGAATAATAGCACTATAACAGTGCAGTGCAGAAATGGCCATAGATCACCCCTGTCTATTTTATCCTCACAACAACCTGGTGAGATAGTCCAAAGATAGGAGCTGGTCTGTCAAGAACTTCGATAGTACATCAATTGTTCCCGTAGCTGCCACAGATAACTTTTCAGTATCAGATTGCCTGGATTGAGGTTCCTGTGTAATTTTAGCTCCGTGGCGGAAACGCTGAAGACTGGTGGCACCGTTGAGCCAGAGTATTTTGATGAGGTCACCATCTACTTCAGTGACATCATCGGCTTTACAGCCATCTCTGCTCTCAGTGAACCCATTCAGATTGTGGACCTTCTTAATGACCTTTACACGCTCTTTGATGCCATCATCAGCCATCATGATGTTTACAAGGTAAGGCTTGGGTAAGCACTTGGAGAAGTCTGCATGAGTCATTGAATTGTGGAATCTTAGAATTGGAAGAAACCCCAAGGGACATCCAGTCCAACCCCATTCTGCCACACAGGAATACACCATCAAAGTGCTACCAACAGGTGGTCATCCAGCTTCTGTTTAAAAACCTCCAAAGGAGGAGACTCCAGCACACTCCAGGGCAGAAAAAATAGAATGCACAAATACAGCATGGGAGACCCCTGGCTGGATAACAATGAAAGGGATCTAGCAGTCTTGGTGGACCACAAGCTGAACATGAGTCAGCAGTGTGACGTGGCAGCCAAGAAAGCAGATGCGATTCTTGATTGCATCAATAGGAGGATAGTGTCTAGACTGAGGAAGGTACTAGTACCACTCTATTCTGCTTTGGTCAGACGTCATCTGGAATACTGTGTCCAGTTCTGGCCATCTCATTTCAAGAAGGATGTTGACAAGCTGGAATGTGTCTAGAGGAAGATGACCAAGATGGTGAAGGCTCTGGAGGCCATGCCGGAGGCCAGCTGGGGATGTTTAGTCTGCAGAAGAGAAGGTTAAGAGGGGACATGATAGCCATGTTTAAATATTTGAAGGGATGTCATGCCGAGGAGGGAGCAGGTTTGTTTTCTGCTGCTCTAGAGACTAGGACAAGGAGCAATGGATTCAAACTACAGGAAAAGAGACTCCACCTGAACCTCAGGAAGAACTTCCTGACTGTCAGAGCTGTCCAGCAGTGGAATATACTGCCTCAGAATGTGGTGGAGTCTCCTTCTTTGGAGGTTTTTAAGCAGAGGCTGGATGGCCATCTTTCAGGGGTGCTTTGGTGTTGGTTCCTGTGTAGCAGGGGTTGGACTGGATGGCCCCATGGTCTCTTCCAAGTCTATGATTCTTCCTAACATTTAGCAGGAATACCTTTTTCTGTAGTTTGAAGCCAATGTTCTGTGTCCTAGCCTCTGGAGCAGCAGAAAACAGGCTTGCTCTGTTATTCTTATGACATCCCTTCAAATATTTAAACATAGGTATCATACGCTTCTTAACCTTCTCTTCTCCAGGCTAAACATACCCAGCTCCCTAAGCTGTTCCTCATAAGATTACATGGTTTCCAGGACATTTACCATTTTGGTTGCCCTCCTCTGGACATATTCCAGCTTGTGAATATGCTTCTTTAATTGTGGTGCCCAGAACTGGACACAGTATTCCAGAAGAAGTCTGATGAAGGCAGAGTAGAGAGGTACTAGTACTTCCCTCTGCCTAGACACTATACCCCTGTTGATACAGCCTACAATTGCATTGGATTTTTAGCTTCCACCACATCACGGACTCAGTTAAATAGTTAAAATTCGGGGGCTGCAGCTCCTACGGGAGGGGAGATTCCACTTGAACCTCAGGAAGAATTTCCTGATGGTCAGGGCTGTCCGGCAGTGGAATATGCTGCCACGGAGTGTGGTGGAGTCTCCTTCTTTGGAGGTTTTTAAGTGGAAGCTGGATGGCCACTTGTCGGGAGGGCTTTGAGGGTTTTCCTGCGTGGCAGGGGGTTGGACTGGATGGCCCTTGTGGTCTCTTCCAACTCTACATTTCTATGATTCTATGATTCTACAGACCCCCAATCAGCCTGGTAACGTTTTCAAATCCTGACAGCTCCACTTATAAGGATTCCAAATAGCAGATACTGGGAAAGATCTCAACAAGGGCCTGATAAGAGTCTGCCTGATAAGAGAGGACAGACAGCATTTGGATGGATGGATGAACTGTCTCACCTGATCTGAGACAGCGTCCCTTATCCAATTCTACTGGTATTCTAATGCCAGTTTTGAGGTAGTACCTGATGCCAGAGGTGGTTATAACATGAAAGAGAGTGAGTAGTAGTTCTTCAAGCCTTCCACTGAGGCCATTAGATCAGCCTGTTTTGTACTCACTGATCTAGCCCACTGCCCTTAAATCTAGTAAAGAACATTATCCTATCAGGAGTGTTGAAGTCAGAGTCAGATGCCTGTACAGTCAGATTCTGTTCAGGCTTGTGGGGAAGAGGTGACGTGGCCATTTCGGCACTAGACTGTTATAGTGCTATTATTGCACTTTCAACATCCTATGGAATCCTGCCGTTTCCAGTTTAGGGAGGGGCCTCTGAGGCCAGGATTCCATAGAATGTTGAAAGTGGAATGATAGCACTAAAACAGTCTAGTGTGGAAATGGCAATAATAGTATCCCATTCTGTTTGTCTTCTGGAAAAACAATACCCTTGATTTCCAGGTAGAAACTATTGGAGATGCTTACATGGTTGCTTCTGGACTTCCAAAACGCAACGGCCAAAGGCATGCCGCTGAGATTGCCAACATGGCTCTGGACATCCTCAGCTCCGTAGGGGCCTTCAAAGTGAAACATCTTCCTGGGGTGCCCATCAGAATCCGGATGGGGCTGCACTCAGGTATGGGATGTTGACTTTCTTTCCTGCTTTGTCTTGATTTGAAATGCAAAGAGGAATTGTCTGTCTTGAGCAAAACAAAACTGACCTAATGAAATAACTCCCCAATTAACTATTGCCTTTTTATTGTTTGCAACGGAGCACCTCTATCAAACACTGAAGTTTCTGGATTGAACAGTGGTGTGCACGTTTAGGACGTAACTCTCTGCTTCAGGTTCAAGCACCAGCTTCACTCCTCCCCTCGTTTGGGCAAGAAGGCTACCAAAAAATAAATTGGAAAGAGATTGGTCTCTCAAACTGGTAGCAGGCTTCCCCCATCTGATACTTTCTGAGACTTTCCAAATGTCATGGACAACTACTCCCATCATCAGTGGTTTTTCATGGCTTCCATGTCAGTGGAGCAGTGAATCTGTTCCAGGTGTTAGCCTAAAGCAGCTATCTAAAGTGCTAAAAGTATTTGGCATATGTTCAGTTTGGCACCATGGAGAATTCCTCTACAGTTTGGACTAAAACATGGAACAGACTCATCACGCCACTGACACAGGAGCCACCAGCCCAGCATTCCCAGAAAGCATGACTCATGGTGGTTGGGGATGATGGGAGTTATAGTCCAACATATTTGCAGAGTCCTACCTTGGGGAGGGAGAAGCTAATCTAAAAGATGAGCCAAAACCATAGAATTATAGTCTTGTGTCGACTCTAAGCTGAAAAGCCAACATTTTGCCCATAAGTATATCAGAGTTGAAGAGATGGCCATGTTAATCTGTTTCAGCAGAAAATATAAGAAAAAGGAACCCAGCAGCACCTTTGAGACTGATTTATTTTAATTTGAGCTTTCATGGATATCAATCCAATTCCTTCAGACACTGTGATGGAGTTGGCAATATGGCCACAAGTATGTTGGAGTTGCACAGCTGGGGAGGGATGAAGCCTATTATGATACAGAAGGAGGCAAATTGTGACCCAGGTTATAATTCTTCATGATTATAATTATTCATGGCTATTTCTGCAGCTTATTACACTGTCATTCAGGGGTGTAACTACAGGCCAGAGGCAACGTGTGGTCATTGATCCCCTCAAAGAAGAATTCTGCCCCACATGACATTTTTCCTTCAGTACCCAATTTTTAATCATTATAGTAACTTAAAAATTTAACTTAAGGCTTTAGAGATACAGTTTAGATGTCCAAAGCAACCCAGGAAACGTGAGCAAAGCAAAGAGAAGACTTCCAGGCGTGAATGGTTTTCAGGACTTCCCTTTCTGCCAATTTTTTTACAAATTTGGAGACTCAAGGAAACTCTAATCGAATTTGTATTTGAAGGCAATCATTTAGGGAGGCAATGTCATTTTGCTCCCTGTCCCCACCCCATAGCTACACCCCTGCTCTATCCTCACCAACAACAACCTTGCAGCTCCAATATATCAGTGAGATGCCATTGAAGGGGATGCCATGTAGAGGAGGGAGTGGGTTTGTTTTCTGCTGCTCCAGAGACCGGGACAAGGAGCAATGGATTCAAGCTGCAGGAAAGGATGTTACCACCGTGAACTGGCCTGGCCTTTGGTACCCTTTAGATATCGTTTTGATATCATAATTCGGCCCTGCTCTGCCACCAGCCAAGAGTTTGTGAGGCCACCAAACAAGCGCAAAGCTAGGCATGGCTATATTTGTTTACACCAAAGGCAAGCCAGATACTGCCAGATCTGCTTTAGGGGACCTCCCGAAACAAACACCTTCATTACAGATGCGTACTAAAACAAAGAGACCTCTGCCCCGAGAGGGCACCCTGCCAAGTTGGGTGCTTAACTGCCAGGCTAGCCGCGCTTGCATACCGGCCATACCATTGTTGATTCAGACCTTAACTCAATCATGTAAATTCTGACCTTTCGGAGACATTGTCTCCAGCCCAAAACTCATTGTTTTCACCCAAGACCAGACTAGTCCACGGTCATTTCTCCCCTAATAAAAACCCTAAGCTCTGAGAGCTTCCTCGGACCGCTCCGGAGTGCTACCCAGCCTTGCCGTCGCTTCGTTCTGCGAGCTCCCCTCGGCCGCCACGCCGGGTTTCCTTCTCTCCAATTGGACTTCTTCAGGACTACGAGAAAGGTGGTGTATCACCCGTTTCCCCCAAAATCTCTTTTCCATTTCTTAGTTAGCTGCGAGGTTGTGTTTTCTTAATAATTGCTATCTGTTTAATAAAAGTTATTGTTGGTATTTTAGGCTGTCTGACTGCTCGCTGACCTGAACCTGTATACATAGGGTAAAAGATTCCCGCTAAGTTACCCTGCCTCTCGCTAGCTTAAGAGAGTGCTCCAGCTAATTTCCCCATCCTGGTTGTTGTTGTTCGGTTATTTGGGTGCCCCTCATGAGACCCCCAGTTCTCAGGGTAACAAGGAGATTCCACCTGAACCTCAGGAAGAACTTCCTGACAGTTAGGGCTGTCCGGCAGTGGAATATGCTGCCTTGGAGTGTAGTGGAGTCTCCTTCCTTGGAGGTTTTTAAGCAGAGGCTGGATGGCCATCTGTCAGGAGTGTTTTGAGGGTGTTCCTGCATAGCAGGGGGTTGGACTGGATGGCCCCTGGGGCCAACTCTACATTTCTATGATTCTATGATTCTATGAGATACAATGGTTTGAACATTGGACTACAACTCTGGAGAACTGGGTTCAAATCACCATTGCACCATGGAATCCCTCTGAGTGACCTTGGGCAAGTCGTACCCTCTCAGCCTTAGAGGGAGGCAAAGGCAAACTCCCCTCAGAACAAATCCTGCCAAGAAAATCCAAGAAAGTTTAACTTAAGTCTGAGATGATTTGAAGACACGCAACAGTGCTTGCAACCCCATCAGTGCATCTAATGAAAATGGACCATGGAAGCTTATGCTAAAATAAAGGTGCTGCTGGATTCCTCCCTTTCCATTTTAATTTGCAGACATGGGGTTTGCTTGAGGGGATGGAGAAGTGGATTGACAACTTGGTTGCTCCTCTCCCTGCTTATCTTCTTCTTCTACTGCACTTCCCTCTTGCCAAGGGGAGCAGCTGAGTTCAGAGATATCCAAACTGGACCTGAGCAGGAAGGGAGAGGCAGTGTTAGGGGAGAAGTAGAGTTCTTTCAAGCATGGGAAACTTGAATGCATTTGTTTGTCAAGAGCCTGAGTGTTTGGCAGGACGCCATCCTGTGCAGCCCTGAGTTCCTATCCTAACATCCCTCTGGAATTGTTGATGGTTATTGCAGAAGATTAGGTAACATGCCTCATTAACCTACCCAGGTCTTTTGGAAAGCAGCCACTAGCAGCAAACACACAAAAAAGCATTTTTAATATGGGGGTTAGGTATGTGTTTCTATTTTATTATGTTTTATATGTGCTTTAAAATAGTGTTCAGCTTGCATTTTAATTTTTTTTTATTAAAAAAAATCTGGTTTAATTGTGTTTTAGTTTTTTAGCTGTACAGTGACCCCTCCATTTTTGCAAGGATTTGGGGCACAGAATCCTCACAAAAATGGAAAAACTATGAATAACTTCCCCCACTTCCCTTCCCATTCCCTTCCAGGGCTCCCCCTGTCCTCTTCCCATGCAAAAAAAGAAGGGAATGGGGTGGGGGAAGCCTTGCATGAGTTCTTTACATTGGGGCAAAAGCATAGGAATGTGAGGGGAAACTCCAGAGGGAAAGGAAAGCTCATGAAGGGCTTCCCCCACCCCCTTCCCTTCTGTTTTGCATGGCAACAGGAAGAGGGGAGGTCCGGAAGGGGAAAGGAAGGCTCACATGAGGCCATCTGCCCCCCATTCCCCTCCATTTTGCCTTGGCACAAATTTTCCACAATGGGGGAAACGCATGGGAACGGGAGGAGGAGAATGAGGGAAAAGACATGCACACTTGCAAATAATCAAATTCATGAAGGCCAAACCCACAAATGTGGAGAGAGGATTGTATTGTGTTTTTAATGGCCATTTCCACACTCCACTCTTATAGCGTGATTATTCCACTTTCAACATTCTATGGTATCCTGGTTTTGCAGTGTAGGGAGGGGCCTTTAGAATTCTCAGCCAGGGAGCTTTTGTGCGTCCGGAAACGACAAACCTCAGAATTCCACAGGAGGTTGAAAGCGGAATAATAGCACTATAACAATGTAGTTTAGGAATGGCCACTGTATAAGTTACACATGTGTAATTAAGTAGAGTCTCTTGTCCCATTCCCCTCCTGCAAACCTACTTTAGTCAAGACAAGGAGCTCTGTGTAATGGGGGCACTGGTGGATGACGTTTACATCCCCCTCCTGCCAGCAAACAAGGCTGCGACAAGCCACTTGCAACAGAGGTCCTGCTTCTGATTGTCCCAGCCTCCTTTGCTGCTGGGATTGGGTTGGAAACACCCACCCACCTCCACATTCTGATATGGTTTAATTGGTGAAATATGATTTAATTGGCAAGACATATTAACTGGCTTTGCTATAAAATGTACCCTGAGGTGACTGGAAAGCCAGGCAGGACAAAAGGAGAAATGCTGGCTGAACACATGCATTGCAAAGGCAGAGCCATTTCCGCACTAGACTGTTATAGTGCTATTATTCCACTTTCAACATCCTATGGAATCCTGGGGTTTGCAGTTTAGGGAGGGCTACCTAAACAGTCTAGGGTGGAAATGGCCCGGGTCAGAAATCCCCTCCAAGCATAAGCCAGGTCACTGTCAGGAAGCCTCCAAGTAACTGCAAAAGCAATAGGCTTAAGCTAAGTTGTAATAGCTTTGCTATGAAACAATAGCAACTGATTGTTTCAACCCTTCTTTCCACTGACCTCTGCATTTTCCCCATTGTACACCCTCCTGTCCACTATAACAGAGCTATCGGGAGGCCTATTAGGTCTCTGTCACCTAATAGTAAGACCATCAACTCTTTCCAGACCCTATTGTATCCCTTGCAAACTCCTTTGTTTGCTCAGCCAGATTGCTATTTACGCCCACGCCCTCCCAGGCAGATTTTGGGTATAAAAATCCTTCATTTTGATCAGTTGATTGTAGTATGTTGGTTGCTGAATGTCACTATGTCACTCCAAAGTGTAAGTCACATTGCTGTTTCTTTGCTACTCTTCTGGATTGGTAATTTGCAACCCACTCCCTAAAAGTATCTATCAACCCTTCCTCCCTTTCCTTCAGTTAGCTCTTGTGTGTGTGTGTGATTCTTTAAATCTTGTGCATGTCTGCAATTGAATTCCCCTCAATAAAAACACATTCTAGTTATTTTTGTGTCTTGACTGACTTCTTCTTACAGAAACCCCATTAAACATTGGTGGAAAGATCTCAGCAGGTTACCCTGCCTCTCATAGCCGTCCTAATTAGAACTAATTAATTCCCCATTTTTGCATGGAGGTGTGGGTACTGCTGGAGGACCTGAAGGGTCCCCCACCTTTTGGCATAACATCACTCCCTGATCCCCAGCAGCAGGAACCTCCTTCCCTCAATCTGGCTGATGCTTTGGGGAGGGCAGTTTTGATTGTGGCAATAGGGCCACAGTTGTGACTACACAGGGATTGTGATGGGGTTTCCTTCTTTGGAGGTTTTAAACAGAGGTTGCATGGCCATCTGTTGGGAATGCTTTGATGGTGTATTCCTGCATGGCAGAAGGGGGCTGGACTTGGTGACCCTTGTGGTCTCTTCCAACTCTACCGTTCTATGATTCTATGAAGACAGAGCAGTTATGTACGCATAACTCTAGGTTATGCTTCTGTAACTATGATATTGAGTGCAGCCAGTAATTTTTAACATACTCTTTTAAACAGTGATCTTTAAATTAAAGGTAAGGATGCATTAATAGAGATTTGAATTCTTTGAGATTTGCCAAACCTGTTCTGAAAATGTGGTTGTTTCTTTACGTTTGAATCATAGAATCACAGAGTTGGAAGAGACCCTAGGGGCCATCCAGTCCAACTCCCTGCTATTCAGGAACACACTTCAAAGCATTCCCAACAGATGGCCAGCCAGCCTCTGCTTAAAAGCCTCCAAAGAAGGAGACCACCACACTCCCAGGCAGCAGATTCCACTGCCGGACAGCTCTGACCCTCAGGAAGTTCTTCCTGAGGTTCAGGTGGAACCTCCTTTCCTGCAGCTTGAATCCATTGCTCCTTGTCCTAGTCTCTGGAGCAGCAGAAAACAAGCCCACTCCCTCCTTGACATGACATCCTTTCAAATATTTAAATATGGCTATCATGTCCCCACTTAACCTTCTCTTCTGCAGACTAAACATCCCTAGCTCCCTGAGCCGCTCCTCATAGGGCATGGCTTCCAGACCCTTCACCATTTTGGTCGCACTCTTCTGGAGTGTACCAGCTTGTCAGTATCCTTCTTGAAATGAGGTGCCCAGAACTGGACACAGTATTCCAAATGAGGCCTAACCAATGCAGAATAGAATGGTACCATTACCTCCCTCTATCTAGACACCATACTCCTATTGATGCAACCAAGAATCACGTTGGCTTTCTTGGCTGCCGCATCACACTGCTGACTCATGTTCAGCTTGTGATCTACCAAGACTCCTAGGTCCCTTTCACACGTACTGCTATCCAGCCATACATCCCCCATCCTATATTTGTGCATTCCATTTTTTCTGCCTAAGAGGAGGACCTTACATTTCTCCCTGTTGAAATTCATGTTGTTAGCTTTGGCCAGCAATCTAATCTGTCAAGGTCATTTTGAATTTTGATCCTGTCCTCTGGGGTATTTGCAGCCCCTTCCAAATTGGTGTCATCTGCACACACTGAACACCCTGTTGTATGTGTAACAGAGCCTGGGAAAGTAATGGTTGTGTAAGCAACATATATCTTGACCTGGCTGAAGGAGTGGGAGCTGGGGAGATGCCACAAGGTTGAGGTTTCTGGACTATTTCTGAAAGCAAGGAGATTCAGCAAGAGATAACAATCATATAAATACAACTGGCATGCCTCCTTGGTTCTTCACATTTTGACTCCCAAGAGTGGGAGTTGGGTGGGTGGTCCAGGCTTTTGCCAAGAATTGTAAACCTGTGAAATCAGACTTCCAGCCCTTAGCTGGGTTGTATGTTGTTTTGAATATTGGTCACATATTTTGGAGTGGCTGATTTCTGCATCCAATGTCTTATGGAATCTGTATTCATATTCTGATTTTTGGAAAATAGATTGATATTATTTACTAAGTGGCATCCAGGGCTCGTTTATATTCTACACAGTACTCAAAAGCTAACTGAAGCACTATGGTGTTAAGAGCACTTGAGCATGATATTTGATAATATTTAGTAGGTGACATTCAGCAGCAATTAGGAGCATCTGACATGCAGTAATAGCTGACAGGATTTAGTAGTTGACACGCAATGGCCTTTTGCGCTGAACAGTGCTGAGTGGCTGATGTACTTTAGTATTTGGCTGCATTTGATAGCTGGCGTGTGGTGGAAAGTATTTGACTACTGAGTGGCTCGTTTGCAATGGCATTTAACAATATTTCATGGCTGACATGCAGTGGTAATTAGTACCTGACAGCACTGAGTGGCTGGTTTGCTACAGTATTTAAGAATATTTCATAGCTGACATACAATGGTAATTAGTATTTGACAGCACTGAGTGGCTGGTTTGCTACAGTATTTAACAATATTTCATAGCTGACATGCAATAGTAGTTAGTATGGTTTGCTACAGTATTTAACAATATTTCATAGCTGACATGCAACAGTAGTAAGCATTTGACAGTGCTAAGTGGTTGGTTTGCAACAGTATTTAATAATACTCATATTTCACGATTGCCATGCAATGGTGATTAGTATTTGATGGTACTAGTGTCTGCATGCAATAGCATTTCACAGTATTTAGTGGCTGAAATGTTACTAAATTGCTCAATTTTTACTATTTGTGGATTTCTTTTTCAACATAAGGAAGACCATGCTCATAAAATAAATTTGTCTTTTCTCTTCTTGTATTTCTTTTTAAATTTCCTAGGTCCTTGTGCTGCAGGAGTGGTGGGTCTCACCATGCCCCGGTACTGTCTCTTTGGGGATACTGTGAATACAGCTTCCCGGATAGAATCCACTGGGCTGCGTAAGTATGCCATCAGCTCAGTCTTGAATACTGAGCAGGGCTTGGAAAAGTTATAGGTTTGGACTATAAATCCCATAATCCCACAGCCAGCATGGGACAGGCTTCTGGGAATTAGAGTCCAAAAATTCAGTTTTCTAAGTTCTGCCTCTGATTGTGCTATTTTTCTGTGCACCCGGAAACGAGCTATATGGAGGAACCTTCCATCTCATAACCAATCATGAGCCCAGACACCGGTTCAAAACTAGCAATGGTACAGCCCAGACAGTACAAGATGTTGTATAGCTTGGACTACAACTCTTGGAATCACCAAGTAGCCATGCTGGGTTAAAGATCCTCTAAGTTTAGTCCACAAAATTACTTTTCTGAACTCTGGAAAAGTTGTTTGCAAGCGCAATGTTACTGACCAGGCCAGTTCAATAGGGGAAGAACTCGGCTTATATAGTGGCCTTTCAGAAATTTGGTCAACCTCCATGTCTGCTGCTACCTGAGATGAGAAGGGAGTGTTAAACACTGTGGACACTCCTGCTTGGAATCATCACTTACTGACGTCTTAGGTGATGAGAAAGTGCTACTAAAGTCAAATATGGACTTGGTAAAAAAATGAGTTCTGCTAGTTTTTGCAACATCACCATGGCCATTTCTGCGCTAGCCTGTTATAGTGCTATTATTCCACTTTCAACATTCTATCGCATCTTGGGGTTTGCAGTTTAGGGAGGGGCCTTGAGGCCATAGGATGTTGAAAGTGGAATAATAGCACTATAACAGGCTAGCACAGAAATGGCCCAAGATGCTGGAGTGGGGAGACGTCCCAGAGTAAGTGACGTTAAGGGGCAGAAGGGAGTTTAACTCTAGCTCTATTGCCCCCCACTGGTAGATGTTCACCGGTACAAATGTGATAGCATCCTCTTTCACTTCCTCCAGGAGCAGCAGTTATCCATTCTATTTCTCCTACACATCCTCTTGCTCCTAGTAACATAGCCAGAAATAGCAGAGCCCATCTTTAGCTCTCCCAGTTCCCTTTAATAACTTTCTCTTTACTGAAGACCACCATAAGTTCGCTAATCCATAATCTTTTTTGGGGTCACAGATCCCTTTAAGAAGCTATGAACCCCCTACTCATAACATGGTGATAATGATGAATGTATATGACCTATGTATAGTAGTTGTGGACAACAGTGTATGGTCCAAAGGCCAGTTCCCCCTCCAAGCCACACATCCCTAGCAAGCCCAAATACTAATGTTTTCCTCTGCAGTCCCTCTCAAAATGGCAACAGGAAGTGGTTTTACATCACTTCCTGTCACCATTTTGAGAGGTACTGCAGAAGAATATGGAGTACAAAGTTCTGGGAGATGGGATGGGAGTATTTTTGTGTGTTTTCACATATTTGAGGGCTTTCTGTAGGGTTTGGGGGCACAAATAGCCTGAAAATTGTACAGATTTTAAATGGAGGGATTTAGGGAACTGGTGGAGGTTTGTGGCACCACCAAAGTGGGCCTGAATATGCCTTCCCCAGTGTACAATATCTTCCAATGTCACCCTGCACTTATTTGGAGAGAAACCATTTGATTTTTACAAATGACTTGATTTTGCAATTTGAAAATATATTTTTTCCTACAATATCAGCTTTTTAACTGACTGGAAAGACATGGAAAGAAGAAACGCTTTTCTTTTGTGCAGCAAGTTCATGGACCTCCCTTGAAAGTCCATCCTTGGACTCCCCAGAGAAGAGATGGGGAAGATGCAGCTCTGTAGTTGCAGCGTGTCAGCCAGCATGGTGTAATGGTTTGAGCAGTTGATTACGATGCCAGAGACCAGGGTTCAAATCCCCACTCAGCCATGGAAACTGACTGGGTGGCTTTGGCAAATCACACTCTCTCAGCCACAGAGGAAGGCAAATGCTTCCAAGAAAACCCTGTGATAGAGTGGTCTTAGGGTCGCCATAAGTCAAAAATGATTTGAAGGCACACAATAACAAACTTATAAAGTGGCCCTCCGTTGCTGTTTTTGTGGCCCTCAGCTGCTACAGGACCCCCCCAAATTGCCAGTTGTTGTTCAAAACCAAAAGGGGATATCTGGCCACCTCTGGGTTCCCCCCCCATTTATTTGGCATTTTTTACTAGGCAGTGTGGCCCCTGCACAGAAAATCAGCCCCAGACCCACCATAGTTGCCCACTCTTGTTCTAGGGCAGAGCTTTCCAAACTTTTCATGTTGGTGGCACACTTTTTCAGACATGCATCATTTCGCGACATAGTAATTCCGTTTTACTAGCAAAGCGGAGGTTAAACTAACCCTTATAAGAGATACACATACATAAATTGTAATAACAAAATGTATGGAGTCACAACATATCTCATGAAAGCCTTTCATATGTGTGTGTGTGTGTGTGTGTGTGTGTGTGTGTGTTTATAATAATTTTATTGTAATTCCAACGTATAAAACATGCATTCTTCATTGTACATTTACTGAACTGTTGCAGTTTCCTCCCACTCCTCACCGGATTACATAAACTGTTATATCATTGTCATGTTATATTTATGTATTGCAGTAAGTTGATTACATTATCAAGATAGTTCCTGCATTTCAAACCCAGTTTACATGTTCCATAATATTTCTCTGTTTATCTCCTTTTATTTAACCTGTTATCATGGATAATGAATTATTACTTGACAAAAACCCCTTCATATCTAATACATTTTGCCATTCTTTAATATATATATATATATATATATATTTTTAAAAATATATAATTTATAGAGATGACATAAATAATAACATACACCTAACAGGCTTCAGGAGATATACTAACATGTCACGGCACACCATTTGGAAAGCCCTGTTCTAGGGGATCTGTGGACCCCAGAAGAAAAGTCCTTGATTTAGTTGAAGATTCTTAGCTCTGGATCCAGATTGGCTTACAAGCTGCTCTCACCAGGATCTAAGGGCTCTGATGTGTAGTTCTGGAGCATATTTTTTTTAAAAAAATGTATGTGTCCTCCTCTTTTCTTTTCTTCTTCAATCTCAGCTTTCAGAATTCACATCAGCCAGAGCACAATGAAAACACTTCGGAGTCTAAACGAAGGGTATAAAATAGACTTCAGGGGAAAGACCGAACTGAAGGTAAGAAATCTGATCCGACAAGAGGTTTGTTGCTGGAAATGTTCTTTTCTCCCAGCCAATGCTAATGGTGCCAAAGGCAGCATGTTCTATTTTCAGAGGAGCATGCACATCAAAGAAGGCCCATGGCTATCTGATCAACTGTATTTCCTCCACTGTATTCTGCTTTGGTTAGACCTCACCTGGAATCTTGTTACCAGTTCTGGGCACCACAATTCAAGAAGGATATTGACAAACTGGAGAGTGTCCAGAGGAGGGCAACCAAAATGGCGAAGGGTCTGGAAGCCACACCTTATGAGGAGCAGCTTAGGGAGCTGTGCATGTTTAACCTGTTAAAAAGAAGGCTTACAGGTGACAAGATAGCCATATTTAAATATTTGAAGGGATGTCATGTTGAAGATGGAGCAAGCTTGTTTTCTGCTGCTCCAGAGGCTAGGGCATGGAGCAATGCAATCAAACTACAGGAAAAGAGGTTTTACCTAAACATCAGGAAGAACTTCCTGATGGTGGGAGCTGTTCGACAGTGGAATATGCTGCCTCGGAGTGTGGTGGAATCACCTTTGGAGGTTTTTAAAGAGAGGCTGGATGGCCATTTGCTGGGGGTGATATTCCTGTGTGGCAGAATGGGGTTGGACTGGAGGGCCCTTGGGGGTCTCTCCCAGCTTTTGGATTCTATGGCCATTTCCACCCTAATGGATGGATTCAATGACCATTGTGGTCTCTTCCAGCTCTATAATTCTATGATTTTATATGAGTCTGCCTGGAGCCTGAGATGCTCAGAAGAGGGCTTTATGTTAATTTGACTACTTCTTCATCACATGTGCTGGGGAGGGGGAGACAGGGTCTTCTCAGTGATTGCCCCTAGGTTCTGGAACACTCTTCCCATAGAGACTAGAATGGACCTCTCCTCCTCATCTTTCCATTGGCAGCAAAGACTTTTGCAACAGACTTTGGAGAACTGAATGTTTTACATGAAAGTGGTTTGAAGAGGGTATGGTACTGTTGTAACTGAACAGTGGCCCCTCAATTTTTTTGGGAGGGTTTGGGTTTGTTTGTTAGGGAGCAGAACCCCCATGAAAGTAAAAAAAAAACAAAAAAGAAAAACAAAACAAAAAAAGGGAGATAAGAAGCCATCAGAAGATATTATTATATTTAATAACTGCTGCAAGGTTGACATATGTGCAACATTGGAAAGAAAGGAAATATATTGATATAGAAGAATGGAAGTTAAAAGTTCTGGATATGGTAGAGATAGAAAAACTAGCATTCTCTTTGAAGAATAAACTTATCCAGAACTTTGAAAGTGAATGGAGAGGGGTTTTGGATTGGATAAAGATATAAATGTAGAAGAAATGAGGAAAGAAAAACTGTAATTGTTCTTTTCTCTGTTAAACGGAAATTATGTTTGTATGTAATGGAAATAAGCAGATTCAACTGGAAAGTTTAAGCTTGGAAGTGTGGGGGGTTATTTTGAAAACTAAATTTTCAAATAAAATATTTTAAAAACCCCCACTATGAATAACTTCCCCCACTTGAGCGAACATTTCCCCTCCGGCTCCCTTCCAGCCCCCCCCTCCGTTTGCTTGCCTTTTGCCCAAGCAGGTGGTCTTCCTTCCAGGCACCTGGGCGAAGGACAAGTGAATGGGAGGGGGCAGCCCCATGCCCAGAGAACATGTGTGCATGCTTCCCCCTCCTTTGCTTCTGTTTTGCCTGGGTGCATGGAAGGAAGGCATGTATGCCCAGGCAAAAGGCAAGGGAATGGGAAGGGGAGAATGGGGGGAGGCGGGTGGGCACCTTGTGAATAATCAAATTTGTGAAGGTCAAACCTGCAAATGTGGAGGGAGGACTGTACTCTTTTTAAACTGCTTCTTATTATTTTAAGTTGTCTATTTTAAATTGTTTTTAATGCTGTGGATAGTTACATTTCATTTTGTAGGCTGGAATCCTGTATCAGCTACCTAGTCAAATATACTGAACAGAGTGACTTCTGCTGGCTCAAATGTGCTGCAAAACTGATGGAAACGTCATCCAGCCATGTTCCAGCCGCTGGCCGAGTGGACCTCCTTCTCACCATGGAGCTGATGCTCAGTAAAGTAAGTTGGGAGGGGAAGTTGCAATCATGGCAATATTCTCACAATTGTGACTAAGGCCATTTCTGCACCAGACTGTTATAGCGCTGTTATTCCACTTCCAACATCCTATGGGATCCTGGGGTTTGCAGTTTAGGGAGGGGCCCTCAAAGGCCTTTGGAGGGCTAACGTATGGGACACATTCAATACAGATCACATTTGGATGTGGCAGAAGATGAATTCAATAGCTTCACTTCCCTGCCAGTCCTTTTTTTGTTAAAACAAACTCTTCCGATTGTGCTAAAAGTGATCCACTCCCTCTAGATCAGGGGAGAAAACCATGCAGCCCCTCCAAGATGTTGCAGGATTGCAACTGCCAGCTACCTTGGCAAGCACAGTCAATGATGTGGAATACTGGAGGTTACAATCCAATCACATCTGGAAAGATTAATGTATATCTTAGCATTTGGTAGGAAACAAAGCATAGATATATCACTGAATACTAAAGTCAAGATTGCCTGTACTATTCTGTTTCTCATTTGTGTGTAAGTTTTGAAAGCTGGAGAGTGAAGAAAGCTGATAGGAAGAGAACTACTTTGAAATGTGGTGCTGGAGAAGAGTTCTACAGACACTCTGGACTGCTAAAAAGACAAGTGACGGGGTCCTAAAGGAAATCAGACCTGAACTCCCCCTACAAACCAAAATGACTAAATTGAGGCTGTTGTACTTTGGCCGTATCGTGAGAAGACATGACTCAATAGGAAAGACAATAGTGCCTGGTAAGGTGGAAAGCAGTAGTTAAAAAGGAAGGCTCCACTATAGATGGATAAAAGAGATCAGAAGGGCCATCGAGGCTAGCCCCTGCCGTGAAGGAAGACACCATCAAAGCATTCCCAACAGACAGCCATTCAGCCTCTCTTTAAAAACCTCCAAAGAAGGACACTCCGCACACTGCTGGACAGCAGTGTATTGCACTGTCAAACTGCTTTTATTGTCAATTCTTCCTAATGCTTAGCTGGAATCTCTTTTCCTGAAGTTTGAATTTATTGCTCCATGTCCTGGTCTCTACACCAGCAGAAAACAGGCTTGTTCCATCCTCATATGACATCCCCTTAAATATTTAATATTTAAATACAGCTATCATGCCACCTGCTCATCTTTTCTTCTCCAGACTAAACATACTTAGTTTCCTAACCCACTCTTCATACGGCTACATGGTTTGCAGGCCTTCTACCAGTCTGGCTGCCCTGGTCTGGACACATTCCAGCTTGTCAATATCTTTCTTGAATTGTGGTGTCCAGAATTGGACACAGTATTCCAGGTGAGGTCTGACCAAAACAGAATGAAGCAATACTATTACTTCCCTCAACCTAGATGCTATACCTCCTATTGATGTAGCCTAGAATCACATTGGCCTTTTTAGCTGCTGCATCACACTGCTGACTCATGTTCAACTTCTGTCAGCAGAGTGATAATTTGTGATCACTCAGAATATTGCTCTGTTTAGCTCAGAGTGGGGAAGGCAGAAGGAAAAGAGGGAGACCACATCGCAGGTGGAGAGATTCAATCAAGGAAGCCACTTCTGATGGCTGATTTGAGTTTGCAAGACCTGAGCAAGGTTGTTGACAACAGAGTGACTTGCAGATCTCTCACTGATAGGGTCACCACAAGTTTGCAGTTTAGGGATTCCATAGGATGTTGAAAGTGGAATAATAGCGCTATAACAATCTAGTGCGGAAACGGCCTAAGAAGTGATTGTAAATATAGAACAGTTACAGATGAATAAATCTATGTAGCTGTTTTGTATTGATGATAGATAACTTAGTCATGATTTCGACACCATTGCCATGAATGTACTTCCTCTGGAACCTGCTTTACTGGGTGTCAGCTGCATGGGGAGAAGGAGATCTGTTCCATCAGCACCAGAGAAATGGGAAAAAGAGAGTCCAGGTTCTGAGACCCTATTGATCAGGAAGATATCACTCTAACAAAGGATGTCTTTCAGCAGAACCAAATGACTCCCACTACTGCTACTGCTACTAATAAAGATAGGTAGGTAGGTAGGTAGGTAGGTAGGTAGGTAGATAGATAGATAGATAGATAGATAGATAGATAGATAGATAGATAGATAGATAGGTGTTTATGTCTTACTTGCCTCTCCCCAAGCCTCAAGGTAGAGTACATCATAGATGATAATATAACTAAAAACTTACCATAGGTTAAAAAAAAACTAAAAACACATAAAAGCATTTAAAATACACCAATTTAAAATTCATAGTTTAAAACCGACTAAATAGATCTGCTGGAAGAAATAGGTCTTTAGTGCTTTCTAAAATTCAGACGACCTATTTGTCAGGATTTACAGCACCTAGCACAAAATCCTCCCTGGAACCACTGCGCTGTGAACAAAACATGTCCCAGAGGCAAGCATTAAATACACTGCAGAGTATCAAAACAGGAACAAGCGTGAGCAGCCGCAGAGTATAAACATACAGCATTAGCCCTGACCCCAATCTATCCACTGGTTAGTAACACTAGCACACAGTGTTGTCATCCAAAAATACCTGGAGGCTTTTATTCTTCAAGTTCCAATATATACACATCTGTACGGGTAGGATACGCAGATCCTCAGTCATAGGTTCAGCATCCCATCAGGCAGAGGTTCGCTCGGACAGAGTTCCAGTGTCATGGAATCAGCAAGAGGCAGAGAAAGAACCTGTCTGAGCTCACCTCTTTTATACACACCTGCTGATAGCTCATCAGCTAGGGACAATGGCTGATGCAACCCCTTGCCATGATTTCATCTTACCATGACTTAGCCTTACTGTCCCCTAGGGATTACATCATGACTTGCCAAGTCTGTTTTCCCCACATGCCCCTCAAAAGTATTTTTAACTGGGGCAAATGTCACAGCATCTCTATCCAACACTATTTTGCTGTCAAATCCCTTCTGCCAGGTCATCCCACAGTCCAGGGGTGGCCAACCAGAAGATCCTCTAGATGACCATTGCCAGTCTAGCCCTGGCTGGTTTAAGTAAACGGCCCCCAGAGGACCTGAGTGTATGGGAGGCAGATTGTATAGGAGGATGTGTTCCTCTGGGTAATTTGGACTCAAACTTGGTACTTTGCCTAGAAACTAATTGGAAGCCAGTAGAGTGATTTTAAATATTGGTGTGATATAATTGGAGGGGTTGTAGGGGTTGCAATTCTGCAATATCACTTGCAGAATTGCATAGGCATTGCAGGCTGTTCAGATGCCTCATCTGCTTTTGGCCCTTTGTTGACAGGGGAAAGGCTTAGAAGAAACATATTGGCTGGTGGGGAAAAAAGGGTTCACGAAGCCACTGCCACGCCCTCCCGAAGTGAAGCCGGGGTGAGTATGACCGTGAACATCAATGAGCAATATCAGTTTCCTTCTGTTAAAAGTCCAAGTTGAAAGAGCTAGCCAAATAAGGTAAAATATATATTGGGAGATTCAGAATACATTAACAAATCTGAGTATCATTTTTCAGCTTACATGATGAGGTCATTCGAGTGTGCAAACACATCTTCTCCCAGCTTGATTTGGGATTAAACGTACCAAAAAAAAAACAAAACCAAAACCAAACCAGACATCCTCCTTGGAAAAATATGTGGTATTTATGCTAGCAACGTGTAGTGGGCTCATGCTGTGAGCTTATAAAACCGGCTATAAAACAGAAGGAAGCATTCTGGATGTTTAAAGTAAGGTAAGAAGGAAAACATATGGGCTGCTGTCCTCTTCAGCCATTAGGAGATCATAAGATGGACTTATGATATAACTTCTGGGGTTCACATTTGCAGTCACGAGTAGGCAATAGTGACTTCCAAAATTCTACTTTCATGGCCTGGCAGTGCCCTGACCAAAGCCTTTCCAAGGCCCTGGAGATGGAGGCTCTAGAAATGACGTCTGCAACATGTTCCCACTCATGAGATGCTTTGAAAACAGGCAGCAGGAAAGACCTTTTGAGGTTCTGCCTCAGCTATTTATCCAAAGGCACTCTGTGACCAGGAGCATGTTGTAGATGTCATTTCTTAGCACCTTGATCTCCAGCACTTTGGTAGTGCTTCAGTCGGGGAGGTGCTAGGCTCCAAAGGTAGGTCTAGGGGAAGTTGTCAGTCACAACTATGATGATGGAGCTCCATCATTGTAGTTACAGTGCAGGTACAAAATCCTGACCATGTGTTATTTTGATTCAGAGAATCCATGCTGCTGATAAATCAGCCTAAACCTGGTTACAGAAGCCCTACATTTGATTTTCATGTGTGCAAATCAGCTCAGGCAGTTGTCATGAAGACTCCCTGTGCAATCTGCCTCTTTCTAGGCGGGGGAAGAAGAAGCAGGCAGTGACTTCACAGAAAGGAGAAAGGAAGTATTCAACAGTGTGATGCGGCAGCTAAAAAAGCCAATGCAATTCTAGGCTGCATCGATAGGAGTATAGTGTCTAGGAAGCCATAGTAGCACTCTATTCTGCTTTGGTCAGACCTCACCTGGAATACTGTTTCCAGTTCTGGACACCACAGTTCAGGAAGGATACTGAGAAGCCGGAAAGTGTCCAGAGGAGGGTGACCAAAATGGTAGAAGCTCTGGAAACCATGAAGCCCTATGAGGAGCGGTTTAGGGAGCTGGATATGTTTAGCCTGGAGAAGAGAAGGTTAAGAGGCGGCATGATAGCCATGTTTAAATATTTGAAGGGATGTCATATGGAGGATGGAGCAAGCCTGTTTTCTGCTGCTCCGAGACTAGGACAAAGAGCAATGGTATCAAACTTCATGAAAAGAAATTCCATCTAAACATTAGGAAGGACTTTCTGACAGCAAGAGTTGTGTCCAGTTCTGGGCACCACAGTTCAGGAAGGATATTGACAAGCTGGGATGTGTCCAGGAGAGGGCAACCAAAATGGTGGAATGCCTGGAAACCATGCTCTGTGAGGCTTGGCGTAGGGAGCTCGGTATGCTTAGTGTGGAGAAGAGAAGGTTAAGAGGTTAGCTGGATTTGCTACATTGAGTGGGGGGTTGGATGCAGTGGTCTATGGGGCCAGCTCTATGATTCTATCTGGAAAAGCCCTCAGAAATATTGTCAGCGTTTGATCTCCAGGGTCTGCAATGAGAGGAATTCTAGAAAAATCCCATGAACCTCAAAGGGTTTATTTCTGTCCTTAATGTTGAGCCTGACCACTGAGATATTCCAGGTCTGTCAGTATAACATTCCACGGGGGGGGGGGGGAATGAGAGGGACGCATTTTCACAGCCTGTTTCTATATGGACCTTTTCATAGTGTGATGGGAAATATACATTGCCCCAAAGTTAACCCATTTCCATTCTGTTCCCGCAACAGTCCCAGAGTAGAAGCAGAATATGGTAATGGCACTTTCAGGGGCTATAACTCCCAGAATCGCTCAGTAGGCATGATGGCTGGGAGATTATGGGAGCTGTAGCCCAAAAGAGTAACTTTCCCAAGCCTTGGGTAGAAACACAAGAGCCTCTTCCCCATGCCTTTGATTCTCACTGTGCTGCTAGCATTGTACCCTCCAATATTTCACAAGCGAGAACCAAGATGTATGTGGCCAAACAATGTGGCGGGAGGGAGGAGGAGAGAAGAGAGATGGGATCTTGCTCTTCCCAGTGGCTCCAGGCAAAAGCAAACGACTGCAGCCTGTCTTGGCTTTTGTGTTCTTCTTCTTTACTAACTTTGGTTCTTTTGACGACATTCGGGTGTTGCTTGGCCACACGTGTCCTGGTTTTTATCCATGAAATGTTGGAGGCTATGCCGTTACCATGGGTCAATGAGACGTAAGTCAGTGTCTAGGGCGGGAAGGGTGATGCTTTTATTTTTGTTATGAGCAACGGGCAGAAGTTACAGTCAGGGAAAATCCAGGATGCCTATGGAAAGCTTCAGCAGCGTAAAATCCTTGTGGCCCACCCAAAGCTTGCCATGGTCCTCTGATCCCTCTCCATTTCAGGCAGCCGTGGCAAGACACGATATACCAGGAAATCAAGTCTGCTTTGAGGGAGTCGAGGACAAGGTTCATCAGCAAGCCCAAGCAACAGCGCTAACCATCCTGAAGACAAACATGAAGAAAGGGAGGGTTCAAGATAGCCATGCAATAAACCACATGTGTCAAACACAAGGTCTGCTGGCCAAATCTGGCCTGCCAGGCCATTTCATGTGGTCCTCATACCTTTCCTGCAGCAGCGGCTGGGGGGCAGAAAGTGGCACACTTTGGGTGTATTGACCAATTCTATGTTACTTTACAGAGCGATAGGGACCATGAACTACTATCAAATAGCCCCAAAACGTCCAAGAAAATAAAAGTTGATGCAGAGGGAAGGCAATTTAAAAACCAGTAATAATCAAATGCAGAGGCAGTGATTTAATATGCTAAAAGACCAGAGACATTTATATAGTCTTACAGATACAACTGGCCCTATGAGGGCAACCATAATGCTGATGCAGCCCAAGATGAAATTGAGTTTGACACCCCCGCAATAAACTGTTTCTTTATTTTTTTAAGTGTAATTTGGTTATCCCAAAGTAAACCTTTATGATTTGGTTTTAAACTGAGGATTAGCCTGTGGTTAGTGGAAGATTCCCTTTTAGGAGAAAATGATTGATTTAACTAGGATTGAAATATAGGTGGGGGATTCTGTTTGTGGCACTCAACAGCTGGGAATCTGGAGACACGACATTAATCAGAGTTGTGTTTTTATATGCTTGTGTAAACAGATGTCCAAGCCATTTCTGCACTAGTCTGTTATAGCGCTATCATTCCACTTGCAACATTCTCTGGAATCCTGGGGTTTGCAGTTTCGGGAGGGGCCGGGCGGCCCCTCCCGAAACTGCAAACCCCAGGATTCCAGAGGATGTTGAAAGTGGAATCATCACGCTATAATAGGCTAGTGCGGAAATGGCCAAAGACTGTGGTGCTGTCTTGGTCACAAGGTATATTGGGTACTGGCAGCTGGAGAAACCCCTCAGGGTCCTGCCGCTAGTGCTTGTCCCAAGGCACCCTGAAACCTATGCCATTTCCACACTACACTGTTGTAGTGCTATTATTCCACTTTCAACCTCCTGTGGAATTCTGTAGTTTGTGGTTTACTGAGGCCAAAGAGCTTTCTAGCTGAGAATTCTAAATGCCCCTCCCTAACATGCAAGCCCCAGAATTCCATAATAGGCTGGAAGTGGAATAATAGCACCATAATGGTGTAGTGTGGAAATGGCCCAAGGAAGAGCTACAGTATTCATTTCCCAGTTCCAGTCTCCAGAGCCTCAGAAATGCTTCAGTTAATGTGCTGCCTCCTGCACTGTGAAGGCCAGTTTTTGAAGTCATGTGCAGTTTTTCATTATTATTATTGCCCAGCATTCTATACTGCAGTTACAGATTTTTAATCTAGAATTATGAATCTGTAACTTTCCTGTATTAAGTAAGACTCCATCTTCGTACCGTAATACTACATAAATGCCGCCTCCAGCCCTCCTGAAGAGCCAGCAGCCTCATTGGCCCAAGTGGGTTATCTGTTCAGCTGCCGATCAGGTTGCAAGGAGGATCAGATTTCCAGCCTTTCCCACAAGCAAGTGAGGCTGTGACAATCAGAAGCAGGATCCCTGCTGCAAGTCATCATGGCAGTCTAGCATGCTGGTGGGAGGGACCTCCAAACATGCACCCCCTGATTGGCCACTGAAGAGAACTCCTTCATTTGATGTGGCTGCTGGCTGTCAAGGTGGGCTTGAGAGGGGGATTGGGCCATATGTTACAGATATGTGATGAAGTAGCCAATGTAGAATATCAGCAATCCCTTTCTCCCAACACCAGGACTCAAGGCAGCTTACAGTATACAGCGGCCCCTCGACTTTCACAAGGGTTCAGGGCACAGAGCCCTTACAAAAGCATTTTAAAAAAGCAAATAACGCGTCCCTGCCCAATGAGCACTCCCCCCCATTCCCTTCCAGGTTTCTCCCCCCCATTTTCTTGCATTTTGCCTGAGTACACTGCCTTCCTTCCAGGAGTCTGGAGATAGGCAAACGAATAGCAGCAGGCAGCCACACGGCCCAAGGAGCCATGCATGCACATGTGTGCCTCCCCCACAATTCACTTGCATTTCACCCAGCTGAGCTGCCTTCCAGGTGCCCAGGTGATAGGGAAACAAATGGGAGCTGGCAGCCATGCACCCGGAGAAGCTGCGTATGTGCCTTCCCCGCATTTCACTTGCGTTTCACCCAGCTAAGCTGCTTTCCAGGTGCCTGGGTAATAGGGAAACAAATGGAAGCAGGCAGCCACATGCCCGAAGAAGTCATGCGCATACGCACTTTCTCCCCACTCGCTTGCATTTTGTCCAACTACGCTGCAAGGCAGGGGAATGGGAGGGAGGAGAATGATGGGGAGCCAAGCAGGCATCTCCGGAATAATCAAGTTCACGAAGGTCAAAGCCACAAACTAAGAATCCTACAGAGGAAGTTCCAAAGTTTGGGAGCAACCACCAAGAAGGTCTTCTCCACTGATTCCATCAAATCAATCTGAGAAGGTAGAGAGGCAGAGAGAATGACATCTCCTAAAGATCTTAAAACTCTAGCAAGCTCATAACTGTACGACCATCCACGAGAAACCCTAAGAGTTAGGAAAGCTGAAGTTCACTTGCAATATCGTAACTGCAGAACATTCTACTGATCTATTCACCATAGCCAGTTGGAGCCATTTTCTACTGAGTCAAGCCCTCTGTGGCCATTTCCATACATGGCTGTTATAGTGCTATTACTGCACTTTCAACATCCTATGGATTTCTGGGGCTTGTAGTTTAGGGAGGGGCCCTTCTATATATATATATATTTTGAATGATGGCAGCATTCTGGGCTCTCCAGAAACATTTTTCCCTATTTTCTTCTGCTTGGTCCTGTTAAATGGAGGGGCCTGGGACAGAACTTGGGACCTTCTACACGTGTGCTCTACCATGGACCTAGGCTTTTTTAAAAACTAGTTGCACAAATTGCTCCCACCCTCCAAGAAAGGAACGCAGAGTACAAGATAGGCCTCAAGCACAAAGACATGATTACTTCAAGGGCATTTACGAAGCGCTGTCATTGTTGTGTATCTTCAAGGTGTTTCCAACTAGCAACCCTAACTGAACCTATAATAGGGTTTTCTTGACAAGATTTTTACAGGGCCGTTGTCTTTCTTTGAGTCTGAGAGAGTGTGACTTGCCCAAGGTCACTCAGTGGATTTCCATGGCCAAGAAGGGATCTGATCACTGGTCTCCACAGTCATAGTCTGACCCTCCAACCTCTACAAGTCTTGCATGCCTGAAGATGAAGGTGGAAAGGAGAGGTTCTAGCCCAAAAGAAGAAGGTCTTTTAATATGTTTTTAGACACTTTGCTTTAAAACTGAGTGTTAATTTGTGTGCATACTGTGCTTGTCATTTAAGTGCTTAATAAACACTTCATAAGCCTCAGATGACTAGTTTCCCTCTCATTTTTTTTCAACTGCACATTATCAGTTTTCCAACTGCACAATTTTTTCCCTGACTACACGTTTTGCATCCAGCCCTGCACTAAAAAAAAAAAAAAAAAATCAATGCTGAACTGAGTGATGCTCTTCCTCCCTTTATGATGCAAAATATATAGTAATGCTTCTTTGCTTCACATATGTTCATCACATGCTAAAAAGCAAAGTCTTATATCATTTGACATTTTTCTAAAAAAACTTATCCAAGACTCCTTTCCTTCTTTTAAAGAAAGTCCTATGATGTACCTATTAACAGTGATGGCCTAAACTGGAGGTTGGAAACATGTGACTCCTCATGTCATTAGAAGGCACCTCCCAGCAGCCCTAGCCAGCATCGCCATTGGTGAGGGATGATGGGAGCTGGCATCTTGTTGGTTAGTCTCAACTAGAGTAGACCCATTGAGTCAGTTCCTGAGTGGGAATCAAAACGTAGGTAAATCAAAATTGATTCAGTGGCTCATCTCTAGTTGGGACTAACAAAAGGATTTTGGCCAGTAACTGCAGGAGTGGGCAACTCTGGGATGAATTAATCTGCAGGAGACTTTGGCGGGCCACACCCTCCTACTGCACACACACTCCACAAAGAAATCAATTCTTTTGTCCACTTCTGGTCCTCTTCCTCCTCCACCAGCCACTGCCCGGCCAGCTAAG
This sequence comes from Iguana delicatissima, assembly GCA_948472985.1. Classification (NCBI taxonomy): domain Eukaryota; kingdom Metazoa; phylum Chordata; class Lepidosauria; order Squamata; family Iguanidae; genus Iguana; species Iguana delicatissima. Next base: position 148,641 of record CAOKZL010000937.1, on the reverse strand, counting down.
GATGGCCCACAGCCCAGTTTCTCAGCACCAATAAACCCTTTCCTGATGCCTCCTGTTACTCCGCTGGAAAAACCGTCTCCCGGGGTCTACAATTTTGATATTAAACATGATTCCGTGTGCCTGAGAGGTCGCCCGGATGAGCATGTAGGCAGCAACGGTCGAACGATCGAAAACTAGGTCAGGCCAGTAAAATCCCCAGTCACGTAGCCCCAGGAGACCTCAAGTTGTGTGTACCCATGGTAAACAAAAGGTCCTCAGCTACTGAGGAGCCAACTTGAGGGGGTTAGCATGTTTGCCCCAAGTTGAGCAAATATCACACCACAACCAAATGCAGCTGAAGATCCTGAGACTTTGGCAACACCTTGTAATCCCATCACACAAAGGAAATTACCAGCATGGAGCTTCTTTTCCATTGCAACACCCATTGTTCTCCCCAGGAAAATATTAGCCCACCAGGTACTTTTCCCCCTACAAATAGTCCCAGTTTTGGAATGTTTCTTTGGATCACTCCAGCTCATCCCAGCAGACCGTTTCTCTGTCCATTGTGTAATCCCCTCAGCCGGCTCCGTGCTGAGCCCCACTTCTCCACTGTTTTTCCCAGACCAAGGACTTCAAGAAAAGGTGCAGTATTACCCCAGCTACAACCCCTTCAATATTCCCCTATCCAGTTTCCTCTCTTTTACTCCTTAATAGGTCTTGAGTGAGTGTGTGAGTGATTGGTGCGTGAGACTTCATTCAATAAAATCATTTATTGGACATTTTTGTTTAGTTTTTGGCTTGGCCTGACCCTGTAAAAACTGGGTAGAAAGACCCCGCTAGGTTACCCTGCCTCTCACATTGCTATTGCTTGTGCTCTGGCTAGTTTCCCTTCCCCATCATGTGGAGCCCATCGAGGTGTCCCCCAAGGGACCCCAGAAATCAGAGTAACACTCCCCCCTACCCCCAAGTAAGATGAACAAGAGAGAGAGGAAGTATAGCGCCACCATGCCAAACCATCTCCTTTCCATGATGCCCATTCCCCACTCCCCCCATGCCTCAGCTCCCTTCCCACAGACACACACACAAACATATTGATATTTGCATTTCCGCCACTTTTGTGGAGCTCCTGAGCCCCTAATCTTAGGCCCTTTCCACACAAGGCTGATACTTCGCAGTAGTGTCATATTGTCACTCTGTATGTTAAACTGGTTTGGCGTCATTCTGTTCTCCGTGGTTCTGCACAAGTTGAGGTCCTAGTGCGGTTAACATCGACGTTAAACCGATGTATTGTAAAAACGGGAAAACTCCAATGTAAACCACCCAAACTGTTTCTGCTGCGTTTTTTTCCTACACGCAGAAGTGTTACATCGGTTCACACCACTTGCACTAAAACATAGCAACAGTTTCTACAATTTTTTTTTTTAAAAATTGACTAATTAGCTGTTACCTTGATTTCTGGGGGTCCCCTGGGGGACACCCTGATTTGCTCCAAAATTGCAAGGATTGAGGGAAATTAGAGGAGGACCAGCTTGGCAGAACGAGGGGCAGGGTAACCCAGTAGGATCTTCTACCCATTTTTTACGAGTCGGACCAAGCAAAAGCCAGCCAAAGATTAAAAAGTAAGCTAAAAATATGTTTTTATTGGGGGAATTCACTCATGCATGCACGCAAAATACATATGGTCAAGCATTCACACACGAGCTAACTGAAGAAGAAATGGAGGAAAAAAATTATGGATAGAGAGGCTGAGGGTTTGAGGGTTATATAATTACCATTCCAGAAGAGTAGTGAAGAGCTTGAAATGTGACTTAGACTTCTGTCTAAGGGCAGACAGATCAGGATTCAGGGCGACATAGTGGAGTCTTACATTTCATCTGACTGCAACTAACTTCTCAAAACCAAGGGTTTATATACTCTCTTTCCTCCCTGAAGGGGTGTGAGTTGATTGCTCTCCCAGCCTGGTGAGCAATGGGAGTTGCAACAGAGACAACGAGGTTTGAAATGGACCGATTGGTAACCGGCAATGCTAACCTGAGAGGGGGTTTCTGGGCTAGCTGCAGTAGGATACGCACACAGTAGGGGTCCGGGGCATCTTATTGTTTTCTGATATTGGCAGTTGATAGGAATAGCTCAGAGCCATTAAGTCAGGCTTTCTCGGCTAATTTCAGAGAACTTACGACCTGGCCATGCTGTGGTCATCTCTGACCTACTTCCAGCCAGTGTCCCTTTCCACATGGCCTTGCCAACCATAAGTACAATTTACATTTTATGTCAATTAATATATTTTGCCAATTAGACCATATCAGAATATAGGGGTGTATGGCCTGGTAACACAGCAGCAGTGAAGTGGAGCGAGGGAGCGGACTAGGAGTTCTATGAGAACTGACGACGCAAAAGCTACAAACAATTTTCTCCACTTTGCTTCAATAGAAACTGGAGGGCGTACAGATAGGAATCAGGGTAGGTCAGAGTAAAAAACACCGCTCATGAAACATGGTGAAACGTTCTTCCACTCTAGTGCGGAAATGGCCTTAACGAACGCGGAGGGCCAACTACAGAGCAAAGTCACTTGAATCTGCAGCCACAGGGGGGCAGCCAACATGCATATAATAAAACCAGTGCCTTTCCTGGAGCACTTGTACATTTGCAAAAATTCACATCTGCAATTGGCCAACTATGGGAGAAAGCCGCACAGCTGCCAAACATTTTCCTTTCCAGATTCTTTCCCTGCCTTTCCCCCACCCACTCCTCCGACTGACTTTCTCATCCCCGTCACCCAGGCTTTTGCTCGCTTTGCATGCTGAGTAACACAGGCTGGTCATTTCTGAAAAACACAAAAATCCTATTTAGGAATTCTTTACATTTCTTCCCAATGAGAAATTCCTCTCCAAGCTGGAAGACATCTGGCACCCATGGAAGGAAAAATCTATCTGAAGTCTGACAATTTGGATAAAGCCAACTTGAGTGAGACTTGGTCTGTGGCTGGTTTCCAACTGACCACATAAATAACTGGGTGTCCCAAAAACATGTACGCAACATAATAGCTAGGGTGATTATTTGAAGGCCAAGTAAATGCATTTATATTGAAGAATAAACGTTATAAAAATGATTTAATTGGAGTGCAAATTCCATCTTAAAATATAATTTTATGTCAAGTGTTCAAATTGTTGCCCCTGCCCAACAACGAACAGCTCCCATTGTCAAAGCACAAAGGTGCAAAACTCACTTAAAGGTTTTCTTGTCATTTCATAACACTTCTTTGCTATTGGAATCTTTAATCCTGTTAAGAGTATATACATTTTTTGGAAAAAGTTGCAAAAAAAAAAAACTGCTCCAGAATTACAAGCTGTTAAAAGTTTTTACATTTTCAGGGGACACCTTGTACATTTACTTGACTCAATGTGTAGAAGTTCAAACTCCAGTCAGGAGCTCGGTCAGGTTCCTCTTTTGGACTACAGCACCCAGAATCCCCAATGGGATTTTATTTATACCATTCCCCAACTTATTGGACCTTTTCCCCCAAGCCCAATGGGAGATTCTGGGAGTTGCAGTCCTAAAGAGGAATCTCTTTGATTTCTGCCCAGATTTTATCTTCGGGAAACCATTTTCTGTTTGGAGTTGAAAACAAGAGGGACTCGCGCAGCTTTCGAGATGTTGGTCTGTAACTCCCATCAGCCCAAGCTAGCAACTTCTCTGAATGGTTTGGCCCAGTAGGTGGGGACAGCCTAAAGAAGGGGATGTTCGTAGTAGGTGAATTCAGAAAAAGAAGGACTGGAAAGAAGGGCTGCTATTGCGAGGGGTAAGATTTAGACCCGTTGAATAAAGTAGCAGAATTTTTAATTGTGTATTTGTGTGTGTGCCTTCAAGTAGCCTGTTGACTAATGATAACTCCATAAATTTCATGGGGTTTTCTTAGGCAAGAATTACTCAGAGGTGGTTTTGCCAGGTCCTTCCTCTGAAATACTGCTTACATCACCTGGTATAAAAAAGTAAATTCTTTACGGTGGAATTTCTGCTGTGCATTTTCAGTTGTGTTCTATCTTTCATTTTGGCCTTTGAGATTTGCATCTAAATGTTGCAGTGCTCCTGAGCAGCAGGGGCAGAAGAACGCTGCCATCATGTGCTGCCCTGGCACTCCATGAGATGCTTGGAACTTTGGAGGCAGTGCATATTTTGCAGTGTAAGTTATGAATTGTTGTACTGCTGTGCTGTGTTTTGTGTGAGTGTGTGTGTGCGCAGCGTGTCTCACAAAATGTACACATCCTTAAGAGCTTTAAGTTCTGAAGGGAAAAATTGCAATTTTTTCCCAAAAAATGTACACACCCTTAACAGAATTAAAGATTCCAATAGCAGAGAAATGTAGTGAAATTACAAGAGGACCTTTAAGTAAGGTTCGCAGCTCAGTACTTTGATCATGCAAGCCATGCATTGCTGTGCTGGGAGGGCAAGTTGAACACTTCATATAAAACCACTTTAAGATGAAGTTTTAACTCTGATCATTATTTCAGAATTTATTCTTCAATATAAATGTATTTCCTTAGCCCTCAGATAATCACTATTAGCTGCTAAAGGGTGTACGCATTTTTGGAGGAACATGCTATAGTTATGCAGTGTATATACAGTGAGCCCTCTGTACGTGAGAGGGTTCTGTCCCAGGAACTCCAATGAATACCGGAGTTTGCAAATGTTTTCATCCCAATGGCATGTCACTGCATTTTAGATATAAGGCCATGATGTTTTGCACAAGCTGGAAATCATTCATGCAAAGAACTTCCTGACGGTCAGAGCTGTCCGGCAGTGGAATATGCCGCCTGGGAGTGTGGTGGAGTCTCCTTCTTTGGAGCTTTTTAAGCAGACGCAGGTGGCCATCTGTTGGGAATGCTTTGATGGGTGTTCCTACATGTCAGAGGGTTGGACTGGAGGTCTCCGCCAACTCTGTGATTCTATAAAGATGGTAAGTAAGGAGGGCCCACTTGTATATAGGGACTTAAATTGTGACGGTGCTTGCAATATTCAGTTGTAGCTGTCCCCATAGTACCTAGGAAGAGGTACACCAGCATGGCCAAAGTTACAGAATCCTGAGAGCTGGAAACTAACAGCAACTGAATACCCCATTTTTCCTCCCACAAGGGAGCAGTCTCAGAGATATGCTTCAGCAGTCAAATTTTCAAAGCAAGCTCAGTGCATTTAGACAAATTTGTTGCTGTTAACTGGTGTCAAGTTAGCTTCAGTTTATAGAGACTCTATAAAATGAGAGACACCCCCGCCAACCAAGTCACTCTGTCTTCAACTATTCTGCTCAAGTCCTGCAGACTCAGGGCTGTGGCTTCCTTGTCTTTGCCTAGCCACCTCTAATGTGGAGGTCTTCTTTTCCTTCTGCCTCTATGTCTTTTCTAATGAATCATGTCATCTTATGATATGCCCAAAGTATGACAGCCTTGGCTTGGTCAGCTGAGTCTCTTGGAGGAATTCAGGTTTGATTTGCTTGAGGAATCACTTGTTGGTTACTTTGAGATCTGTAAAACTGCTCCAGTATGACATTTCAGATGCTTCTGCAAACTTTTTTCACTGTCCAGATTTCACAACCATACATAGCTATCAGAAATCTGATGGCATGGATGAGTCCGAATTTGGTATTCAGTGATACACAGGTGAGCAAGATCATGTACTATGACAAACAGAGGTCTTTGGAGCTGTTTTCAGTGTTGTTTGCCTTCAAATGGCTTCATTTTTTTTTTTTTTAAAACTCCACTGGTGCTATATATATTGTCTAATTTCACACATTGCTTCTTCCACGAGATTAAAGATCCCATTATGAATTCTGTTTGGCCAGATACTATCTGGAATACTGTCTCCAGTTCTGGGCACCACAGTTCAAGGATACTGACAAGCTGGAATGTGTCCAGAGGAGGGTGACCAAAATGGTAGAAAGTTTGAAAAACATAAAGCCCTATGAGGAGAGACTTAGGGAGCTGGGTATGTTTAGCCTGGAGAAGGGAAGGTGAAGAAGTGACATGACAGCTATGTTTAAGTATTGGAAGGGATGTCATGTGGAGGATGGAGCAAGCCTATTTTCAGCTGCTTCAGAGACTAGGACATGGAGCAGTGGCTTCAAACTTCAGGAAAAGCGATTCCACCTAAACGTTAGGTAGAACTTCCTGATGGTAAGAGCAACTCAACACTGAAATATGCAGCCTGGAAGTGTGGTGGGGTCTCCTTCTTTGGAGGTTTTTAAACAGAGGTTGGATGGACAACTGTCAGGAATGCTTTGATGGTATATTCTTGCATGGCAGAATGGGATTGGACTCAATGGCCCTTGTGGTCTCTTCCAGCTCTATGATTCTATGAATATGAGAAATGTACAGATCATAACTTTGGAACTCATAACAGAGTGTCAGACTGGAGTACAAAGATGAAAAATAGGCTGTTACATTACAGCAGGAAACATCTGGGTTGGGGGAGAAACAGAATTGCTCATTGTATAATTTATCATGGGTTTGGACAGGAAGGTGTAATACGCTTAAGTCTGCCAGGAATATGGCTTGGAATCAGGCCATAGCTGGAGTTCACAACAGAGGACAGGACAAAAGTGGAGGGTCAGGCAAGGGATATTTGTCCAGTCAAAGGAATGAGCCTGGGGTCAGAAGGATAGAATCATAGAGTTGGAAGAGACTCCAGAGGCCATTGAATCCAACCTCATGCTATGCAGGAACACCCATCAAAGCACTCCCAACAGATGGCCATCCAGCCTCTCCTTAAAAACCTTCAAAGAAGGAGACTCCATCACACTCCGAGGCTGCAGATTCCACTGCCGGACGGCTCTGACCGTCAGGAAGTTCTTCCTGAGGTTCAGGTGGAATCTCCTTTCCTGCAGCTTGAATCCATTGCTCCTTGTCCTAGTCTCTGGAGTGGTAGAGAACAAGCTGGCTCCCTCCTTAACATGACATCCCTTCAGATATTTAAACATGGCTATCATGTCCCCTCTTAACCTTCTCTTCTGCAGACTAAACATACCCAGCTCCCTAACGCGTTCTTCATAGGGCATGGCTGCCAGACCCTTCACCATTTTGGATCAGAAGATGGGAACCAGCAGATATACCCATTTTCACAAAGCAAGCGAGAGAACAAAATCCAATGGGAAACAACAACCCATAGAGGAATGCCATTAAATGCAGAGTTTGAGGACAGTCTTATGCTCAAATTAGCTGTACCCCACAGCAACAAAGTGAACAAGAATTTCTGTCTTACCTTTCTTCAGACTATAATGGGACCTACAACATCTGGGGCCACCAACATGCCATGATGGCTGGTGGCTCACATTTCCATGGGGCAGGAAATCCATCCCAGGTTTTCCTAGTTTTAAATGAACTGTGCAAGGCACTGGACCTATTCAGTCATAAGACTCAGCACCTTGGAGAGCGTGAATTAATTATTGTGTTGCGTTGTGTTCAAGTTGTTTCTGACTTACGGCAGCCCTAAGGCAAACCTGCCATAGGATTTTCTGAGGACTGAGAATTTGTGACATGCCCAAAGCCACTCAGTGGGTTGCTGTGGCTGAGCCAGGAACTGAACACGGGTCTCCAGAGTTGGACTACATGAACCACTATACCACACTAGGGCCATTTCCGCATTGCACTCTTATAGCTCGATTATTCCACTTTCAACATCCTATAGAATCCTGGGGTTTGCAGTTTAGGGAGGGGCTGGCCGGCCCCTCCTTAAACTGCAAACCCCAGGATTCAATAGGCTGTTGAAAGTGGAATAATTGCACTATAAGAGTGTAGTGCAGAAATGGCCTAGCTCTCACACATTAATATCTGGAGTGACTTCCCACTCTCCCCGCATGACAACAAAAAAAGGGCTTATATTAATATTAGACTGGTATTTAACCAAAAACCAGCTATTTTTTTTATTCTTTAAATACTGAATATTCTTTCGGTTCCCAGATCTCAGGGCCTAGCCCTTCTCCTCTAGTCTTCAGGATGAGAGGGGAGGGATCTCAGGGTGAGAGTGCTGCCTTAAAAATGTTTGCTATATTTTTTCTTCACTCTTTAGGCTTGGTGCTCTTTATTGGAACAGCATTCTTTGTACCATGGTAGTAGATGCTTAAGGAATCATCCCACACTGCCTCAGCAGGGGTGATCTCTCATAACATAACAGTGGTTTGTCCCTAGGTCCCAAGTTTTCACCCTGAAATCTCAGGGTGCGGTATACTCCTACTCTGGCAACCCAAAATATTAGTCAAAAAAGAAAACCAGGAAATTACCAAGGACAAAGGTAATTAGTTGCAATGTGTTTTCTCAAACTGAAAAAGAAAGAAATGTAGAATAATAGAATCATAGAGCAAGAAGAGACCACAAAGGCCATCCATTTCAACCCCATTCTGCCATGTAGGAATACATAATCAAAGCATTCCCAACAGATGGCCATCCAGCCTCTCTTTAAAAAAGTTCAAAGAAAGAGATGCCAGCACACTCCCAGGTAGCAGTGTATTCCACTGTCAAGCTGCTCTTACCGTTAATCATAGAATTATAGAATCATAGAAATGTAGAGTTGGAAGAGACCCCAGGGGCCACCCAGTCTAACCCCCTGCCATGCAGGAACACCTTCAAAGCGCTCCCAACAGACGGCCATCCAGCCTCTGTTTAAAAACCTCCAAGGAAGGAGACTCCACCACGCTCTGAGGCAGCATCTTCCACTGCCGGACAGCCCTGACTGTCAGGAAGTTCTTCCTGAGGTTCAGGTAGAATCCCCTTTCCTGAAGCTTGAATCCATTGCTCCTTGTCCTGGTCTCTGGAGCAGCAGAAAACAAGCCCTCTCCTTCCTGTACATGGCATCCTTCAAATATTTAAACGTGGCTATCCTGTCCCCTCTTAATCTTCTCTTCTGCAGACTAAACATACCCAGCTCTCTAAGTCTATCCTCGTAGGGCATGGCTTCCAGGCCCTCACCATTTTGGTCGCCCTCCTCTGGACTTGCTCCAGCTTGACCAGGTCCTTCTTGAATTGGGGTGCCCAGAACTGGACACAGGATTCAAGATGAGGTCTAACCAAAGCAGAGTAGAGTGGTACTAGTACCTCCCTCGATCTAGACACCATACTCCTATTGATGCGGCCGAGAATTGCATTGGCTTTCTTGGCTGCCGCATCACACTGCTGACTCATGTTCAGCTTGTGGTCTATGAAGACTCCTAGGTCCCTTTCACACGTACTGCTATCCAGCCACGTGTCTCCCATCCTATATTTCTGTATTCCATTTTTTCTACCTAAGTGTAGGACCTTACACTTCTCTCTGTTGAATTTCATTTTGTTAGCCTTGGCCCAGCTCTCCAATTTGTCCAGGTCATTTTGAATTTCGATCCTGTGCTCTGGCGTATTAGCAACCCCTCCCAATTTGGTGTCATCTGCAAATTTGATGAGCATGCCCTCTATTCCTTCATCCAAATCGTTGATCAAAATATTGAACAGCACTGGGCCCAGGACAGAACCCTGTGGCACCCCACTAGTCACTTCTCTCCAGGATTAGGAAGTTCTTCCTCATGTTCAGGTGGAATTTCTTTTCCTAAGGTTTGAAGCCACTGCTCCATGTCCTAGTCTCTGGAGCAGCAGAAAACAAGCTTGCTCCCTTCTCCATATGACTTTCCTTCAAACATTTAAACTTGGCTATCACGTCACCTTCGTCTCTTCTCCAGGCTAAATATACCCAGATCCCTAAGCTGAGCCTTGAAGGGCTTCATGGTTTTCAGGCCTTCTGCAATTTTGGTTGCCCTCTGGACTGTTTCCAGCTTGTCGACATCCTTCCTAAACTGTGGTGCTCATAAAGATTGGCCAAGTCAAGCCACTTACTTCAAAAGCATCCAGGAGAGAGTAGAGCTACAAATAGTTCCCTTTTTCCACTGAAACACCCAGAGTGCTTCAGTCAGCAGGGCTGGTCGCAGCTGGTTGGAATCCTGAATTGTGTTTAATGTGAGGCTAATAACACTGACTTAGCTCAGAGAAGGAATAGTGTGTGTGTGTGGCCCTGGCAAAATCATTTCTTTCTTTCTTTCTTTCTTTCTTTCTTTCTTTCTTTCTTTCTTTCTTTCTTTCCCCACTTAAATGAATTTCCCAAACTACAGACTCTAAACTACGAAATTCAAATTGTGAGGACTTTTATTTGCAATGTGTTTTCTCAACCTGAAAAAGAAAGAAAGAAAGAAAGAAGAAAGCGAAAGGAAAGAAATTTTGCATTTCTGCTTGCAATTCAAATGCTGAAGGGTGAAATGTACATTCTTACATTTTGTTTAACATTCAAAATGTCTGTGCTGCTTGCAAAGGCAGATGAACTCGGACCATGTCTGTGCTGAATCCACAGCCTGGTAAAATTGTTGCAGGAGTTTATTTCTAATTTATTATTTCTAATTCATACCTATATCAAAATGACATTTTTGGATTACGTCTCCCAAAAGCCATCAGCCAGCATGGGTGCCGGTAGTACTGGCTGGGGATTCTGGGAGCTGTAGTCCAAAAAATATCTTCCCCAATTCTGGATAAAACTCTTGAAGTTCATGTAGCATCTTAAAGACTGACCAATGTAAAGAGACATGAATGATGGCATACATGTTAAATGGCATATAATATATTCTGTAAAAATTGTTCTGGATCGTTCCAAGGTTTGTCTGACCCAGCATCCTGTCTCCAATAGCAGCCAAACTCTGACAACAGATCAGCTCATGTTGCTGTCCCCTGCCGCTTCTTCTCAGCATCAACAGTTTAGTGGTAGACTCCCCCTGTTCGTGGAGGTTTCACTTAGCAGTCAGAGCGCATTAGAAGTTGGGAAAGTTATCTTTTGGGGCTCCAACTTCCAGAACCCTCACTAGCCTTGCTGCGTGGAAGACAGTGAGGAATACTGAACCGTCTTTATAAATATTTGGCAAACCGTATCTCCTTGTATGAGCTGGCCCAGGCTCTGAGACCCCTGGGCCTTCTTTCAATCGGTAGGACCATCACACGAATGGCCGGTGGGGATGTCAGAGAGGGCCTTCTTCGTGGCTGCCCCTAGACGCTGGAAGCCCCTTCCCGGGGAGTCCAAAAGAGCCCCTTCTTTGTTGTCCTTGCAGTGGCAGGCTAAAGTTTTTTTATTCAGACAGGCTTTCAAAACAGAAAATTTTAAAAGAATGGGCTAGAGGGTGCTGTTTGTTTTAACTGAACTGTTTTTAGAACTTTTTATCTTTTTTTTTTAGTTGCATTTTGTTCTTTTAACTGAGGTGTGGATTGTTTTAAGGCCATGCAGAAGTTTAATTCTATTTTAATTATTCACTTTTTGTATGGTTTTAATTGTATTGTTTTTTCAAAATTGTGGGCTGCTTTGAGTCCCAGTTTTGGGAAAAAGTGGGATATAAATCATCATCATCATCATCATCATCATCATCATCTTCTAATTGATTTTTTTAAAAAAACACCTTGTGACCCTGTTTATGACTTAATTACTTTTCTTGACCTGCATTGGAAACCGGTGTAGTGTTTAAAGGCACAGGTGACGTGAATAATATCTCAACAGGCTTTCTTTGAAACAGAGCCTCAGAAATATTCCCCTTTCGTGCAAAAACTCATAGACTTCTCCAAAGTCTATAGTCAGGCTGTACTGGCTGAGGAGTTCTGGGAACTGTAGTCTAAAATGAAAAAGAAAGCTTTTTAGAAGTGTGTGATGCAGCAGCTAAAAATGCCAATGCGATTCTGGGCTGCATCAACAGGAATATAGTGTTGAGGTCAAGGGAAGTAACAGTACCATTCTATGCTGCAATACTGTGTCAATTCCACAATTCAAGAAGGATATTGCTAAGCTGGACTATGTCCAGAGGAGGGCAAGTAAAATGGTAAAAGGCCTAGAAACCGTGAAGCCCTATGAGGAGCGGCTTAGGGAGCTGGGAATGTTTAGCCTTGGAGAAGAAAAGATTAACAGGTGACATGATAGTTAGGGTTAAATATTTGAAGGGATGTCATATGTAGGATGGAGCAAGCCTGTTTTCTGCTGCTATGGTGACTAGGACATGGAGCAATGGCTTCAAACTTCAGGAAAAGAGATTCCATCTAAACATTAGGAGCTGGGGATGTTGCTGCATTGGGTGAAGGAGGTCTGTTCAGCTGCCAATTAGGTGGAAGGAGGATGAGGTTTCCAGCCCCCTCCTGCCAGCAAGTAAGTCTGCAATGGTCACAAGCAGGATCCTTATTATACTTCCTTATCACAGCCTCACTCTGAGGTAGGATGGGGTTTCAAACATCCACTTCCTTGCATCCTGATCAGTGTCTCTACAGACCTCCTTTGCTTAATGAGGCTGCTGAATCTTAATGGGGGCTTTTGTGGGGGGGAGTCAGGTTGGGAGACATTACCTAGGCCATTTCCACAGTGGACTGTTACAGTGCTGTTATCCCACTTTCAATATCCTATGGAATTCTGGGGTTCCATAGGATGTTGAAAGTGGAATAATAGCACTATAACAGTCTACTGCAGAAATGGCCTTAGTTATGCTTTCCTTAACTAAACTGATGCAGGCTATCACTGTTCCTTTTCTGGACAAATACAGCAAAATCTCTTTGGTCATTTCCGCACTGGACTGTTATAGTGCTATAATTCCACTTGCAACATCCTATGGAATCCTGGGGTTTGCAAGTGCAAACCCCAGGATTCCACAGGATCTTGCAAGTGGAATCATAGCGCTATAACAGTCCAGTGCAGATACGGCTCTCGTTCAGTTTGCCCCGGCTGACTAAACCAGCATTCCCTGTGGGATTAATTTATAAGGTTTTTTTTTATCCAGACTAACCAGCCAAACTGTCGAGGGGTTCCACTTCCCTTTCTTTCCGCATTGCGTTGGCAAACGCACAAGAATCCCTGCTGTTTCCATCTGACTTTTCGGCACTCATGTACAGCAGTATTCCCGGGTCCCTCTGAAAGAAACAGGTTGGCTCCCAACATCTTGAACCAGACGCGTGAACCAGGGCAACTCGAACCAGAGGCACACATCTGCGAGGCAGGCAAGCCATCCTCCTCTAGGGAAAGGAGGAAAAAACACTTAATTTGGGGACAACGACCATTTCCGCACTAGACTGTTATAGTGCTGTGATTCCACTTTCAACCTCCTATGGAATCCTGGGGTTTGCAGTTTCGGGAGGGGCCGCCCGGCCCCTCCCGAAACTGCAAACCCCAGGATTCCATAGGAAGTTGAAAGGGAATCACAGCACTATAACAGTCTAGTGCAGAAATGGCTAGTGTCTGCAAAAGGGGTTTTCAGGGACTGACAATTTTTAGAAAAGCTCACCCCTGTCAATACGAGAGAAGAAGTCGGCATGCAACCCCCACGCACCGAGAACTCCAGGAAACCAGCTGAGGTTTATTTTTCATTTTATTTTTTTAAAAAACCCAAATATTAGATTGGTCTGGAACATTAAGTGAGCATCACAAGCTTCTCTGCAAATCATTAGCTAGACTGGTGCTGTGACGGACGAGTCCTGAAGACAGAGAGAGAGAGAAGGAAGCCAAGGACTAATCTATGAGGAGTGATCTCTGCTCACCCACTCCCCTTCTTGGGTGACTTAACTTTTTCTCTTGGCTTGCTTTCTCTCAGTCAGCTCCGATGCCTCTGGCCGGCACATGTACGCGTGTCTCTGTGGCTCTCGTGGAAAGAACCCCGTTTGACATTCTCACTGCAAAGGACACCTCTCCAAAAAAAGAAAGCCAAAAGGATCCCAACATTATCACCTCAACACTAGGTGAGTACGAGATAAATATTTTTTTCCTTTTTTGCCTGGCTGAGCAGTTGGTGGGAGGAAATCTAAGCAGATGTTTGCCCTGATAAATAAATTAATAAAGGAATCTGTCTGAATTCTTCGACTCCTTCTGGAGGCTCTGGCTGGGTCGGGTAAAAAGAACATCTGCTCTTTATTTGGCTAGTCTTTTTAATGAAGGAAAAATCAACTGGATGGTGGGCACAAGGAAGCAATTTGCAATCCTCGCATCCCGTGGAGGAAAAGGAAGGACAGGGTTTGGACTGTACTCCTAGAGTGACGCTATTCAATTCCATGGGGCTTGTTTTTGGGTAAATGTGCTTTGGCTTGCGCTGCATCCCATAAACATTGAGAAGGCTTGAAAGTACAATTCTCTGTATGTATGTACTTACCTAGAGGTGGTATGGAGTAATGGTTAGGTTGCTGAAGAGGGTCTTAGATTTTAACCCTCCCTGAGTCATAAAACTCACTGGGTGACCCTGGGCCAGTCCCTTTTGCTGTCTCTGAACCTTAGCTACCTCACAGGATTGTTGTAAGATCAAGGATGGGCAGGAGAGCATCGGTGCCACCTTGAGATCATTGCGGGAAATGTAACTGATAAATAAAATGGACAAGGAATGAACACAGTGAGACTTTCTCCAGAGTTAACATGTGTTTTGGTTAGTTTTGGGAAATTTGGCTAGATGGTACTCTGAAAACAGACACATGCACACACAATCTGTGTAATGGAACTGAAACATGATTCTGAACAGAAACAGGTGGGATGTCATTAGAGCAAAGGAACTTGGCTGCAATGGGTACTTATATTTTGTTCCATGTGTTACATGACTGGGAACTGAAATTTGCCAACCGATTGCTTTAAGACAGGGATGGCAACTGTGCAGCTTCCAGATGCTGCTGGACCACAGCGCCTGGCATTCTTCATGTTGTCCAAGGCTGCTGGGAGTTGCAGTCCAACAACATCTGGAAGGCCACATGTTTCCGCCTCTGCATGAAAGAGGGGCAGTTGATGTTGGCTTCCTCATAAATTCACCTCTGCTCTATACTTGTGTGTGTGGGTTCACCATATTCCAGGTGTTTCAAATGTACACTAAAAACAGTTAAGGGCAGGGTTGGGTAAAAGAAGCCCCCCAGATGTTGCTGGACTGCAGCCCCTAGCATTCCTCACTGTGATGGCTAAGGCTGCTGGGAACTGCAGTTCCATGCCCTCTGAGCTAAAGATAAGTCAAATACACACACAACTAAAATATAATGTGCGTGTGAAGATGCCTTGAGCTCTGCGTTCTGCACCGTGTCCTCCCTCATAGGAATGAGGAGGCATGAGCCGAGATGGTTCCCAGTGGAGCCATCTTGGAGCTGATGTCTGTCAGGAGGCTTGGCACCATCCTTGAGGTCTTCCAGCCTCACTCCCAGCATATGGGGTGCAGCTTAGGGAGGTGGGGATGTTTAGCCTAGAAAAGAGAAGGTTAAGGGACAACATGACAGCTATGTTTAAATATTTGAAGGGATGTCATATGGAGGGTGGAGAAAGCTTGTTTTCTACTGCTCTGGAGATTAGGACATGGAGCAATGGCTTCAAACTTCAGGAAAAGAGATTCCACCTAATCATTAGGAAGAATTTCCTGATGGTAAGAGCTGTTCAACAATGGAATATGCTGCCTGGGAGTGTGGTGGAGTATTCCTCTTTGGAGTTTTTTAAATGGAGGCTAGATGGCCATCTTTTGGGAGTGCTTTGACGGTATATTCCTGCATGACAAGAGGGTTGGACTGGATGGCTCTTGAGTTCTCTTCCAACTCTATGATCAAATGCTATGTTTTCATCACTCACATTATATGCACGTTGATTCATTGTTCATTAAGGCTGCAATCTGATACTTCTCCATCTGTAAATAAGTCCCATCAAAGTGAATGGGCTAATCTCTGCGGAAACATAGAAGCAAAGAGAATGTGAAAGGACCACAAAGGATACCTCGTCCAACCTCCTGCCATGCAGAAATACATAGTGAAAGCGTTCTGGAGACATAGCTATCCAATCTCAGTTTAAAGACCTCCAAAAAAGAACAGTCTGCCATAATCCAAGGCAGTCTATTGCACTGTTGAACAGCTCTCCCAGTCAATAAGTTCTTCCTCATGTGTAGAAGAAGCTTCTTATCCCTCTCTTTAAATCCATTGCTCCATATCCTAGCCTCTGGAGCAGCAGAAAACGAGCTGGCTCCATCTTCTACATGCCATTCCTTCAGGCATTTAAATATGGCTATTATTTCATATCTCAGTCTTCTCTTCTTTATGTGTGAAATTGTACTGTAAATAAATTGGAGCATGAGAGTCTCCCGCAATGATTCTCGGGGATATTTGCAAAAGGATTGATGGAGAACATTTCCAAAAGAAACATTGGGTCATCCAGTGGAACTGATTGGTAGCAGATTGCAAAGAAAGTACTTTTCAAACATGGCATAGGCCATTTCTGCACCACACTCTTATAGCGCGATTATTCCACTTTCAACATCCTATGGAATCCTGGGGTTTGGAGTTTCAGGAGGGGCCGGAAACTGCAAACCCCAGGATTCCATAGGATGTTGAAAGTGGAATCATTGCGCTATAAGAGTGTAGTGCGGAAATGGCCTTCATACTTACACAGTGGAAGTCTGCTCTGATGTAATTATATGGGATTTGCTTTACACCAGCCTTTGCTAAATACCAGCATTGCACAGCTGAAGGGATATCTGTCCATGTTTGTTTGTTTTTTAATTGTCTCCTTGTGCAAGGGGGAAATATACAGTGGGTGTTTCTGCTGTCCCAGTGAATGTCATCAAAGGCAGTGACAAATGGTTACACGCAATCCACGAATGCACAACTGTATGGCCGGAATCCTGTTGGTTAATCCCAACTAGAATAGACCCATTCAGCCATTGAATCATAGAATTGATGACCATTTCCACACTAGCCAGTTATAGCACTATGATTCCACTTGCAACATCCTATGGAATCCTGGGGTTTGCAGTTTCGGGAGGGGCCGCCGGCCCCTCCCGAAACTGCAAAATCCAGGATTCCATAGGATGTTGCAAGTGGGATCATAGCGCTATAACAGGCTAGTGCGGAAATGGCCCCAGAGCTGGAAAAGACCACAAGGGCTACTTAATCCAACCCTGTTTTGCCATGCGAGAAGACAGGTTCAAAACACTCCCAACAGATGGCCATCCAGTCTCCGTTTAAAAACCTCCAAAGAAGGGTATTCCACCACACTTCATTGAGGCAGAATATTCCACTATCAAACTGCTCTTATTGTCAGGAATTTCTTCTTAAAGCTTAGGTGTGATCTCTTGCTTGAATCCATTGCTCTCTGTCCTAATTGCTGGAGCTGCAGAAAACAAGCTTGCTCCATCCTCCATAGGACATCATTCCAAATATTTAAATATTTAAATACCCAGCTCACCTTCCTCTGGACGCCATTCAATTGTTGAACGGTGACACAATACATAGGTGAATCAGTTGATTCAGTGGCTGTGCTCCAGTCAGGACTAATGATAAGATTTAGATCCATGTTAAAGGTTTACACTCATGGAACTCTATTTACGCAACCGTGAAATGTATGGGTCCATTGCACAAGGGAGGGGGGAGTACAACTGCAAAGGTAGGGCTTGATGACACCCATATGATTCTAATCAGTGTCATGAGATGTGGCACAGCTGATAGCTTAACGGCTTCAAAGGAAGATGAGATCATGAAAGCAGAGGAAAAGGTCTATCAATGCGGTGAGGCTATCTAAATGGAACCACTGTGTTCAGAGGTACTGTGCTGGAGAGAGGAATCAAAATTAGCCAGGAGAGCCAGATCTTTCCTCTATAATTTGGAGGACCTCAAGGATGGGGCCTAGTCGCCTGACGGACATCAGTGTTTATGTGGAATCTCTTTTCCTGCAGTTTGAAGCCATTGGCCCATGTCCTAGTCTCTGGAGCAGCAGAAAACAAGCTTGCTCCATCTTACATATGACATCCTTTCAAATGTTTAAGCAAGGCTATCATGTCACCTCTTACCCTTCTCTTCTCCAGGCTAAACAAACACAGATCCCTAAGCTGCTTCTCATAGGGCTTCATGGTTTCTAGTCCTTTTCCCATTTTGGCCGTTCTCCTCTGGACATGTTTCAGCTTCCTGATATCCCAGTTCCCAATTGTAGCGCCCAGAAGCGGACATGGTATTCCAGGTGAAGTCTGACCAAAGCAGAATAGAGTGGTACTATCACTTTCCTTGACCTGGACACAATACTCCTATTGATGCAGCCTAGAATTGCATTGGCATTTTGCATTGCTGCATTACACTGCTGACTCAATTGTGCACATCAGGTCTAGAAACTTCCACAAATGTGAGCTGGCATCCCACTGATCGATGCATGCAGGCATATGTTCCCCTACAGGAGTGGACAAGTCTGTCCAATCTACAATGGCCATATTCACCCCAAGGTTGTGAAAGCAGAGTTCTGCATGTGACGGCACCATAGGGGGCTGTGCATTGTGCATGGATGCACATCAGGGCGCATTGCATATCGGTGTGTATTGTTCTGCTTTGTGTACAGATGCGTGCTACAGCATATTGCACAACGGAGTTGCACATTGTTACAATTCTGTAATGAGGTGGCAACGTTAATGAAGTGAAACTTGGTTAGCATACAGTTATACTGTATCTCCTTGCAGTAAGACATTGGCCACTTTTGTTGCATCTGAAGTGTGGGCGTTGTCACTCTGGGGCAAGTTTCATTTTTGATGAGCCTGAGGGCTTAATCACAAGTACATTAGGATAATAGCATCTGCTGGGATATATCACATGACGTGGTTCCTCTTCTGTTGTTCTCCTAGTGGGACACTGTTTGGAAAGCATCATTAATGTTTGTTTGTTTTTTGGTGTGTTAATAAAAGAAACATTTTTCAAATGTTCTCCCACTGGAGAACAACAGAAGAAGAACCATGTCATGTGATATGTCCCAGCCAAGGATGCTATTTTGTTTATGCTGTATGTGCTCAAGTCATTTCCAGCTTATGGTGCCCGTAAGGCAAACCTATCATGGGTTTTTCTGGGGTGAGAGAAACCCATATGACAAGTTCACCTTAGGGTCACTATGCTGCAATTATGATTTACCTGTCTCATGTTATAAAGCCCTGAAACAGGTGTTTTCTGTTTCAGAATATCTCCATTGTCAACATCTAGAAGGATACTGGCTGGGGATGCTGGGAATGGTAGGCTGGAATTCTGTATCAACTAATTAGTAAGCTGTAGTAATTAATCCTGCCCCCAAATTACTTTATCAGGCACCAGCTGCGTAGAGAGAAGGAGGTTCATCCTATAAGCAATCAGAGCAAAGGTGAACGACATTTCCATCATATTTTGGGAGGTCAGATCAGGAGTCATTACTCAATTTCTGCATGATGGCACCATCCCAGCATGTGGATGCATTGAAACCAGTTCATAACACGTGCCATCGAACGACATCATTGTGGTCCCGCTCCTGTCGTGTCCCCAACAGTTGCAATTGTGCCATATACCATTAGCAGAAAAAAAATCCATGGCCTCCCTTTGTGCAATCATTGCATTGCCAGAGGCCGTGTGGGAAGAGCAGAAGCGCTATCAAACGCTTTCTTCCTCAGTGCAACAAGAGGCCAGCTGCACTGCAGAAGGAAGGAGAATGCCCCGAATGCTACTCATCTACTGGCAGCAGGCTCGGTGTGGAGGGGAGTGTTTGGGTCCTGCTCCCACCCGGGCAGCGGCCGACACCGGGATGTCACAAGATCACGGTAAGGTGTGGAAATGGTCTTTGTTAACTATCCTTAACTAAGTCATTGATACAGAATCCCAGCCACAGCCCATAAAAGGACTTTCTCTGAGCTCTAAATTTCCAGTATCCATGCTAATCTGTTGGAAGAAAACCAACACTGCGTTGTTTGGCACGTTGGAACCAGCCTGGGCAACTTCATGAGGGACCAGTTTTAACTCCTGTACCCACTCCATCAGGCAGCATGGTGTGTCATGTTTTACTCACTTTGTAGCAGAGGTTGGTTTGGGGAACACAGGGAGCAAAAATAATAAATCTACCACACTTAAGGCCATTTTGCAGCAGTTTGGGCTGTTTGGGTGTGATTTTTTGCCCATTTTTTGGGGGGGGGGGAATGCATTGGGCTTGGGGGAATTTGAGAATGTTCAAGGACGCTTGAGGGGGCTACATATTGGGTGTCTGTGGTCCCCATGTGTCCCCTTAGCTGCACATTCCTCACTTCTATCTTAGAGACAGTTTGTATTTGACATAAACCTTCGTGGGCAGCGTCAAATACATGTAGGCTGCTGTCAGGAAAGCTTGTGCTTGATTAAACTTGTTCATCTTTAAGGTGCCATGAAATTCTTGGTGGGCTTGTTTGTACAGCAGTTCATCTGACTGTTCATCTTCTTGACACCTCCACCTCCAGTTAAGCTTCTCTAAACTGAAGTTCCTATCACACTGCACAAATAGAGTGCTATGATCCCACTTTAAGCGCCATGGCTACATCCTATGGAATCCTGGGGTTTGCAGTTTGGGAAGGTGCTGGGGCCTTCTGGTGGAGAATTTGTAAATGCTCCTCCCTATATTCCAAATGCTAGGATTCCACAAAGCAGAAATTCAGAAGTGTGAAAAGGGAACTGAGAATATCACAAGGCCACTGCAGCTCATACAAATGAGATTGTCTAGGTTAAGCTCTCCTGCAGAAATAAGCCATCATAACCATGGTTGTTTTTGTGGTGAATTGCCATCAAGTCAACTTTGACTTATGAATGAGAGATCTCCGAGCCACCCTGTTATCAAGAGCCTTGCTTAGATCTTATGCGCTCAGGGCAGCTCGGCTTCTTCGACTGAGTCTATCCACCTGTAATTTGGGTCCCATAATATGAATCGTGCAGCTTCAGACTTTTTGTTCACCTCTGTGCAGGTCAGCAGCTAAACGATCTTTTAGCTGGAGTCCAGTTGTGTCATCAGACACAGCTCTACTTGTATGGGACGGTCTACATTGAACATCTGCAGCTGCATTCAAATTTAATTGACCAGTTGGTCTACTGATAGGCAAACAATTGCAAAATTTAAAAAGAGGAACTGCTTGACAGGTGTACATATTAAAAGAGTCCTCTCCCTACATTTAATTAATTAATTAACCTCTCATCTTTTTTCCTCCCCACTGTGGGACTTAAGGCAGCTCACAATGTGAGTTAAAAGAAAATACAGTTTTATAAAAGGATAATTTGTTGTTGCTGCTGTTTGCCTTCAAGTCATTTCTGACTTATGGTGACCCTAAGGCAAACCTATTACAGGATTTTCTGGGGCTGAGAATGTGTAACAAAAACCAGTATAAACAATGGACAAAGCAATCATATTAAAAATGGATTTAAATGGAATGCTGTTTGGGTCCTATGTTTTCTTAAATGGACTTGTGGGAATGAAAATTGGGCAGTTTCATAGCATTTCTATCCAGTAAAGGGCAGCTGTTATGTTACTACATGGGGAAGCCAGCAAAGTGACTGATATTCACGAGGACTGATGCAAAATGAGACCGACGTGCATTAGAAGAGATGTACGTTGGTCCTGTTGTGCATTCAAAATTCAAAATGACCTTGGCAGATTGGAGAGCTGGGCCAAAGCTAACAAAACGAAATTCAGCAGAGAGAAATGTAAGGTCCTGAACTTAGGCAGAAAAAAACGGAATGCACAAATATAGGATGGGGGGTGCGTGGCTGGATAGTAGTATTTATGAAAGGAATCTAGGAGTCTTGGTAGATCACAAGCTGAACATGAGTCAGCAGTGTGATGCACCAGCCAAGAAAGCCAATGTGATTCTTGGTCGCATCAATAGGAGTATGGTGTCTAGATCGAGGGAAGTGATGGTACCACTCTCTTCTGCTTTGGTTAGGCCTCATTTGGAATCCTGCGTCCAGTTCTGGGCACCTCATTTCAAGAAGGATATCGCCAAGCAGGACTGTATCCAGAGGAGGGCGACCAAAATGGGGAAGGGTCTGGAAGCCATGCTCTATGAGGAACGGCTCAGGGAGCTGGGTATGTTTAGTCTGCAGAAGAGAAGGTTAAGAGAGGGTATGATAGCCGTGTTTAAATATTTGAAGGGATCTCATGTCGAGGAGGGAGCAGACTTGTTCTCTAACGCTCCAGAGACTAGGACAAGGAGCAATGGATTCAAGCTGCAGGAAAGGAGATTCCACTTGAACCTCAGAAAGAACTTCCTGATGATCAGAGCTGTTTGGCAGTGGAATCTGCTGCCTCAATGGAGTGTGGTGGAGTCTCCTTCTTTGGAGGTTTTTAAGCAGAGGCTGGATGGCCATCTGTTGGGAATGCTTTGATGGGTGTTCCTGCATAGCAGGGGGTTGGACTTGATGGCCCCTGGGTCTCTTCCAACTCTATGATTCTATGATTGGTCTCACTGGGCACCAGAAAACCAGACAAGGAGTGCCAATGCACATTGCTAGAGCCCAACGCTCATTGGGATGCTCTTGCCGGTGTCCTGCTACGCGTCTTAGCAATGGGATTCTTAGCACCTCTGCTACGTAGCCAAGTATACCCAGTATAATATAGTATAGTATACAGTATAATAGGGGATTCTGGCCATTCATTTTAAAAGGTGGGTAAAGTATAAGAATGATGATGATAAAAACAAATTATACCCCACGGAAAAGACCTTTTGTAATGGACAGTTAAACAGCAGGGCCAATATGGTATAGTGGTTGGAGTGTTGAATGAGGAATCCAGGAATTCAGTGTTCAAATCCCAATTGGCCGACCATGGGCAAGTCACACTCTCTCTCAGCCTCAGAGGAAGGCAAAAGCAAAGGCCTCTGAACAAATCTTGCCAGGAAAACCCCATGATAGGTTTCTGTTAGGGTCACCATAAGTCGAAAGCAACTTGAAGGCATGCAATCGCAAAATTGACAGTGAAAAGGCAAAGGTCTTTGTAAAGAGAAAACTTTGTGTTTGTTGGAAGAAGGAAACCACAGAGAGGACCAACTCTCCAACATATGGCGACTCTAAGGTGAACCTACCATGGAGTTTTCTGAGGCTGAGAGTGTGTGACTTGTGCAAGGCCACCCAGTGGGTTTCCATGGCCGAGGAGGGAATCAAACTCTGGTCCCCTGGGTCATAGTCTATTGCTCAAACTACTAAACCATGCTAGCTCCCAATATCGATATCTGTCTGTCTGTCTGTCTGTCTGTCTGTCTGTCTGTCTGTCTGTCTATCTATCTATCTATCTATCTATCTATCTATCTATCTATCTATCTATCTATCTATCTATCTATCTATCTAATACTGAGATTGGCATCTATACAAGTATCAACCAACAAAAGACATAAAACCTCTCAGTGATGGTGGTGAGTTGTTCTGTGGATTTTACTCTTGAATGTGGAAGGAACTATCCAACTGGCTGAACTTTGTACCTTCTTCCAACTAGATCTATCATCTTGGGACAGTGATTTTCAGGTTCAAACAGAAATCTGGAATGGATCCCTCATCCCATTGGGCAGACCCTTTCAATCTCCTGTTGGTCACAATTCAGGAACAAAACTGTCCCTAACAGAACTATATCGTTCTTATTGCTTTTTCAGTTATGTGTACAGATTAGCAAGAGCCAGCATGGGGTAGTGATTTGAGCATTTGAATACGACTCTGGAGCCCGGGTGTGAATTAACACTCAGCTATAGAAACCCACTGGGTGACCTTGGGCAGGTCACACTGTCTCAGCCTCAGAGGAAAGCAAAGGCAACCCCTTCTGGGGAAATCTTGCCAAGAAAACCCATGACAGGTTCCCCTTAAGGCTGCCATAAGGCACACAACAGCAACAGCAGGTCAGCAACACCAGCAACACTGTCCGGCCCCTCCCTAAACTGCAAACCCCAGGATTCCATAGGAGGTTGAAAGTGGAATCATCGCGCTATAACAGCCTCGTGCGGAAATGGTGTTGGTCATTGATACAAGAACCCTGTGATCTCCATTTTCAGCCAAGCCGTGACCGAATCATGGCTCGCTGCTTTGTGGGCTACTGCAGCTATTTCCTGTTTAGCGCACAGGATGGTAACTACGGTCTTTTGCCAACTTCCCAACAGTGTTTGCTGCAGCAATGACCGCTCGGCACATTTACATCCTGATGTGGTGAAGCCGGCATATTATTCATTTCATGTGTTTTATCAGTGCATTTCCTCCCCAGGGAAACTGACGAAGTATCCATTGATCGCTTAGGGCGTGTGGGGCTGCGAGCTGCTTTCTGCAATCCTGTCTAGACTCTCCAGATCTCCATTTTTATGGGGGTGGGAAAAGGATGAACTCCCCATTGTGGAAGTTTCCAGGAACAGCTCCACCATGGAAGCTCACTGGGTGATTTTTGGGCAAGCCCCGCTCTCTTCCCGTTAGAGGAGAGCAAGGGCAAACCCCTTCTGAAGAAATCTTGGGAAGAAAACCCCCTTGATAGATTTCCCCTTAGGGTCACCATAAGTTAGAAATGACTTGGAAGCACAGTACTGCCCCCGCAGCCGTGACTTCTATACTGTTTTATCATCTATTGTTGTTGTTGGGTGCCTTCAAGTCATTTCCAACTTATGGTGACCCTAAGAAGAACCTAGAGCCAGGGTGGTATACTGGGTTGAAAGTTAGACTGAAACCTTGGAGACCACAGTTTGATTCCCTGTTCAGCCATGGGAATCCATGGTGACGTGATAGCAAAGTTTGAGATATTTGAAGGGATGTCATGTTGACGATGGAGCAAGCTTGTTTTCTGCTGCTCCAGAGACTAGGACACAGAGCAATGGATTCAAACTACAAGAGAGAGAATTCACCTAAACATCAAGAAGAACCTCCTGATGGTAAGAACCATTGGACAGTGGAATGGGCTGCCTTGGAGTGTGGTGGAGTCTCCTTCTTTGAAGGTTTTTAAACCGAGGCTGGATGGCCATTTGCTGGGTGTGCTTTGAGTGTGTGCTTCTGCATGGCAGGGGGTTAGATTCAATGGCCATTGTAATTTCTTCCAACTCTATGATTCTATGAGTAAAGAATCCAAAGCATGGAAATGGTTGTCATTTGGACTACATTCCAAAAACCACTACCCAGGATTTCGGGGAGTTAAAACGATCATCTAGATTGAGGAAAGTAATAGCACCACTCTATTCTGCTTTAGTCAACCTCGTCTGGAATCCTGTGTCCAGTTCTGGGCACCTCATTTCAAGAAGGATATTGCCAAGCTGGAATGTGTCCAAAGGAGGGCGACCAAAATGATGGAGGATCTGGAAGCCACAAAGCCCTATGAGGAGTGGCTTAGGGAGCTGGAGATGTTTATCCTAACAAAAAGAAGGTTAAGAGGAGACGTGATAACCATGTTTAAATATTTGAAGGGATGTCATGTCGAGGAGGGAGCGGGCTTGTTTTCCGCTGCTCCAGAGACTAGGACAAGGAGCAATGGACTCAAACTGTAGGAAAAGAGATTCCAGTTAAACCTCAGGAAGAACTTCCTGATGGTCAGAGCTGTCTGGCAGTGGAATAGGCTGCCTCTGTGGAATGTGGTGGAGTCTCCTTCTTTGGAGGTTTTTAAGCAGAGGCTGGATGGCCATCTGCTGGGGATGCTTTGTGTGCGTGTTCCTACATAGCAGGGGTTGGACTGGATGGCCCCTGGGGTCTCTTCCAACTCTATGATTCTATGATTCTATGAACAGACGCAGCTGTAAAGTCACACAGCTGGCAGGTGGAATGACGGTCTGGGAAAATAATTGTTTTCATTAGCTTTGAAATAGAATGCTTGCGTGCTCTCACTTGTAATGTTACAGCTTATAAGGAACAGCAAATTAAATAGTTCTTTAGCCTTGGCAATTGCCAAGGTGTGCTGATGTTTTTCTTTGGTGTTCTGAATAAAGTTTTTGCAGCACTCTTTGTTCTCTGAAGTTGAAGCTAGGCAATACATGAAAGGATGTGAAAGGGGAACTTTTCAATGGCTGTCTCTAGGCTGTGGAACTTACTTTTTAGGAAGGCTAGAAGTCTCTGTCTTTGCAGCCCTTCCATCAGTAGATAACAATTTTTTTTATTCTGATAGGCCTTTGAGAACTGAAAGTTTTCAAAGAAAGCACTTTTAGGATGGTGCTGTACTAATCCATTCCAATGCCTTTATTACAGCCAACAGATCATGAGACAATGAAAAAATTAAACACAAGAACAGTAAAAACAGCAAAAATATACAATGAGCTTACACTATAAATATAAAAATACACAATGTGCAGTTATTTTTATTATTACACAGTGTGCAGTTAGTTTATTATTAAAATACGTTTATTATTAAAATACGTTTATTAATAAAATACGTTTATTATTAAAATACATTAAAATTATTAGTATCATTTTAATAACAAAGCGAAAACCATGCAATCCTCCCTTTATTCAACCCAAAAAAAAGTCTGTTATTTGGAGATCTTACATTTTGGTCCTTTTCTACTTCCAGTCATATTATCAATTGTAATATAGCCCTACGAGAAGAGAAGATGAACTTTACAACCTTTTTGATTACCTTTTTTTTTTTCAGTATCTCTTAGCAGGTACCCCAGTACCATTTTAGCATTTTTAATGTTATGTTTGAAATTGTTTTTAAAAGTTGCAGCTAGTTCAATGCCATTTTTGTGCTGATCTTTAGTAAGTTTCAGCTCTGTTGTGTTTGCTTTATTTTGTAAGCTGCCCAGAGTCCCAGTTTTACATAAAAGTAGAAATATAACTAAAGAGCCAGCAAGGTAGAGTGTTGGACTACAAGTCTGGGTTCAATTCTCTGTTCAGCTATGGAAACCCACTGGGTAACCTCGGGTACATCACACACTCTCAGCCTCAGAAAACCCCGTGATAGAGATGGACTCAGGGTTGCCATAAGTCAGAAATGACTTGAAGTCATTTTATACAAGAAGTATAAAAACAAATGATGATGAACCATGACCTAGTTTAGATACCAGAAAGCTGGTCTAAGATGTTTGTGGATTTTTAGAAATCAACGCTGTCCTTTGTAAATTCAGACCTCCTTTTGTTCCACAATCAGGTTTTGCTGGATTTTCAAAGACTACCAAAACCTACCAAACCTGTTTCACCATCCCCAATACTGAGATGGAATTAGGGGAAGGGTGGGGATCAGTGTAGACACTGTGAGCCAGGAAAGGCTCCAGCACACTGCTTACTTGAAACTGTCTCCAGAAAATTATCTCCTATCTCCAGACTTTATGAGGAGTGATTTAGGAGTAATCCCCCTTCTTCCTGCCCGATCTCACCCTGCCCCAGCCCTTTGAGGCTTCCTGCCCTCCATCCCTTTGGCTCCTTTGGCTCTGGGAATGTATTTAGCAGAGAGATAGAGTAGCTAAAAGTAAACACACAGACCGACTGATCCTTGCTGAGTCAAGCAATAAAGCCAGGGTCATTCTGCAGACAGCAGAGGTTGGAAAAGTTTCTTTTTTGGGACTATAACTCCCAGATAACGCCCGTCAGGGTCTGCAGTGAAATCCAGAGAAAGATAAATTTTGCCATTGGTGCCCAGAGCATAGGGAACTGATCAGAAAAAAAAAAACCTGTTGTCTTTCCTTGGCCATTTCCGCACTAAACTGTTATAGTGCTATTATTCCACTTTCAACATCCTATGGAATCCTGGGGTTTGCAGCCTTGAGGCCCCTCCCTAAACTGCAAACCTCAGGATTCCATAGGATGTTGAAAGTGGAATAATAGCACTATAACAGTCTAGTGCGGAAATGGCCCTCTTCTTTCTGAAAGAGACTTGCTCCCAAAAGGCAAGATCTAATCTCTTGGGTCCATGCTTAGCTCTCCTAACCTATTCTAGATGTAAGGGTTTTTTTCTCTCTCTGTCTTTCAAGACTCCAACCAAGAAACAGACTTTTTTGTAATCAATTAGCTGGCAAAGCTGCTTCTCAGGAGTAGGAGAGGCCCCAATCCGTTCTTAAACTTCCTGATTCATCCAAGGAGAGCTTCTTTCCCTAGACTCTTCCAGAATCCATCCAAAAAAGGGCACACCCTCCAGCATCTCAGAGACGAAATCTAGGACACATACGGCCAGGCAGCATCAGAGTGTGGTCAAAGTTTATTACTGAGGAAGAACACGCAAGCTTGGAGAGGCTGCCAGCAATTTGCAGCACTGGGTGGAGGAAAGAGAAAGAAACTGGGACATTTCAAAAGCAGACTGGAAAAAAAAAAGAGATGACAGAGGATTAATCACGGCACTCCTGCCACGTTGGGACAGTTGGAAGGTATAAGATGGCGTTAAAGCACTATGGGAGTTGGAATCCAAACATGGCTCTTCCCTCTCTGGAAACAGCTGGATTCAAAATCCACATGTTGCAGGAGCCCAGAGAACACAGAGACCACAGAGCAAGAAAAAGAGTAATTTATTGCGCGCGGGCTTTTGGCTGGATTTCTACGAAAAGACCAAAAGCCCTGAAATTCAAGTTGCACAGCTCTTTTATAGACAAAGTTCACAGCATACACAAAGATCACAGGCAAAGATCGCAGGCATGTCTCGTACGCCCTTCCGGGGTCACAAATACCACATGCTGTCCCTAGCTCAACCCCGGAAATAAACAACACCCTGGCTACGTGATCAACATCCTAGCTTACGTGATACATTGGCTCTCGTGACCTTTTACCCTTCTTAAAATCTTCTCCGTTCCTCTGACCTAAGCCCCCAGCTTCTACTTTATTTCTACTTTATTATTTCTAATTCATACCTATATCATTTCCCCCCTAAATGCATAATTTCTAAACAATTATAGCATTTCGTGACGTTATATCATAAAACAGCGTCAAGCTGAGCCATAACAAAGCGTAAGAGTATGTATTACTGGAAGTAGTTCGAAGCATATTACTTATACATTGCATAAAACAAGGAAAGCATATACACAGAAACAGGAATATTAGCACTACTGGCAACAAAATTACAAACAATGCTTTTAGCCAATTCAGGTTTGAGGTAACCAAGATGAGAGACCACTTCCACCAGCTATCATCCCCTTCATTTATATCCTTTCTCTCGTGCAGCTTGTTAATTTGTGCTTCCATCACGTTGCTGTTATCAGACAAGTTGAAACAGCACAATTTCTGATGCTTTTCGCATCCTACGTGATGAAGAAGGAGAGAGATAGTCAACGCCTGCCCGATTTTCCAATACAGCATTCCTTAGTTCCCGCTGTTCTTTGTTAAGCAAGGATAATGCTTTGGAAGTAGCGTTTTTGCTTTTCACTAGCGTACAGGCTAATCTATTTATTTCTAGTCCGCCCTCCAGAGCCAATCCTGTTATTCCAACCAGGGAGAATGCTAACGCTATTTTCTCCTCGTCCGACCATAAGTGTGATCGGCCGTCACAGTTTTCATCTAGAGGGGTGGCTCTAGCTCTACGGTCTAGCTTCTGAGGCCATGGAGAGAGGGCTGCCCAGACGGCTAAGGCAGCAAGGTTCAGTGTCAGACAGATAGGCTGGTATGTATGACCAGGTTCGAGACCCACAGGTCCAGACCAGCCATGAGGTAAAAGAACATGACCTTGGTAATAAGATATATTTTGGATCTCCTTGCAAGGAATGGGAGGTCCTGGAGCGACCTTGCATTGGCTATTCTTACTCCGACAAATATCATGCACGTGCAGGTCATATTCATACTGCTACTATAAGAGTTCGTAAAGTGAACTCAGTTAGGGGTAGAGAATTTGATGTGACCCCCAATCTGCGCTGTGACACGACATATCTAAGTGGCTAAACTGAACTCTGGTAGTGGGTACTATCCTGGATTTGGTTGCCGCTCCTTACACACACCGGTATCAGACAAGAATTAATGAGTCTATTGGCAGGAACTCTCTGTGGCAAACAGAAATGATCTACCCCGGTTATATTAGCTAGGTGTAACCAATAGTTAGCCAAACGTGGGGATACTATCTCTCAACCCCTTGAGCATTGCTTACAAATATCATATACATAGAGAATAATAAGAGTGATCTGGAATCCCATGTTAGTATTACGTCCCTTCCGGGCTTCCTGGGGTCTGGCTGTATGCAGGGCTGCTGGAATCCTGGACAGCAGCGATAGAGCCTAGCCCCATCTTCTTTCCTTCTCCAGGTACAGGCTTAGTTATTGATGGAGATTGCCGGCTTCCGGAGTGGTAATAGTATAACTCAGCCTGAATCTCCGTGCCGCTTCTTCATGGTGAGCTTGAGTGGGTTGGTCAGATTTACCAGCTACCGACCACCCCCCTTTGCTCGCTTTACACGTGTCCAATGTATCCAAGGTTTTATACCAGCCACCTTTACAGCTGTGGGGGTGGAAAGAATGACAGTTTTTGGTCCTTTCCACCGGTGAGTCAAATGATCAGATCTCCAATCCTTAACCCAAACCTCATCCCCTGGCTGGAAAGGGTGAACCTCACAGTGATAGAGATGGGGAACCTATTTTATTGCATGACGGCGCTGCGACTGCAAAGCTTTACCTAGCGCCTGCACTTCTTGCTGTAGACTGACATTTCCTAGTTCCTGAATGTCCCCCCTTAACCCAGAAAGGATCTGAGGGGGTCTCCCATACATTAATTCGAAGGGGGACAGTTTGGTGACTCCGTGAGGAGTGCACCGAATCTAAACAGAGCCAAGGGCAACACTTCCACCCATTTTAATTTTGTTTCCTGACATAGTTTGGCCAGATGTGATTTGAGAGTCCAATTCATTCTTTCTACTTGCCCGGAACTCTGGGGCCGGTATCCGCAATGCAACTTCCACTGGATACCAAGCAGCCGATTTACTCCTTGCAACACCTTGTCGGAGAAAGTGAGGCCATTGTCGGATCCGATAGATAAAGGCAACCCGTGCCTCGGTATTATGTCTTTTTGGCAGAGAAGCCCAGCTTACTTCCCTCGCCTTCTCTGTCCGGGGTGGGGTATGCTTCCACCCATCTGGTGAAAGTACAACGAGAAAACAGACAGTTATAGATAGTGTCCCACTCTGGGCAATCTCCATGAAGTCCACTACCAGCACTTTGAATGGTAGGGCTCCATGTGTTTGAACTCCTGGAGGGGGTCCCTTCCCTTGTCTGGGGTTGTTTATTGTGTCACTGCGGCCATCACGCCAAGGCTGAGTTGGTCAAGGCATGGAGTCCGTTGATGAACACCTGCTTCTGTAGCAATGCGGCCAAAGCGCTCTTCCCTAGATGGGTGGCTCTGTGGGCTGCCTGCACAACCTTCCAAGACAACTGTTGGGTACGAAGATCTGGCCATCAGGCAATTCCCACCAGCCTTGGGGGGCCTTTTGAGCCCTCATGGGCCCCTGTGCCATCTGATCTTCCCCGCTGCTGTACCTTGGGACCGCTGGCTCAGTCAAATAAACTGGAGCAGCGGGGCTAACACTCCGCTCATTATCCCGTCTTCTATGGCAACTATCTTGGCCACTTGATCGGCTCTCCTATTTCCCCCGGGCTACTTCACTCTCCCCCCGCTGGTGTCCTCTACAATGCATCACTGCCACCCTTCTAGGATGCCATACAGCTTCGAGGAGTTCTCAAGTCCTTAGCATTTTTGATCCCTTGCCAGCGGAATTAATCAGTCCCTTTCACGGTATAGGCTCCATGGGCGTGGAGGGTCGTGAAGCGTATTTCGAATCGGTGTAAACATTTACTGTAATTCCGGCTGCCAAGGTTAGGGCTCTGATCAAGGCGATAGACTCCGCTCTCTGGGCTGAGGTTCCTACCGGCAAAGGGTGTGCTTCGATGGTTTTGTCCTTCGTAACTACTGCATATCCCGCATAACATTCCCATCTCGGACAAAACTGCTCCCATCTGTAAAATAGGTAATATCAGGGATCTGGCCAAGGGGTGTCTCGGAGATCTGGTCGGCTGAATAAACTTCATCCATTGTAGCAATACAGTCATGCCTTACAGACTCGCTGAGTCTACAGGTAACAGGGTTGAGGGTTTAGATTGGGAGATACTTCTAACTTGACACGGGGGTTCTCACAGAGCATGGCTTGGTATCTCGTTATCCGTTGATTAGTAAACCAGTAGTTCCCTTTGTATTCCATCAGTGAGTACGGCGTGTGGGACCCGCACCACTAATTCCTGCCCCATGGCCAATTTGTCTGCTTCCTTGACTAGAAGGGCGCTGGCCGCTATAGCTTTTAAGCAGGCCGGCCACCCCTTCGCCACTGAATCCAGCTGTTTAGACAAGTCCCAAGGACTGGACGCTGCCAGGATCCCAGTTGCTGTGTCAGTACTCCCACTGCCACTTTTTCTCTCGTGTACGTACAACAGAAAAGGTTTTGTCACATCCGGGAGTCCTAAAGCTGGTGATACGAAGCAACGCTTTCTTAATGTTAAGGAAGGCTCGTTTCTGCAACGCTCCCCACGGAAAAGGGTCTCTCTCCGCTCCTCTAGTTGCTTCGTACAGGGGCTTACTCCTCAAGCAGCAAAGTTGGAATCCAAATTCTACAGAACCCAGCTGCCCCTAAAAACTCCCATCATTGCCTTGATTCATGGGTTCTGATAAAGCGCATACAGTCTCCTTTCTCTCCCGGCCCCAACTCCCGCTGTCCTTGTGAAACTGAGTCCAAATACCTAACCTGGGTCTGGCATAGCTGAGCCTTTTCCGGGATTCTTTGTATCCGCGCTCCCACAGGAGCTGTAGCAGCTCTTGGGTGCCTTGCCAACACTCGGCTTCCGATGTTGCGGCTAGCAACAGATCGTCCACATACTGTAGCAGAACCCTTTTCTCAGGCTCCAAGTGGAAGTCCCGGAGGTCTTGGCTAAGTGCAGTGCCAAAAATAGTTGGCGAATTCTTGAATCGTTGCACCAGCGTCGTCCACGTCAGCTGTGTCTTTCACCTGTTATTAGGTCCTCCCACTGGAAGGCGAATATGGGCTGACTGATCAGGGGCCAGTGAGTATGCAGAAGAAAGCATCTTTTAAATCTAATATTGTGAAATGGGT
Organism: Iguana delicatissima; assembly: GCA_948472985.1. NCBI lineage: Eukaryota > Metazoa > Chordata > Lepidosauria > Squamata > Iguanidae > Iguana > Iguana delicatissima. Next base: position 115,923 of record CAOKZL010000937.1, on the reverse strand, counting down.
TGCCCTCCAGATGGATCCAAACAGTGCATCTGGATTTGGAACCACGGGATGGAGAGTGACTGTAGCCTGATTTACTAGGCGTAAGTCCTGCACCGGACGATATTCATCTGTTCCGGGCTTCTTAACAGGCAGTGGGTGTATTCCATGGTGATTGGCATCTCCTGAGGATGCCATCTCTTGACAGTGCAGGTGCCTCTGGATTCCTCGCACTGCTTGTCGGGGTAGTGGATACTGCTTTACGTATACAACACTGTTCCTGGCTTTAACTCGACCACTACTGGTGGAATAAACCTCGCCATCCCAGGGGGGTTATCCTCAGCCCATACTCCTGGCACATTAAAAACCTCCCCATGACTGTTCTTCCATGACTGGGAGTGTCCAATGCATTCTCCAGCTCTTCCTCTTGTGGATATGAAAGTGTTAAAAGCCTTGCCTCTTCGGCCCACAGAAGAACACTTCCAGGGTCCCATCATCCTCAAACGACATCTCCGCTCTTAACTTAGACAGCAAATCCCTTCCTAGCAAGGGCACAGGACAATCTGGGAGGTAGAGAAACCGATGCTGTACTAAATGTGATCCTGTAGTTGACACGACCGTTGCTTCAACATGGATCTTTTCTTCCACCGCTCCTGTGGCTCCCACTACTTGTATTTTCTGCTGAGTGAGTGGGGCAATTGGGTAAGTAACCACTGAAGTGGCGGCTCCAGTATCTACCATAAAGTCCATATCACGGCCCCCCCCACTGGCTGTGACCATGGGCTCCCCGGGGGCCAAGAATCAGGGGGCCCGGTCTGTCTCATTTGGAGCTCTGCCATTCCCACAAAGTAATTTTTGACATAGGTGTCCACCTCTCCCCTGCCGGGTGCTGGCTGCCAATTTACTCGCCCATCCAATTGTCCTCTCCCACGTCCTCTCTGTCCTATGCCACCCCCTCCATTCGGGCAGTCTCGCCACCAGTGTCCCTCTCGTCCGCACCGGGCACGTGACTCCTTCCCAGAGATCCTCTTCCTCTGCCTCCTTTCCATCGCTTCGCCGCTGCCAAGTCCCTCTCTTATTTCCCCTCCTCCCGCGCTGCTCTACCAGAGCTGCTGCCAGCAGTTCTGCCTTTCTGGTCATTCTCCACTCTCGTTCCTTCTTCTCTTCTTGGTCTCTATTCACAAACACCTTCTGCGCAACTTCCAACAATTCCTGCAAATTCTTCCCTGCGAAACCTTCCAGCTTCTGTAACTTCCTCCTGATGTCAGGGTAGCTCTGAGTCACAAACGCCTGATTAACCATCTTCATACACTCTGGGGCTTCAGGACCAAAGGGGGTATATTGGCGATAGGCATCCAAGAGGCATTCTAGAAACGCGCCAGGAGTCTCAGTGGCCTCCAGCATAACCTTGGTCACCTTTGTCATGTTGGTGACTTATAACTCCTACTCTTCATAGCCTCCAAAAGCAGGGTTTGGTATTGTAGTAATCGTTCCATCCCTGCCGGATCATTAGGATCCCAACGGAGTCTACTAAGGGTACCTGTTCCCTGGACCCAGACCTGGGGGTTGGGGTGTGCCTGCGGGGTCCTTTCCTGGGTGAGCCGCTCCCATCTGTTGGATGATGTGGCACCTCTCTCAAGTGGTAAACAAAGTTATCAGCAATTGCTGGCAATCTGCCAATTGGGCATATGCGTTCCCATTATGCTAAGAGCACAACTCCACAATCTCGTGGGGCTTTTCTGTGTACGAAGCATAATGGGTTTTCCAATTTAACAAATCAGACGTGGTGAAGGGTCTGTAAACGTAGGCTTGTACTGGTACAAAGCGGGGCTCCTGTTCACCCTGTCGTGGGTTTGGGACCATCTGAGTGAGCTGTCGGAGTGGAACAAACTGGTGGTTGATTTGGATCATGTTCGGTCAGCTACTGGGGAAACTGCCTTAGGCGTGTTGCCGGAGTAAGGACGACCAGAACCTCTAGGGTTGCCAACAGAATTTTGAGCGTGTCACAATAGGAGTGCGCCGTGTTCCTCCCAATCAGAACCTTTAAGGGGACTGCCCGGACTGGTAGTTGCCATAGAAAGTAGTCTATGCTAGTCCCCTGAGATGAGACGGTGCTGCTGGGAGACGCCGTTGCTCTTGCGGTGGAGCACCGCTGCCAGCTCAGTCCTGGCCGCTGCTGGCACCGCTGCTCGAGTCTCTAACTGCTGATCTGGCCCCGCCTGAGGCGGTGTATATGGTGGCAGCGGTGTGAAGGCCTAAGAATGGGACGAGGGGGGCCGATGGCTCTGTGGGTCCTCTTCAGGAACTTCTAACACTGGTTTTAACTTTTTAGCCAATTTCTCCTTCCTCAATACCAAAACTTTTGTATGACTCCTGGCATCTCCGTAACCATGGTGGGAAAAACGCACTACAGTGTCCCATGAATCTATATAAGGGAACTGGTCTGGGCGCACGGGATTTTCCCACTATCACAGAATACACTTTGCTGATCTTACCACTTTCTAAAGACCCCTCTCGGGGCCATCCTACACTGAATGATGCCATTCTACTTCACACAGAAACCGCAACCGTTGAGGGCTCATGGGGGGATCTCCATAATCTCCACTAAACCCTTTCTTAAAGTTTTTCAGCATACACTGCAGAGGGGTGCAACCCTTGCTTCCGCCACCTCCATGTCCTCCCGCCTAAGATGAGACAGACACAATAGGGGAAGGGAATCATCAGTGTGAGTAAAGGGGTCTCACTGACCGACACACGAGGAATAAAAAAGCACACGCATGTAGCTGGCTGGTATCGCCAGACGATCACGGTCAATAGCCAGAACCGCAGCAACCAATCACCGCACAACAGTCACACACTCGCACACACAGTCCCTGCCTCCCGCCGTCCCGTACCACAAAGCGGAGACAGTTTCCTGAGTGCTTTCACGGCTAAGTACTCGTGTCCGCTTGGGAGGTGATCAGGCTCTCCTTCCACCCTGAAGCGAGTGGGGTGTCTTGGCCTCTAACCAGATTCTACTTGCCTAGGTCTTTCACGGCGCAGAGGACCACGAACCACTTCTCCGAAGATGATGATTGCCAAATCAAACACGGAGGAAATTTTCAGTGGAGGCAGGGCCCAGTTTCTATACTCTGCTTCCAGGAGGAAGGTTCCCTCGGTTCAGCGCTTCGTTGGGCGTACCCTCACGCAGGCTCCCCCGTTCCGGCAAAAGGGAGTAGCCGGTGGGCCCAACGTGAGCTGATGCGCCAAGCCCCTGCCGGCAAGGTGACTCAAGAGCAGGCAGAACGCCACCTCGGTGTCTCAGCGCCTGCAGCGATCCGAGTCACAGCACCATTTATGTTGCAGGAGCCCAAGAACACAGAGACCACAGAGCAAGAAAAGAGTAATTTATTACACGCGGGCTTGTGGCTGGATTTCTCCAAAAGACCAAAAGCCCTGAATTCAAGTTGCACAGCTCTTTATAAGACAAAGTTCACAGCATACACAAAGATCACAGGCAAAGATCGCAGGCATGTCTCGGTCCGCCCCTCTGGGGTCACAAAATACCACATGCTGTTCCTAGCTCAGACCCCGGAAATAAACAACACCCTGGCTGGGTGATCAACATCCTGGCTCCGTCGTAGCTGGCTCTCGTGACCTTTTACCCTTCTTAAATCTTTCTCCGTTCCTCTGACCTAAGCCCCCAGCTTCTACTTTATTTCTACTTTATTATTTCTAATTCATACCTATATCACATATAACCACCAATGTCACTGCGAGCCCCAAGGCTTCCATTCGTCTACTCCTGCTAAGCCAAATCCACCTCACAGGGTTGTTGTGAGAAAAAAGTGGTCTAGTGTAAATCTACTCTCATGTGGTTACACCATGTGGTTTATACCCTAGTACCCTTCCCAACTGTACACAGGTGAAAACCAGGTCAAGTGTGACCAAGGAAGAGTGCGGTCAAGAATGGTGGAAGTTACTAATGAGGAAGACCATTCAAATTTGGAAAGGTCGTAGCCGTTTGTTTTGCCTGAGCCTACTGGGAAGAGCGCGATTCCAATCCCCTTTGCTCCTGTTTCCTCTTGCTGGGTTAATTGAGTGCAATCTCCTTTTGCACTTTGAATGTAGGCCATTTCCGCACTACGCTATTATAGTGCTATTATACCCACTTCACCATCCTATGGAATCCTGGGGTTTGCAGTTTAGGGATGGAAATTTGGAATTCTCAGTCAGAGACAGTGGTGGAGCTTGGAGTGCATGGAGGGGGTGGGGCTACACTGTTGGTGGGCGTGGTCATGAGGTGTGGGGCATGACCACGGTGCAAAGGGTGGGGCTGCGGCATGTGGGGGCATGGCTACGAGCTGGGACGCCACAAAATATAAATGCCCGCCCAGGGCTCACCCTGTATCATCCCTGCCCCTACATGACTGGCCAGACAGCTCTTTGGCCTCAGTAAACTACAAACCCCAGAATTCCATAGGATGTTGAAAGTGGAATAATAGCACTATAACAGCCTAGTGCGGAAATGGCCTTAGTTTGCAGCCATGGAAGTAAAGGGGGAAAGTGGGAGGAACAGAGAGAAACTGAGGGCTCTTCCTTTCACCACAGTGTTATAGTGCTGTTATTCCACTTCAACATCTATCTAACACTAGACTTGCAGTCTGGGGAGGGGCATTCAGAATTCTCAGCCAGAGAGCAATTTGGCCTCAGTAAACTGCAAACCTCAGAATTCCACAGTATGTAAAAGTAGAATAATAACTCTATAACAATGTAGGGTGGCAATGGTCTGGGGACATTTTAAATGCATCTGAAAAAGGTAGAAATGAGAAAGGATTAATAGGGATTGCTGATGACTATCCAGTTGGAAGATATAATCATTGCATTGCACTGCCCTTCTGCTTGCCAGCATTGTGCAACAGAAGGTATATCTGCCAATGTCTCTCTTATCTTTCCATGTGCAATGAGGAATTCACAGTGGCTGCTTCTGCAATCCCAGCAAATCTCAGCATAGTGAGGGCAATGACAAATAATTATGCACAATCCAACAACGCCCAGCTGGCTGGGATCCTGTCAGTCCAAAAAGAGCATTTCTTTAACTATTTATTTCCTGCCCTTTATCTACAGATCTCACGCAGCCTACGATAATAGTTGAAAGAAAAGGAAAAAATAAAAGGATTTCAAAGGTTCAAAAGCTTTTAAATTAGCAGGTTAAGAAGACGGAAGAAAAAACTCAGCAAAACAGTTTAAAACCAGCTATATGGGAAGGTTCACTAAACCAGTTTAGGCCCAAGAGCTTTAAGGTGAACAACCATGGTTTCACGTGGCGTCAAAATGACAGTGCCAATTTTGTCGTAAGACTCCAGCGGGATAAACTTGGGGGGCTCTGCTCCAGATGAGAGGAAAAGGTGTTTCTGCAAATTCTCCAGCTCAGCTAAGAGAGAAGCAGCTTCTGGATTTGTTGCTGCAGCTTGCAAAGATTTCTGAGTTCGGGGTGATGGCAGCGTCTACATATTTAGTTAGCTGGAGAATCCGGAGAAGAAAAGGTTATGAGGTGACATGATAGCCATGTTTAAATATTTGAATGGATGTTATATGGAAGATGGGACCAGCCTGTTTTCTGCTGCTCCGGATACTAGGACATGGAGCAATGGTTTCAAACTACAGGAAAAGAGATTCCTCCTAAACATCAGGAAGAACTTCCCAACATTAAGAGCACTTGACAGTGGAATACGCTGCTGGATGGGAATGTGGTAGAGTCTCATTCTTTGGAAGTTTCTAAGCAGAGACTAAATGGTCATCTGTTAGGATTGCTTTGATTGTGTCTTCCTGCATGGCAAAATGGGGTTGGACTGGATGGTCCTTGTTGTCTCTTCCAACTCTCGGATTCTATGGGCCTTTCCACACTACAGTGTTATAGTGCTATGATTCCACTTGCAACCTCTTGTGGAATTCTGGGGTTTGTAGTTTTCTGAGGCCCAAGAGCTCTCTGGCTGAGAATTCTAAATGTCCCTCCCTAAACTGCAAACCCCAGGAATCCATGGGATGTTGAAAGTGGAATGATAGCACTATAACAGTGTAGTGCAGAAAGGCCCTATGATTCTTGGGCTGGAAAACATTCCCTTTAGCTAAGGCTAATGCAGAATCATTCTACAAACCACGAGTTGCATCATGCTGTTACAACATTGCTGCGTTAGTACAGCTTCCAAAAACAGAAAAATCGCTGCTTAATCAGGAGCGGTGGGGCACGGTGAAGGTGGGGCACGGAAGTGGCCAAGGATGCTGTAATGCGGAAGGAACATCGGTGGCAATACCGCTAACCATCTGCTTGAGGGGGAAAGGTGCAGCAAAGAGCGTCCATAACCCGACGGCATCATGCGAATGGTGATGCCACCATTAAAATGGTATAATGCGCTAATGGCGTGGAAATGGCCAGTGTCTGCCGTGCAGATTTGTGGAATATCCTCAGTCCCAAGGAGGAATTTATTGGTTTCATTGCCAGTCCTTACCTGTCTGTCTCTCATAATGACTCCTTCTACTTCTAAAAGACCATTGCCCTCAATTGTGGCAGCGGACGTCTTCCATGGCATTGGACGGTGAAACTATTCTGGGATTCCTTTCATGCTACAGACAGCCCTCCACATTTGCTAGAGTTAGGGGCACGGGACTCCTGCAAAAATGGGGAAAAAAATGTAAACATCAAAGTGTGTAGGGGGCAGAGGGGGGTGAGGCAGGGTGGGAAGAATAGGGTCCAAACCGGGTGAGGGAAAGGAGAGGGAGTGAGGTGAGTTGGCATGGTGGGCCTGGATTTCCTCTCGCTCACCCATCTCCTTTCTTGGGTGTTGGGGGGCATTGGGAGAGGGTTTCTTTTGCTGAGAAATTGGGCTGCCAGCCATCCTTAGCTGGCCAGCTGGTGGAGGAGGAGGACCAGAGGCAGGTTTTTAAAGGGCTGGGTGGTCTGATCTGAGCCACAGAGAGGGAAGTTTCCCCCAGGAAAGAAAGGGAAAGAAAGAAAGAAAGAGGGGAAAGTGTTGGAGAAACTCACAAATAATCAAATCATGAAAGTCAAACCTGTCAATATGGAGGTCCAATTATACTGTTTTGAACTATGGCCATTTCTGCACTACACTGTCATAGTGCTATTATTCCACTTTCAACCTCCTGTGGAATTCTGGGGTTTGTAGTTTACTGAGGCCAAAGAGCTTTCCAGCTGAGAATTCTAAAGGCCCTTCCCTAAACTGCAAACCCCAGGATTCCACAGGAGGTCAAAAGGGGAATAAAAGCACTATAACAGTGTAGTGCCGAAATGGCCTCTGATTCCACTTTCCCTGCCAACATAATATGGAACCCTAGAATTGGCAGTTCAAGGGCAGCCTTTTTTTTTTTTTTAAAGTATTATCAGCCAAAGACCTTTAATGCCTCACCAAACTACAAACTCTGAGATTCTGTAGGATGTTGCCATGGTCATTGAAGCGGCATCGTAACCCTGGAATTGTGTGTTTGCAATTCAGCTCGCTAGATAGCTCCTTTAAAGTCTGGACTTGTACCCGGGGCCCAACAAGCTGAATCCAGTCCCCCAAATAGCCTCAGTGTCTTGGATATTTCCTTTAAAGATTGTACAAAAACCCAGAGTGGACTCTCCGCTCCACAAATATGGGAGCCACCAAGAACTACTGGAGCCTCCTGATGGACTGCTTTTGTTCTTTTCTCTACAGAGCCATGAAATTCCACTTCTTCCTCTTTTTGGCTGTGCTGAACGGTGGCATCTCAACCTATCGGCCCATGGAAGTGTCACCCTGTCAAATGGTAAGAGTTTTGTCAGATTGATTCGTAAAACACACACACGCACACAGTCAAGACTGTGTACACTCCACCACTGGGCAACTGTGCAGGAAATGGTCTGATTAATGAAGACTGTAAACATTGGATAGTTTTTTAAAAAAACTCCAATTGACATTTTTGATAGAAACATAAAGTAAAATGAAAACATAGTGCTAAAACAGTAAACAGTACTAAACAGTAAACTAAACACTACTAAACAGTAAACTAAAACCACTAAATGCTAACTCGCTAAAACACTAACTTATAACTAAATGCTAACTTAAAATCTCTGATCCCGCCCCCACCAAACTCTAATGAGAAAGAGAAAAAAAGAAAAGACCAAAAGAAATTATTCTACAATTAATTAAACACGTAAGCAAAGTTACTAGGGTTACTAGTAACCATATCCACAAATTACAGTATTGCATTGTTTGATTTTTTGTTGCTCAAAAAGTCCATGAACAGTTTCCAGTCTTAAACAAAAATAAATCTTCAATTAGCTTATCCTTTAAAAACCACATTAGTTTGGACATTTGGCAACCTTAACAGTCCAATCTGCCATTGCTGACGCTTGGAAAAAACAATATTCTTGCAGCTGCTAACTATATAATGAGGAAGTGAGCCATATTTACCATCAAAATTCTTATTCTATCCAGCAAAAAACATTTCTGGTAAACAGTGGACAATCTAAGTATGCTTTTTTGGAAAAAAACTTGCCTCCCCCCACCCATGAACGTCATTCCATATGGCTTGGTTCTTAAATGTTATGTCTGGTTCAATCTTGGGTTTGATGTTATCTGCTGTAAAATTGATGATCAGCAAGTATTTCTTGTTACCTATTGTTCAATAATCCAATCCTTCACAAACACACGCGTACACATACTGAATGAACCTGAAAAAGCTCTTTTTGTTTTTTGGACCTGATACCCTGATTTCTGGGGTCCCTTGGGGGACACTTCAGTGTGCTCCATGTGATGGGGAAGGGAAACTAGCCAGAGCACAAGCAATAGCAATGCGAGAGGCAGGGTCTTTTTACCCAGTTTTTACGGGGTCAGGCCAAGCCAAAAACCAAACGAAAATGTCCAATAAATGATTTTATTGAATGAAAGTCTCACGCAGCAATGCAATTACTCACACACTCACTCAAGAGCTATTAAGAAGCAAAAGAGAGGAAACTGGATAGGAGAGTATTGAAGGGGTTGAAGCTGGGGTAATACTGCCCCTTTTCCTGAAGTCCGGAAAGACAGCAGAGAAGTGGGGCTCAGCACGGAGCGGGCTGAAGGGATTACTCAACGGACAGAGAAATGGTCTGCTGGGATGACCAGGAGTGATCCAAAGAACTGTTCAAAAACTGGGACTATTTGTAGGGGAAAAGGTACCTGGAGGGCTAATCCTTCCTTGGGGAGAACAATGGACGTTGCAATGAGAAAGAAGCTCCACAATGGTAACTTCCTTTGCGTGATGAGATTACAAGGTGTTGTCCAAGTCTCAGGATTTTCAGCTGCATTTGGTTGTGGTGTGACTTCATGTAAACCAGTGGTTCTCAACCTGTGGGTCCCCAGACGTTCATGGACTTCAGCTCCCAGAAGCCCCAGCTACTATTGTCAATGCTCAGGGCTTCTGGGAGCTGAAGTCCAAAAACATCTGGGGACCCACAGGTTGAGAACCACTGATGTAAACGGTCCTTGCCTGATTGGATATTTGCTCAACTTGGGGCGAACACACTAATCCCCTCAAGTCGGCTTCTCAGGGGCTGAGGACCCTTTGTCTACTGTGGGTTTGCACTGCTTGAGGCCTCCTGGGGCTACGTGAGTGGGGATTTTACTGGCCTGATCTAGTTCTCGATCCTTCGACCGTTGCTGCCTACGTGCCCATCCGGGTGACCTCTCAGGCACACTGAATCATATTTTAATATCAAAATTGTAGAGCTCGGATAGGGTTTTTCCAGTAGAGTAACAGACCACTGCTCCCAGCATCTGGCCATGCTGGATTCTAGGAACTGGAGTTCCCCATCCCCTAAAAATAAGCACTCTGGTACTCAAAAACTAACACTTTTGCCATTCCCATCCAAGGACATCTGGGCCATTTCCGCACTACACTATTAATAGTGCTATTATTCCCCTTTCAACAGCCTATGGAATCCTGGGTTTTGTAGTTTAAGGAGGGGCATTCAGAATTGTCAGCCAGAATAGGAAACCGTGATAACCTTGGTATTTGTTAAAAGTTATGAGAAGTTGGAATTTTGTGATGATATTTCAAGAAAGGAAACTTAGATATAGTTAAAGTAGTATTCTTGGTTTACAAGCCAAGTAGTTAAATTACAGAAGAGTTCTAAGTTAATTCTTCTACTAGGGTTGATTATATATTCTAAATATGTTCTATAAAAAAAAGTTTAATTGTATAATTGTATAATGTACAAGGTATGATGATACATAGTGACATAAGGTGAATCGAGTTATTCCAATATAAAGTATTATGATATCTTAGTTAACACATACTTATGTTTTTACATATTTCAAATTTATTTAGCAATTCCTATGTTATTATTTCCTCTCACACTATTTTGGAAGGTGTAAAAATAATACTAAAAAAAATTTTTTAGCAGCTGAGTTCTTCTCAGTGGGTGTGGGTGTCTCTTTATGTTGTTTTCTTATCCCTTGTATTGTCCAGACCACTTGATTATGTATTTAAAAGGAACATTAACCTTGTGCATTGGAATAGTAGATACAGAACAGGGCGACAGGGGTTAAGAGGATTATATTGAAGAAGTCACAAAGGACATATTCAACTGGTCATTTCTAGTTAATGTTTGCTATTGCATACTTTGTTTGTGTTTTGTTTCTTGTTGCTGTCATGTGTATTGGACATACTGTTGTAGATTTCACATAAACGTAGTTTATACTGTCTCTTTTTTACTGTATAGCTGGTACGAATGTAAAGCAATCTTTACTTCTTGGAAAATTAATAAATATATTGCGGGGGGAGAGTTCTCAGCCAGAGAGCTCTTTGGCCTCTGTAAACTACAAACCCCAGAATTAATTGATTGATTGATTGATTGATTGACTGATTGACTGATTTATTTATATCCTGCCTCTCCCAACGGATCGAATGCCACAGGAGGTTGAAAGTGGAATAATAGCACTATAACAGTGTAGTGCGGAAATGACCCTGGTTTTGCTCATTCTCTTCTGCCCGTCATCAGCTCCGAACTTGAACTTGGAAGGCTCCCAGACTCTGAGACCCACCACATTCTTTGGGCCCTGGGGCCCGTTCTGCTTCGGTTATTCCTTCATTCCCAGCCCAGTGATTCTAACATTTTTTTGTGGAGAGGGGAGATGAAAAGCCAAGCAAAGCCTAGACAGTCCAAGCCTGTTCCTCCATCTCCTTTTTCTTTGGTTAGGGCCCTCTGGGAGGACAAAGCGAAGCCAAGAGAGTCAAGTTTCATGAAGCTAGATTGTCTTCCCAGCCAGAAGAGTGGCTGGAACAGGAGGTCAAAAGAGGCAACCCAGTCTGTTAGCAAGTCTCGTAATCGCATTAAATGCTCTTGCGTTTCATTACAACGGAGGCCCAAGAAAACCCTACGAAATTCATGAGGTCAAGTGGACAAGCGATTTGAAGGCACATATACACACAGAGACGAAGTTACACAGGAGCACGATATAACCTGGTGCGTTGGCACCCAGGTGGATTAGAGAGGTGTACCGGTCCCTCCCTGGCCTTGGAGAGAGAGAGAAGAAAAGGTGGGCACAGCTCCATCGTCCCTGGGCCCAGGAGCAGAGGAAAGGCCCTCCCTCCATTCCAACGGCCACTACCCTGTGCAAAACTGCCCCCATTTAAAAAGAAAGAAGAAAGAAAAACCTTGAACACACAGAGTGGCTAGCTGGAAGCAATTATATTGTGGAAATATACTTTTTCCCAGAAAAAAAAATCAAACCCATGATTGTCACAGAAGGAAGACGGGGATATTTCTATGCAGAATAATTTCCTGAAAAAAGTTGCGATGTGCAAATACAGTCATTCCTTCACGTTCACTAGGGTTAGGGGCACAGGACCCCCGTGAAAGTGGAAAAACTGTGAATAAGTCTAGGCCCTCCCAAACCATATTTAGCACACATAAAAGTATGATCACCATATTCAACCCCCCTGTGGATTCCTTTGAGGTATCTGGGTTCCTTCACAAGGCAGAAGTAGGGGGCTGGGGGGCCTTACTGCCACTTCCACTGCCGCCCCACACCATTTTTAATAAGGACTTACCAGCCCTGTCCGCAGTTTCTCAGTCTCACGAGGCTTGGAGTCCCTATTAAAAATGACACAGGGAGGCAGCAGAGGTGACAGCCAAGAATCCATGAATAATCGTATCTGCAAAAGTGAACGCTGCAAATGTGGAGGGCTGACTGTACTGGCTGAAAGCAGCATATAGTCAGCCCTCCATATCTGTGGATTCTGTATCCACCGATTCAACCAACCGTGGCATGAAAATATTCCATATTTTTACATATATTATACACACACACACACACACACACACACACACACACACATAGATGTATAAAACTTTGATGTCACCATTTTATATAAGGGATATCATTTACTGCTGGTGGGACTTGAGCATCCATGAATTTTGGTGTCCACTGGAGGGTCCTTGAACCATACCCGAGCAGATACCAAGGGCCCACTATAATGTTCTTGCCACTCTGCTGTTCCTCCCAACTGTGTTTCCTAGGTGTCAAGAAACCCATTTTTTGGCAGGAAATGAATAACAGAGGATATTCGTCTTAGATCATCTCTTCTTCCAGGGCTCTGTGTGTGCCAGACCTGTGCTCTGGAATTCCCATCTCCTGTTTGCTGAGTTTAGAGAAGGAATCCGCAGGGTGCCCTTGAGAGATCACTTCATTCCAGTGTTTACTGTCTTATCCTTGACTTTTTTTTATTTCTGTCCTGAATAGAGGCAATTTGGGAGAGGCTATAAAATGCAAAGACTACATACCTCCAACTGTCCCTATTCGGTAGAGACAGTGGCCATTTCTGCACTATGATGTTATAGTGCTATTATTCTACTTTCAACATCCTATGGCATCCTGGGGTTTGCAGTTTAAGGGGGAGCCTTTAGAATTCTCAGCCAGAGAGCTCTTTGGCCTCAGGAAACTACAAACCCCAGAATTCCACAGAAGGTTGACAGTCGAATAATAGCACTATAACAGTGCAGTGTGGAAATGGCCAGTGACAATTAATCCTCTGCCATCCCACTTTTTCAGCAGCTGTTAAAATGGTTTCTCTCTCTTCTTCCACTTTCTCCTTTGTCCTCAGCTGACTTCATCTTCTACAAGCTGAGTTGCAAAGTGCAAAAGTTATTTGCATTCAGTTAATTCAGCAGCATAGAAAGGAGAGGACTAGGAAAGAAACTTGCCTTTCCCTGTAGACTCAGGCAAATGCAAGCTACTACAGCCACTCCTAGCATCTATGTTATTCCTCATTAATAACTTGCCATCTTGACCACGCTTTGATTTTGCTTGACCCACATATGTCCCAGTTTTACTCTCTGAAATCTTAGAGAGCATGAATCTAGTGCCATCCAGTCTGCTGTGGAAAGGCAAAGTGCCGCCAAGGTTTCTATATCATTCAAGAAGAGTTCAAAAACTTTTTGCACTGCGACTCCCAGCATCCCCTAGCCGTCATGACTGTGGCCATGCCAGCTGAGGGACTTGAGGAACTGTTATCCAAAAGTTTAGCTTCTCCCAAGTTCTACTTGTAATCAAAAGCTTCCTGTTTGGAGGCTTATTTTACTGCTATTTCACGATAGCAATATTAAAACTGGAAAAATAATGGAATGAAGCCAAGTAATTTGCACGTATACACTCACAGCAGAATGGAAGCAGCTTAACTCAGGGCAATTCTTCAGCGATTCTGCATGGAACCCTGTTTTAAAAAATCCACTACCTTTCCATTGTGAGGAAGCAACACTGCCTCCTTCCCTAAATGATCTAGCCCAGTGGTTCTCAACCTGTGGGTCCTCAGATGTTTGTGGACTTCAGCTCCCAGAAGCCCCAGTCACTATGGTCAATGCTCAGGGCTTCTGGGAGCTGAAGTCCAAAAACATCTGGGGACCCACAAGTTGAGAACCACTGATCTAGCCCTACCTTTGGGTAGGATGAGGAAGTCGCCTCAGGCAGCAGATACTAGAAGGTGGCAGCAGGCTGCTGGAAAGGATCGCTCTGTGCAGCCCCCAAGCCAGTCTGTTCCCTTTAGATATATCAGAGAATGCTGTTCCAATTGCCAGTGCTGAGGAAAGATACAATTTCTCCACTTGTCTATTGTGTAAAGAATGCAAAGGATTTCCTTATGGTCTTTGCCTCAAGCAGCAAAATGTGTTGGACAGCACTCAGGTTTTGGTGGGTTTGATGTGGCAAGCATGACCAGACCCAGACAGAAAGAGCTGTAAAAACAAACAAGTGGAAGTTTATTAAGGCACAAGCAAATATACACTAATCTTTGAACCACTAAATGATTTACAGCTCCCAAAATCATAGTTACTGCTTTCCTCTGTCTGAGGCCCATTCTGCGGGATGTCATTGTTCCACATTGGGGGCAGAAGAAGGATGGGACCTGGATATCAGTTCTGCATGACATTGTCTGGGTCCTGTCATTCTCCCGTCCCCAGGCAGTGCAATCACGCAGTAAATCATTGATGGGTTTTATCCATCAATGACTGGTGATCGCGCCACCATCTCGCCACGCACCTGCACTTACCTTAGGTACAGAGGTCCTCAAAGCTCAATGGCTGCGCTTCCTGCCTCAGTGCAGCCTGGGACAGTGCCCGTCTGTGCTGCGGAGGGAAGAGGTAGCGCCATCGCACTTCCTCCATTCATGAGGGCAGCTGGTGCAGAGGGGAGCGCTCCTGTTCTGCTCCCCTCCCAGCAGAGGCAACGCTGGGACCCACACCGAGTGTCGCCGGAACAAGGTAGAAAGGGCCTGAATCTCCTGTCTTTATTTCATCTGATCCTGTCTGTAATCTATTCCTTATCTCTGGGCCAGCTTTTCCCTATGCGTTTCCTGACAGAGACAAGCCTCAGTTTTGTCACATTTCCCCCTATAGGACCACTTCACAGCATTCCCTGAACTGTGACTGACTGCCTTCAGCCAGGTTTACCCAGTTTCTCCCTTCACACTTGGGAATCTGCCATTTTGCCTTTCTCTGACACACTATCTCCATGCCATTTATCTGGAGAAACACACGCGCATGTGCACACCTCGCATTACTCAGCCATGAGCCAGACATTGCTCACTTTCTTCAAATCGCCTTTCCCTGCTGTCATCCACACCACATGGCCTGTTTTTCTGCAGATGTTTTGGAGAAGGGCTTCCCAAAAAGCAAGCGTTCTGAAGAAAGAAGGGCTGAGTTCACAGGAACAAGGGCTTACGTGAAGCCTTCCGCTCTCCTCCCTGATTTTAAAATAACACCAGCTCTTGGAGGTGTCAAGAAGGATGCTGACAGATTAGGAAATTTTACACTTTGCACTGTACATTGCTCCAAGCAATGGGAAAGTCTTACAGTTCCTCTGTGAGGACAAACATATGGATGTTTTCAAGGGTGTAACTCTGGGTGTGTCTGTGAAGAAATAACCTCCAAATAAGAATTTTGCCTCTCTATGAAATTTTCCTTCAATCCCCAGTTTTTCTAACATTTCAGTAACTTAGAGCTTGTTTACTTTTACAGTGAGCTCTCTACTTTCACTGGAGTTAGGGGAGCAAGACCCCTGTGAAAGCAGGAAAAACCGGGAATAAAAATAAGTTGCTGTAACCTCTCTTTGCTTATTTAGAGTCATAGAATCATAGAGTTGGAAAAGACCTCAGGGGCCATCCAGTCCAACCTCCTGCTATGCAGGAACACACATCAAAGCACTCCCAAAAGATGGCCATTCAGCTTCTGCTTAAAAGCTTCCAAAGAAGGAGACTCCACCACATTTCAAGGCAGCATATTCTACTGCAGACAGCTCTGACCATCAGGAAGTTCTTCCTGAGGTTCAAGTGGAATCTCCTTTCCTGCAGCTTGAATCCACTGCTCCTTGTCCTAGTCTCTGGAGTGGCAGAGAACAAGCCTGCTCCATCCTTGACATGACATCCCTTCAAATATTTAAACATGGCTATCATGTCCCCTCTTAACCTTCTCTTCTGCAGACAACACATCCCTAGCTCCATAAGCCGCTCCTCATAGGGCATGGCTTCCAGACCTTTCATCATTTTGGTCACCCTCCTCTGGAGATGTTCCAGATTGTTGATACCCTTCTTGAAATGAGGTGCCCAGAACTGGACAAGTATTCCAAATGAGGTCTAACCAAAGCAGAACAGAATGGTACTATTACTTCCGTTGATCTAGACATCATACCCCTATGGATGCAACCAAAAATCGCCTCCTGCCTCCTTAAACTTTTGCCCTCTTGATCAGACTCTGATGTCCCAGTTTTGGGACATGTACATGGTGTCCAATTTTTAATCTCTGGAATGTTGGAGGCGTATGGGAAGACCCATAGTGATATCACAGTGTGTGTCAAGCCCTGGTCATGTTAGAAAGTTGATGGATAAGGGTGACCAAAATGGTAGAAGGCCTGGAAACCATGAAGCCTTGTGAGGAATGGCTTAGGAAACTGGATATGTTTTCCCTGGAAAAGAGGTTAAGATAGCTATGTTGGGTTCAATTTTGGGGTTCACCGCTGTCACTATGCAGTTGACAAGCAAATCTACTATCCTTTCCATCACAAGCCAAAGAAGCTGTTTTGGTTCTAAACCAGTGCTTCTCATCAGTAACGGACTGGATGAGGGCAAACAAATTGATGTTAGCTTAAACAATTACATAAGCTTAAACAATCAAAGCTTTCGAAGGATGTCATGTGAAGGATGGAGCAAGCCTGTTTTCCGCTGTTCCAGAGACTAGGATATGGAGCAATGGCGTCAAACTTCAGGAAAAAGAGATTCCATCGGAACATGAAGAAAACTTCCTGACAATAAGAGCAGTTTGGCAGTGGAATACTCTGCCTGGGAGTGTGATGGAGTCTCCTTCTTTGGAAGTTTTTAAACGGAGGTTCAAGGGCCATCTGTGGGGGATGCTTTGATGTTGTATTCCTGCACGGCAGGGGGATGGACTCAATGACCCCTGTGGTCTCTTCCAACTCTGCAATTCTATGAATGAGTTGTCAACCCAGATATCAATGTGACTCCATTCCTACGGCATCCCATTGATTCTCATTGAACTATAAATGGCATATTTTTCAGCATTTCACAGACAAAAAGCATTTGAGAAGCTCTGGTTTTAAAACGAATGCTGGATGGCCATCTGTCGGGAATGCTTTGATAGTGTATTCTTGCATGGCAGAAGGGAGTTGGACTGGATGGCCCTTGTGGTCTATTCCAATTCTATGATTCTGTTACCAACAACATTCCAGTTTTTATCTTTTCTGTGACATGTTGGAGATTATGCTGCATCAGCTAAAAGTTGGGTTTTTGGGTAAGGGAGGAAATGTGCCTGATGGAATTTTATGATATCTCTTCCATCCTGCTACAGGTTCTGCTAAGTATTAAAGCTACGTGAGCTCTCTCCAATGGCGTAGGAACGGGGGGCGGGGCGGGGGCAGGGGTGCACTTCGCCCCGGGTGGCAATGTTTTGGGGGCGTCCCAGCTTGTAGCCATGCCCCCATGCCCTGGCCACACCCCCACACACCATGGCCACGTCCCCCCACGCCCCCTCCACACACTCCGAGCTCTGCCACTGGCTCTCTCCCATAACAACCTGGCAACCCTAAACATGGTCTATGCCATCTTTCAGCTCCAGAAACCTACCTGCCCATCCACCCCTTTTCCTTTCTTATCCCTGAAACTCCCTACTTCAGTTAGGTTACAGCAAGACTACCTATCAAGTGAACATGACTAAGTCAGAGAATAATGGACTCGTTGGAGAAAACCGGGGAGGGGAGTTACAGAGCCCCAAATTGTTCTCTCTGGCCATTCCTGTGAAAGTTGCAGTCCCTGCAAGGGCCCTATATCCTGTTTTCCTTTTGCATTCTTCTTTATTCCATATGGGAATACTCATAATAGATTGTGGCCCTTGAGCCAAAAAGGGAGGGGGGAAAGGCAGAGTTTATGTTTGTTTTAAAAGAGCAAAAGCAGAAGAAGAGAGGCCCGGGCAACGTTGGAAGAAGTCCAAAAGTTGCTCAGAAGGAAAGGGGAGGGCGAAAGAGACCTCCGCTTGCAACACAGAAGTCGGTGCAGTCTGGAAATGCTTTCTTGGGAATGATTGGGGGTTAAGGGCTCATAAGAGCCTCTAATGAGAAAGGCGACAACAAGAGAATGAGAAGCAGATACAGAGCAAGAGGAGCACTAATAATATCAGTCATGCAAACTAAGGATGTCTGCATGGAAGAATGAAGAATCTCACCAGTTTTCTTCTTGTTGCATGAGTTTACAAGAACTTCTGTGCAGTTTTTGACTATTTTTGCACTTTTGATTTTTTTTTTGGCAAAAAAAAATCTGTGGGGCTTTTTGTTTTTGTTTTTCATAGAATCATAGGGTGAGAAGGGACCACAAGGGCCATCCAGTCCAATCTCATTCCATCAGGCAGGAATACGCCATCAATGTGCTCCCGACAGATGGCCGTTCAGCCTCTGCTTAAAAATCTCCAGAGAAGGAGATTCCACCACACTCTCAGGAAGCAGCTTATTCCACCATTGAGCAGCTCTTACCATCACACCGTTCGTCCTCATGTTTAGGTGGAATTTCTTTTCCTACAGTTTGAATCTATTGCCCCATTTCCTAGTCTCTGGAGCAGCAGAAAACAAGTTTGCTCCATCTTCCCTATGACACTCTTTCAAATATTTAAATCTGGCTGTCATGTCACTTCTTAACCTTCTCTTCTCCAGACTAAACGTACCCAGCTCTTTAAGCTGTTCCTCATAGGGCATGGGTCCCAATGGTTTTTTGAACAAACCAAAACTCATTTGCACCAAAATGCCACTGTAGTTGTGCAGGAAGCAGTTGGTGGAATCTTGTATGATCATTATGTGCTATGTAGCATTGTAAGTAAAGTTTCACTTAGTGGATTCCACACACACACACACACACACACACACACCCCCAAAGCAGCCACTGAGATCAGTGGGGATCCATTCCGCTATTGATTGGAAAGTGGTTGCCTAACATTCCCATTTCCTCCTGTTAGTGATCTCTGGTGCAACACGCAGAAAATGGTCCCCTGTCACAAATCCCCCTTGTGCTGGTGATCACTTGCACAAGGGGGTGGGTTGGGAACATCAGCTGCATCTTAACCAACAGGGAATAGAGTCTGAGGGACTTTCATGTTCCTCAAGACTCAAGAAAGATTTTTGTGTTCCAACAGACGTTTGGGGACATCTATATTTGGGGATATAGGATGGGGAACACGTGGCTGGATAACAATATGTGTGAAAGGGATCTATGAGTCTTGCTAGATCACAAGCTGAACATGAGTCAGCAGTGTGATGTGGCAGCCAAGAAGGTCAATGAGATTCTTGGTTGCATCAATAGGAGTATGGTGTCTAGATCGAAAGAGGCAATGGTACCACTCTATTCTGCATTGGTTAGACTTCATTTGGAATCCTGTGTCCAGTTCTGGGCACCTCAATTCAAGGAGGATATCAGCAAGCTGGAGCATGTCCAGAGGAGGGCGACCAAAATGGTGAAAGGTCTGGAAGCCATGAAGCCCTATGAGGAGTGGCTTAGGGAGCTGGGGATGTGTAGTCTGCAGAAGAGAAGGTTAAGAGGGGGCAGGATAGCCATGTTTAAATATTTGAAGGGGTGTTATGTCAAGGAGTGAGCAGTCTTGTTTTCCGTTGCTCCAGAGTCTAGGACAAGGAACAATGGCTTCAAACTGCAGGAAAGGAGATTCCACTTGAACCTCAGGAAGAACTTCCTGACGGTCAGAGCTGTCTGGCAGTGGAATATGCTGCCTTAGTGGAGCGTGGTGGAGTCTCCTTCTTTGGAGGTTTTTAAGCAGAGGCTAGATGGCCATCTGTCAGGAGTGCTTTGAGGGTGTTCCTGCATAGCAGGGGGTTGGACTGGATGGCCCCTGGGGTCTCTTCCAACTCTATGACTCTATGATTCTATGATTTGATGAGTGACTACTACATAAGGCCCATATTACACGATGCACTGGATATTACTAATTGTTGTGCTCATGTGTATGTGTGTGTGTTTAATGATGTATGTTTTAATCTGGTTTTAATTTTTTTGATTGTTTAAGCTTACAACAAATTTTGTCATAGTTCAACACTCAAACGACTACACCATGCTGGCTCTCTGCAATACTGAATACCAGCCTTAATTAATAACTCAGTTCAGTAATTAAACTAAGGCAATCAATAAAGTTAAAAATAAATTTAATTAAGGTGCTCCTTATTCTTTGAAAATCTTCAACTTAATAGATTTTAATTAGTTAGATCCTATCACTGACTTTGTCTGCAGCATGGATGTCTCAATTACTGTGCATTTTCACTCGTTGTCTCCTTTTTTTTCCGCAGAGAAACATGGATGCCTTTTGTGGCAACAGAGACCTTCTCCAGATACCTCCACAGCTTCATCCAAATGTAAACAAAATTATCCTTTCTGAGAACAAGCTTCAGAATATCACAGAGAGGCCCCTGGCTTTTTACACTTTCCTCAGATACTTGGACTTAAGCTCTAACCACATCAGCTTCATCAAGCCAGGCATCTTCACCAGCTTGAGAAGTTTGGAGGAGATCAATTTAGCCAACAACCAACTCTATCAAATGGCTCAGAGAAACCTGTGGATTGGACTACTGCCCCAAGTCCATACACTAGACTTGTCTCAAAATAGACTCTATAATGGGATGGCTGAACATTTCCTCCATAAAGCACCATCCCTTCAGTACCTTTCACTAGCGGAGAACAGCATTATAGAAATATCACAGAAAACATTTCAAGGGTCTCCCTCTCTGGTTGAGGTGAACCTGCACAGCAATATGATCATGGAGATAGAAGAGGGAGCCTTTGAAAATTTATCACAGCTCTCCAAACTCAACCTCTCTATGAACTCACTCACCTGCATTGCTGGTTTCAACCTA
This sequence comes from Iguana delicatissima, assembly GCA_948472985.1. Taxonomy (NCBI): domain Eukaryota; kingdom Metazoa; phylum Chordata; class Lepidosauria; order Squamata; family Iguanidae; genus Iguana; species Iguana delicatissima. The sequence continues at coordinate 95,041 of CAOKZL010000937.1, read as the reverse complement.
AAGCAGCTGAAAATTCTTGATCTCAGCCGGAATAGTATTGAGATCTTCCATTCCACCGAATCCAAGGAAGAATTCAACCTGATTTGGTTGGACCTGAGTGAGAACAAATTACTTCGGTTCCCAGTTCTCCCGGAGGTCAACAAGCTGGCCTATCTGAATCTAACAAAGAATATAATACAGTTTGTTATGCTGGAATCTTCTACCGAGGATGTGGACTACAGTTGGGAAGGCAGACCTCTTCATCTTTTGGGTCAGGATCAAACAAGCAATGCAAGTTCTCCCTACCTGCCCGAGCTGTTACATTTGGACCTCAGCTACAATGAGATCAAATTCATCCCCAGTGACTTCTTTGCTTCCATGTCTGCTCTCCAGTTTCTTAACCTCAGCAAAAATTGCCTTCAGACTTTTGTGGCAAGTTCTGAGCTGGTCTCACTCGCCATTCTTGATATCAGTTTTAACTCTTTACAGGATCTGCAACTGGAAGCCAACACCCTGGGCAACTTACAGGAGTTCTACCTTCAGGAGAACAGTCTTCAAGCACTACAATCAGATATCTTTACCAGGCTTCCACATCTCCAGCTGCTTAACCTCCGAAACAACAATCTGAGTCTTTGCAGCTTGTATTCAGGATTAGCCAGACAAAGGCTCACAGGTGAAGAAGATGGCTGTGTCTCCCTTGTTGATCTTCCTGAGCTGCAGCATTTATATCTGTCCGACAACAAATTGAAGAGCATCCCAATATATGCTTTCTACCGAACTCAGCTTGTAGTTTTGGATCTCTCTATGAACTGGGGACTTCACATTGATGCCAAATCATTGTCTGGCTTGGAACTCTCTTTGAGTCCTTGGATTTACATGGTAATGGCATGACAACTCTGAATCTAAATTTCCCCCTTTTCCCTAACCTGAAATATCTCAACCTATCTGACAATCAGCTCAGCTGGTTGTCTCCTTGGACTGAGGACTGCTGTGCCTTGGAAGTTCTGGATCTGCAGAACAACAGCTTCAGCAGTCTGAAGAGTAGCAAGATCCCAGCTTTGGAAAAAAACCTACGGAATCTGTACTTAGCTGGCAACCCGCTCAGTTGCTGTGGAAACATTTGGCTCTCTCACATGATCCACAAAGCCACGGTGGAGATCCCCAATTTGGACCTTGTCAAATGCCAGCATGTCAAAAGTTTTGGATATGAAGAAGAAGAAATACGTGTGGTCAATATCAGGCCAGAGGACTGTGAAAAAGAGGACCTCAAGAAGATGAGTGTGCTGATTCTACTAGCAGTAGTCCTGGTTCTATCGCTGGTGGTCATTGGAGTAGGCATGTTCTGTTGCTATCGTCGACATATATTTGGACGTCATTATAAAGCATAGGTGATACATTGCCCAGGTGCATTGATGTTATGCAACCACTCTCCACTGGACTACTCATGGTTCACTTGTATGAATACAGTGAACTCATATCACACTGTGATATGAAACTTCTATATGTACTTCAGGATCCATGATGAGTCCTTCACATGCACATGCCATAACTGAATGGCCATGTTGTGCTCCAAGACTGTGTCTCAAGAGTCCCTCTAAAGTTCATGAAGATAAACTGGGAAGGATCTACTGCAGTGTTTTCTGAACATTTCTATACCCAGAGCTCCCTTGTGTTTGGTGGGTTAAAATGGAAAGTACGCCATTCACTTTTACATTCCAAAAAATACAATCAAATTCCCATTCTCCACGGATACATGCATCAGTTCTCAAAACACTTGATGGGCACATGGCTTGCACCAACTGCAGGATACCTTTGCTGGTGTTGTCTCTTGTTTTCCCATTCTCCCCTTTGCCCAGTGTAATCTTGTGTTGGTGTATCTTTAAGTCAAGATGATGCTTCCAGGATTTCTCTGCAATAGGGCTGGATTGCAGTGAATCCTCCAATATTTCATACCTTGAGATCACACCTGATATTACCAGAATGGAGGCATTAATGCCACACAAAGGAATCACCTCATTTTAGGGCTGGTTTAATTTTTGAAGCATATTCCAACCCCACTTGCAGTACACTTGCATGTGGTCCCGGGCAGAGTTTGAGAATTATCAATCTACTGCCAGTTTATTGGTCACCAGACCATATTACAGGCAAGAAAAGTGTTCTACTTTCTGTTTGGTTGTCTGGAAGGAAGGAAAGGGAGCCCTGCTAACCCATGTATATTTCTGCCTATCAGTCATGGCACTGAAAAGTTTCTAGGACCTGACCGAGTTACCACCACTGGAAGGTGGAGTTTTGAAGTGCAGGTACCTCAAGGAAAGTTTTTAAAAATCCAGGCGGCTCTGTTAATTCATAGCTACAACCAAGTTGTAGCAGTTTTCCTCTTCCTCAGTGTAGGTCTTTTGGGAAGCTAATGGGTCTTAAGAGCACATTTAAGATGAAGGGGGAAATTCCACATCACTTCAGCATAGTGGAAGTATCTGTTGAGAGAATTACATTCCACTTTCCCTATACTAGCAATGTAGCGCAAGAAATGGCTGTTACCATATAATGCTATGTGCATGCATAATGCATTGCTCTCGGAGTGTTAAAGAGCTGCCATGCGCACAACAATTCTGCAGGTGGAACTGTCAGGTGGATACGACTCCTGTATATTGTCCAGAAATTTCCTACTCCACGTGGGTAGTACAACATACGTAAGACACAAAGAGGATTCGGGGCCAAGTTCCCTCCAAAACCCTTAACGGTTAGAACAAGGATTGTCCACAATATATTCCTGCTGGGGAAATCCATTCCCCCACACACCTTGATTTATTTCATCTTTGCACTTCGACCCTACCAGCAAAGGTGGGCGATCTTTTTTCAGCACAAGAGCCTGACTGCATTTAGAAAAGTTCTCAGGGGCCACATTTCAATCAGGGCAGGGGCCCAGGGACCAAAAGGTGGGTTTAAAAATCCAACCCTATTTGAGCTGTGTTGCCATTAACTCTGCCTTAAGAGAGGCAGCCTATTCCACTATTAGCAGGGGGTGAAATTATTTTGAGTCCTTCCATGTGCACCTTCCCTGCCTGCTTCCAAACTGAAATGCCCCTCCACCAACAGCACCACAGGAAATGGTTCTGGCATTACTAGAAGTACCCCCTGGCTTTGCAGGGACCACAGAAAGGTTTTATATTATCCAGGAGTATGAAGCTTCTCTACGGTCCCTCAGAAGCGAGATGGTTCAATACTAGCCATGGTTTCAGGCATCCATGGGGGAAGTGGGATGTTTGGAATGTGAATAAAGGACGGGGAGAAGCAACTGTAAGACAGTTTTGTTTGTCATTTAGAAAAGGATCGGTGTTCTTGTTTAGATATAGAAAATACAAAAAAATGCAGCAGCATTATTCAGGTTACCAAGGAAAAAGCAATAAGCACCTCCATGTCCGGAACTATCGTGCCACAAACTTGGAACTTACTGGGCTGTACCCTGGCACTCCCTCTGATAAATTTCACCACATAGGAATTATAAAGAAAAAGGGGGACTGCAGCAATAGGAATACAGTGTCTAGGTCAAGGGAGTTGATAGTGCCACTCTATTCTGCTTTGGTCAGACCCTATCTGGAATCCTGTGTCCGGTTCTGGGCACCGCAGTTCAGGAAGAGAGTCCATCTAAACATAGGAAGAACTTCTTGACAGTAAGAGCAGTTTGGCAGTGGAATACTCTGCCTGGGAGTGTGGTGGAGTCTCCTTCTTTGGAGGTTTTTTAAATAGAGGTTAGATGGCCATCCTTGGGGGATGCTTTGATGTTGTATTCCTGGACGGCAGGGGGATAGACTCAATGGCCCCTGTGGTCTCTTCCAATGCTACAATTCTATGAATGAGTTGTAAACCCAGATATCAATGTGACTCCATTCCTAAGGCATCTCATTGACTCTCACTGGACTATAAAGGGCATACTCTTCAACATTTCACAGACAAAAACCTGGATATGTGTGACCAAGGGGCATCAGAGCATGGTGAAGAGGGCAACAGTAGTTGATGAGGAAGAACACACAGGCTAGGAAAGGCTGCAGCAGTTTCCTTTTGCCTGATTCTACTGGAAAGGGCAAGATTCCAGCCCCTCATCTCCTCTCTCGTGTGCTGAGTCAACTGAGCACAAACTGTTTTTGCATTTTGAACTCAAGTTTGCAGCAACTGAAGTCAGCCGAGAACAAAAAAGGAAAGGAGGAGGGGAGAGACAATCTGGGAAGTTTTAAAAGCAGCTGAAGAAGTGGGATGACAGAAGGTGAATCAGGATTGCCCAAGTCAATTTGGGACAGTTGGAGGGTACGTAAGTGGGTCTTCTGCCGTGGCAACAGACAGGCCAAGGCCTTGTTCATGTGGCTCCCTTGCCTTTTGTTGGGCTTCTCCACTCTGTAGCCTCAGTACATTGTCATTTGTAATGTCCTCCCAGGCTCCCAGATTCTTTCCTTTCCTGCTTGTGATTCTTCCTTCTGTTCTTTGGTCACTGTTACAAATTCCTGTGGTCAAGCTCCTCCGGTCAGATGTGATGGTATAGTCACCCCAGGTTACCCTCTCATGCCATATTCATATGTTCCCATTTCTTCAAGTCTGCCTTCGCCTTTTGGATGGAACTGTTGCAGCAGGACATCATTTTGGGTTTCCTCCCAATTCTGCCAGGACTCGTGTTTCTCAGCACACCTTGCTCTTGCTTATCTGAAAACCACTATAAATACCTCAGAAACCTCGTAGGTCACATCAACTGGTGTTTGTCCTCGGTACCTTGGTTGATGGGAGTTTTTGCACATTTCCTGGTGATCCCTCAGAATAAGAACAGGGGAAGGTTTTATTTCTTTCTAAGGGGGTGACCTGGGCACTAATACTTTTGTAGTAATAAAGGACAAAGAATTGCTTACCTTTCATTCCTCAGTATGGATCTTGTGTGGAGAGAAGTGCAGTGAGCTTTTTGATGTGAAGTGGGAAGGGTTTTGATGGTTTCTCTGTTTGCAGAATGAGAATTTGGGATATCGAGCATCAATACGCACCCACCTGCAGTTTCTTTTGTTTATTTGGTGGTTGTTTCAATAAGCACAGCTGAAGACACAGAAGAAGAGAGATCAAGAGATCGCTTGGCAAGGCGGTACAGAAAAGGTTTCAGGTTCAAAGAGCAGGGTGCACGAGTCTAAATGGTCCATGGCTCTCTGTTGGGTTGTTTTGGGTCCCTGGGTGCTGTCGGAATTCAGTTCCCAGAATTCCTAACCATAGCCCATGTCGGCTCTGGCTGCTGTAAGACGACATCCTACTATACCTGAAGAACCAAGGTTGGGAACCATCAGCCGTTCATACTTCACATCCATGATTTTAGAAGTTATAGTCACTAGAATGATGTTGTGCAGAGTCCAATCCACAACCAAAAGTCATAGGTTTGATCAGAGCTTAGGAAAATACAGTGGCCCCTTGACTTTTGTGAGGGTTTGGGGGGCAGAACCCTCTTCATAGTTTTAAAAATGCAAATAATTCCCCCCTACCCAAGTGAGCACTCTCCCTCCCATTCCCTTCCAGCCCCCCCCCATTTGCTTGTGTTTCATTCAGGCACACTGCCTTCCAGGGGCCCAGGCGATAGGAAAGTGAATGTGAGGAGGCAGCCATGTGCCCAGAGAAGGCATAAGCATCTGCTTTCCTTGTGCTTCACCTGGTTGCCAACGGGCAAGTGAATGGGAGGGAGCAGTGAGATGACCAGAGAAGGCACACATGTGGGGCTGGCCCCTGCCATTTTCTTCCTTTTTGCATAGGTCCGTGCAAAGAAGACATGCACACCCAGGCAAAAGGCAGGGGAATGGGAGAGGGAGAATGAAGGAGGCAAGCAGGCACCCCACAAATAATCAAGTTCATGATGGTCAGTTGCTGGAATGTGGAGGGAGGACTGTATTTTTAAAAAAACTAATTAATTCTATAATTAATTAAGAATCCATTACACCACCGCCCCAGTCTTTCATTACTATTAACAATGCAATTTTGCAGGTTGACTGGTTGTTGTTAACTGTTATGTTGCTCAATACTTTTCCATTACTTTTTAGCAGCTCTTTCAGATCTATCTTTAAAAGTAAGAAAACGGACTATAATTGGGGGAGGGGGAATTCTGCAAGAAAGCATTTAAAAAAAATTAAAAAGCAAATCATCGGACAAATAAAGTATCTTGTTTATTTTTATTAAAACATTTCTATCTCACTCCATCTCAAAAAGATCTCAGGGTGCCTTACAAATAACATTAGAACAGAAATGTTAAACAGTTTAAAACCTGTAAATAAACTATGAACATATTGCACATAATAATAAAACAAATGAAAAGATTAAGGTCATTTTGATGCTAGATTGTTATAGTGCTATTATTCCACTTTCAACATTCTATGGAAACCTGGGGTTTGCAGTTTAGGGAGGGGCCTTGAGGTTCCTCCCTAAACTGCAAACCTGAGGATCCATAGGATGTTGAAAGTGGAATAATAGCATTATAACAGTCTAGTGTGGAAGTGGCCTAGGAAGTTATTCAAACTATGTACATCAGCATTGGGGATGAATTAATGAGGCCCAAAGGCCTTGGTGAACAGTCAAATTTTCACTTGTTGCCTAAATTAAATAAATGTTGGTACCAAACAGGACTCCCATGGCTGGCATTCCAGAATTGGGGTGCCACCGCCAAGAAAGCCCTCCCCTCCCAATTTCCAGCACAGCATATTGAGCCAAGTAGCCTTCAGTCCTCAGGCAGGCACATATATGGCGAGGCACTCCCTCAACTATTGAGGTCCTAAGCCACGGAGGGCTTTAAATGCCATCACAAGAACTTTGTATTCAGATTGGAAGGATATTGGCAGCTGGTGCAATACAATGCACCCTGTGCTGATGCGGTTTCAGCATATACGAGTGCAAAGTCATGCAAAGCCTTGTGTCTAGTTTTCATGCACGGACACACTGGGAGTGTATCCGCACCAGCATGGGTGTTCACGCATTATGTCCATTGATGACAATGAGATGGAGCATTTGCACTTTTTTTGTTTTATGCGAGGGTACCTGGAATGGAACTCCCTACACATATGGAGGGGGCACTGAACTTTTTTAAGACTGGCATTACAGTTGTCCTTCCACATTTGTGGAGGTTAGGGGCACAGGTGGAAGTGAGGAAACCATGAATATCTATGCGCCCCCAAACCATAGATAACACACACACACACAAATGTACAATACATTCGAATCTGTGATGGTGAGCACACCAGCCACCCAGTTCTGCCTTCAAGGCAACAGGCTTCCTTTGCAAGGCAGAAGCCAGAATCTGGTGGGACTTACCGCTATCTCTGTTGCTGCCCCACTCAATTTTAAATAGGGACTGACAAGTCTCACCTTGCATTTGTAGTCTTTCTTGGTCTCTCATTCTTGTGAGGCTTGCAGAGTGACTCAGTGGCATAGCTAGAGGTTTTTGCCGCCCAGGGCAGTCCCTGAGTTTGCCACCCCTCTCAGGGGAGGGAGGACCTATCCAAAATACCAAATAAAAACCACTCGATTGGCATTGGCTGATTGGGTCTGGGTGGGCATGCTCAGGGAGGGCGCTCTGCATGCGGTCAGAGGAATGTTGGCATTCCCACAGCAGCAAGGACCCTCTCTCTCCTGCCCCCGAGTCTCAGCTGGGCTGGACTCATCCCTGGTCTTGGAGGTGGGGGGAGGGTAGGCACCTCTCCATACCTCCTCAGGACTCCTCTCCTCTCCTCTCCTCTCCTCTCCTCTCCTCTCCTCTCCTCTCCTCTCCTCTCCTCCTTTTCTCCATCCCTCCTTCTCTGCCCAACCCAGAGGTACATATGCGTTGGCACTGATGCTCTGGCTGGAAACAGGTTTGACTCTGGATTGGGAGGGAGAGAGGGCTGTTACTCTGATTTCTGGGGGTCTCGAAGGGGACAGCTCAATGTGCTCCAAATAATGGGGAATGGGAATTAGCCAGAGCACAAGCTATAGCGCCACGACAGCCAGGGTAAGCTAGTGAGATCTTTCTACCCAATGTTTACGGGGTCAGGCCAAGCCAAAAACCAAGCAGAATTGTCTAATAAATGATTTTATTGAGGGGAATTCACTCATGCACGCACACAAGATACACACAATCACACATTCACACAAGAGCTAGCTGAAAGAGAAAGGGGGAAAAATTATAGAGAGGCTGAGGGATTTGGGGGGATTTATAATTACCAGTCCAGAAGGGTAGTGAAGAGCAGAAATGTATTTTGGCTTAGGTAGGACCTAAGGGCAGTTCTCATTCAGGAGCCAGACGGACAGAGTGACGGGTAGACCTTCCAGAGACTGCTCTGGGCAGCCTCAAATAAGGGGTGTTTGTATCCTGGAAATGGCTGGTGGCTGTGAAGGTTCCAGATGCAAGACAAAGGGAACCTGTTGTGGACAATGGGTCTTTTGCCTGTTGATGGGCTTAATGCTTTGATTGACAAAGACATGATGGATGTTGTAATAGCTGTCTATTGTGGGTGCTGTGAGGACAGAGGAAAGAATCCAGGTGTACAAGGGATGGATATCTGTCAATCAGTGTCCGAGTGGGCTCCTCACAGTTGGATTCCCTGGAAAAGTCCAGCTTCTATTTAAGCCGATTATCCACAGGAATGGTGTGTATTTGCCTGACAAGTGACTCAGCCTTACCTGGAGGAATTTTGGAGTTGACCTATGCTTCTCACATTTACAGTCAAATTCTTTCCCTCGCTCAGTTTGACCTCTCAGTCACCTATCAGGCTTGGATTTGATATCAGAGCCAATAAAATGTGTTGCCAATTAGATATGATGCCAAATAGGTATGGTGCCCATCCAAGCCATACTGATATTGGGGACCCCCAAAGCGGAGCCTTACAGGGGAGGAGAGGAGGGGGGAATGGGCAGCCCCCTTTCCCGGGGAGGCATACTCCCTCCAGCAGACCTCTCTGGGAGGTCTGGGCATCTGCCAGCATGCAGAGGGTGGCCTGGCACTGTCCCCAAAAAGATGCCTCCCAGAACACACTCCCACTTCTGCCTTGGTATGCCACTGGAATGACTGCAAATGTGAGGCAAGATTTATAAGTCCTTATTGAAAATAGCACAGGGTAACAGCAAATAATCTGTGAATAATCAAATCCGTGAACGTTAAGCCCATGGATGTGGAGGTATATACTGTATACTTTCTATATGGTATTCCAGCCAGCAGTTGAGCTCCTGCATTCTGGGCTAGCTGCAGCTTCTGAGTCTTCACTGGCAGCCCCAGGTAGAACACAATACAGTAGTCTAATTGCAACAACTTTACCAGTCATCTATTTGAGAGGGAACATCTTTATGTTCTTCATTGTAGTAGCATTTAAGCAATATGCATGTGAATCTGTTTTTGCACTGAAAGAGGTAAAAGAATCCCGTAGCACCTGTGAGACTAACTGGAAAGGAGAGATTTCTAGCATAAGCTTTCACAAAGTGTGGTGCATCAGATGAAGTAGACTGTGTCTATGAAAACCTGTGCTAGAAATTTCTTCTTCCCAATTGGTCTGAGAAGTGCCACTGGATTTTTTTATGTCTCTTCATCACTTTGCTCTTTTTACTCCAAAAAATATAAAGCATCATTACATGTAATGCACTAGTACATCCAACCTCTTGGCTTACTAATGAGATACTACTAGATAACACTAGAATTTTGAACAGGTTTCAAATTCAGATCAATCTGCAGGAATTAAACCATTTTGATAAACCCCAGCTTGTCATGTTCTGGATAACTTCCTTTCAAAAACTTTGCTCAGAGCTTTAAACAGAAGCATTTATTTAGGAAAGCAAGTCAGATGACAACTTTTCCCAAAAGTTATTGGTACTAAAGAATCAGAGTTGATCACAAGTTTTATATCTTGTCATACAAATTTTGGAGTGCACATCAAGGATTGGTTAAAGTCTTACATGTCAAGCCCCCCCCCCCCCGCCCAGTACAGACACTTTCCAAGGCTTTCAGTTATTTACACACCTTTCATCATGGGAATTAACTCAAGTTCCTGTTGTCTTATCTGTGCATTCTTGTAATACTTCTTGTTATTTCCTTGTTTCATCCCTTTTGATCTTCCTTTCCTTGTGCCTGCTACAAGGTGACATTGAACATATAGCAATTGCCCATTTGACACTTATAAATACTTTAAAAGTTACAACTGGACCCATAGTTGCAGGTAACCATTAGCAACGGACACATATTAGCACTTAGCAAACCCTGTCTTATTTGATCTCTCGCAGCTATACTGTTACATATCCTGGTGCATACATATGACAGCAGCCATACATCTTGACACAGATGTTCATTCTGGATCAAACCACTACAAATTTGAATGTGTTGCTGATTAGCACATTTCTCCAGGTGTTACCCTGATTTCTGGGGTCCTTCGGGGGACACCTCAATATGCTCCACGTGATGGAGAATGGAAACTAGCCAGAGCACAAGCAATAGCGATGTGAGAGGCAGGGTAACCTAGCAGGGTCTTTTTACCCAGTTTTTATGGGGTCAGGCCAAGCCAAAAACGAAACAAAAATGTCCAATAAATGATTTTATTGAATGAAAGTCTCACGCACCAACGCAATCACTCACACACTCACTTAAGACCTATTAAGAGGCAAAAGAGAGGAAACTGGATAGGGGAATATTGAAGGGGTTGCAGCTGGGGTAATAGTGCACCTTTGTCCTGAAGTCCTTGGTCCGGGAAAACAGCAGAGAAGTGGGGCTCAGCACGGAGAGGGCTGAGGGGATTACTCAATGGACAGAGCAACGGTCTGCTGGGATGACCGGGAGTGATCCAAAGAAATGCTCAAACACTGGGACTATGTGTAGGGGAAAAAGTACCTGGAGGGCTAATCCTTTCCTGGGGAAAACAATGGGCATTGCAATGAGAAAGAAGCTCCACAACGGTAACTTCCTTTTTGTGATGGGATTGCAAGGTGTTGCCAAAGTCTCAGGATCTTTGGCTGCATTGGGTTGTGGTGTGACTTCATGTAAATGGTCCTCGCCTGATAGGATATTTGCTCAGCTTAGGGCGAACACACTAATCCCCTCAAGTTGGTTTCTCAGGGGCTGAGGACCCCTTGTTTATTGTGGGTTTGCACAGCTTGAGGTCTCCTGGGGCTACGTGACTGGGGGTTTTACTGGCCTGACCTGGTTTTCGATTGTTCGACCGTTGCTGCCTACGTGCCTATCCAGGTAACCTCTCAGGCACATGGAATCATATTTTAATATCAGAATTGCAGGCCCCGGGAGAGGGTTTTTCCAGTGGAGTAACACAGGGTCCACTTGTTGCAACAAAAAGCAATCTCTTGCATCATGAGGCATCCTAAAGACAAAGAGCTAAATCCACGCTGCTCACAACAGGATGTGTCACTGCTTGTACCCCAATCTGTTTGAGAGGTCCTTCAACCTTCTGGAGCCAATTTTGAGTGTGTCTAAGAACTGCTGGAGGGAGGGTGGATAGATTCCTGCTGATGCACTACACTAGTCGTTTCATGTTTTCCAGGGTTAAGCAGTGATGTTGGGGGGCGTTGGTCAAAATCTGCTGGCTCTGAGCAGCCTATTTCTCCATATTTCTCCATCTTCCTTCCATATATTTTTTTTATCTGCTGCAACCACAAACCCTGGTGTAATTAAAAGCCCATGTAAAACATCAAGAGACAATCCACCAAGAGGATTCTTGCTTCACTGATGGAAACCAGTCTTCTCTTGTTTCTCTCGCACAACCAGCCTATCAATCAGTAGGAGGTGTGAGTACTGGATCATTGTGTCCAGTTCTGGGTACCACAAGTCAAGAAGGTTATTGGCAAGCTGGAACATGTCCAGAGGAGGGTGACCCAAAATGGGAATAAGGCCAGAAACCATGCCCTATAAGGAGCAGCTTAGGAAGCTGGGTATGTTTAGCCTGGATAAGGAAACATTAAGAGGTGACATGATAGCTGTGTTTAAATATTTTGAAGGGATGTCATATGGAAGATGGAACAAGCTTGTTTTCTGCTGCTCCAGAAACTAGGACATGGAGCAATGACTTCAAACTAAAGGAAAAGAGATCCCACCTAAACATTAGGATGAATTTCCTGATAGTGCAAGCACTTTGACAGTGGAATAGGCTGCCTCAGAGTATGGTGGAGTCTCTTTCTTTGGAGGTTTTTAAACATAGGCTGGATGGCCACCTGTCAAAGGGAGTGCTTTGATGGTGTCTTCCTGCCTGGCAGAATGGGATTGGACTGGATGACCCTTGTGATCTCTTCCGGTTCTATGATTCTATGATCCCACAGAGATGTGGAACCTTTTTTCTATCTGTGCAAGGTAGACATAATGTTTAGGATTGGTATCCAGCCATGGATTCTCAAAAAACAGGAGGCAGGCTAATATAGGAAGTAGCATATGGTATGAATTGTAATTTGGAAGCACAGACCACAAACAGCAGAAAGTTATTCTTGTTCCAATTAAAGGGAAAGCTGCCAGCCAGACTATTTCTTCATTATAATAATTACACTTAGAATTGTGGGATATGCAAAATAGTTCAAATGCATTATCTTGACAATCCTTGCAACATTAGGTCCAAATCAGACCACGGAACTAATCATGAACACATTTTGGTTTTTAGGAAAGCATGTGGGCACTGTCACAAAATGGCTGCATGGTGTTAGAGGCTGTGGGCAATCTTAGAACACCTGTTTTACGTAAAGGAAACCTGTGAGACTAGGAGACCAGTAATTTGCTCAAGAATCGTAACTATAAGACAGTCGCATAGGGATGTGGGGGCGGGCAGGGATGATTTGCCCCAGGTAGCAATGTTTTTGGGGCATCCAAGCCCGTAGCCACGCCCCTGCGTGCCCTGGCCACGCCCCCACGCACAGTGGCCATGCCCCTCGCGGCATAGCCCCGCCCTCGTCCCACCCACCCCCTCCACGTGCTCCAAGCTCCACCCCTGCTACAAGACACATAAGTTGTCCTCCCTACCAACAGGTAATCAAATCAAATCCTTCTGCACACAAAACCGGTGCGTTAGGAAGAAAATCCCTAACCCTGGTTGCCCAAAGCTCAGAAAAGTTATAATGTTGGACTACACCACCCAGTATCCTCCAACCGGCGTGGCCAGTTTTCAAGCTGTGCCCCTGACATTCTAGCTTTCTGTTTGCAACGAGGCGAGTTTCTTGGAGCAACATTTTATCACATGAAGATTTTCTTTTTGTGACACTGATTCATGTCTTCGCTGAGAGAGAAACCTCAGACTACAATCCTATTTTGTTTTTATTTTATCAAATAATTACATTTCCACAATGCCCATCTGCCAGTGTACCTCACCACTGTAGAAATCCCAGGGTTCAGTAAGATACAGCCAGGATAGTTAGAGTGGCATCAAACTGCTACAAACGGTGCAGTGCAGATACCGGAACATTTTACCCTTATTCATTAATTTAGGAAAGAAATAAGCACTGCAGATGTTTTGATCCAAACTGTGTCTTTTAAAATGGAGTCAAGGAGTTATTGAGATTATAAAGTAATCCCTTCTTTCAGGAACTGTGTGTTTGTTTGTGTGTGTGAGTAAAATGCCATCTTCAGAGAACTCTGTCAGAAATGAAACTCTGCTAGGAAATGGTTCTCAATAAAAGATCTTTATGGATCTTTTTGTGACAACCTCCTGCAGCTAGTGTGACTAAGGCCCAACCAGATGTGACTCGGAATTCTATGTTCCTTCTAAAGAAAAATAAATAAATCAAAATCAGCTTTGGAAAGTGTACAATCCCAGAGCCAGAATGGAGGCATTTTTTTTCTCCCACGCAAAAGTTAAGAATGGTCTTATTTCTCAGATGGACACCAGAGTTGCCAAGACTTAGGTTCAAGGTTGAGCCTAGAAGAAGCAGGGGTAATTGCTGAGTTTGATATCAACGGGGTGATGAATCTGTTCTGTGGTTTAGTCTGAGCCATCCAAAGTACTGAATTCTATATCCAGAATAGATTCAGCACGTTTGAAAAGAGTGCTTTAAAATCTGGACTAAAACCCAGAATGCACATGGAAACTACCAGCTGTTGCAGATCTTGATCTCAAACCTGATCTTTCCCTCTATGTGTGCCTTTAAGTCATTTCTGACTTATAGCAACCCTAAGGCAAACTGATTGTGGGGTTTTCTTGTCAAGTGTTGTTCAGGGTGGGTTTGCCATTGCTTTCCTCTGAGGCCGAGAGAGTGTGACTTGCTCAAGGTCACCCTATGCGTTTCCATAGCTGAGTCAGGATTTGCACCTGGACTGCCAGAGTCACAGTCCAACTCTTAAAGCACTAGACCAATCAGGCTCATGACTCACTACGAACTGCCAGGCCTCAAACTACAAGTAAGACCTCATTCTAAAAATCACGAAGCTTCAGGTGATAAAGTTGGCCTCAGACATCAGACAACCTACGTCACCAGGCCTCACGCCACAAACCGGACCTCGTACTATAGACTTCATTGTTCTGTTCCCCCAAATTGACTCTGACTTATGGTGACCGTGCGATCAGGTTTTCTTGGCAAAATTTATTCAGAGGAGCTTTAGAATCATAGAATCATAGAATCATAGAAATGTAGAGTTGGAAGAGACCCCAGGGGCCATCCAGTCCAACCCCCTGCCATGCAGGAAAACCCTCAAAGCACTCCCGATAAGTGGCCATCCAGCCTCTGCTTAAAAACCTCCAAAGAAGGAGACTCCACCACACTCCGTGGCAGCACATTCCACTGCCGGACAGCCCTGACCATCAGGAAATTCTTCCTGAGGTTCAGGTGGAATCTCCCCTCCTGCAGCTTGTATCCATTGCTCCTTGTCCTGGTCTCAAGAGCAGGAGAAAACAAGCCTGCTCCCTCCTCGACATCACATCCCTTCAAATATTTAAACATGGTTATCATGTCCCCTCTCAACCTTCTCTTCTGCAGACTAAACGTACCCAGCTCTCTAAGTCTGTCCTCACAGGGCATGGCTTCCAGGCCCCTCACCATTTTGGTTGCCCTCCTCTGGACCTGCTCCAGCTTTTCCATATCCTTCTTGAATTGGGGTGCCCAGAATCGGACGCAGTATTCAAGATGAGGTCTAACCAAAGCAGAATAAAGTGGTACCAATACCTCCCTCGATCTAGACACCATACTCCTATTGATGCAACCAAGAATTGCGTTGGCTTTCTTGGCTGCCGCATCACACTGCTGACTCATGTTCAGCTTGTAGTCTATGAAGACTCCTAGATCCCTTTCACACGTACTGTTAGTCAGCCACGTGTCCCCCATCCTATATTTCTGCATACCATTTTTCTGCCTAAGTGTAGGACCTTACATTTCTCTCTGTTGAAATTCATTTAGTTAGCTTTGGCCCAGCTCTCCAATCTGTCCAGGTCCTTTTGAATTTTGATCCTGTCCTCTGGCGTATTAGCAACCCCTCCCAATTTGGTGTCATCTGCAAATTTGATCAGCGTGCCCTCTGCCGTTGCTTTTGTCCAAGGCTGAGAGAGTGTAACTTGTCCATGATCACCTAGTCATGAGTTCAACTTATGATGATCTTGTGAATGAGAGACTTCCAGGTTTTCCTGATATCAACAGCCCTGCTCAGGTCTTGCAAATTCATGACCATGGCTTCGTTGAAGGAATCTATCCACCTGTTATGCGGTCTTCCTCTTTTCCAGCTTCCTTCCACCTTACCAAGCCATAGAACCATAGAATCATAGAACTGGAAGAGATCACAACAGCCATCTAATCCAACCCTTGGCCATGCGGGAACACACAGGTCAATTCCACATTACACTCTTATAGCGTGATTATTCTACTTTCAACATCCTATGGGATCCTGGGGTTTGCAGTTTAGGGAGGGGTCTCAAGGCCCCTCCCTAAACAGCAAACCCTAGGATCCCATAGGATGTTGAAAGTGGAATAATCGTGCTATAAGAGTGTAGTATGGAAATGGCCACACTCAAAGCACCCTCACCAAATGGCCATCCAACCTCTGTTTAAAACCCTTATTGTCTCTCCTACTGAGTCATGTCTTCTCATGATATGGCCAGACTTCAACAGCCTCAGTTTAGTCATCTTGGCTTCGAGGGAGCATTTAGGCTCAATTTGCTCGAAGACTCATTTGTTTCTCTTTTTGGCACAATCCACCGTATCTGTAGAACTTTCCTCAGAACGGTAGAACTCTCCTTTTCAAGTGAACCCGTTTTCTTCCTCTCTGCTTTCTTCACTGTCCGGCTCCCATAGCCATACGTAGAAACTGGAAATAAAATGGCATGGACAATCCTAACTTTCGTATTCAATGATATATCTTTAATCTTGAGGATCTTTTCTAGTTCCTTCACAATGCCCTTCCAAGTCCTTGTCTTCAATCTGATTTCTTGACTGCAGTCTCCATTCTGATGAATGACTGAGAAACACGGTCAAGCAACAATTGCCTGCGCTTCCATTGGGTCTTTTACACCCGGGGTGGGAATCCTGCAGTCCTCTGGGTGTCACTGAACTGCAGTTTCCCGCTTTCTTCACTACAGTACCTGTAGAACTCTCCTCCAGCACCATATGCACCATCCCTGAGCATTATTCCTCACTGCACAGTAGAACAGTAAGCAGATTCCTGGGCATTGGTTGCCCAGTGCTGACATTCTGGAGAAAGGAAGTGTAACACAACCACTATTCAAGTATCCAAGTGTAGATTTATCCTATGCAAACACAATGGAGGATCGCGGCTCTTAATCTTGTAAAATTAGGGACTGCAGCTTCTGTATCTCAGATCAGCCTCCATGTAAGGAGTGATGTTAGGTCAGGGAGGGAGAACTTGTCACTCCAGAACTATATGCAGACACAACCAACTAACCAGTGTACACTCTGAATACAAGTAGCCAAATAAGAAGAACCAAATGTCCCTAAAGTGTAGCTACCAACTATAAATACCAGTAAGTGAAGGCTGAGAATTCTAAATGCCGCTCTCTAAACTGCAAACTCAAGGTTCCATAGGATGTTGAAAGTGGAATAATAGCGCTATAACAGTGTAGGGCGGAAATGGCCTGTGTTTGGCATCCTTTCTCAACTTGGTGCCCTCCAGATATGTTGGCTTAAACTCCCCAGCATCCATCCACAGTGGCCTATTTGACAGGGGATAATGGGAACTAGGGGACATGTTGAATACACCAATTGGAGGAAAACAGCAACAGAAAAAGAGGAAAACCTGGAAGAGTTACATTTGGAGAGTGTAGTTCCCAGTGTCCCCCAGCCACACTGGGTGAGAAATTCTGGCTGTTGCAGCGCCCAAAAGTGCAATTTCTGGACTCTCCAAAAGAAAAAAAAGCATAATCTATTCTGGCTGAGAAGATTCTAGGAGCTGTGAAAAGTTACTTTTCCAGTCTTTGGAAATAATCTATTCTGGCTGGTAGAGAATTCAGGGAATTGTAGTCCCCAAAGTAGCATTTCTAAATTCTGGAAAAAGGGAGTTGCTTAAGAGAAAAAAGGATAGATTTAAAGGTATCTAAAAATGAGTGTTAAAGTGTAAAACAGGAAATTCAGGAGACTGTTAGCCAATCAGATGATGGGGTTTGCCAGTGCTGTCCCCCCCCACATACCCCAGAAGAGGAGAGAGTGAGTCGCTCGCGAACAAGACAAGACGCTCGCGTGTGATGTGCTCAGTTGGCATTAACTTTTATGTTAAACACCCAAATCCCCTGAAGTTTTATCTGGCCATGAATCACAGTGAGATATGTTAAGCAGACAGACTTTCCAGTCCCCTCCTGACTTCCCCCACCCCCATTACAACTGCCAAGATTCCTAGGGATTAAAATACCAAGAGGGGAATATTATCACACAGAACAGTCCTCCTCAGTGCATACCTTTTGAGAAAGTCCTACACGGGGTGAGGTTGCATCTTGAAAGGATCCACAACATTCTGATATAAAGGACAACCGTAGGTTACGGTCTGGGTTTTTCCCTTTAAATGCTAGCTTTCTATGAGCTGGGCTTTGCCATGGCACAGGCAGGAGGTGAAGGAAAGCATACCCTCTAACTGACCCAGTTTGGCAGGGTCAGTCTCAATTAATCCTCTCTTGTCCCATTCTTCCAGCTGCTTTCCCAGTTTCTCTCTCCCCCTCTCCCTCTTTGTCCACAGCTGGCTTCTGTTGCTGCAAACTGAGTTCAAAGTGGAAAAATAGTTTGCACTCTATTAAGTTGCAAGGTTAGAGGAGAGGAGGTAGACAGAATCTTGTCCCTCCCTGTAGGCAAACTTCTGCAGCCTCTCTTAGCTTGTTTGTTCATCTCAATTATTGCTATCTCAACCACACTCTGATGTTGCTTGACCACAAATGTGTCACTTTTCATCTGCAAAATGTTGGAGGGAGGGTACACAACCAACACTACTCTCATGCAAACCCCTGAAATGTTATGAGGGAGGACAGCCATTTGGATGAAACACACAGAGCTTGCAAATGTTACTTTTTTTTTTGGACTACAGCCCCCAAAATCCCATGCTGGTTAACAATTCATATGGAGGATGGAGCAAGCCTGTTTTCAGCTGCTCGAGAGACTAGGACATGGAGCAATGGCTTCAAACTTCAAGAAAAGAGATTCCATCTAAACATTAAGAAGAACTTCCTAAGAGCAGCTTGACAGTGGAATATGCTGCCTCAGAGTGTGGTGGAGTGTCCTTCTTTGGAATTTTTAAAAAAGAGGGTGGATAACCCTCTGTCTGGAGTGCTTTGATGATGTATTCATGCAAGGCAGAATGGGTTGGACTCAATAGCCCTTGTTGTCTCTTCAACGCTACAGTTCTATGATTCTATGATTCTGGGAGCTGTAGTCTAAAAAAGTATCATATCCATCTTCTATATACACACACACACACATATATATATATCCACTTATTTCACACACATACACACACACATACATATATACACATACACACACATATGTACACACTCCGTGTCTGAGAGAGAAGAAATGGAGGTTTGATTTGGAGAAGCAAGTGGGTTATTGCAGTCCATCTGATGCTAAGCTGGCTTAATTGAGAAGACGTCATTGCAGGTCAGGAACTCACTTGCAATCTCTTATTTACACAATTAGTATCGTCCGGTAAAAAGTATTGTCTTATTTGCTGTAACTCCCCTGAAAGTTAGATCTTTATCGAGTTTCGGGATTTTGTCACTTACCCCTACGCCAGTTTCCCATTCTCTTTTTCACAGTGGGACTATTTTAAAACTAAGACAAACAATGACGCAGAGAAGTTAAACATGCACTGGCGATACCCTGACAATTGGGCAGCAGTGAGAGAGAGAGTGAACTTTGAAGCTGGATTCATACTCATTAATATCTTTGTGGGAGGAATATAGCCCTAGGGGTATATGTTGGACTACTGAGATTGATTTTAAGGCCTGTGTGCTCCACACAAACCCCCTTCCGGAACATTGTTTCTCAAATTTTTTAAAACTAAGGCCATTTCCGCACTACACTCTTATAGCACGATTATTCCACTTGCAACATCCTATGGAATCCTGGGGTTTGCAGTTTAGGGAGGGGCCTCAAAGGCTTCAAAGGGGCTTCTGTCCCTTTAAAGATTGTGTAGAGGAGGGACATTCAACAAGCAATCCTTGCCAAAGTGTCCCCTTCTGTTGTTATTGTCAACTGCTGTCAAGTCGACTTCAACTTATGGCTACCCTACAAATAAGAGAACTCCAAGTTGCTCTATCTTCAA
Organism: Iguana delicatissima; assembly: GCA_948472985.1. NCBI lineage: Eukaryota > Metazoa > Chordata > Lepidosauria > Squamata > Iguanidae > Iguana > Iguana delicatissima. Next base: position 75,369 of record CAOKZL010000937.1, on the reverse strand, counting down.
TAGCCGTGCTCAGGTCTTGCAGATTCAGGGCTATGGCTTCTTTGATGGATCCTGTCCATCTGTAATGTAATCTTTCTGATTTCCTTCTCCTTTCTACCTTACCATGCATTATTTCCCTTTCTAGGGCGTTATGTCTTTGATCTGTCCAAAGTACCACAGCCTCAGTCTAGTCATCTTGGCTTCTAGGAAGAGTTCAGGCTTAATTTGCTCTTGGACCTCTTCCTTTGTCTTTTCTAGCAGCCTAGGCTATTTGTGGAAGTCTCCTCCAGCACCACATTTCAGATGAGTTTTTTCTCTTTCTGACATCTTTCTTTACTGCCCAGCTTTCACAACCATTCACAGAAATTGGAAATCTATCTTCTACACAACTGTTAAAAGGACAAGAGTCTGGTCCCTTGTTTCACCTGGTAATCCTAGCTGTGGGGGCATTTTTGATGTGCTTTTGGGTGCTCTCCAGGACTGTTTGAGAACCAGGAGAGGCCATTTTTTTAAAAACCAATCCGATCAAATATAGCTCTATGGTTCTACTTTCACTTCCGCTTTAACCGCCATAGCAACACCTGATTGAATATTGGAGTTTGTAGTCTGGTGAGGCACTAGAGCACTTTGACTGAGAAGAATTCTAGATAGCTCTCCCTGAACTGCAACTCTTGGGATTCATAGAATCATAGGTCATTTCCGCACTGAACTGTTATAGCGCTATGATTCTACTTGCAACATCCTATGGAATCCTGGGGTTTGCAGTTTTAAGGAAACTGCAGTTTCCCAAAACTGCAAACCCCAGGATGCCATAGGATGTTGCAAGTGGAATTATTGTTACCCTGTAAACTGGGGGTCCTGGGAGGGACACCCAAACACCAAACCAAAATAAGCAAAGATGGGAAAAATTAGCTGGAGCACTCTCTTGGCTAACGAGAGGCAGGGCAACGCAGCAGGACCTTTTACCCTATGTATACCGGTTCAGGTCAGTGAGGAGTCAAGCAGTTTAAAATGCTAACAGTTTTATTAAGCAAAGAAAAATAATAAAACTCAGGCACACCTAACTAGAGAGGAAAGAAAGAGAATCTTGGAGAAATAAGCAATACACCACCTGTCTGAAGTCCTGGAGACACCAATTGGAGGGAAGGAAGGAAACCCGGCGTGGAGACCGAGGGGAATCTGTTGAACCAAGCGGCAGCAAGGCGAGAAAGAAGATCCAAAAGGAGCTTCAAGTGATTTCAGCTTAGTGATTTCAGCTAGGTCCGACGAGAGTTCCAAAGAGCTCTCAAAAACGGGGCATCTTTTATAGGGACAGAACGACTGCAGGCTGGACTGGTCTTTACAGGAGAACAATGAGTTTTGGTCTGGGGACAAAGGCTCCGAAAGGTCGGCGTTTGCATGATTGAGTTATAAGCCGAATTGACAATGGTATAGCCGGTATGCAGATACGGCTAGCTCAGCCGTTAAGTGCCTGGCTTGCCAGGGTGTTTTCACAGGCAAAGAGTCTTCTTTGTCTTGCAGTCAAGGTGTTTGTGTAGGGTGGCTTCCCTCTGAAGCGGAACTGGCTATATCTGGTACTTTACAACTATCGCCCATGCCTAGCTTCGCGCTTGTCCGGCGGAGCCTTACAAACACTTAGCTGGTGGCAGGAAAAGGGGCCGAATTATGATATCAAAATGATATCTAAGTTCACCAAAGACCAGACCAGATTGCCGTGGTAACATCATAGCGCTATAATAAGCTAGTGTGGAAATGGCCCTAGAATGGTTATGTGGAAAAAGGAATCGCAGCAGGTGTTGCAACCAGGTAACAAACATTTTGAAAAGTTTTTAAATGCTTTTATCTATGTATTGTTTTCATCTATTGTGCATCGCCTTGGGGCTACGGCTGTCCTGGGTACATTTCATCTCTTAACCTTCTCTTCTCCAGGTTAAACATGGCCAGCTCCCTCACAGGGCTTCATGGTTTCCAAGCCTTTTCAAAAATCCAGGGAATTTACTGTGGGGAGTTGACCCTCTGAGGTCCCATGGGGATCTAAGATGCCCTCCAACTGCTGAAAGCTGTCCACCTTCATTCTTAAAGTTAAATCACCAGGGAAGATGGATTGATCAAAGTGTTCCCTCTTCCTCCACTGGTCAGGAGTTTTCCACTTCAGTCAGCACCCATCCAGACCCCCCTTGGGATTAGTGAAGGCCAAAAACACTGCAGTTCAGTATTCAACCCCAGGCTCAACAGGATATCCTAGCTGACAGCAGGCTGCAGGTGCAAAGACCTATCCTAGGGGACACAGGTGACTGATGGGAACCCTGGACAAAACAAACTGTGCAACAATGCTTTGTTGCTGTCCGCACTTTCCTACTACGATAAGCCATGATGATAGTTACATAGAACCTCCACATGTAAAGGCACTGTATCTCCGAGTGTCAGAGACTGGGGGCTGCCAGGCCCGGAGTTCAGCTTTGTGGCAGAACCAAGGTGGGGACCAATTCTGGCAAAGGTAGGTGAAGTGGGCCAGAGACCAAAGTTGTAAGTTGAGCTAGCTGTTAAGTCCTGGGCTGAGAAGATCGAAAGGATAAAGCCACGAATGGGGTCAAAGATGGGCCAGGAGAGAAGCAGCAGAAATCGACTTTTGCTATGACGAAGCCCTAGTAGTGGCTGGCGGCTTCCATGTCAGTGGGCTGTGCATCCATTTTGTGTTTTAGTCTGAACTTTAAAGGCACCATATGATGCACTGAGTCTTTTTTTTTTTAGGGTTCAGAACTTCAGGCAGCTCCTTTAAAGTTCAGATCAAAACCCTAAGCAGATTCACTGCCCCACTGATATTGAAACCACTAACCTCCATAGACTAAATTACCCCATAACACCGCATATTCTGAGACAGACTAGGAGAGCGATCAGACTAAAAGAGAAACAGAGATCCTTTTCCCACAAATTTGAATTTCAGAAAAGTTCAAATTGGCAGTTCAGTAGCTGTGCTGGGTAGGGATTCTGGGACTTAGAGTCCAAAAGAAAGGTCATCTTTTCTTCCTCTGGTTCCCCCACCCCCAGCCATGTGCAAAAGCATTTTCGAAGTTTCTGTCTTTCTGTCGATCTTTGTTCTGATATGCTCTGCTTGGCATTTCCTTGTGAAACCAAACCTCTTTATGTGGTTTCTCTTCCCCTCCATCAGTCCCATATTCCATTTCCCGTCATGCCTCTCCCGCCACCTTGTGACTCAGGTGTGTGTGTGTGCACACACACAAGAGAGATTTCATGTGCTTTTCATTCTCCTTTCAGTTTCACGTTGTTGTTTTTCCAGACAGCCTCTCTGGTGGCAGGCTGAGAGGGGAATTCCCTTTATTTCTCCTGACCACAGCCCACAACTGTGAGGAATCCCCTTGCCAGGCTGGCCTCACAGTTCCAACCCTTCCTGTCGCCTATTTTGCCCTTTCCCCCCGCTTATTCCTTTCCTGGATTGGGTACTCGGGTCTTAAGGTGACCCCTTATGGTGGACCAGTGGCTGTGTTGCTTTGATGGGTTTGCTATGGTAAGCGTGACCAGGCCCACCACCAAATTTAATCTGAACAGACAGAAACAGTGGTAAGAAACCAAACAAACGGAAGTTTGTTAAGACACAAGAAAAGAATGCATTACCCCCTGAATTATTAAATCATTTGCAGTTCCTCAAAACCATAGTTCTTTCCTCTTTCTGACTCTCCCGTCTCCGTTCCATCTCTTCTGCTCTCTCCAAAATCTATTCCCTATCTCTGTGTCCCCTTTTCCCTAACTACTCTCTGACAGAGGCCATTTCCGCACTACACTGTCACAGTGCTGTTCTTCCACTTTCAACACCCTGTGGAATTCTGGGGTTTGTAGTTCTGTTGAGGCCAAAGAGCCCTCTGACTGGGAATTCTAAAGGCCCTTCCCTAAGCTGCAAACCCCATAGGACATTGTAAGTGGAATAACAGCACTATAACAGTGTAAGGCGGAAATGGCCAGAGACAAACCTCAGTTTTTGTAACATTTCCTTCCCTGACCTGTGATTTGCTGCCTTCAGTCAGACTTGGCCAACTCCTCTCTTCACAACAGCCTTGTGCCATCTGGCACTCTCCAGATGTGTTGGTCCACCAAGACCTATCCTGGACGAGGAAGATGGGTGTGGCATTCCAAAAGGACTGTGAAGCACTGGGAACATCGGGGGGCTGCCAGCTTGGGAAAGGCTAGCTGGCAGTAACAGATGTTTGGGCAGCAGGTGTTGGTACCTCTATCATTTAGACAAGTGGTTCTCTGTCTCCTGAAAATACTCTCAAATGTCCATTCCTCTTTTCCATCTTTAGAAATATAGATCTCCACCAACACTTTACCTTCAAGGTTTGCTCTAAATTTAATCCTAAGAATTGCCTTGTGGGAGATTCCAGAGGTGGAGTGTCTTTGGAAGCTGGAGAATCTACTGTGTTTATGTCATTCCTCACAGCTGGTGACTTCTAGGGCAGTGGGACGCTGTTTCTATTCCAGATTTTAGTCTGAACTTTAAAAGTTCTATTCAAAGTGCAGAACCCTATAGGTTTTGGCACCTTGGAAAGCTTCTTGAATATTCAAATTGAACAGAGGATTCACCATCCCACTCCTAATGAATCTTCTGGCTGCTATGGCTTTCCAATTGTTATGGGAATACAAGTCCCATTATCCCTGATCAAGCTGGCTGGAACTGATGGGGTCTGGAGTCCAACCACCTCTAGAGGGTTACAGGTTCCCATACCCAGCCCACTGTGAGCTGCAAGGCTACCTGTGGGCACTCACTAAATAGGGCATCAAGGTTTCATCTTCTCCTTGTTGTTTGTCAGGGACGGGCAGCTCCAGCAGGACAGGAGGAGATTTTGCAGCCCTACACACGCAGGTACAACACCATCTCTTCCCTCTTGAAATGGGAGCTGAGATTCCAAAGGGTGGAATCCGAATTCAAAATGGCCTTTACAGGTTAGAGAGCTGGGCCAAAATTAATACAATCAGTTTCTAGATGGAGAAAAGTAGGGTACTACATTTGGGCAGAAAAAAAATGAAGTATACAAGTGTAGGATGGGTAACACCTGGTTTGGCCACAGTACATGTGAAAGGGATCTAGGTGTCTCAGTAGCCCAGAAACTGACTATGACTCAACAGTGTGATGCAGCAGCTAAAAAAGCCAATGTGATTCTGGGTTGCATCAATAGGAGTTTAGTGTCTAGGCCAAGGGAAGTGATGGTACCACTCTATTCTGCTTTGGTCAGACCCCACCTGGAATACTGTGTCCAGTCTAGTCACCACAATTCAGGAAGGATGTTGACAAGCTGTTGTAGTGGTTTGAGCATTGGACTACAACCCTGGAGATCAGGGTTTGATTCCCCACTTGGCCGTGGAAACCCACAGGATGACCTGGAACACCTTACACACTGTCAGCCCCCAGGAAATCCTGTGATGGGTTCACCTTAAGGTTGCCATTAGTCGGAAATGACTTGAAGGCATGCAACTGCAACAACATGCCCAGAGGAGGTGACCAAAATGGCAAAAGGCCTGAAAATGATGCCCTATGAGGAGTGGCTTAGGGAGCTGAGTATGTTTGGCCTGGAGGAAGAAAAGGTTAAGAAGTGACATGATAACTATATTTAAATGTGTGAAGGGATGTCATATGGAGGATGGAGCAAGCCTGTTTTCTGCTGCTCCAGAGACTAGGACACAGAACAGTGGCTTCAAACTCCAGGAAAAGAGATTCCATCTAAACCTTAGGAAGAACTTCCCGATGGTAAGAATTGTTTGTCAGCAGAATACACTGGTGCCTGGGCATGTGATGGAATCTCCTCCTTTGGAGGTTTTTAAACAAAGGCTGAATGGCCATCTGTCGAGAATGCTTTGATTGTGTCTCCCTGCATAGCAGAATAGGGTTGGATTGGATGGCCCTTGGGGTCTCTTCCAACTCTGATTCTGTCATTCTGTGATTCTGAGAAATCAGAAGTGGCCAGAAGTCTACCTTCTGGCTTTCTGAAAACCTTTTTTTTTTTTTAAATGGTTTAAAGGAAAATGGCTTTTCCCAAACCTTCTGGAGCATGATTCTTCATGTTTTGACAACAGAACCCAAAAAGGAAGGTCTCTGGAGGCTATTAAAATGGGCAGGCCACAAATGGCCCACAGGCCACATGTGACCGATGCCTTCTGTAAGTCACCAAACAACTCTAAACTGGGGCTAAACTGTCATAGTGCTATTATTCCACTTTCAACCTCCCATGGAATCCTGGGACTTGCAGTTTAGGGAAGGGTATTTAGAATTCTCAGTCAGAGAGCTCTTTGGCCTCGGTAAACTACAAACCCCAGAATTCCACAGGATGTTAGAAGTGGAATAATCGCACTATAACAGTGCAGTGCAGAAATGGCCTGGAATTCAAGCTGCACCACTCTAGGTAATTGACCCTGGGACAGCTCTCATGGTGAATAGCCATTACTGGCTCAACATCTGCCATTTTCTAGCGCTCTCCATGGAGCAGCCAGAGCTTAAAGATCTTCAGTTCAGGCAAGATCTTGTGACACAAAGAACTAATGGCTGGCTGGATATAACTCACGTTCCACCATGAAAATGATGACCAAGAAGATCAAAAACCTGGAAACAAAGACTGATAAGGAACAGCTTAGGGAGTTTGGATACATTTAGAAAAAGTCAAGAAGGGATATGGGAGCCCTCTTTAAATACCCGAAGGGATGCCATCCAGAAGGAGGAGCAAGCTTGTTTTCTGTTGCTCCAGAGACTAGAACGTGAACTAATGGAGTCAAATTGCAAGAAAAGAGATTCCACCTGAACGTTAGGAAGGACTTCTTGATCGTTAAGAGAGTAGAGTAGATTGCCTTAGAGAGCATCAGACTCTTTAAACAGAGTTTGGGTGAGTCTCTCTCAGAAGTGCTTTAGCAATGGATTCCTGTATGGCAGGGTTTGGACTACATGGCCCTTGCCGTCCTTTCCACCTCTGTGTTTCTATGATTTTGACCCCTTCATATGTTACCATGAATTCCACCATAATAGAAAGGGAAGAGAGAAGCTAGAAGCTGTTTGGGAGTGGAACCAACTGCCTCTCACAGTGGTGGAATTTCTGTCTTTGGAGGCCTTTAAATAGATTTTGGTTGGGTATCTGTCAGAAGTTCTTTAGATGTGTACTCTGCATAGCAGGGGGTTGTGCTAGCTTCCCTTTGCCAACTCTTCCAACTCGATGATTCTATTGTTCTATGTATTCTTTCGGTCACTTCAGCAAAGATCCCTCAAATAGGTTCAGCACTTTGGACAGCTCCTTTAAAATTCAGACTAAAAGCCAGAACAGATCCACAGTGCCATTGGCCATCACACCACTGAGATGGAAAGTGTCACTGAATACGCTCCCATGTAGGTCTGTCCCACCCATTGTGGAACTGAAGGAGAGAGAGATTGGTTTCACCAGAAATTGATATTTTATAGTCTTGGCCAAATGATACATCCTTCTGAACTTCTGAATAGTGAGTCATTCGAGTTCATAATCTCCTTTGCTTGTTTAAAAGTTGGGGTCTGAGGCAATCTCCTTGTACGCTCATTAAACCAGTGCGGGCTAGAATTGTGGTTCGGTCGTGTGTGTAGGCATTTGGTCCTGTGGTTAAGACAGATATGCAAGTATTTTGGTCTCCGGGGGTCCAGTGATTAAAGATATGTATGCATATCAAGAGCTATGACCAGGCTGCCTGAGTGAGACAGAGTGGAGAGAGCGCTGCTAAGTCAATCAGGATGTGAACTTCCAGGAAAGTTTATGAGTTCCTTGGGTCTGAGCAGTTGTGCAGCTATTTGTTTTATGATTCCATGATTCTGTCGCAAGAGATGGTTGCTTGAACTCTGAGACCTCTTTGCTGTGCAGGGAGTCATTCAAGCTGTTGAGGTTCAAGTTGCTGTTGTTTTGTGCCTTCAAGATGACTCCAGCTTATGGCAACAGTGTCTTAAGGTTTTCTTGGCATGATTTATTCAGAGAAAATTTGCCCTGGCCTTTCTCTGTGGTTAAGAGAGTGTGATTTGCATAGGGTCGTCTAGTGGACTTTCATAGATGAATGAAGATTTGAACCCAGATCTCCTGGAGTCCTAGTGAACACCCAAACCACTACTCCACACTGCCCCCTAGCGCCTTCCAGTCAACTTCAACTTACTGCAGCTGTATCTTTGGATTTTCTTGACAAAATTTTTTTGGAGGAAGTTTGCCATTGCCTTCTGCTCAGGCTGCGAGAGTACGACTGAATAGCAGTACGTGTGATGAAAGGATCTAGGAGTCTTGGTAGATCAGAAGCTGAACATGAGTTAGTAGTGTGACGCGGCAGCCAAGAAAGCCAACACGATTCTTGGTTGCACCAATTTCCAATCTCAACTTGGGGCACAGTGAAATTTTTGCATATTTTTTTCGCAGCCTACCCAACAAATCTGGTGAGTGAGTGATAATATTTATTGTAAAACATCCAGAAATCCTGTAAGTTGTCTCCATGAGAACAGACCCATTAAATCAAAGGGTTTTACATACGCATTCGCTCACCATTCGACAGTTAATTCAGTAAGTCTACTCTCATTGGAACTGCCAGTAGAATTGGTTAGTATTGACTATAATTGACTATTTAATCAGCTCTTGAATGGTGAGACAGTGAGTCAACGTATAGATAAACTGAGCTGATTCAGTGGATATGCTGTAGCTGGCACTAACCGACAGGAGTCTGCTCCATGGCTGAAATCCTCTTCATATTCATAATTGAATTAAGTATTGGCTGACCGAAATGGTGAAGGGTCTGGAAGCCCTGCCCTATGAGGAGCGGCGTAGGGAGCCGGGTATGTTTAGTCTGCAGAAGAAAAGGTCAAGAGGGGACATGATAGCCATGTTTAAATATTTGAAGGGATGTCATGTCGAGGCTTATTTGAAGGGATGTCATGTCGAGGCTTATTTTCTGCTGCTCCAGAGACCAGGACAAGGTGCAATGGATTCAAGTTGCAAGAAAGGAGATTCCACCTGAACCTCAGGAAGAACTTCTTGACAGCCAGAGCTGTCTGGCAGTGGAATCTGTTGCCTCAGTGGAGTGTGGTGGAGTCTCCTCCTTCTTTGGAGTTTTTAAGCAGGGGCTGGATGGCCACGGTGTTGGGAATGCTTTGATGGGTGTTCCTGCATAGCAGGGGGTTGGACTGGATGGCCCCTGGGGTCTCTTCCAACGCTATGATTCTAAGACCTTTCTAATAGGAGTATAGTGTCTAGATCGAGGGAGGCAATGGTACCACTCTATTCTGCATTGGTTAGGCTTCATTTGGAATCCTGTGTCCAGTTCTGGGCACCTCAATTCAGGAAGGGTATTGACAAACTGGAACGTGTCCAGAGGAGGGCGACCAAAATGGTGAAAGGTCTGGAAGCCATGAAGCCCTATGAGGAGTGGCTTAGGGAGCTGGGAGTGTTTAGTCTGCAGAAAAGAAGGTTAAGAGGGGACATGATAGCCATGGTTAAATATTTGAAGGGATGTCATGTTGCAGAGGGAGCAGGCTTGTTCTCTACTGCTCCAGAGACTAGGATAAGTAGAAATGGATTCAAACTGCAGGAAAGGAGATTCCACCTGAACCTCAGGAAGAAATTCCTGATGGTCAGAGCTGTCCAGCAGTAGAATCTGCTGCCTCGGAGTGTGGTGGAGTCTCCTTCTTTGGAGGTTTTTAAGCAAAGGCTGGATGGCCATCTGTTGCGAATGCTTTGATGGATGTTCCTACATAGCAGGGGGTTGGACTCAGTGGCCCCTGGGGTCTCTTCCAACTCTATGATTCTATGGTTCTACGATTTGCCGAAAGTCACTCAGTGGATTTCCATGGCTGAGTAGGAATAGAATCATACAGTTGGAAGAGACCCAAGGGTTATCCAGTCCAACCCATTCTGCCATGGAGGAACACGCATGCAAAGCACTCCCAACAGATGACCATCCAGCCTTTGTTTAAAAGGCTCCAAAGAAGAAGATTCCACCATACTCCCAGGCAGCGTATTCCTCTGTGAAACTGCTCTTGCCACCAGGAAGTTCTCAGTGTTTAAATGGAATTTCTTTTCCTGAAGTTTGAAGCTATTGTTCCATGCCCTAGTCTCTGAAGTAGTAGAAAACAAGCTCGATCCATCTTCCGTATGACATCTTTTCAAACATCTAAACATGGCTACCATGCCACATTCTCTTCTCCAGGCTAAATATACCCAACTCCCTAAGCCACTTCTCATTGAGCATGGGATAATGGGATTTGTAATTCAAAAAGAAGCGGAAGGCATCAGGTTGGAGAAGGCTTCTGGTTTTTCCTTGAGTAGCATAGATGCTTGTGCTGATGTTTCCCCATAAGGACAGGTAACACATAGCAATTTCATCTGTTGATCTTTTACATTATTCTTTTTTTTTTTTCCTGTTGGGAGGAGAGTCCTCACTTTATGGCAAGAATTCAGGTGGAATCCAGGGAATGATGTAAAGATGTCTTATTGCTGATCGGTGGTCTAACCTCTGAGCCGTTCCTTTTTGCCTTTAAGCCAGCTAGAATTTGAAGAATTCCTGTAGACATCCAATCTGTGAGATATTGCTTGGAAAAATGAGCAAGGGATTTACTGACACGAACACTAACAGAATGTTCACAACTCAGTCTCTGATACACCCTGGCATGTTGTCTTAGGATTTCTGTCATCTGTTAGGATTGCTTTGATTGTATATTCCTGCCATGGTGTCTCTGTTTTCTGTACTTTTGGTATTAACATATCCTCAAGGGGATCCAAAGGACTGAATTCCAGTGATAGTTCCAACTAGACGAGACCTATTGAATCAACTGTTCAATGGTCAGCCTACACTTCTGTAAATATCATCAATTGAATGGGTCTACACTACTCTGTTTTGTACTGGGTTTGAAAAATATGGGCCAGTACTCTCAATCAGCTACCTGTCGTGGTCCAACTCTCCCCAAAACCTGATGGAAATACCATTATCCAATCACCAGCAGAATGGACCTTTTTCCCTCCCTGCAGCTGTGAAGCCAGTAAAGTAGGCTGGGGAAGTTAGCACCATGTCAGTCGTATCACAGTCACAACTAAATAGTGATTGTGAATATGGAACCCTCAACTACCTCCGTAACTCTTCTATATGCATGATCATGATTGTGACACTATTGTCACAATTGTGACTTCCCTCTCCCAACCTACTTTATTAGATATCAGCCGTATGGTGTTACCCTGTTTTCTGGGGGTCCCGGGAGGGACACCTAAATGTGCTCTCAATTTTACAAGTTGGGGAAATTAGCCAAGAGCACAAGTTAGCAATACGAGAGGCAGGGCAACGGAGTGGAATCTTTTACCCAATGTCTATGGGGTCAGGCCAAGTCAAGGAGCACACAGAATTGAAATAATAATTGTGGTTTTTATTAAAATACAATCAAACAGTGTATGCAACACACTCATGCAGAGAACTAAAGAAATAAAGGTTGGAGTGGGATAGAGGGATTTTTAGAGGAGTTGTTGGTTTCGGGTGATACTACACCTGTCCGAAAGCCCGGGTAGATCACTGCGAAAGTTCGAAGGTGAGTAGTCTCAGTATGTGGGACTGAGGGGAAGGCTCGCCAGGCACAGCGGCAGCAAGGCGGGATGGAAGTCGGGAGCGATCCGAAGAAGCTCACCAAGTCAGGGGTTTTTAAAGAGGGAAATGTAGCCACAGCCTAGTCCACACTTGGGGAAAACAATGAGTTTCGGGCTGGAGACAAAAGCCTCCAAAAAGTCAGAATTTAGCATGATTGAGTTAGTTCCGAATTGACAATGGAATAGACGGTATGCAAATGCAGAGTGCTTGACAGGTGAGGATTCTTCTAATCAAGCTGCCTGCTCGGGGCAGGGAGTTCTTTGTACGTGGTGTGCATACGTAATGAGGGTACTTGCCTTGAGGTCCTGAAGCGGCAGTTTGGCTATTTCTGGCCAGCCTGTATTTGTTTTGAATATTCCGGCAATTAGCGACCGAGCCTGTTTGCATGCTTGTCCGGGGGCCTCGCAAGCACGTGGAGAACCGAGGGGTATAGTAGGCCAAATTGTTCATATCAAAATGATATCTAATGTCACCTCAAGCGCGGGCCAGGAACTGGGGTGACAATGGGGAGAAGTAGATCCATTCTGCTGGAGATTGGAGCATGGCTGAAGGATGCTGTGGCAGAGTTCTGGGGTTATGGGTATCCTGAATTCCAGAGCAGCCCAGAAACAGGTTGCCAAGCAGCCAGAATAGCTCATCAAGAGACAAACCCAGCCCATAAATGCAAGGGAGGGGCTGGTGGCTGAGAGGAAAAAAATTTATTAAGGCAAACCCTGATTGTCTTTTGTGAGTCCTCCAGTAAGAATGAACTCTAGAGTAAAGTCCCTCAGTCAGCCAGAGAAGTTATCTGTGTGGGAAGGGTTTAATTCTCAGGGAAAGCCTAGAGAGAGAGAGAGGCAGAAGAGTAATTAAACCATTACAGAATCTGGTCAGAGAGTGTGATCTAGATTGGGGATTGATCGTTTGGTGAGACTGTAGCCAAAGGGCTGTTTATGATACTTGTGCTTATATGAGAGGTTAAAGATACAATGAAACTGACTACAAGTACTCTGCAAAACCATATTAATTTTCACCTGCATATGAACTCCAAGGCCATTGCTGCACTACATGGTTACAGTGCTATTACTCCACTTTCCACATCCTGTGGAATTCTGGGGTTTGTAGTTGACCAAGGCCCAAGAGCTCTATGGCTGAGAATTCTCAATGCCTCTCCCTAAATCGCAAACCCCAGGATTCCATAGGATGTTGGAAGGGGAATAATAGCACTATAACAATGTAGTGTGGAAATGGCCGAGCACTTAGAATCATAGAATCATGAATTATAGAGTTGGAAGAGACCACAATGGCCATCCAGTCCAACCCCCTTCTGCCATGCAGGAATGCACACTCAAAGCACCCCTAGCAAATGGCCATTCAGCCTCTGTTTAAAATTTTGTTCTGTATGTTTCCCTAATAAATATTACAGTTTAGTTTTATAAACACTGACTCAGCTGAGTGATATACAGTATTTAAAGCAACCCAGAAAACATGCTACCATAAAACTATAAAGGGGTTCTAAATAATTATGAAAAGGCCTCATCCTTTTACACAAAAGTGGTGTTATAAGGGGGGAGGCAGAGCTGTGCGGAAAAGACAGGGCACCTTATCAGACTGGGGAACTGCCACACCAGTCTGAAAGAGAAAGAAGTAGGTTCCTATCACAGATGCCATTTAAAAGAACCTTGACTCTACAGTGCTAAGGGTTTTTGCACTTTTAACATTTTTAAGTCAGCAGAAGCCAAACGAAGTAGCTCTACCAAGTCACTGGAGGGCACGAACCCTCGGAGAATATATCTAACGTTCTCACTGGTCCAAAGGAAGCTAAACTGAGCATGGACGACAGCATCAAGTGGGCTTCAGTTCCATGGAATGACTGGGAACTCTTCTGCCCCTTTCCGGCTTTAACTCACAGGGGAGAACAATCCGCACTCTTAGAAGAGCAATAATCACATGGCTTGGCCTCCCATCCACCTTCAAAGATCTGGCCCCAGACAACGGACAAAAAAATAAGGGGAACCACTGCCAAAATCAGGGTTCCCAGCCCTGCCTGTGCAGCTTTTTAAAGCGAAAAGAAAACTGTCTGATTTTTCTCTCTCTGCTTGTTCATGTTTTCCCCATGGGGTGCACATGAGTCTGTAGGAAATGTGCGCTCAGCAACCACGCTGTGTCCCTCCCTTTCTCATATGCGTTCCCCCACTCCCCAGGGATGCGTTGTTAAAGCAAACAACCCGGCAACATGATCCTTTTCACTTTCCAGACGTCCAGCGACCCTGGAGCGGGCAGAGGTTGCGTCTCCCTTGACGAAGCTCATCATCAGAGAAGGAGAGGGTGGGGGGCGATCGTGCTCACATCCTGTGGGGGCATATCTGGCTCTAGTCATGGAAAGAGATGCTACTAAAGAAGCATGACCCATGAGTCAGCAGCAAAGACTGAGCCAGGATGCTCCAGGCTTGGAACACGGTCGGGCTGGCTCAGGATGGCTGCTGAAGGAGAACAAGACTTTCGGGTTTCTGAAGGGCAGGGATGGGCCACTTGAGGTCTTCCAACTACACAGTTATAGGGCCTTTCTGCACTACACTGTTATGGTGCTGTTATTCCACTTCCAACGTCCTGTGGAATCCTGGGCTTTGCAGTTTAGGGAGGCGCCTTTAGAAGTCTCACCCAGAGAGCTCTTTGGCCTCAGGAAACTACAAAGCCCAGAATTCTACAGCATGTTGAAAGTGGAATAGTAGCACTATAACAGCGTAGTGTGGACAGGCCCATATTGCTGCGATTCCACTTCAGCTCTCACGGTTCCATCCTGTGGAATTCTGGGGTTTGTAGCTTCGTCCAGTATTTAGCATTCTTAGCCAAAAAAACTCTCATGCCTCCCCAAACTACAGCCCTCAGGATTCCATAGGATAGGCCCATAGCGGTTAAAGTGGAATCATAGCTGTGTAATTCTGTAGTGTGAATGGGCCAATGTCATGTCTCCCATTCTGGAAAAACAATCAAGTATATTGTTTATCCTTCAATGGTTCAGAAAACTGCCAGGGTTATATTCATAGAATCACAGAATCACAGAGTTGGAAGAGACCCCAGGGGCCACACAGTCCAACCTCCTGCTGTCCATGCAGGAACCCACATCAAAGCACTCCTAACAGATGGCCATCCAGCCTCTGCTTAAAAACCTCCAAAGAAGGAGACTCCAGCACACCTCACAGAGGCAGCAGATTCCACTGCCGGACAGCCCTGACTGTCAGGAAGTTCTTCCTGAGGTTTAAGCGGAATCTCTTTTCCTGTAGTTTGAATCCATTGCTCCTTGTCCTAGTCTCTGGAGCAGTGGAAAACAAGCCCGTTCCATCTTCGATATGACATCCCTTCAAATATTTAACCATGGCTATCATGTCCCCTCTTAACCTTCTCTTCTGCAGACCAAACATACCCAGCTCCCTAAGCCGCTCCTGCTAGGACCTCACGGCTTCCAGACCCTGTACCATTTTGGCTGCCCTCCTCTGGACAGGCTCCAGCTCGTTGATATCCTTCTTGAAATGAGGTGCCCAGAACTGGACGCAGTATTCCAGATTCCTTCCTGATTCAGTCTCCACTGCGTGAGTAAGGCAGATTCAGTAACTACAGTTTGGCAGTTACAGATGCCAGATTCATAATGACACTGAAGTTGACTTCCAGTGTGGAAATGAACAGAATAACCAAGCAATCCAATGAAACAAAACGTCCTTGCATACACTTGTGTGTGCAAAATGTGTCCCTTCTAATGTTGTCTGTTGACCCTAAGGCAAATCTATCATCTGGTTTTTGTGGCAGGATTTATTCAGAAGAGGTCCGCTCTTTCCTTCCTCTGAGGCTGAGAGAGTGTAACTTGCCCCAGGTCACGCAGTGGCTTTCCATGATTGAGTAAGGGTTTTTGATTCCTGGTGTCCCAGACCAACACTCAAACCACTAGGCCACACTGGTTCACAAGATTTGTTCAGGGGATTGCTCTTGCCTTGCTCTGAGGTCGAGATAGTATGGCTTTCCCTGGTCTCCCAGTGGCTTTCTGTGGCTGAATGGGAATTCAAATCCTGTTCTCTGAGAGTCAGACCACAGCATCATGCTCAGACCACATCATGCTGGCCCTACAACTCCCATTAGTCTTACTCAATGGAGAGGGATGAGAACTGCAATCTTGCCCAAGTTTGGACGTGTTACTTTTCTTTCCACTCTACCACCTAAAATCCCCCCAGCCAGCAAGTTCAGTGGGAGTTACAGTACAAAATATTTATTCTCCCATTCTGTGACTGATGACAGGCTTTGAGGAGTGGCCTGTTTCCAAAGAAAGGGCTTTGAACAAGGTGCTGTATCAAAATGTCTCTAACACTGAATGTTTTTAGCGTTAGAGAAATTTTGTTGTTGGGTTCCTTCAAGTTGTTTCTTACTTATGGTGACCCTAAGGTGAACCCCTCATAAGGTTTTCTTGGCAAGGTTTCTACAGAAGGGGTTTGCACTTTGCTTCCTTCCGCTGCACTTTGCACTTTCCTTCCTCTGAGGCTGAGAGAGTATGACTTACCCAAAGTCACCCAGTGGGTTTCCATAGCTGAATTTATCTGTAACAATGATGGGATTTATGTCATCTTTCAGATGTTGTTGGACTTCAACAGTTGGCTCCATTAAAAAAAATATACCCTTCCTTCCTTCCTTCCCTGTTTCCTTTTCCTTTGCATATATATATTTTAAAAGCTTTTTAAAAAATAAGATTACACTTCAAATGCCTTTGGGAGTGTCCAAGCTGTTTCTGATGGTTTAAGCCACAATTTGGAAGTTTTAATGATGTCAATATAATCTCTGAGTCAGGTCTGGGGGAAAAAAAAAGAGGACTGCCAAATCCAGCATAAAAATCTCGCTGTGTCAGATTTTCCCAGCAAACACACACATGTGCAAGTTGACTCAGCCTGCACCATGCCACTGATTTCATGATGTGTGTCACCAGCAGATGAGGGAGAAAGCCGATGGTGGGGCCGTCTGCAGAAACCGAGTGGGTGACCTAAACACCATGCGTTGTCCCCTTGGGCTATTTCTCCATGCATAAAGACCATGGAACTTCAGGAAAAGAGATTCCAATATTACATGAAGAAAACCTTCCAGACTGTAAGAGCAGTTGGACGTTGGAATACGCAGCCTCGGAGTGCGCTGGAGTCTCCTTCTTTGGAGGTTTTTAAACAGAGGTTGGATGGCCATCTGTTGGGAGTGCCGTGATTGTGTATTCTGGCATGGCAGAATGGGATTGGACTGGGCGGCCCTTGGGTCTCTTCCAACTCTATTATATCAAGTCTTTAAAGGGGAGAAAATACTATAATTATCTCCACTTTTCAAGGTAGCGCTACCACCCTGAGATTCCTCCACTTCCCCCAAAATCACTGAAATCTGAGATTTCTAATGACATTGCCAGGGGCTGTCTCTTGGTCTCAGGCTTTGATCCTGAAATTTCAGAGCCTGGAATGGTATGAACCTATCAACCCTACTCACAAAGATTAAACAAGAGTTATGATTTGAAGAACAGCATGGGCTGCACCCAGTGTATATTTTTATGTGTGGAAAAGGAGGAGGAAATCTTCCTTTTTGGAAACGCAAGATCTGAGCAAAGCAAACATTGCTCAAAATAAACACAATAAGCCTGGGAAACAAGACATCAGAACAGGAATTCAGCTTCCTAGGGTGATGTTTGCCATCTGCTTTGAAGCCATGAAGTCGCATTTATTCTTGGTCTGAGATTTATGGCCGTGGCTAAGTTCCTGCAGCTATTTATACAACCTACATTGACGTAGTCTTCAACCAAAACGATAAGTCCCATCCAACTGAGGATGCCTTCAGACAGAGGACTCTCCTCTGTAAAGTAGGACACATGGGGAGGGGGGCAACTTCTGGGTCTCCAGAGATGGCTGTGTTACCTCAATGCCGTGGGTGCCACGAGGGTCACACGCGATGCCAGTACTTCCCTGAAAAGTTGAGCAATAATTAGCTCAAAATAGGAGGCCTGCAAGAGGAGGCAACTTAGCAAGATGTTACCTACCAACATTTATGGGCTCACACAGGCAAAAGGAAACTAGCCAAAAAGCAAGAAATAAACTAAAATGTGTTTTATTGAAATACATTTATCCATGCACACAACAATTCAAGAACTCATTCACTCGCACAAGGCTAACAGAAGGTAAGGAAGGAAAGTGAGACAGAGAACCTTGAGAGATTTGGGTAATATTTACCAGTCTGGAGAGAAGTGGAGGAAGCAGCAGTGTGGCTTAGGTAGGAACCTGAGGACAGTTCTCGTTCAGGAATTGGATAGACAGAGTGGCATTTGGATCAGTGAGAGACTGCACTGGGCAGCCTAAAATCAGGAGTATTTGTACCCAAAAAATGTCCCAAGGGTATGATTGTGACTTGCAGTCCCAGCTAAGTGGACAATGGGAGTTCCAATACAAACAACAAAGTCTGGAAGGAGTTAATGGGTTTTCTGTTTGAGTGACAAGGGGATAATGGTTGTCATAATAGCTGGATTTTGTGGAAAGGTGGGGAAACAATAGGAAAACGTCAGGTGCACAGGGACCAGAGTAGTCTATCACAATTTGGCAAGAACTTCCCTATTTCAGCTCTGAGAGTCCAGTTAGATATTTCATGCGTGTTCAGAGCAGCCGCACTCTTGTCCTAAACTGACTGGATCTTTTGCCTAGAGGTAGGTGAGGTTGACCTTCCTTGCCTTGTCACATTTACAGTCAGGCATTTCCCTCTTCCAGTTTGACCTTGCCATCACCTCAGGTATCATTTATATCAATGCCAATTAATATGGTGCCAATTGAATATTATTTGCCAATTAAACCATGCCAATCACAGAGGGGTGCATGGTGAGGTAGCATAGAATCATAGAATCATAGAAATGTAGAGTTGGAAGAGACCCCAGGGGCCATCCAGTCTAACCCCCTGCTATGCAGGAACACCCTCAAAGCACTCCCGACAGATGGCCATCTAGCCTCTGCTTAAAAACCTCCAAGGAAGGAGACTCTACTACACTCCGAGGCAGCCTGTTCTACTGCCGGACAGCCCTGACTGTCAGGAAGTTCTTCCTCAGGTTCAGGTGGAATCTCCTTTCCTGCAGCTTGAATCCATTGCTCCTTGTCCTGGTCTCTGGAGCAGCAGAAAACAAGCCCTCTCCTTCCTCTACATGGCATCCCTTCAGTTGGCCCGGAACTCCCATCTACCCTAGGCAGTATAACCAATGGTGATGGATGATGGGAGCTGCAATTCAACAACATCTGGGGAGCAACATGATTCCTATTTGGGGTCAAAACTGATTAGCATGGATTTTGGGGCATGGTGCAGCTCTACTATGATGCAAAGTAAAGTAACTAGCTCAGGTGTCAGATGCTGGGGGGTGAGGAGTTGCAACAGTGGCAGCCACTTGGACATTTCTCCCATACCCTCTGTCTTGATTTGACCGGAGCAGCCCTGATTAATCCTCTGTCATCCCACTTTTTCAGCTGCTTGGAAAATGTCCCACTTTCTCTCTTCCTCCTCCCATTTCCCCCCTTCTTCTTCAGTTGCTGCAGGCTGAGTTCATAGTACAAAATGGTTTGCATTCAAGTAATTCATTATTAACCAGTATCGCTAATGCTGAAGAATGCTGGAAACTGCAGTCCAGCAACATCCAGAGGACTGTGGGATTTCCACCCCTGATATAAAAGACTCTGTGGAACTGCAGGCAATTGTTGCTTGACTGTGCTTTGTCTGTAATCAGAATGGAGACTGCAGTCAAGGAATCAGAAGACCAGGACCTGGAATGGCTACTATGAAGGAACTAGACAAGAACCTGAAGTGTAAAGAGATATCATTAAATACTAAGGTTAAGATTGTCCATGGGATCATATTTCCAGTTTCTATGTATAGTTGTTTGTGATAATGGGGTTTCCCATTATCCAGGTAATAGAGCTTTAGGGAAGTAGTTCTCCTTTCAAGCATAGAAGAGGTTAATGAACTGTTAGGGTTAGGTTACATTTATTGGAGGTCAGCATCATAGGTCACAAGAGATCGTTGCCCAATTGGGGAGAAAGGTGAGAATCTTCAAGATGCTTCGATTAAGAAGTTATAAAAATCCTCAGGAGGACACAAGGAGAGAGAGAGAACAAAAGAGACACTCAAGACATCAACAAGGGGGCAAATATGCTGGTGGCAGACAAACCAGCAGGTCGTCTCCTGGCTGCCCAGTATTTATTTAGAGCATGACGCGTGTACAATACTTCAGTGATCGAACTGAAGGCAATTTGCAGAGACCAAACATTATAAGCAAGGCAATCTGTTCCCACAGTAAGCAGACAGCAAATGACCTTGGAGGAACTTACTCAGGCTGGTATTTCTTATCGGTGTTGAATTCCAGGTGTTGTTGTCCTAACGGTCTCTGGTCCACATTTTTGGTTACAAGCAAGCAGCTACATAACACTACTACACATCCCATACTAAATACTATCCCAGACTAAATATGGAGGGACCACCCAACAATACCCTTTCAGCAATCACCAACTGATGTGAGTAGTTAGAATGTACTTAGTTAGTTGCATTAGGTTTCTTTCTGTTATTGAAAGTTTTGGCTGATCTGAGGAAGCTATCTATACTTGTAATTACTAAATGCACCTGGGAGGGAGAAGCCTTCTGTTACCCTGAAATTCTTGGGGGTCCCTGAGGGACTCCTTAATATGCTCCATGTGATGGGGAAAGTAAACTCAACAGAGCACAAGCAATAGCAATACGAGAGGCAGGATAACCTAGCAAGATCTTTTACTCAGTTTTTATGGGGTCAGGCCCAGACAGAAATCACATGAAAAGGTCCAATGAATGACTTTATTGAATGGAAATATCATGCATTAACGCATACACTCACACACAAACACACACATCCAAGGGCTAAAGAAAAATAAAGAGTGGAAATAAGATAGCGGGATTGTTAAAGGATTTGTGATTTGGGTGATAATGCACCTTTTCCTGAAGTCCTTGGTCTGGAAAGCAGCAAAAGAAATGGAACTCGGCGAAGAGACGCTGAGGGGATCATGCGGCTGTCGGGAGGGGGGAGCGGTCAGTTGGTATGATTGGGAGGTATCCAAAGAACTAGTCAAAAATGGGGACTATTTGTAGGAAAAGATTACCTTAAGGGCAAATCCTCTCCTGGGGAGAGCAAAGGGGACAGCGACAGAAAACAACTTCACACCGGCATCTTCTTTGATATAGGAAGATAATAAGGTGTCACCCAAGTATCAGCATCTTCCACCGCTTTGGGTTGCAGTGTGAGTTTATGTAGATGATCCTTGTCTGAAAAGATTTTATTGCTTGCAGTGCCCAACTTTGTGGGAAAAACTCTTAATCCCTTCAAGTTGGCCCCTTAAAGACTGAGGACCTTTTTGTCCACCGTGGGCTGGCACAGCCTGAGGTCTCCTGTGCCTGTGTGACAGGGGAGTTTACTGGCCCGACCTGGTTCTTTTGATTGTGCGACCCTTGCTGCCTATGTGCTCATCCGAGTGACCTCTCTGGTGGGTTAGATTATGTTTTATATCAAAGTTGTAGACCCCGGAACAGGATTTACCAAGGGGGCAACAATTCCTTGAATATTAATACTTCTCTTGTCTACCTTGCATGTCTTAGAATAAGTGCTTTTCTGTAGAAACCTCTCTGTTTCTTCTCCATTCCCATGCATTCCTCAGCAACACACATAGATAAGATTTCTCTCACCAAGAGGGGAGGGCAGAAAGAAAGGGATCTCTAAGCATAGAGACTGGTAATTCCTGGGAAACATCCCACTGCGTTGCTGGAGTTAATCCAGTGGGCGGTGGCAGCTTGTAATTAAGGGAAGTTGGGAGAAGTCTCTATCTCCTGTTCAAGGACAGAAGTCAGCATCAAGTGGGAGAACAGCCCCCTCCCCTTTGCCCAGTCTCTACAGTTGTGAAAGCTGGGTAGTGAAGAAATCTAAGAGGAAGAAAACCAGCTTCTTTGAAATGTGAGAAGAGTGAGAAGAGTTCTACAGATATCCTGGACTGCTAAAAAGACAAATAAATGGATCCTAGACCAAATCAAGACCGAACTCTCCCAAGAAGGCAAGATGATTAAATTGCAGCTGTTGTACTTTGGACACATCATGAGAAGACATTAGAAAAGGCAATAATGCTTGGTGATGAAGAAGGCAGTAGGAAAAGAGGAAGATTTGCATTACAGGTGCATATAATCAATCAAGGTAGTCACGTAGGGACGGGGGGGCAATTCGCCCCAGGGTAGCAATGTTTCTGGAGCATCCTGGCATGTAGCCATGCCCCCGTGCACCCTGGCCATGCCCCCCTGCACTGCAGCCACGCCCCCAAACATAGTGGCCATGCCCCTCACACTGTATACCCTCCCCCTCCTCCCCCCTCCACATACTCCGAGCTCTGCCACTGAATCATGGAGGGCACAGCCCTGAGTCTGCAAGACTTGGACCGAGCTGTTGGCAACTTGGAGCTCTCTCATTTCTACAGTTGCCATAGGTCAAAGTCGACTTGTTGGCAGTTAACAGCAACAACAGTGTTTCTTCACCGTTAGTTGGTTTCAGTGACAGTAATGGAAAGGGCAGCCATTTACATCTGCTTCTCCCTCCAAAGAGGACAGTGCAGAGATGCAAAATGATAAATGATTTTGCATCACTGTAACCAGGAGTGAGCAACTATGCCAGGGCCCAGGGACCAATTTGCACACCTGTGTTCACATGCACATGTACACACACAGTGGAACGGACCAGTATGTTCCACTTTGGGTTTAGCTTTATTTTTGTCTGACGTTTTTGTCATTTATTGGTGAGGTGGAGATTGTGGAAGCCAGATAAAGACAACTTACCGACTTTGGGTTGCTCCAGAGACTAGGACAAGGAGCAATGGATTCAAAAACTGCAGGAAAAGAGATTCCACTTAAACTTTGGGAAGAGCTTCCTGACAGTCAGAGCTGTCCAGCAGTGGAATCTGTTGCCTCAGAGTGTGGTAGAGTCTCCTTCTTTGGAGGTTTTTAAGCAGAGGCTGGATGGCCATTTGCCAAAGGGAGGGCTTTAATGGGTGTTCCTACATAGTAGGGGGTTGGACTGGATGGCCCCTATGGTCTCTTCCAACTCCATGATTCTACAGGTATGTTGTTGTGGCAGTTTAGGTGATTTTGGTGTCTAGGGGCTTTGGCAGTATCCGAGGGGTAGATTTGGGGAAGCATAACAAAGGGGCTGGGGGCCACGTTGAGCCCATGGATTGCACTTTCTCCACCTCTGATTCAAAAACTTGCAGTCTCGCTTGAAAAGAGAAGACTGTGAACCAGGTGACCTGGGTTACTTATCTCAGATCCAGGCCCAGATTTCCATTTTTCATGGGCCATCTCCAGGCAGAAAATGAGAGTAAAATCCTACCATTTGGGGGCCTCAGTGCTGTCGTCGTCATCATCATCATCATCATCATCATGCCCTCACTTTCAAAGCTAGAAATTCCTTCTTTTCCAACCTGAACTCAAAAGCTTCGAGATATCCATTCCCTAGAAGTGAGAGGGTCACATAGGCTAGTTTGTGAGTCTTGTCTCCATCCTGTGTTTTAACATGTAGGTGAGAAAAGGGAGCTTCCTCCTCGATTTGCAACTATTCACATTCCTTGTTCAAGGTAACAGAATTTCTGAAGTAAGCAAATACCTAAGTTCCTGCTGAATTATCACATGCTCTCTGAAAATGTTAAACAGTCTGGGACAGTTTAATGTTGATTGCGACAGCTTAATGATGACAGATGCCAGACAGAGAGGATGTGCTTTGAACTAAATGTTAATTGTTTTCTGGATAGTTACATGAGGAAACCCACCTGTTTTGTGCCTATAAGACAGGTGCTGAGAAATGTGTGACATCTCGCTTTGGACCTCTACAAGGTATTGACCCATTTCTGCTGCAGAAATAAACCTTGCTTTTTCTTAACCCCTTGCTCATGTTGCTTTGCTAATCTGGACCCTCTGCTGGGCAATGAATCTCACTGTTGTGACCTCAGCTCCAGACAAGGGGAAACGGCTGGGTGTAACTCTCCAGCTCATCTAGGACAACAGCAGCTACATACAAATTGCAAGGCTTAATTGATTTGCGACTGCAGCTTGCAAAGACTCTCCAGGAGGTCTATGTATTTGTACTTAGTTGTCTTCCTTTTTTCCTCGCAGTCATTGTGCTGCCAGGATTCACCCTCTGCTCTGCTCTGCTCTGCTCTGCTCTGCATCCACCCACTGATTAGAAACAAGTCAGGTTGATTAATTGTCCCTTATCCCACCTTCCTGAGTGAGAAGGCATAACCCCCCTCATTTCATTTTGATCTGGGAAAAGTGATTAAAATCCTGTTGCGGACTTACATCTTTGTAAGTAGACTTGCATCTGTGGTAATCAGCATTGGGCAGTTCGTTAATGACCTAGTGCTGTACAGGAATGCTTTACATTACTATGTAGGGAAGACAGCAAAAACACCAATGCGAAATGGGACTGGTGCCTATTGGTTGCAATGCACATTGGGACACCAGTTAGGAAGTGCCAATGCACATTGTTAGCACCTGATTTGCATTGGGATGCTCTTGCCAGCATCCAGTTTTGTATCTTTGCAATTCACCACCAGCGTTTCTTAGCACCTCTTCAAGGTAGATAAGTGTACTTTATATTACGTAAATAGACTGTAATACAGGATTCTGTCCAACTTCTTTAGTTATGTCTTAGGGCCTTTCCACACTACACTGTTTTAGTGCTAATATTCCACTTTCGACATCCTATGGAATCCTGGGGTTGGCAATTTAGGGAGGGGCCTTAGAATTCTCAGCCAGAGAGCTCTTTGGCCTCAGGAAACTACAAACCTCAGAATTCCACAGGATGTTGAAAGTGGAATAATAGCACTATAACAGTCTAGTGTGGAAATGGCCAATATCTCTGTTTCAAGTGTGTGTGTGTGTATTCCAGGGAATCAAATGGCTAATTGCTTTATTTCTCATTGCGACAATGTGTCTGGTAGAAGGTGAGAAGATCTGAGCAGGAGGCGTGGAAACGGAAGTACCAAAAGGTGTTATGAGAACTTGAAGTGTCCAGAGACAACGGACAGGAAATATGTTTTTGCCCCAAGGATGAAAGACGTGTAAACAACTGCTAGTCTGGGAAACACCCAAAGATGTGGAGGATTGTTAAATTCATGATCCTTTCCAATCATGACTTTGTGTGCTGAAATTTGTCTGTGAAGGTAGAAAACCTGTGATCTCCAGGGATGCTCCAGTCTCAGAAACTTCAGAAGAGGTGTGCTATGTTGCTTGCTTTGCTACGAATAAACACGACTGTCTATCTCAGAGTGGAGCGTGTGGAGTCTGAGCCATCCAGGGCATGACAACACATGGCCACCCCATTAAAGGAACAGCTTTCTCTTCTAATCCCATCTGCAGCTTGCAGGCTACAAAGCCTAGAAAAGAACAACCAAACAGCCCAGTTGAGTTGTTTAGACTCCATCTAAATGCAAACCATTTGTTTCACCCATGTGATCCTCCCTTTTTGCATCCAGCATAAAAACCAGCACTTTCCTCTCCCATCAATGACTGTGACTTTCATTGCCAACTCCGCACGGTGCCAGTTTAGCACAGTTTGGGATTTTGATGCATTTATCTGCAAAAGGTTTCTCCAGAAGTTTCCTATTAAATCTGGATTTTTTAAAAACACTTCCTTTTGTCTTTCCCTTTTCTCCAACCCAACACTCACAGCTATATTAAAGCTTTTTATTTATTTTGTTTTTAAAAGAAACATGGCTTGCATCATTTTTTCCAAAAAGAACAGCCTATGGGGGAAAAAATATTAGAAGTCTCCCAGATGCAAACGCTTTACAAATAAGCAATGAAGTGCTCTTTGGGCAACAGCTCAAAAAGGATAAATAATCAGCTTGGGAAAAAAATTAAACTTTTTCAAAAGGGCAAGAAATAAAACACAGACATTCTCTCCCCCACCTCCTGGCTCCCCTTCCAGCACAAATTGACTGAGGCTACAAATTGATTCAAGAGAAAGGGCCACAGTAAAAGGACTGACATCGGAAATCCTAGATTAGAATCTGATGTGGGGCTGGTATGTTGTTTGACCAGTTTAACAGCCAGATGGAATCACTTTGAAGATAGAGCTACAGGACTACAAATTAAGCTGGAATGTGTCCAAAGGAGAGCAACCAAAATGGTCAAAGGCTTGGAAACCAAGTCCTAGGAAGAGGGGCTTATGGAGGTGGGCATGTTTAGCCCAGAGAAGAGAAGGTTAAGAGGTGATGCTATAGACGTGTTTAAGTATTTGAAGGGATATCATCTGGAGGTGGAGAAAGCTTGTTTTCTGCTGCTGCAGAGATTAGAACATGGAGCAATGGCTTCAAACTACAGGAGACTCCACCACGTTCCCAGGCAGTGGTGTATTCCATTGTCAAACTTCTCTTACGATCAGGAAGTTCTTCTTAAGTGGAATCTCTTTTCCTGAAGTTTGAAGATGTTCCTCCTTATCCTAGTCTCTGAGGCAGTGTTAACAAGCTGTGCATCCCCACATTTTGAAATGGTCTAATTGGCAAAACATATTAACTGGCAGATGTATAACATAATATAAATTATACTCATATAATATAAATATATTATAAATATAATATAAATAAATACTGTATAATATAAATTATACTTATGGCTGGCAAGGCCATGTGGAAAGGGACACTGGCTGGGAGTAGGTCAAAGATGACCTCAGCATGGCCAGGGCAAAAGTTCACTGAAATTAGTCAAGAAAGCTTGACTTAGTGGCTCTGAGCTAATCCTATCAATGCCAACCTCAGAAAACAATAAGGTGCCCAGAGGCAGAGCCCAGGACCCCTACTGTGTGCATATCCTACTGCAGCTGGCCCAGAAACCCCCACTCAACGAAGACTTTGAAACCAATCAGTCCATTCCAGACCTCATCAACTGTGTTGCAACTCCCATTGTCCACAGGGTGCAAGAGCAATGAATTCACACCCCTTCAAGTAGGGAAATAGAATATATAAGTCCTTGGTTTTGAGAAGTCAGTTGAAGTCAGATGAAATGATGGACTCTACTATGTTACTCTGAATCCTGATCTGTCTGCCCTTAGACACAAGTCTAAATCACATTTCAACTTCTTCACTACCCTTCTGGACTGGTAATTATAAATCCCCTCAAAACCCCTCAGCCTCTCTATACATATTTTTTCCCATCCTTTATCCTTCAGTCAGCTCTTGTGTGAATGTGTGACTGTATGTATCTTGTGTGCATGCATGAGTGAATTCCCCTCAATAAAACACATTTTTTAGCTTACTTTTGAATCTTTGGCTGGTTCTTTTCCTGCATGTGCTCGTAAACACTGGCAGCAAACATCTCATTAAGTTACCCCCCCCCCCCGCAAGCCTCTTTTTTGAGCTAATTCATTCCCCACTTTTACGTTGAGGTACTGGCATCATGGCGGGGCCCTTGTGACGCCAATATTTTGGGGTAACAGCAGAAGAAAAGAGGCTGGCTCCATCCTCCATATGATATCACTTCAAATATTTAAACACATCTATGGTATCACCTCTTAACCTTCTCTTCTCCGGGCTACACATACCCACCTCCCTAAGCCCCTCTTCCTAGGACTTGGTTTCCAAGCCTTTGACTGTTTTGATCAAATGACATCCCTTCAAATATTTAAACATAGCTATCACGTCATGTCCTAATCTTGTCTTTCCCAGGTTAAACTGACCCAGCTCTCTAAGCAACTTCTCATAGGGCTTTATGGTTTCCAGGCTTTCTAACATTTTGGTCTTCCTCCTTTGGACACATTCTAGCTTGTCATTATCCCTCTTGAAATGTGGTGCCCAGAACTGGAGACAGTATTCCAGGTTGGGCCTGACCAAAGCAGAATAGAGTGGTAATATCACTTCCCTTGACCTAGACACTAAACTCCTATTGATGCAGCACAGAATCACATTGGCTTTTTTAGCTGCTGCACCACACTGCTGACTCATGTTCTGCTTGTGGTGTACTGACTCCTAAAACCTTTTTACATGTGCTTGTGTCACATGCCCTGTGTCATCCATCTTATATCTGTGCATTCTATTTTATTTTTTCTGCCTGTGTAGTATCTTCCACTTCTCAAATAAATAAATAAGGTAAGAAATAAACATAAATAAATAAAGTAATAAATAAATTTAAGAAAGAAAGGTCAGGAAGCATATTGATAAGTTGGAACATGTTCAGAGAAGGGTGAGCAAGAGGTAAAAGATCCAGAAACAATCTCTGTGGGAAGAATTAAGGGAATTGGGTATGTTTTGCCTGCAGCAGAGAAGACTGAGAAGTGATATGAGAGCCATATTGAAATGCGGAAGAGGGAGCCAGCTTGTTTTCTGTTGCTTCAGACCGTGAGATTCTATGGATTCAAATTACAAGAAAGGAAATTGCAAGTAAATGTTAGGAGGAACATACGGACAGCGTGAACAGTTCAATAGAGGAACAGGGTATCTCAGAAGAGGTAGGTGATGCTTTCTGGCAGGTTTTTAAGCAGGTTGGAGGGCTGCTTCTACAGGTTCTTAGCTGTGGGTTCCTATCTTGACAGGGGTTTGGATTAAATGTCCCTTGGAGTCCTTCCAGCTCTAAGGCCATTTCTGCACTACACTGTTATAATACTATTATTCCACTTTTAGCATCCTATGGAATCCTGGGGTTTGCAGTTTAGGGAGGGGCCTTTGAGGATGGCCTTTGAGGCCCCTCCCTAAACTGCCAACCTCAGGATTCCACAGGATGTTGAAAGTGGAATAATAGCACCATAACAGTCTAGTGCGGAAACGGCCTATGATTCCAGGGTTCGGTTGGCAGAAAAATGCAAGGAAGTATTTCTTATCTTGTAAACTGAAACGTCAGTCTCTCCTTGCAGAGGAAATAGCATTTGTCGTGTGTGTAGAGTGGGCTGATGTTCTATTATGGAAGATCAGGAAAGGGGGACTTCCACGCCTCCACGTGAATAAATGTCAGAGGAACAGCAAAAATAAACTCTTTCGTGTGCAGGCTTTTGAATCTCAGAAAACTCTTCCTTAGGCCTCATGCTTTTTTACAAAAGAAAAAAAAATCACAAGGGAAGAAAAGGATGCAGAAGGCATAGGTTTTTTTAAAAAAAAAAAGCTTGGAGGGAATACTTTGAGGAAGCTCGTGACTGGAATGTTTGCCTAGACAATGTCATATTTGTTTATCTTTCCATTTATAGCTTCCAAGTAGAAAATGCTGCAGCTCACCTATTATCTGGAAATGGAGGAAACACATTTAAAGCGCAAGGATTCTCATCCTCTCTCTTCCCGAGCCTCTCTGGACAAGGAAAAAATCCCTGAAAGTCCCCAGTTTTGCTCCTGTGTAAACCAGTATTCTTCCTGGAGATCTACATGATGTTTTCTCCATTCGGAATCATTTCCCCAGGAAACTCCCGGCATGAACAAGGTCTTTTCAGGCCTTATCCCTTTGTCAGTTTAAATTAACCCACTATTTCCCAAAATGAAATGTAGCTCTCTATGGCTGGCTGTTTGTGCTATACTGGAACTAGGGCATTTCCACACTATATTGTTATAGTGCTATTATTCCTCTTTAACATCTTATGGGATTTGCAGTTTAGGGAGCGGCCTTTAGATTTCTCAGCCATAGAGCTCTTGGGCCTTGGTCAACTACAAACCCCAGAATTCCACGGGATATGGAAACTGGAGTAATAGCACTGTAACCGTGTAGTGCAGAAATGGTCTTGGAGTTCATATGCAGGTGAAAATTAATACGGTTTTGCAGAGTACTTTTAGTCAGTTTCATTGTATCTTTAACTTCTCATATAAGCACAAGTATCATAAACAGCCCTTTGGCTACAGTCTCACCAAACAATCAATCCCCAATCTAGATCACACTCTCTGACCAGATTCTGTAATGGTATAATTACTCTTCTGCCTCTCTCTCTCTCTAGGCTTTCCCTGAGAATCAAACCCTTCCCACACAGACAACCTCTCTGGCTGACTGAGGGACTTTACTCTAGAGTTCATTCTTACGGGAGGACTCACAAAAGACAATCAGGGTTTGCCTTAATATATTTTTTTCCTCTCAGCCACCAGCCCCTGCCTTGCATTCATGGGCTGGGTTTGCCTCTTGATGAGCTATTCTGGCTGCTTGGCAACCTGTTTCTGGGCTGCTCTGGAATTCAGGATACCCATACCCCAAGAACTCTGCCACAGCATCCTTCAGCCATGCTCCAATCCCCAGCGGAATGGATCTACTTCTCCCCATGCAGCTGATATCTAATAAAGTAGGTTGGGAGAGGGAAATCACAATTGTGGCAATAATGTCACAATCATGATCATGCATATAGAAGAGTTATGGAGGTAGGTGAGTGTTCCATACTCACAATCACTATTTAGTTGTGACTGTGATATTACTGACATGATGCTAACTTCAGATGTTGGAAGTGGAATAATAGCACTGTAAAAGTATAGTGCAGAAATGACCCTAGTGTAAGCAGTAAAAAAGTTCAGGCAAAATAGATAATGCTCACCCAGCTTTCCCCTGGTCTACTCTGCAGGGCTGCTAGAGATTCAACACCCTGGACAGTTCAGTTCATAGAGGGCATTGCCTGCTTAAACGTCTAAGCTAAAGGAATTCTCCCTCTGTCTCTGTGCAGTTGCTTAACTAAAGTTCTTCCATTTTGAATTCTAGTCAACTTCAAACATCGTTTCTGTTGTCAGCTTCTTGTCCTACTTAAGATTATGCTGACATTAATTGGCAAAGTCAATGCCTGGGTTCCCAGCACTCTCTGTAACAATATTTTTTATACTTCATTGCTGAATGAATACATGTGTGATTCAGGGTTCTTTGTTGACTGTTAACCTGACATTATCTTATTATCAACAACATATCAGAATTGTGGTCCTGCAAAAGTAATTATTCTTGTACATGCATGGAATGCTTTATGAGATCATTGTCACCTTAACTTATAAAACCCTCCTTTTAGCAGTTAAGGGTCCTTCTCTTTGCTCATGTGAGAAGTGGGTTTAACTGCATTCTTCCTAGGGTGCAGGGGAGAAGACCCTTTGGCCAAAATTGGGGACCTTTTCAGGTTGATTCAGGGTATAGACTACTTGGGATAGTCTGTGCAGACCTAATATTTTAGGTATGGCCCATTTGTTTTTAGAGGATCCGGGAGTAACCCTAACACTAGCTAAGATGCCCACACCCAAGAAAGACAGGCCGTTTCCACACTAGCCTGTTATAGCGCTATTATTCCACTTTCAACATCCTGTAGAATCCTGGAGTTTGCAAACCCCAGGATTCCATAGGATGTTAAAAGTGCAATAATAGCACTATAACAGGCTGGTGCGGAAATGGCCGCAGTGATTCTTTCCAGGGTCCAGATTCAACAGAGAACAAGAGAGAGAAAGATGAATGCTAGCAATAAAAGAAAATGATCCTAAAGATTGCCTGGTGTGATATTGCTAATGCCCTTTAACACTTCTTTTCAGCTTGTTTAATTGTGAGGGCCTTTCCGCACTACACTGTTATAGTGCTATTATTCCATTTTCAATCTCCTGTGGAATTCTGGGGTAGTTTCCTGAGGTCCAAGAGCTCTCTGGCTGCGAATTCTAAATGCCCCTCTGCTAAACTGCAAACCCCAGGATTCCATAGGAGGTTGAAAGTGGAATAATAGCACTGTAACAGTCTAGTATGGAAAGGCCAAAAAGTTGATACATAACATTCATTCACAATTCATTACATTCCATATACACTGACTTCCTCCTGGTCTTGTATCTATCTTTCATATCTATTTTTCCATATTTAACGCAGTGACCTTATCCCATATAAGTTGAAGAGTTTCTTATCTTATATACAAATTCCATTTTGACGTTACCTATATTTATGGATAGTCTAGTTTTATAACATTAAGTAAAATATTTGTGGATAAATGTAACAAAGAAGAATTCTGATTTATTCAAAAATAATTATGAGAAAAATATGGACAGAAATCAAACGGGATCTTAAAAAGGGGAAGAATTTAGAGTTATCTTCATTAGAAAGAATAGCGGTTATAAAGATTACTCTTCGAAGTAATGTTATAAAAGCCCTTTAACACTTTGACTGAAAGGCCTAAATAATAATTCAAAAGGTTGGTTTCTGAAACTTTATTGAGTCTAGATGTGATTGGTGGGAGGGAGAGGAGGAAGAAATATGAGCAGGGAGGGAGGGAAATTGAATCCATTGCTCCTTGTCCTAGTCTCTGGAGCAGCAGAAAGCAAGCCCACTCCCTCCTCAACATGACAGCCCTTCCGATATTTAAACAGGGCTGTCATGTCCCCTCTTAACCTTCTCTTCTGCAGGCTAAACATACCCAGCTCCCTAAACCGCTCTTCATAGGACTTCATAGCTTCCAGACCCTTCACCATTTTGGTCGCTTTCCTCTGGACACGTTCCACCTTGTCAATGTCCTTTCCAAATTGAGGTGCCCAGAACTGGACACAGGATTCCAGGTGAGGTCTGACCAAAGCAGAATGGAGTGGTACTATTACTTTCCTCAATCTAGATGACCATTTTAACTCCCCAAAATCCTGGCTAGCGGTTTTTGGAATGTAGTCCAAATGTCAACCATTTCCATGCTTTGGATTCAGTATTCCAGATGAGGTCTAATGAAAGCAGAATATAGTGGCACTATTACCTTGCTTGATCTAGAAACCATACCCCTATTGATGCAACCAAGAATTGTGTTGGCTGTCTTGGTTGCCGCATCACACTGCTGATTCACATTCAGCTTGTAGTCCACCAAGACACCGAGATCCCTTTCACATGCACTGTTAATCCAGCCACGTGTCCCCAATCCTATATTTGTGCATTCCATTTTTTTCCGCTTAAATGTAGGATTGTACATTTCTCTGTCTTGAAATTCGTTTTGATAGCTTTGGCCCAGCTCTTCAATCTGTTAAAGTCATTTTGAATTTTGATCCTGTCAGCAGGGGTATTAGCAACCCCTCCCAATTTGGTGTCATCTGCAAATTTGATCAGCGTGCCCTCTATTCCTTCATCCAAGTCATTGATGAAGATGTTGAACAGCACTGGGCCAAGGACAGAACCCTGCGGCACCCCACTGGTCATTTCTTTCCAGGATGAAAGAATGTGGATTCGTTCATGATTCATGAAAGAATCATAAATGTTGGGCCTTCGTATCCATGAGTTCTGCATCCACAGATTCAACCACACATGGCTTGAAAATATTTGGGGGAAAAGAATCCCAAAAGCACACCTTGATTTTGCCACGTGCTGAGCTCTACGCTGATCTGCAGCATACTCTTGTGTAACTTCTCACCATTTTACAGATCCTCAGGCTCTCTCTGGCACTCGTTTTTGCTGTTAGAATCATAGAAATGTAGAGTTGGAAGAGACCCCAGGGGCCATCCAGTCCAACCCCCTGCCATGCAGGAACACCCTCAAAGCACTCCCGACAGATGGCCATCCAGCCTCTGTTTAAAAACCTCCAAAGAAGGAGACTCCACTACGCTCCATTGAGGCAGCATGTTCCACTGCCGGACAGCCCTGACTGTCAGGAAGTTCTTCCTCAGGTTCAGGTGGAATCTCCTTTCCTGCAGCTTGAATCCATTGCTCCTTGTCCTGGTCTCTGGAGCAGCAGAAAACAAGGCCTCTCCCTCCTCAACATGGCATCCCTTCAGATATTTAAACATGGCTATCATGTCCCCTCTTAACCTTCTCTTCTGCAGACTAAACATCCCCAGCTCTCTAAGTCTGTCCTCACAGGGCATGGCTTCCAGGCCCCTCACCATTTTGGTTGCCCTCCTCTGGACCTGCTCCAGCTTATCCATATCCTTCTTGAATTGGGGTGCCCAGAATTGGACGCAGTATTCAAGATGAGGTCTAACCAAAGCAGAATAAAGTGGTACCAATACCTCCCTCGATCTAGACACCATACTCCTATTGATGCAACCAAGAATTGCGTTGGCCTTCTTGGCTGCCGCAACACACTGCTGACTCATGTTCAGCTTGTAGTCTATGAAGACTCCTAGATCCCTTTCACACGTACTGTTAGCCAGCCACGTGTCCCTCATCCTATATTTCTGCATACCATTTTTTCTGCCTAAGTGTAGGACCTTACATTTCTCTCTGTTGAAATTCATTTTGTTAGCCTTGGCCCAGCTCTCCAATCTGTCCAGGTCCTTTTGAATTTTGATCCTGTCCTCTGGCGTATTAGCAACCCCTCCCAATTTGGTGTCATCTGCCATCTGTTTGCCATTTTATCCAAGGGATGCTACTTTACTCCATCATTGTATGTAATGGTACCTGAACATTCACAGATTTTGGTATCCATGGGGCCAAACCCTGGAGCCAAACCCCAATGGATACTGAGGGCTCACCACATGCAGGTAAAATCAAAACAAAAAGAGCTAGAAAGTTGATAAGAAGCAACATAAACTGTACAGTATACGTTGTTAGCATGAAGGGTAGTGTATGCAAAGTACTGGAAAAAATTGGAGTCACGAACGGTGGATGAATGGCTAAGGAGTCTGAGTGGAATTGTCGAAATGGAGAAGCTTACTCAAAGGTTAAAAGGCAGAACATAAAACAAGTTTTTGTCTCAATGGAAGTAGTTGACTGATTTCTTTGAAAAGAATGAAGGCGATCCGGTGGCAACAGGCTTCGATCATTAAAATTATTATTATTAATAGAGAAATGTTTAAAAGTAGATTCATGACATGTACTCTGTTGTTTCAAAATTTTGTTTTTAAAAAATGATTATTATCTTTAGATGATTGATCATTACTATAAAGTAAGTAGAACAAGTTAACAATAAATGATTAACTTGAAACTAAGTAACTAATAAAAATAAGTGATAATTAATAACTATGGGATAAAGCATATGATGTAATAGTTAGGTATAAATATCTAAGTAATATGAACTGTTTGCAACAAGGGCAAGGACCAATCTTGTTATGTTTTGTTAGTATTTGTTTCAGTTATGTGTAGATCTCTGTCTTTGCATGGATGTGTTTTGTTGTTGTTTTCCTTTTTGTATGTGTGGATCGTGCTTTTGGCTCATTTAATAAAAATTTTAAAAGTAATCATAATAATAAAAGAACTAGAAAGGCCCACTATTTTCAAAGCCTTAAACCCCCCCCCCCCCCAGCACGTATGTGTGCAAGGACATGCTCAGATTTAGGATAAGATACCCATGAGCTGCTTCTTGTGATTCATGTTCTCATATTAGCACACTGTTAGCTCTTCCATGTGGTTTTTGCAAAGGTTGGCGGCTTTGATCAAGGAACTTCCAAAATTTCTCCACTGGCTTGGGCACCAGCCTTCCCCCCCCCCAATTACTAAATTGCTTTGTTACTTTCCACCTGCAAGCCTTGTTTTTCCAGTCAACACCTGCCTACGCCGGTGAGTCTCAGCTCCTATAACCTCAGAGTCCCAGGGTTGCCAGATCCCAGGGCTTGGCCCGGAGACCCAGGGCCTTAATGATTTCCTCTAGCCCTTAGGGCAAAGTGGAAGAGTCTCATGGCAAGAGCACAGCCTTGAAAAGAGTGTGCAAGTGTATCATCCTTTCTTGCTAGACGGAGGCCATTTCCTCACAACACAGTTATAGTGCTATCATTCCACTTTCAACCTCCTCTGAATTCCTGGGACTTGCAGTTTAGGGAGGAGCATTTTGAATTCTCGGCCAGAGGGCTCTTTAACCTCAGGAAACTACAAACGCCAGAATTCCACAGGATGTTGGACTATTCCACAGTGGAATAATAGCACTGTAACACTGCAGTGCAGAAATGGCCTTGATCTTACTACATTGAATAAAATATTCTGTCTAACTGGAGATTTGATGCTTAATACATACTGCTTGGAGACATCACCAGGGTCTGCTCCGTATGACTTCACAAAGTGCCATGACTAGGACCATTTCTGCACTATGCCGTTATAGTGCTGTTATTCCACTTTCAACATCCTGTGGAATTCTGGGATTTGTAGTTTGCTGAGGCCCAAGAGCTCTCTGGCTGAGAATTCTAAATGCCCCTCCCTAAACTACAAACCCCAGGATTACAGAGGAGGTTGAAAGTGGAATAATAGCTATATAACAGTATAGTGCAGAAATGACTTAAGTCTCAGGTTTATAGTCCTGAGTTCTGGGAGATGAAATCCAAACCACCTGGAGGGCAAAAATTCAAAAATCACTCTTCCAGACTATCCAAGATTTCCTTTTTGTACCAGGAAAAGGCTAGACTGCCTCTCTTTAAAGCCTTTGGGACTAGTATGTTTAAATAGTATTCAGCTTTTCCCCTTCACTGTTTAACACAAATTTCCCATGTTTTAAAACCAGATATAGTCTTCAGAACACTTCCAGGTTGTTTTTGGGGGGTGTTTGGAAGTTTATGTCCCCCCTAAAGAGTCCTGGGGCAGAAAATTGGCCTCGGAACCTGTCACACCTGCTCATCTCTGCCCTTCAACAAACCAGCGAGATTCCACCTCCTGTTCCCCATCCAACTATGAATAACTATAAATGGTGATTTCTCTTGACCACCCACAGCATCTGTAGCAGAGCCTTCACAATGCGTGTGGGTGGGTAGACTATTGTGTTTCGTCTGTCCCCTAGCTGCAATCTTTTCCCCAGAAAACAGGAATGAGGGCAGCCAAAAAGACCATCCATCATTGCAAAGGACTAAACCTAGGTTGTGTAGAAAGAGAGACTGAGAGAGAGAAAGAGAGAGAAAAAAGAGAGGGTGGGACGGGAAAAGAAGGGGAACAGCAGCTGTGTTATCTGTTGGATGAACACCAGTTTTACGAAAGGCTGATTCTGGCTCTAGAATTGCTTAGCACTTGGTGTATGCATGCCAGCTACGAAAAGTTCACTTGTGTCTTGTTTAACTAATGCTTTGGCACAGCTGCAATTGGTAATGGCTTTCGCCTGCTGAGAATTTTGAGAGGTTTACATTTTGGCAAATGGAACAGGGAAGAAACATTCTGGGTGTCCAAAGTTTTCATAGTCACATACTCTCCTGATTTGGCAGCGACAGTCCCGATTAAGCCTCTATCCTCCTACTTTTTCAGCTGCTTTTAAAATGTCCCAGTTTCTCTCCGCTGTCAACGCCCAGGCCTGGCAAGCAGCCAAGGGAGCCGGCTACAGGTCTCTTGCAGATAAGGCAGAGAATAAATTAAAGGGCTTTACTTCAGCAGAACAGAACAGGAAAAATAGCAGTAAATACCGGCAGCAGGGAGACTCCCTGGCTGTTACGTCACAGCCAAGCGAGCACACGGTCAAAGTCTGTCCGAACAAAAAAGTTACCAGAGCTGGTCCGGGATCAAGAGGTGGCGATGCTCCAGCAGGTCGGGCAGCGTTTCAGGAGGCCAAGCTGAGATCCACAACAAGCACTTCGCCCAGAATGGTCAGTTGTGAGCCGACAAAAGAGCCAAGGCTGAGTGATTGCTTTTATAGGCAGATCACTCCTCCAGGTGTTATCGCAGCTGGGCCCTGATTGCCTGGCGTTGTTCTGACCTCCTGAGAGCACTCTTTTGCTCCCGATGCTGCTGGTAAGTAGGCACCTGCTCTTGACACTCACTATCCAACTCCTCTGGCTGGGCTGGGTCTGGGGCAGCCCCTGGCTCTGCTGCTGGGACTACTGGGGCCAAGGGCTCTGTGCCTGGGGCAGCCTCGGGAGTGGGCTGTGCTGGTGCAGCAGGCTCCAGGGACTCTGGCTCAGACTCAGAACTTGTGTCCTGGAGTTCCAGGGTCCTGACATCCTCCTCCCACTTTAACTCTTTGTCCTCAGCTTACTGCAGTTGCTGCAAACTGGGCCCAGTGCTATTCAACATCTTCATCAATGACTTGGATGAAGGAGTAAAGGGCATGCTGATCAAATTTGCAGATGACACCAAATTGGGAGGGGTTGCTAACACCCCAGAGGACAGGATCAAAATTCAAAA
Organism: Iguana delicatissima; assembly: GCA_948472985.1. Classification (NCBI taxonomy): domain Eukaryota; kingdom Metazoa; phylum Chordata; class Lepidosauria; order Squamata; family Iguanidae; genus Iguana; species Iguana delicatissima. Next base: position 37,806 of record CAOKZL010000937.1, on the reverse strand, counting down.
TGACCTGGACAGATTGGAGAGATGGGCCAAAACTAACAAAATGAATTTCAACAGAGAGAAATGTAAGGTCCTAGACTTAGGCAGAAAAAATGGAATGCACAGATATAGGATAGGAGACACCTGGCTGGACAATAGTACATGTGAAAGGGATCTAGGAGTCTTGGTAGATCACAAGCTGAACATGACTCAGCAGTGTGATGCCGCAGCCAAGAAAGCCAATGCAATTCTCAGCTGCATCAACAGGAGTATGGGATCTAGATTGAGGAAAGTAAAAGTACCACTCTATTCTGCTTTGGTTAGACCTCATCTGGAATACTGTGTCCAGTTCTGGGCACCTCAATTCAGAAAGGATATTGACAAAGTGGAACGTGTCCAGAGGAGAGCGACCAAAATGGTGAAAAGCCTGGAAGCCTTGCCCTATGAGGAGCATCTCAGGGAGCTGGGTATGTTTAGCCTGCAGAAGAGAGGGTTGAGAGGAGACAGGAGAGCCATGTTTAAATATTTGAAAGGATGTCATACCAAAGAGGGAACAGGCTTGTTTTCTGCTGCTCCAGAGACTAGGACAAGAAGCAATGGATTCAAACTGCAGAAAATGAGATTCCACCTAAAGCTCAGGAAGAACTTCCTGATGGTCTGAGCTGTCCGGCCGTGGACTATGCTGCCTCAATGGAGTGTGGTGGAGTCTCTTCCTTTGGAGGTTTTTAAACAGAGGCTGGATGTGGGGAGTGCTTTGATGTGGGTTCCTGCGTGGTAGGAGGTTGGACTGGATGGCCCCTGGGGTTCCTTCCAACTCTATGATTCTATGATTATCAAATGCAAAAATAGTTTGCACCCAGTCAACTCAGTGGAGGGAGAGGAGGAGAGGAGGGGGCAGAATCTTGCCCTTCCCTGTAGGCTCAAGCCAACACAACCTGCTGCAGTATCTCCTAGCTTGTGTTTGCCTCCATATTTATAACTTTTGCCATCTCGCCCACTCTCTGCTTGGCCACATCTCCCAATTTTCCTCTGCAAAATGCTTAGAGTGGGGATGCCCTGGCCTCCTGTTGTTCTTTACAATTTCCCCTCCTGTCATGTGTCAACCTTTGAGGGGGAGAATCCAGTCTTCCTTCCCCCCCCAAGAACCTCAGTGGGGTGTTGCTAATTTGAGCTGCAAATCCACTCCACAATGTCTAATTATAGCAACCCCTGTGATTTCCTCTGTGACGTGGCGTCTCTGTAGAGGAAGGCATTGGCTTACCGCGTAGGCTGGTTCCACTTCCCCACCCCATCCTTCCCTAAAACCACCTCATCCATGGTTGAGGTGATCTGTAAGTTCACCCAACCCTCACTTCTACTCTCAACCTTTCGTTTTGACTCTTCTAACACAGATTTTATCACTGCTCGGGTTTGTGGCAACCCACCTCCTGTGGGCATCATTCTCCCATTACTCAGTATCTGAACAGATCAATATCTTGTACCGTGAGGCCTTCAGTCAATAGGGTGGGGTTTTTTTTTTAACTGTAAAGTGACATAGAGCAAATGAGGCACCTTGCAAAGTCTTTTCAGCGTGAAATAAAACTGCATTTCCTGCTCCCTTTGTCAGTTCTCCCTTCTTTCATACTTAGGAAAAAAGGAAAAAAACAAAGATCCATGGCCATCCAGAGATGGTCTGCACGCCCTCTAATATTTTTGGCACAAAACCTTTCTTTCTTCACTGCCTTTTCCACAAAGTTCTGCCTTCCTTAAGAACAGGAGGGGCAATTGTGCCACGTTCTTACCTCCTTCCAGGCTGTTTTAGGCCACTTCTGCACTAGACTGTTATAGCGCTGTTATTCTACTTTCAACATCCTATGCAATTCCGGGATTTGCAGTTTAGAGAGGGGTCTTTAGAATTCTCAGCTAAAGAGCTCTTTGGCCTCAGTAAACTACAAACCCCAGAAATCCACAGGATATTGAAAGTGGAATAATAGCGCTATAACACTCTAGTGCGGAAATGGCCTTAGACCCGGGAGAGATCTCTTTTCTAACAGGAAGTGGAGGGATCCAAGAGTTGATTTATTGGTATGTATGTGTATGTAGGTTGCACAATGATTACTAACAAACAGAACTCAATAAATTTCAACTTCTGCCTTCAGTTGCTGAAAACAGAGGTGAGCTGCCTCTGAGGTAGATTTTGAAATATGAATATATATTATAGTGTTCTTTTTTAAAAATAATTCAGCTTCAGGATAGTCTGCTTAATTATTTTAGAAATAGGTTCAACTGATGTTTCTTTGTGTCCCATTCCAAAGACAAGGGAAGACATTCCCATATATATAAAAATGTGTGTGTGTCTATAAATCTCAAGGCCCTAAGGGACAATATTATTATTATTATTATTATTATTAATAATAATAATAATTATTATTATTATTATTATTATTAAAATTGCACACAAATTGTTACCGTTATGTACTTTGACTTATGAAGACGCTGTCAGTGAGAAAAGTCCAAATAACCCTGCTGTTAACAGACCTGCTCAGGTCTTGCAAACTCCTGGTTGTGGGTTCCTTCAGACTGAGAGATAAAGAGAGAGCGAGAAAATTCAGGACAACCAAGGGGCAGCAGATTGACTGTTGGACAGAGGCACAAGGTTCGAATCCCTGCTGAGCCATGGAAACCCACTGGGTGATCCCAGGCAAGTCGCACTTTCTCAGTGGCAAACCTCTTCTAAATCAATCTTGCCAAGAAAATCCCATGACAGGGTTGTGTAAATTGTGCAAAGTGCAGCCTTGGAGCAAATGGCATGTGCCAGATTGTCAGAGAGAACACAAACATCCTAGCAACAAGTCAGTTTTAAAGGAAACCTGAGAATAGTTACTAGAATGTACAGTAGTTCCCCCTATCTGCGATTTTGCTTCCTAGTTTCAGTTACCCGCAGTCAGAAAAGATTAAATGGAAAATTCCACAAGCAAACAATTCATTAGTTTTAAATTCTGTGCCATTCTGAGTAAGCTGATGAAATTTTGCACATCACACCCTGTTGCACTCTGGATGTGAATCATCCCTCTCTCCAGCAGGCTACCTGCCTGTTAGTGACTGAGAAGCCGTCTCAGTTATCAGATTGACTGTCATGGCATCATAGTGCTTGGTTCAAGCAAACCTTATTTTACTTATGTATATTTTACTGAAAAGCCAGCATGCTGCAGGGATTTGAACATTGGACAAGGACTCTGGGAGACAACTTTGGCTAGGGGAACTTGCTGGGTGACCTAGGGCAAGTCACATTCTCTCAGCCTTGGAGAAGGCAATGGCACAAAACAAACCACTCTATTACCACTCTGTTCTGCATTGGTTAGGCCTCATTTGGAATCCTGCGTCCAGTTCTGGGCACCTCAATTCAAGAAGGATATCGACAAGCTGGAACATGTCCAGAGGAGGGCAGCCAAAATGGTGAAGGGTCTGGAAGCCATGAAGTCCTATGAGGAGTGGCTTAGGGAGCTGGATATGTTCAGTCTGCAGAAGAGAAGGTTAAGAGGGGACATGATAGCCATGTTGAAATATTTGAAGGGATGTCATGTTGACGAGGGAGCAGGCTTCTTCTCTGCTGCTCCAGAGACTAGGACAAGGAGCAATGGATTCAAGCTGCAGGAAAGGAGATTCCACTTGAACCTCAAGAACTTCCTGACGGTCAGAACTGTCCGGCAGTGGAATCTGCTGCCTCAATGGAGTGTGGTAGAGTCTCTTTCTTTGGTAGTTTTTAAGCAGAGGCTGGATGGCCATCTGTTGGGAATGCTTTGAGGGGTGTTCCTGCATAGCAGGGGGTTGGACTGTATGGCCCCTGGAGTGTCTTCCAACTCTATGATTCTATGAAATCTTGCCAAGAAAACCAGTGACAGGTTAGGAGAGTCTTAATTTGGAAATGACTCAAATGCACGAAGAGAAAACAAAATTTAGATGTTTAGAATTTATCTGCTGGAGAGTTTAAGAGTGGTGGTTGACATGAATTGAAGGGCTCTTTAGCAGAGAATTTTTGTGCCTCACCACAAGAATGTAAATAATACACATTTTTCTCATCCTTGATGAGAAAACATGTCTTGACACAGTTTGCTGAGAAAATGGTCAATCGCAACAAGATTGTTTTACTTTCAGGGTTGTTTTAAAAAAACATTTTTGCATAAAAAGCGGTAGCGGTTTGAGTGTGGAACTAGTTCCCTGCTCGGCCTTGGAAACCCTGGGCGTGCCACACATTCTCAGCCCCAGAAAATCCCGTGATAGGTTTGCCTTAAGGTAGCAGTTAAGTCAGAAATAACTTCAAAGCACATGACAACAATATATGCATGTACAGAAAAAAAAAAACAACCCTCTGGTTTCAGGCATCCATGGGGAGTCTTGTAACATATCCTCCTTGAATAAGGAACCCCCCTGCTGTATCTTTCCCCCATAGTGGAGTTGACTGTGATGAGGTCTGCCATCCTGATGCCAACTATGGGTGGGCATCCTCCAAACTCTCTTGACTTAATTATTCTTAGGGCTCTTTGGACTGGTTCCAAACAGAAACCCCATCCATACCAGCGTTGTCTTCTGCACACTTCTGAGTAGGAAGCAGGAGCTAGGTGTGGGTTTTAGTCTTTGTCTTCAACTTTCCTGTGCCCAGCTACCTTTTAGCAGAGCTAGACTTAGAAGTTACAGAGTATCTGCACTATACAATTAGAGCAGTTTGGTACTGCTTCAACTGCCATAGCTCCATCCTATAGAAGCATACAATTTGTAGTTTGGTGAGATCAAGATTTAAATCTTTGCTCCTTTAATTCTTCCGTGCAAGAATTCTTTCCCCAGATCTCTTTACTGGACAAGATTATAAGAATTTTTATGGCTTTTTGAAAAATTGATTTCTTTTTCAATTGTTTTGCCAAAAAAAATTGTGAAAACACTGTGGTTTTTTGCGCCAAATTTTTTTTTGTCCAAATACCAGTTTTGTTGCTGTGTGTGCCTTCGTTTCCAGCTTATGGTGACCCTAAGGCAAAGATATCATGGGGTCTTCTAGGGCTGAGAGTGTGTGACAATAGTCTTCCAGGTCCCACCAAGCTCGACAGAGTGGTCTCCCAACCTGGCGGTGGATTGGAACTTGCTATTGTCTTAGTGAAAATGAGACTGAATTCGCACGCTTCTAAGAATCCAAAGAATTTAGATGGAATGCTCCAATTTTCATACAGCAGACAACAACTTCTGCCAGGTATCTGAAGAGGCATCCAGGAACCTCATTAAAGAAACACACAACACATACAGTGTAAAGGAAAGACCACTGAACAACCTCGCTTTGGACCAGTGAAAAACAAGGATTACCACAACCGTAGGGAAAAAGGAGGAAGGAAAGTCTGTAAGACTTTTATAAAGGAAAGAACAACCAACAGATGTTAAAGAACGGCCAACACTGCCATCTGTAGGACAGCCAAACGTCACACACACAATATTTAAAGGACAACAAAGTATTTTTGGTGTTGTATTTCAGCTCTTGGCATGTTCTCTAGTGGTTGTTTAATTACAAAACTCTAAAATCACAATGTAAAAAACATTGACACAAATTGTATTAGAGCCTTCGGAGAAGTTCTACTTAATAGTAGTATTTCAGCACCAAACCACTCCCCCCCCAGAAAAAAAAAATCTAAATCAAGAAAACAAACACAGCCAGTTCAACAGATAAGTGTATATACAGGGTACATCAAAAATCTTAAAATGTTTATGTATAATGAAATCTATACAAAAAAAGTTAAAAAAACTTGTTCCTATATACAGCATTTTCTTCCTTTTCTTTTATAAAAAAGAACCCCAAAGTCTTTGTTACCAAGATGTACAAGAGACTGCTTCTTTTAATCCGGTTGCTTGAGCCGTTGCAAAAACCCCACATTACTTGTGCAAACCAAAACAATAAGGCTGAGAAAGATCACTTCAAAAACAGAAGAAAACTACAAAAAAGGGCAGCTTTTATGTTTTTGTTTTAAAGTCCCCCAAACAGTCATAATTAAAGTTTATTTAAAAACAAAACCAAAGCAAGTTAAGAATAAAAGACATCTGTCAGTGCCTCAAACCGCATCTGAGTTTTGCCTCTTGGATTTTCAATGCCCTCATTTTGAACAATGGTGTTTTCTGTCAAGATTCGTTGTTTTCATCCTGTGGCTTAAAGATGAAACCGTTCCCTTTAGATACACATCTTTAAGGACACTGGGATTCTTTCACGGGACTTGGTACCCACCCTTTAGGACTTTACATTTCAATAAATAAAACTTTGTCAGCACAGGACCATGTGGATGTTTCCACCTGTTGATGACCTAAGGTGTGTGTGTGTGTGTGTGTGTGAGGGGGGGGGAGAAACATTTATTGAAATCCGAATAAGACTTCACAGTGTATTTCCTTTCCCCTCATTCTGGAGTATTCCTAGGTATTCCTTCCTGTTTTTCTTAAGGCAAACCTTTTTAAACATTGGATGAACAAAAATGGTGCATTAATACAAGAAAACAAGAAGTCTCCCTCCTTTAAGGTACGTCCCCAGCACAGAAAGGCAGGTATCGTGTGTCTCTGTGTTTTCTTTTCAAAGAGACTTTACACTCTTGCAAACATCTCTTCAAGAAGAAGATTTCTTCAACTGCAAACAGAGAAATTTAAGTTTGTTGGAGTTTTTGTTGTTGTTTGTAAGAACAGGGGTGGGTGACACCAAGAAAACATCAGCAGCTGTTCAGAATGACATGACAAAACTTCAACATACCTTTAAGAAAAAAAAAATCACTGCATGTTCTTTGTCTTCTCGGCTTAAAAATATACATTCTCCTGTCATAAGCTTACTCTAGAATGGCAACATCGCCTCGTTCAGAAACCATTTCATGATCCCTGTCTTGTCAACGTGTTGGCACTTGGCGTGTCCAAAGACCTCTGATCAGCAAAGTGCTTTTCAAGAATAATACAAGGTTGTGTCTTGGTGTCCAAACAGCCAAGACTTTGCTACTGTTGTGTGTGTGTGCATGTGCGTGTGCGTGTTCTTAAAGTGCACCCTGGCGTTCTGGTATGCTATGACTGTTCCGAATTCTGCGTTGGGCTGGGCTCCATCCCTTCCTCGTTGCTGCTATCAATGTCCTGCTCCATCACGGTCTCCTCATCATCGAGGCGTTGGCTGGTGAAATTGTTGAGCTCCAAAAGACCACTGGGTTCCACAACCACGTTGGAGGTGGAATGGCATGCCACGGAGTACTGAGGGATCGTCTGGAAGAGGAGAGAACATCATGCATTAGTGAAGGCGAGTCCCAAGCACAGGACAGAGGCCAGTCTAACAACGGGAAAAGGGCAGGCTTCTGCAAGATGCAGTATTGACTCAGAAACTGAGCCTAGAAGTTATAAGAAGGATGGACAATCTGGACAAGATGCTGGACAATAAACAGTAAACGATTTCCCACCGTTTGATTTTTTTCTTTCCAAATAAGCAGCTATAATGAGCAAGAAGGCTCGACTTGTAAGGTAGTAATGAAGACTTTCACCCTTTTCTCCTGTACCCCAGGTCACAAGAACCTCACATGCTCTAAGGTCTGAGCCGGCAGAGGGGCAGGCTGAGCCAAGGGTCCATTCACCGCTCAGACTGATCCAATGTCCAACAGCTAAACAGACCATGGATATTTATGGATTAAAGAAATTATGGATGTGATTGACCTCTCTGGAAATACTAAACTAAGATCACTTTACCCTTTCTCTGCAAAGGCATTTACAGCCTTGTGTTTTCATACCATGAAGTCTAACTTTATGGAAGGTTGGCCAGAGTCCTCGATCACACCATAAATTATGTAACTTTACGTATATAGTAGTCCCTCCGTTTTCGCGAGGTTCAGGACACAGAAGTAACACCCCCACCACCACTCCCCCTCCCATTCTCTTCCGGAGCTGCACCATTCCCCTTCCCATGCAAAACGGAAGAAAGCCTTCCTTTCCCCCTCCAGAGCTCTCTCTCTCACTCCTATGCATTTTGCTCCAGGGCAGAGAAGTTACCCAAGCTTTCCTTCACCCCCCCAATCCCTTCCATTTCGCATGGGAAAGGGAAGGAGGGAGCTTCCAAAAGGGAAGGAAGGCTCTGGAAGAGCTTTCCCCTACTCCCTCATTCTCTTCCATTTTGATTCGGCAAAATGGGAATGGGAGGAGGAGAAGTAGGGGGCGCTTGCAAATAATCTGATTTGTGTAGGCCAAACCAGAAATGTGAAAGGAGGACTGTACTCAGTTGTGTAGAGGCACTAAGAAACTCTGTCAGATGCATAATGGCAAGAGCATCCCGATCCGTACCGGCATTGCTTAGGCAGTGCCCCAACGCAGAATGGGACCAATACAGACTAGTCCTAATGTCCATCAGACACTTTGCAGGCTCCCCTGTAAAGTAACATAATTGCAGCCTTTTACTGGATAGGGACATTATGGAAGCACCCAATTCCAATTCCTGCAGATGTAAGTCCCCAAAAGGATTCCAGCCACGAACATTCCCAGACAACAAGAGCTCTGTATTTGTGGAAACCAAGTGGTGGAAGACATTATGTGTTACAAGGTAAACTATATGAATTTCCAATAAATATTTTGTTAAGATGTCTAGAGTTTGTAGCTGACTCGAATAATCCAGATAAAGCCATGTACCTGCTGTCTTGTTCAGTTAAATCAGTCCTGATTTAATGTATCTAGATCTGCACTCAGAGCAGCCTACCTCAGAACTGCCCATGAGAACAAATGAAATTATTGCTCATAAGAAATGCAGACACCAGCAAATGTATTTGTAAGTTTTGTACTTGTTTGTTATATTCTTTAGATTTTGATACACCCTTTAATATATTTTTAAATTTTCTCTTTTCTTTTTCTTACTGTTTGCTTGATTAGCATTGATTTTTCCTTTTGGTTATAAGCTGTTATTTGGTTGCCTAATAACAAAAAGGTTAAGAAATTGGAAAGTTTGCCTCTCCCACAACAAGCTAGAAAAACACACCAAAGACAACCTTTGGATGATCTTTCTGGGTTGCTGGGGGAGAAACAAGTCAGTGCTTCTGTGCTCTGACATCATGAAAAACAAAGTATAAACTGAAGTAATTAGTTTGCTGTTAGCCACCGTTGCAGCAAGCAAGAGCTATCAGAGAGAAGGCGTCTGCCCACAGATGTGTACTATTTTTAAACTGCTTTTTATTATTTTTATTTGCTTGCTTCAAATTGTCTTTAATGTTTGTTAGTTTAATTTCATTTTAATGTCAATCCCTTGTACGTGTCACGTACAGGATAACTCCGGTCTCAGAGATTCAGTTTAGACAGAAGGTTGTAAAACCTTATTCAGGAAACTTTAGAGTAACAGAATCATATTCTGACAATTGCCAAGACTGAAAAATACTGGATTTTCAGTGCCTTATAACCTGTAACATTACAAATTTGCATGAGCAAGCATTCTAGCTTATTAAAACAACTCCTTTCCCAGGCTCTCATCTAGCCTGCCAACTGCATCACCTGGAAGCTGTGCTGGTTCCCTTTATCAAAGTTCAGTTAAAAGAACATTCCCAGACCACTGTTTAGCACTCAGTCCCAACATTCCCTCACAGCCTGTGTTTCAAAAAGCACTACATGGCAACACACTAAATGGCATTACGTGACATCATCTTGCATGGCAGAGATGGCAAAGGCGACCTGACAGCGCGTTTTAATTTGTATGCCATGCTGACACCCAGTTTTGGGGGGAAAGGTGGGATAGCAATAAATTTGTTGTTGTTATAATACCTCTCCTCCATAATTCTATTTTTTTTAAAGAGGGGGAGGTACCTGGAATGAGGAGGCTAGGAGGCCCCAAGAACAATAGGGAAAACCAGTGAATTTCAGAATAAATCATTCTGCAGCAGGGTCTTCTTGGTGGCTGCTCCCACGTGCAAAACTCCCTACCGAGGAATGCTAGACCTGCCCTTATCTCTTGCTGCCTTTTGGCCACCACAAAAGACCTTTTCACTCAAGCAGGCTTTGGGTAATTGGCTGCTGAAGAAGAGAATTTTTAAGGCAGGAGGACTGTACTTTTTCTCCTACTCCTTTTCTTTTCAGTTCAGGTGTTGCTTTTAATACGAACACTATTTAATTTCAGTAACATAACTTAATGTGTTTTAAGATGAATCCTGTAGATAATCAAGTTGGAAGCCCCCTGGAGTGGGGAGAAAGATGGGCAATGAACTAAGTAAATGCATGGGCATGGTTAAACAGCATGTCTCAGCCTGGCCTGTCAGCCACAGAAGCAAGCTCCAAGATGGGTCACAGTCCAAAATGCCTGTAAATCTTTCTGGAAGCATCTGGAGGTTTCCTCCATTTTATTTCCTTAAAAAGAGAGGATAACCAGTCAACAGAGCTTGAAAACCCCTAAAATGCTTGTAGGTTAACAGTGGCAAAAAGAATTGAGGTTATGCTCAGGCTAGGGAAATAGATATACTGGCATGGGTAAAGCTCACCAGGACATCTCCAGAGTCTGGGAGGTGATAAAGAAATAGTTTTAATAAATAGTTTTTCAACAACATGGTCTTTCAACTAGTTTACACTATACCCAGGACACATATAATGGACATGTGGTCCACACTATTGTCATGTTTGCATGATGCTTTTGCAACCACACACTGTTTTTTAATCCCAATCAACTTGTCACCATCTTGTGGACAGTACTGCGTACAGTAGAAGTTGTTTGTGGTGTGTCTCTTGCCTGATGCAATATTTGTGCTTATAATATAGGCCATTTCCGCACTATACTCTTATAGCGCGATTATTCCACTTTCAACATCCTATGGAATCCTGGGGTTTGCTGTTTCGGGAGGGGCCGGCTGATCCCTCCCGAAACCGCAAACCCCAGGATTCCACAGGATGTTGACAGTGGAATAATTGTGCTATAAGAGCGTAGTGCAGAAATGGCCATAGTATTTGTGCTTATAATAATACTCACACACAGAATAATAATACATATAATAAAATATATGCATTTGCAAGGTTAAAAAGGTTCTACACTTCAGCCCTTTCCAATTTTGACATTGCTCTCGTTCTTAACCTGTCAAATAAATGGCGGATGCCTCTAAATATATTTAAATAAACATACGGGAGAGATCGCCACCCTCCTCCTGAGCTTGGAGAAAGGCACAGACCCGTTCCACTAACATTAGAAGACAACATCTATGGTCTTCCAAAGGACTCCAAAGCGGGGGGGGGATCTTGGGGGGTAGATGGAAGTTGGGCTGAGAAAAAATGTGGCCATGTGCCACCCATGGCCCCCAGACACCCACTGATGGATTGACGGTATTTATACGCCTCCCTTTAAAACATACACAACATAGTTTAAAACAATTAAAATAATCAAATGAAAAGAGTGTAAAATCATTATACACTTGGTCCTCCACATTCACTAGGGTTAGGGGCACAGGACCCTCACAAAAGAAAAAATTCGCAAATATCAAAATTTGTGACCCTGTGGCAAGGGGGCTGAGGCACAAGTGGGGAAAGTGGGTGCCCAACATCTAAACCAGGTCAGGGAAAGGAGATGGTTGACATGGTGGTCCTGTACTGCCTTTCTCTTGCCCATCTGGAGAGCTTTGGGAGAGGGCTTGCGGTCCTGAGAACTCAGGCTTTAGGCTGTCCTTGGCTGGCCAGGCAGTGGCTCATGGAGGAGGACTGAAGGGAGGTTTTTTTAAAGACCTGTGCAGCCTGATTGGAGCCACCAAGAGGGAAAGTTCCCCCACAAAAGTAGTACCTGAGGTAGGGGAGCAGGAGTTGGAGAAACTCGCAAATAATCAAATCCGTGAATGTCAAACCTGCAAATGTGGAGGGTTGACCGTAAAAGCATACAAAAGTTTAAAAAATAAATTAAACATTGCATTAAAAGAAAACGCTCACCTGCTCACACATTAAAAACATGCTTAAAGAGGAATGTTTTTGCCTCTGCAGGTGAAAGGTAAGCAGGGAGGGGGCCAGCCTAGCCTCCTATGGAAGGGAAGTTCCAGAGGGCAGGAGCAGCCACTGAGAAGACTCTCTCCTGTGTTCTCACCAAGTAAGCCTGGGATGGTAGTGGAAATGAAAGAAAGCCTTCCTTTGCAGATCTGAAAACTCTGGCATGTTTGTATCAGGAGATACAGTCTTTCAAATAATTCTGACCTAAGCGGTATAGGGCTTTATAGGTCATAATCAGCAATTGGAACTGTGCCTGGAAACAAACAGGTAGCCTGGAAAGCTGTTTTAAGAAGGAAGTTATGTGCTCCATATAACTGGCCCTAGTCAGCATTCTGGCTGCCACATTTTGAGCCTGATGAAGTTTCTGAACAGTTTCCAAAGGCAGCCCCACCTAGAATGTGTTACAGTAGTCCAACTGAGATGTGTCACTGCAGCCACATCTGACATTTCAGGGAATAGGCGCAGCTGGGACACATGTTTTAACTGTGCAAATGCACTCCTGGTCACTGCTGAAGCCTGGGCATCCAGGCTCAGAGTAGAGTAGAGTCCAAGAGAACACCAAAGCTGCAAACCTGAGACTTCAGGCACAGCCTCTATTCCCTGCCTTTCAACTTACCAGAAGCACCTCTATCTTGTCCGGATTACGCTTCAATTTGTTTGCCCTTGTCCAGTCTGTTACTGGGAACAAGCACTGTTTCAGTACCAAGATAACTTCCTTAGAATCAAGTGGAAAGAAGAGGTAGAGTTGGGTGTCATCAGCATATTGGTGACACCAAACCCTGAAACTCCAGATAACCTCTCCCAGCAATTTAATGTAGATGTTAAACAGCATGGGGGACAAGGCAGAACCCTGAGGGATCTCACAGGCCAATGGCCAGGGTATTGAAAAGGAGTTTTCAGCACCGCCTTCTGAGTGTATTTCTCAAGGACCACTAAGTCTCTCAGAGCGCCCCAGTTTCCATTTTTTTTTTTTTTTTGGCACAATGTTTGTCAGAGGTCACACCCAAAGCCATTTCAAATACATGTAATAATGCAATAAGCCCTGTACAACCCTTCCAGAATTCCCCCACCCCTAAAATGCCTTCTTTCTCCTGTTTTCCATCCAAAATGGCATCTGAAAGTTATGTCACCTTATTATCATTCTGGAGGGAGAACACACTGAAAAGAAATTATTTGAGTGCACTCTGGGGAGAGGGGAATGCAGTCTTGTGGGGGAGCCTGGGGGGTGGAAAGTTGGAGACTGGGCAGTTGCTCAGTGAACTGGTGGCTGAAGCCCAAATCCAATGGGCAGAGCCCCTGATTGTGTATGCCAGCCTGATGGGTCTGTGTATGACTTACTTGGATTAGGATCTCTGCAGGGATCTCCTCTGCTTTCTTTGGGGCAATGTTCTGGATGCGAATGAACTGGCTGGCGGCAGGTGGAGGCGGGACAACCTGCTTCCTCTCCTGTAAGGGTGGCCCAACACCTGGAGGGCTTGAAGTTGAGTCCAAGCGTTTGGGCTGCTGGAGGACAGATGCCGCCACCGCGGTGGCTGTCCCTACTGTGGCAACTCTCAGCACTGAGGTGGGTGCTGGTTCTGCTTCATTCGGTAGGGTTCCAGAGGGAGAGGCCTTGCTGCCGGCAGGCTCCACTATCACACGGTCAACGCTCGGGTCAATCTGTGCCTCCATCATGGACATTTTCAAAATGTCTGCCACTGCTGTTTTCGTGGGCACCTGGGCAGGAAATAGGTTCGGGAGCGGCGGCGCCAGCTTGGGCACTGAACTGACACTGGCCACCTTGGACACAGTGGGTGGCTGATGCCCTTCAAAAGTTATCTTTGTAACAGAGGATCCTTGGGTTATTATAGGCTGGTGCACCTGAAAATCAAATTTGGGTTGTGCATGTTACAGGCAGGTTGGTTTGCTTTGCTTCCATTTGTTTTGATATCAACACTTAAGAACTTAAGAACTAAATGAGAATATAATAGAAACACACCAGCAACACTTTCTATGGGGAAGAGAATTGGAAACTCAAGATTTTAAAACAGAACGATTAAGCAGCCAAAAAGGAAAGGGAAGGGGCAACTAAGAAGAGGATGCCAAGGCAGGTTTCCCGACTGCTAGATGTCTGTTTTGGCAATTATGCCACAGCAGTCCCGTTTTCCTTTGGGATTTACACCCCCTAAAGCAACGCCCTGGTCATTTCCCCTGTCTGAAGTGCCTAAGGGCAACAGTTTTTTAGGAGAGTGTATGATAGTTAATAATTTTTTGGTTCTGGCCATTTCATTTTCCTTCATTCCCATCCGGTTTTGGCCCTCCCAAGGAAAATGAGATTGCTCTTCTAGGACAAAGAGTTACTAAGCCGAGGGTGATGTAAACTACAAAGGAAGACGTACAATGGAGGTCCTTAGACTGCCGCCTGGAGTTCGTCTTTATTTTCCATAGAAATTAAAAAAAGGTATTTACGGGGACGGAAATCAATAACTTTATACCTAAAAAAAAAGAACAAACAAAAAAAAACAAAGAAAGAAAGGGAACAAAATTAGGAATCGATCCATGCAATCAATGGTAGTCACAATGATTTCTATTTAGAAAAGACCCAACTAAAAGAGCCACAGATTTGGCAAGGCTTCTCTTCTTGCTGCCTCAGTAATAGCAGGGATTCTCTCTCTCTCTCTCTCTCTCTTTTTAACCAGTGACAATTCTACCACTGAAATGCAGCTGCTGAAGCTTAAGGCTTAGGAAGTTGAAGTTACCAATCAGCAAGTTTAAATGGCACTTCAGCCACAAACTCATTATGTGGCCTTAAGCAACCTACCCACCCCTCCTTTCTGCAGTATTTGGTGAGGAGACCTATTAATATTGAACTCCCTTGTTGTAAGGATTTGGACAAGCTAATGCATGTGCATAACACCTGAGAGCAACATATAAATATACTAGATATTAATGCATACAGACTACACTTTGATCAGGGCTGGCTGCTGACCAAGATTTTCATCAGTATTGCTTCAGGCCACTGTGGGAAACTCCTTCCAACCAGCCAATCTGAGGCGACCTCACTTTAGTGAAGCATGCTTCTGGCTCTGTGTTTTCCCCAACTCTGATCTGAGTGCCAGGGTCAACTGGCAGGCCAAGGAGGAGCAGTTGTATTAGGAAGCGTTTTAAGTGGAACACCCAACAGCTGCCTTAACATATTGTGTGCCAAGGCCAGGGGAAATGACATGGGCCACGAGACGTGCCTTCTTCATTCCAAACACTAATGCCGGATTTGCTGTGGGTGGGGCAAAGAACTCCATAGCCTCCTCAGGCTGAACCAGGCACCTGAAAGCATCATTGGGCTTTAAAATCAGGCTTAACTACATTAAAAATGGGGTTTCTGTTGCTACAGGCAAATTCAGTCCCCCTACGGGAGCAGTCCCCAGTGGGTTCAATATGACCAGCTATCCAGAGCAACAGGCTCCCCTTGTTTAAAGAGAGGGGCCACAAGGCAGGACACATGGGGTTGAACGTACCTGCAATGGCCTTGCCACTCCTGATAGAACAGCATAGACATAGGCTTGGAGGAGAGGGTGTTACCAGCCTACGATTACACCATCTGACCTCTGTTTCACAATGAGGGAATCCTTTTAAAGCTAGAGGAGCTGTGCTGCTTTGATGCACTTCACCTTCTTGGTGGCACACGGATCCATCAGATTGGTATAAGCATTTCCTGGGGTCACTGCTACTTGCTAAGTATCACTTTGGGAAAACAAGCAAACCAGGACTCTTTGCAGGGTGATGGGCCATGTTTAAAAGTTACTGAGAGGGAGGGAAAAGTGGCTAGTTCCACAGGCTCCTGACAAGTGTACTATGACCCAGAGATGCAACTCTCTCTCTCTCTCTCTTTTGTAGAATCCCTTCCCACATGACACTGGGCTGACTCCTACTTTGCTCGCCTTCAATCACCTGCTAAAAGGAATCCTGTCTCCCAAAGTTTTCATGGACCATGCTTGCTGGAGGAGGCAGGGAGCTGCAGTCCAAAAAAACTAACATGTCCAAGCTCTGAAGAGGATATATAATTTGAATTGAGCAAGGATAGATCGGCCCCTAAGATTAGCACTATAGACTGATTCTCTGCTTTCTGAAGGTTTCTTTTAATTGCTTCCTCTTCGAACAGTGGCAGAAGTTCGGGACTGCATGCTACTATGACAATCCTGCTGCATCTTCAAAACAGAAGGGGACAGCTCAACTATATACATTTAATGGGGAATAGGGGATAGGAATTGTGTTGCCCTCCATATATTGTAAAACAGCAGCTCCCAGTGGCACTTGATAAAACAGTCAATAGTTATGAATACTTTTACAGTTACGGTTCCTTACATCTGGAATGCCACACAATGCCTACATGTGGGTCCCTTTCACACAGCACAATTATAGCACTTTGATACCATTTCAAGCACCATGGTTGCATCCTACAGACTCCTGGAATTTGTTGTCCAGGAAGACACTAAGGCACTCTGCCAGAGAATTTTAAATACCTCATGAAACTATAGATTCCAGGATTCCATAGGAAGGAGCCAAGGCAGTTAAAGTGGAATCAAGGTGCTATAATTGTGTAGTATGAAAGCAGGCTTGGTCAAACATAGTATTTATTTTTGGTGTTTGACTGGCATGCAACAGCAAACAGCTAGGGTAAACCCTCATCAGTGGGGAAAGTGTTCTTTCCTAGCATCCCAGGTCATACAGAAACATCTGAAAAGCCTAATAGCAGAACAGAAGGATTTGAGGAATAGGACTTAACATGGCCAGCATAGTGTAGTGGTTTGAGAGTCAGACAAAGGTCATTTCCACACTAGACTGTTTTAGTGCTATTATTCCACTTTCAACATCCTATGGAATCCTGGGGTTTGCAATTTATGGAGTAGCGTTTAGAATTCTCAGCCAGAGAGCTCTTTGGCCTCTGTAAACTACAAACCGCAGAATTCCACAGGATTTTGAAAGTGGAATAATAGCACTATAGCAGTCTAGTGTGGAAATGGCCTACCACTCTAAAGACCAGGGTCTGAATCCCCACTCAGCCATGAAAACCCACTGGGTGACCTCTCTCAGCCTCAAAGGAAAATAAAGGAAAAACATCTCTTTGCAAAATAAAGGACACCCCCTTCTTAGCAAATTTCGCCATAAGTTGAAAATGACTCGAAGTCATGCAGCAACAACAACAGCAGCTAACACAGAGGACAGCAAGCGAGTCCTGATACTGGCCAGTTACTGCATCTCCTTTGCTGTGCCCTGGCCAAGTGTCAGTTTCCCAATGGGCGCAACGCCAAGTCAACATGGCCCTTGACAAAAGAAGACCCCTCAACCAGAACATCAGCCTTCCTTTTTCAGGGCTGCAGTGATGGGTGCCTCATTTTCCACAGGACCCCCAAGAACCCATTACCTGGCTTGCCGGTTGCTTCTCAGGGGCGGCAGGGAGCTGCATTTGGCCCTGGGGTTGGACGTAAATTTTTTGTGTTGTGGGCGCCTGCTGAAGTTTGGGCAGCTGTTGGGTGGTTTTGACGGCCAGCACCTGGACCACAGTCTGCTGGGGCTGGGCCACCAAGGTGGGCAGCTGCCTCTCGCGGGCTATGGAGTGGTGGGTGGCCTGCTGGGGGTCAAGTTTGGGCTGCGTTGAGTCTTGCTGCAGTGGGGCGAGCTTCTGGTGCCGGATGGAGAGCTGGGGCATCTGGGGCAGTTTGTGCGGGAGCTGGTCAGCCTGGAGGTGGATGGTCTGCTTCTGCTTGGCCTGGAAGCACTGCAAGGTCTTGACTTGGAGCTGGGTCTGTTCCAACTGGGGTTGGCTCAGCTTCTGCTGCTTCTGCACCTGTGTCAAGGCGGAGCGGTAGAAGAGGCCTGTCTGAGGATCCAGGGTGTCCATCTCTTCTACCTCGCCTTCCTCTGTGCCAAGCTGTTCGCTGTGCTTGGTGAAGGCTGTGTGGCTGCTCAGAGCCTAAATGAACAGGCAAGATGAGTCAGGGATGCTTTCGTGGAGGGGAATTAAACATCCAAAGTGAATACAAGAGCAAACACAAGAGCCTGCGTAAAGCAAAGCTGGAGAATGTGGAAGCCTGTAAGTGTGGAGGGACTGCAATTCCCAGCAGCCCTAGCCAGCAGATGCAACAGTGAGTGATGTTGGCAACTGTGGCTGAATAAGGTCTCACAGTCCCCATCACTGGCAAAGAGTGCAGCCCTGCTCACCTTGTGCTCCTACCACGAGGAAAATATTAACCTAAAATGGGCAACTGTGCCCATAGCAGCTTCCAAAGGGCAACTGACTGCTCCAGGCCACCACCTCCGCTTCAGTGTCTTTTCAGTCCCTTGGGTGGCAGGGTTTCCTCCCCCATCCCCCCCCAAAAAAAACCACTCTGAAATGAGCAGTAGGGAGCTATAGCTTGGAAATACTATTTCCAAGTTCTGCCCTTCTTGCAAACAAAAACTGTGTAGAACATCCAAAAACAAAACAAAAACCAGCACAGAATTGTGCAAAGTAAGAGATACTATGCAGGCTGATCCAGGCCGCATGACCAAAGTGGCCAAATTCAGCTTTCTGGGAACTCACAGAATACACATAACCCCCCATCCAGGTTTTACCCTTGTCAGCCTTTGGATCCCACTGCAGGAGAAAGGGATGGTATAAATTCAATGAACAAATAAATAAAATGCTAACAATCAGCCTTAACTGGTATGAGGCCCAGATGCTGCACTGGTACAGGGGAAATGGTTGGTCTGTTGAAGCCACTGAGCTACAAGGAATGCATTAGTGCTCTGTTGCCCCGGCCATCAAGGGCACTTCCATTTCCACCGGATGAGGTCTAGCATTCTGCCCCCTCCCTGCCCAGGGAAGAATAAACCCTGATGGGCTTGGCAGACCCTTTGCCCTAGCCACCTTTAGAGCAAGGAGCATTTGGAGAGGACAAGGACCAACCTGCTGCATGATGTGGGTGATGGCGCCTGTTGAGGATGCAGGGATAGATTTCACCACGACCGATGTCTGCGTCGCGGTCTGGGACTGGGCCACATGCTGCAGCAGAGTCCGCTGAGGCTGGGAAGACTGCTGGTGGGGCTGGGCACGGTGGCTCACTGAAAGAAGGGAAGGGAGAAAACATAAAACAGAAGTCGTCAATGGGGACAATGCATCACAAAGTCACTTCCTCAGCCCATGAAACAAAATGAATATGGATAAAATTTAAATCAAAGCAGTAAGGCATCACCAGTACATGCCTGTTTCCACAGAGTGTAGACAGACTTCTTTTGGTAGGAAGAAGAAAAGAGTGTCTCTTAAAAGTGACATTCTGGGCACCAATAAACTCAGAAGAACCCTGATGTCAGATGAGTATGAGCCCTAATGTCATGCTTTTTATCAAATAATAAGTCTGTTGGTAAACCCCAAGGAACACAACAGACCAACACTGTAGGTTCCCCCCAACCTTAAAACAACAGACTCTTGAAAACGTAGCAGGAATTAGCTACATGTTCATTCTACTCCAGGTTCCAAAGAACCCAAGATTAAGAGATGGTTGTCACAGCAGCTTCTGAAGAACAGGTTGCTTACCTGTAACTGTGGTTCTTCGAGTGGTCATCTGTGCCCTCATACATTAGGAGCTTTCGCGCCTGTGCGGTAGTGTTCGGAAGATTCTAGAGTTCGTTAGCTTGGCGGGAACCCCTCCCCCACACCGGTGCTGCGCATGCTCCTCCCGCCGACTAACGGTCTCTCCTCAGTTCTGGTCCGCCAAAGCAGATGGGACCTGAAAAAAGAGGGGAAGGTAGGGCGGGGATGTATGAGGGCACAGATGACCACTCGAAGAACCACAGTTACAGGTAAGCAACCTGTTCTTCTTCTTCGTGGTCTCTGTGCCTCATACATTAGGAGACTGTGTAGCTTACCAGTAGGATGGCGGGTCAGGTCCCAGATCCTAGAGCACAGAAGACAGCACAGCACGTCCAAACCAGGCATCTCTCCTGGAACGGCAGTCGAGCCTGTAGTGGTGCACGAAGGTCGACGGCTGGGACCAGGTCGCCACACGGCAGAGTTCCGACAGGTCGACGCCTCGCAGGAGGGCAGCAGATGTCGCCACGGCCCTGGTGGAGTGGGCCCGAAGCAGGTCTGGCGGAGGCTTCCCGGCAAGCTCGTACGCCAGCTGAATACCACCCACTTAGAGAAGCGCTGGGTGGATATCTTGTGGCCTCTCCGGCGCCTGCCATAACAGACAAACAGGTGGGGTGTCTGTCTGTAGGCTGCAGTCCTGTCTTTGTAGAAGGCCAGCGCCCGACGAACGTCCAGGGAGTGGAGGGACCGCTCCAGAGGTGTCGTCGGGTCGGGGTAGAAGGCCGGCAGGATGATGTCCTGGCTCAGGTGGAAGCTGGACACCACCTTCGGCAGGAAGGAGATGTCAGGCCGGAGGACCACCTTGTCCCGATGAAAGACCAAGTATGGTTCATCGCACCGTAGCGCCGTCAACTCTCCCGCCCGCCTGGCAGAGGTGACGACCACTAGGAACGCGGTCTTCATCGCAAGCAGCCTGTCGTCCATCGTGGCCATGGGCTCGAAGGGCGGCCTCGTCAGCTGGGACAGCACCAATGACAGTGACCACGGCGGTAGCGGCGGCGACACTGGCGGGTAGAGGTGCTGCAAACCCTTCAGGAACTGCTTGACGGTACCGTCCCTGAAGAGCGCGGCCGACAGGGATCGTGACGGTTGGTATGCCACGATTGCGGCGAGGTAGACCTTGAGCGACAGGAAGGCCAGGCCCTGTTGCCGGAGATGGAGGAGGAAGTGGAGCACGGTACGCAGGGTGACAGGCGATACCGGCTCTCGACGTTCCTCGGCGAAGGCCATGAAGCACTGCCACTTGTAGTGGTAGTTCCTTCGCGTGGACTCCTTCCTGGCCGCGGTCAAGACGTTCCCGATGGCCGGGTCGTCTAGGGCGATATCCTCCAGGCATGGAGGGCCAACACCGGCAGGTCCGGGTGCAACACCGGTCCGTCGGAGTGGGACAGCAGGTCCGGTACCGTTGGAAACCTGAGAGTCCTGCCCCAGGCGGCCTCGATCAGGGGTCCAAACCAGTGCTGTCTTGGCCAGTACGGTGCCACGAGGATCGCGTCCACCCGGTCCGCGATGATCTTCACGATCACGTGGCCCAGGAGCGGGAACGGAGGGAAGGTGTAGATCAGCCCTTCGTCCCACGGAAACTGGAAGGCGTCGCCGATGGAGCAGCCATCGTGGCCGGCCCTCGAGCAGAACAGGCGGCACTTCGCGTTCTGGCTGGTCGCGAAGAGGTCGATGGTCGGCTCGCCCCATCGGTCCCGAAGCATCCGGAAGGCCTCGTCGGACAGGGACCACTCGTGATGGGAAGTGGTGTCCCTGCTGAGGGCGTCCGCCGTGGTGTTCTCCTGCCCCGCCAGGTGAACCGCCACAGGGTGTATCCGGAGAGGGACGCACCAGTTCTAAAGTTCAAGTGTGATGCCCCGCAGCGTGGTGGAGTGCGTCCCTCCTTGCCTGTTCACATAGCAGACCGCCGTCGTGTTGTCGGTGAGGATCAACACCGTGCGGCCGGTGACCAGGTGTCGGAACGCTCTCAGGGCCTTGTGGATCGCCAACAGTTTGAGAGAGTTGATGTGGAGGAACAACTCGTCGTCCATCCACCGGCCTCGGACTCGGAGATCCCCGGTGTGCGCTCCCCAGCCGAAGAGCGAGGCATCCGGCGTTATCGTGACCGATGGCCTGGGTTCGCGGAACGGCATGCCTGACAGCAGGTTCCTGTACGACTGCTACCACAGGAGCGATCGGTATACCTGTTGGGGCAGACGGTACCGGCGGCGCTGGTCATCCCAGAGTGGATCGAAGGCCCTGATGAACCAGTGCTGGAGCGGCCGGGCGCATAACCTGGAGAGGTAGGTTACGGCGGTGGACAAGGCCATGTAGCCGAGGAGCTGTTGGATCCTCCTCGCTGACACCGTCGAGGCCTCGAAGGCAGCGGACGCCGCCCGACAAAGCGTCCGCGCCCTCTCATCCGGCAGGAAGGCCCTCGCTGATACTGAGTCGAGGGTCGCCCCGATGAAGTCGAGAACCCGGGTGGGCTCGAGATGGGACTTCTTGGGGTTGACCCTGAGTCCGAGCCGAGTGAGAAGGGACAAAGTCCGATGAATGTCCCTGTACAGTTTCTGTTTGCAGGACGCCACCAATAGCCAATCGTCCAGGTAAGGGTAGACGGAGACGCCTTTCGTCCGCAGGAAGGACACGACCGGAGCCATGCACTTGGTGAACACCCTCGGTGCGGTGGAAAGCCCGAACGGCAGCACCCGGTACTGGTAGCTGGTGCCGTCGATCGCGAACCAAATGTATCTCCTGTGCTGCAGCGGATCGAGATGTGGAAATAGGCGTCTTTGAGGTCTATGGACGCAAACCAGTCCCTCAGCGGAGGAAGGGGAGGATCGACGGCAGCGTGACCATCTTGAACCTCTTGGGGCGGATGTATTCGTTCACCCCTCGGAGGTCTAGGATGGGCCGCAGGGATGCGTCCACCTTCAGCACCGTGAAGTACCTCGAGTAGAAGCCAGTGGTCTTGGCTGAAGGCGGAAGCCTCTCGATCGTTCCCTTCTCGAGGAGGGACTGGACCTCTTCCAGTAGAGCCGAGCTGGCCGGGGTGGAATAGTAGACACCCCGTGGCGGAATAGCCTGGAACTCGATGGCGTACCCCAGGCGGACGACGGTAAGTACCCAGGAGTCCGCAGTGATCTCCCGCCAGCAGTCGAGGTGCCTGGCCAGGCTTGGGTGGTGGAACAGTTCTAGTGGAAGGGTGAAGGATGGCACGGGTGGAGTCCTGCAAAGGCCGTCAAAACCGGGACTTCGCTCCGGAGGACGACTTCTTGGATGACGAAGATGAGCATCGTCTGGGAAGCCTCCTCGAAGCCGAAGAGGTTGACGGCCTCGACGTGGTCGACCGCGGGGACCACAGCTGGTACGCCGATGAAGAGGAGGACCTTCTCCACGTAGGCCTCGGCTGGAAAGAGCGGCGAGACGGGGCAGGCTGGTTTATGCACATCTTCTTCACTGTCAGCCGGGCCTTGACGAGGTGATCCATAGCCTCGTCGGTGGAGGTGTGGAAGAGCCCTTCGCCATCGAACGGTAGGTCTTCAATCCACCGACGGCTGTCCTCCTGAAGCCCAGAGGACCGGAGCCACGCGTGGCGTTGGAGGGCTACAGCACCGACCATCACCCTCGAGGTAGCCTCCATGGCGTGCCTCGAGGTGGCGATCTGCTGTGTAGCCACCGCAATGGCCTCGCCAAAGATCTGTGTGGCTGAGGCGCGTGACTCCTCTGGCAAGTGAGCAAGGAGCGGAGCGAGTCAGTCAAACAGGTTCCGATGGTATGCCGCGAGGCATGCCATTGTGTTCACCGTCCTGGCCACCAGGGACGATGCCGAGTAGAACCTTCGGCTGAAGGCATCGAGCTTCCGTCCTTCACGGTCCGGAGGGGTGGTATGTGCTCGATTGCCTCCTTTCGTCTGTGCCGACTTGACCACAATAGAGTTCGGTACAGGGTGGTTGAAGAAGAACTCCGCGTTCTCCTTCTGTGTCCTGTACAGATGCTCCAGCCTATGAGGAATAGGCTGTGCTGACGCCGGCTTCGCCCACGGCTGCTTCATCACGTCCACCAGGGTAGGCAGGAACGGCAGCGGTGCGGTCGACGGTGAGCGGGCTTCCAAGTACTGGAAGATCGGGTCCTGGGCTTGGGGAGCAGGTTCGGTCGCCTTCAGGCCAAGGGCTGTGGTCATCCGGAGGAGGATCGCGGAAAACTGGCGGATGTCCTCCGGTGCAGACTCCGGGGCTGGCTCTCCGAAACCCAGCAGTGGGGGTTCATGAGAAGAAGGGGTGGACTCAGCAGAGTCTGAGTCCGAGTCGTAAGAGTCGCCGGATGGTGATGGCGACCTCTCCTCCTCCTTCTCCTCGGCTGGCCCACGGGCCGGGGGTGCCAGGGTAACAGCTGGAGCTGCAGGCTGCGTCGGTACCGATATGGTCGATGTCGTGACCGGTATCGGAGTCACCTGCAGGGGCACTACCGCGGGCCTAGGACGGTGTGCCGCCTGCGTGGTAGAAGTCGCCGCTACCGCCGGCTGGGCCACGGTAGGCTGTGGCGTCGGGCGGGTAGCTGTGGCCGTCATCCGCGGCGGTGGAGAAACAGCCCTGTAGCGGGGTGAGGGCTCTGGGGACCGACGCAGCGGTGACCTCTCATAGCAGGGGTAGTGAGCCTCCCGCGGTGGCGAGCGAGACCGGCGACGAGGTGACCAGTACCTTGGATCTGGATGGTATCAGTCCCTGTAAGACGGCGAATACGAACAGTATGAGCCGGCCGGCTCGTGCCACACCTGCTTCTGGGCGTACCTCCCAAGGTAGGCAGGAGAGTAGGCGCTCTCGCCCGAGCGGCGCCTCTCCAGGCGCCTCTCCCGATATTGCGGGGATGGAGGCCTGGCCCGCTGCTCCAGCGAGCGGGACTGGTCGCGTCGAGAGGCTGGGCGCTGCCTGACCGCAGCCTCCTCTCGGCGTTCTGCTGAGGGTGGACGGCAACTCGGCGGAGTGATCTCCGCGATCAGCTCGGGCGGTTGAGGAGGGGAGGCCTGCACGACCTGCTCCTCGTCCGACACCTCAAGGACTTCCTCTTCCTCCGGAGGCTCCTCTTCCACAGGGAGCTCCATCAGTTGAGGTTCCTCGGCGGGCTGGGTGGGTGGTGGAGTCGGGGGTGGCACCACCGTCGGTGAAGAGCGCCGTTTCTCCTTCTCTTCTTCTTCTTCTTCTCCCCCAGGCCCTCGGTGGCTGGGCGCTTCTTCTGGGCCGCGGTCAACGGCCTGGAAGAGGAGGTTGAGGCCTGCGAGCCCGCAGGGTCCTCACGTGCCCGAGTTGCCGAGATCTTCGGTGTCCTTGGCAACTTCATTATCGGTACCGAGCCTGGTACCGATACCGACGAGGTCGAGGGCATGGCAGCCGCCGCTGCTGCCGAAGGAGAAGAAGAGGACGGGCGTTTCTCGGCCATCGTCTCGGGTCCTCGACCACGAAGAGACTCCTCCCAACAGTGAGATTTAAGCCTTGCCGACCTGTTGCGGAGAGTCTGGTGTGTGAACTCTCTGCAAATGGGGCAGGCCTGAACGTTGTGCCCCTCACCCAAACAAATCAGGCACACAGTCCAAGATCTGAAATCGTCGTCAAAGCCAGAAAATAGGTCAAACCGATCGAGAAAGTACCAAAACCAAGTCCGAAATCCGTGAGGGGTAGTCAAAAGCCAAATCCGAAGTCGAAAACACCAAAAAGCAGAATCGAAAAGCAAGCCAACAAGCAGAACCTTCTGTACGCTGAGGCGGACAAGAAAGAACTGAGGAGAGACCGTTAGTCGGCGGGAGGAGCATGCGCAGCACCGGCGTGGGGGAGGGGTTCCCGCCAAAGCTAATGAGCTCTAGAATCTTCTGAACGCTACCGCGCAGGCGCGAAAGCTCCTAATGTATGAGGCACAGAGACCATGAAGAAGAACCATGCATTCAGAATCCTCCAGGTGACTACTTCAGGTATCAGTTCTAATGGCTGCTACATTCAATTTCAGCCCCTCTCCCCCTTCCAGACCCACCCTACTGCCACTGAACACTTGCCTACTTTCTGGCAGTACTTAGTGGTGGCTGTTTTGCAAAAGCCCAGAGGAACAATTAGCTAGAGCAACTTTCTAGTTCTCTTTGCTCCCACATGAAGGCCTCAATGAAGTCCTTATGGATGACAGTAGCAGCTGTCAGAACTCTTAGCCAGTAAAGTCACCTAGAACCTTCATACCACAGAGAGGTTCATCTGTAAGCTCATGAGTGAACCCTTCTAATGAAAAACACGGTAACAGTGTACTGATTGCAGATAAAGTAATCATAGCCAGAGTTGGCCAAGTCATCTGGGGAAAAAGTTCCATCAGGTCATCCCGGGCATTTCTGATATTTTCCACAATTTTTTTAAAAAAAATGCCTTTTAGAAATAAAACATCTAACCTATGTGGTTTTGGAGATATTCTTCCGCATGTGAAGGAACACAGTGCTGTCCTCCTGAGTCTGCAGATAGACAAAAATGTTAGAGCTAAGAGAAGAGGCACGTTGCTCTGCTCACTTCCAGCTGGTGCCAGCTCTAAAACAAGACCAACTCCTCCCTTGGACTCTCCTGTTCCACACACATGTAAAAACTGAAAGGGGGGAAAAAGACACAGGACTCAAACTTTCCACAGGAGATTAATGCAAAAGTTTCAAAGAACTACCTTCTTGAGGTATTTTTATGGACCACAGCACTCACTCACCAGCTAGCATGGTCCATGGTAGATGGGGGATTCTGGTAGCTGTAGTCCAAAAAAGTAACTTTTCAAAATTCTGATCCAATCCAGCATGCCTACTTTCAGAGCCACTAAAGCTATATACACCAGAAAGCAGCAAAAGGACATAACAGGTATGGCAGAGAGCAATTCAGAGATATGGCAAACATCTGAGGAGATCTCCTGGTCTTTAGAAAAACATGGAAGGACTGGGACTGGGACTGGGACTGGGACTAGGACTGGGAGAATGATGCTGCACGAGAGAGTGCTTAATGCTTGCTTTCCTGATCCAAGCTCGTCTTGTCCTTGCTGGGGGAAGCAAAAAGAAGAGAAACGAGACAACAACATTTATGATACAGGTGTCTGCACGCTAACCTCAGTAGGGACTAAGAGGGCTGCATGTGTTCATCCCAGAAAATGGTCAGGTTAAACAATTTCTGCTGCAGCATCACTAATACTTCAATATTTTCAAAAAACACCCCAAAAAACGATCTATCAGAAGACAGTGTCATAGACCCCTTCGGGCTGGAAATGTTTTAGCTCTCATACTCAGAAATACTTTCTACCGGAGCATGGAGGTTCCAGTCTCAGCTAGCATAGCTACTAGCCCATCAACAGACCTAAAGATTGCAGACCTGGCCTACTGTACACACACAAGAGAATAAGGAAGCAGTGCCCCATGGTGGTGGAACGGATTGTACCACTTCAGACTGCAGGTGGGAAATAATATTTTTAGGGTTAATGTGCGAGTCACACAAGCCATGACAAAGGAACATGTTTTCACAGTTGCGCTCCTATGCATAAACAATTTCCTCCAAGCAAAATACTTGAACTTGCATGTGTCCAGCCAAAATAGAAAACCAGCTCCCTAAAGGAAGTGATCTCAGCTGAGATATCAGGGTGTTAGTCTACATTTGCAGGAAGCTGTTCTGACACAAGAAAACAAATGTAAAATATGGGTCCACACTCCCATTGTTTTACCTCCAAGATTTGTGCACCCCATTCTCTTCTATGTACAGATTCAGCAAATGCAAACAACATTGCCACTTCTTGCAAATTAGTTGTTTCTTGTATGTTGGAAAATTTTATCTTTTGTCTGTTTTTAACTTCTCCAATACTGAATACGTTAAGAGAAAGAGAGGAAAAACTTCCACTCACTATTTCCAGATTGTTCATAATAGGATGTCTGTATCTATAAGGCGATATGTAGACATAACGCAAAGCTAATGATTTTCCTGGTGTTTCCCGGAGCTTAATACACAGCATATGCAAAAGTTGTGGATCATTGCTTCCCAGATCCACTGATGCTTTGGAGGTTTTCCTGGAGATGGAAAACCACAATACGCAAACACGTAAGAAAGCAGATTAGCCCAGAAAACCACACAACAAAGAAAGCGCAGTTTGCAAAACTGTTACAACATCTTTGCTGAAACCAGAAAGCCAGGCCTTCAACACTGAAGCCAGACACAGGAAGATGACATGCAAATGAAAAGATTATAGAGTTTAGCAGAAATGCAGGGGGCGGGGAGGCACTACATACGTATTTGACAAAAATAAAGTAAAACATATTTTGATATACAGGCAGCCCTCCATATCTTCAGGTTTCACTTTCACAGATTATTTGCAAGTTTCTCCAACCCCTGTCCCCCTGACTCCTCAACTAGCTCTTTCCAAGGAAAATCTTCCCTCTTGGTGGCTGTTCAGTTCAGGCTGCGCAGCCCTTTAAAAATCCAGTTCTGGTCCTCCTCCTTCTCCTTCTCCTCCTCCCCCTCCCCCTCCCCCACCAGCCACTGCCTAGCCAGCTAAGGATGGCTCACACCTTGATTTCTCAGCACCACAAACCTTCTCCTGATGCCTTCCCCCAACGCCCAAGGAAGGAGATGGGCGAAAGAGAGGAAGTCTGGGGCCGCCATGCCAACTCAATCCCTTTCCCTGACCTGGTTTGGACCCTGGCTGCCCCCCTCCACACCATGCCTTGGCCCTCTTCCCACAGACACAGACACACATTGTGACATCTGTGAGTTTTCCACTTTTGTGGGGGTCTTGTGCCTCTAACCCTAGCAAGTGTAGAAGGCCAAATGTATATACAACAAGTCTCAAACTGCTTTTTGACCCACTTTAAAAAGTTTGCCTTGTGGAAGTGACGAGAGTTAAACATGGAGGGAGTTCTAGGGTGATCCTATGATGGATATTATAGCTCAATGGCAGAAGCTGAAGATTTCAGGTGGAAGGCTCTTGATTCAATTCCCAACGTTTCTAGTTAGGCAACTCTGGTCAGCAAAACTGGGTAAGACCTCTGCCCAAGACAACAGTATTCACTAGAAGGGCCAACACTATGTCTTCTCAGAAAACAGTTCTGTGCCTCTGTAAGTTCTCAAAACCATCTGTAAACAGAACACTCACTTAGCTTCTGATTGATGCTTGAAGGCTTTTATGAATGGGAATAGAATAAGTTGTCTTGGATGGAGCCAGACCAGTGGTCAAAAAGACACACCAATGGTTCTCAAGCTTGGATCTCCAGATGTTGCTAGCCTGCAACTCTCATGATCTCTGACCACTGCTGGGTAGGAATATTGGTGGATTGTACTCCACCATCTGGACACTGAAGGTTGAGAATCACTGGTCTATACTGATAAGCAGTTTTGTTCCATGGCTTCAAAAAGAAGTCTTTCCCAACCCTACTTGGGGGATGCCAGGGATTGAACTCAGAACTTTCTACATCCAAAGTCAAGTGATCTATAGCCACTGAGCAAGTGCTCTTCCCAAATGTGGCTAATACACCAGCTGGTATGTTTACACGTAAGCCTGTAGTGAAGACCACTTGTAGCCTCTTTCAGTGTGAATCCAGTGGAAGATGAGTCTTGAGGCAGAGACAAAGCAAAGCCTCATTACCATAAACTCAGTCACTGGAATGCACATGAAAGAATTTTCAAGGTAAACATTGACCTCATGTACCTTGTTTTGACGTTTTGGAAAGGGCTGTTTCACATCCTCCTTTATTTTGGGGATGGGGAGTTAGATGATACACAGAGAAGCCAGTAAATGCGGACTGACTGTTCTCCTACAATACAAACCCAACAAAACACAGAGGGCATTACTGTCCTAGCATCCCCTATAATCTTTACAACAGGGCTGGGAAACCTTTCTGTTCTGAACTTCCATTCCCACCAGTTAGCAAGGCCAATGGTGTGGGATTGTGGATGTTGTAGTTCAAAATACCTGGAAGGCCAAAGGTTGTCTTCTTCTGCTTTTAAAGCAAGAGTAGATTTGAGGAAGGACCTGCCACACACAAAGAGCAAGGTCATCACAACAGTTAAACTTTGCAAAAAGAAAGAAGCAGTGATCACTGAAACACGAACACCCTTTGACTTCTATGAAGGGCTGGAGGTGACTAACTGTAGATAGGGAAAGAGGCATTCTGCACATGCTCAGGGATACATTTAATGCTCTTATCGAGTTAGTTCAGGATCCAGGACAGAGTCCTGGTTCAAATTAATCTTTGCTCCTTCCCAAAATTTGAGAGGGCTCAAACATAGGAGTTGAAGATGAATGCTATTAGATCTGACTACAAGGTCTACTAAGCCTGCATTCTATTCTTAAAGTAGCCAAACAGATGCCTCCCAGAAGCCCACAAGCAGGGCATAAGGGCAATACCCCTAGCCCTAAGGCTGCTAGCCAGCAACTGCTATTCAAGTGATATACTGCCTCTGAAGATGGAGTTCCATGAACTGGTCAGTCCTTTCTTCTCTCTGAATTTACCCAATCCCCTTCAAAACTATTAAACCAAGGGCCACTACTACATTCCATGGATGCAAATTCTGTAAACTGATTACATATTGCAACTAAGACACATCTTTCTCTATCATATTTGAGTAGTTTTATAAACCTCCTCCTGTCTTCCCTCTATTTTGCCTTTTTTTCCCTTCTGTCTTCTAGTAGCAACCAAAGCATCTCGCTCCAAGCTGTTCAATCATCTGTTTATCATGTTGTTTCAGTGTCGCTGCAGCTGATAATCTGGCTTGTCTCCCTCCTTTCCCAGGGAACAAGCCAGACAAAGTAGTCTTAAAACATTCCGTGGTGTTAGTGACTGGTTTGTTGGAGAAAGGGGCATGATAACTAGAGCACCAGTTGTACTCACATTCACAAAACTCAATAAACAACAAGGCAAAGAAAGCATGTAAACCAGCGTGCTGCTCATTCTTAATAAACCAGGAGTTCTGACTGATAAATATTATTACTATTATTATTATTACTTCCTACTTGTCCTTTCCTATGGATTGAAGCAGGCAACAACAGATTAAAATACAGCAACAAATAGACACATAGCACAGTTAAAAACATGAACACCAATTAATATTACATAATCAGTTAAAAGGGCATAACATCAATTTTAAAAAGTATACACATTAGAAACAATACATAATTTAAGAACCATCTGGATAGGTTTGCTGGAAGAGACTGGTCTTTAACAGTATTTTAAATGCAGATAGTAGCTGATGAAAAGTCTGCTGCTTAACAGTTGCCAGCTTGGTCTTGGCTGACTAAAGTACATGTTCCTCAGAAAGACCTGAGTATATGGGACAGATTATATGGGAGAAGGTGATTCTGGAGCCTAATCATGTAGGACTTTAAAGGTAACAATCCACACTTTGTACCTTGCCTAGAGTGAATTTAATAAAGGTGTAATATCATCAGTTCTAGATGGACCAGTAACCAATCTGGCTGCCTTGTTTTGCACTAACTGAAGTTTCCAAACTCGGTACAGAGGCAGCCCAAAATACAGCACATTGCAGAAGTCCAGCCTTGAGCCCAGTGTGTGCACTACCATATGAACCAGTCCTACAGCTAGAGACAAACATGGCTTGCATCTCCTACCAATGGTTATCTTTAAAGCTATCCCTCCCACCTCTCCCTGCAAAATGTCTCAGTTCTGAGGACAGAATGGAACAGGGATCTAAACCAATCCAGCTGTGCTTTATCTCCGTATCTCCCAGCCTTTTCCCTTGTTGGCAGCAAACCCAAGAAGAGTTTTCTCTGCCAAGCCTCTGCGTGTTCTGTTTCAACTTACCGGTGGTGATATATTCTGCGACAAGTTCTGATTCCACCACAGCAATGGACGGGCTCTCTGGAGAACGGCGCTTCTCTTGGGCCATCTGGATGGGGACTGCCATCTGGCTCAGGTCTATTGTTGGCTGCCTTGGCTTTGACTCCAACTTCTCTTTCACTGCTCCACCCAATGAAAAGAGACAGTGCAGGGTTTTTGTTTAAAGGACTCAGAGTGGAACTGGCAGTTAATGTAAGACAGGGTAGGCCTTGTGGGGCCTGTGAGCTATGTGCAGTCTCTTGACTGCACTTCTGAGGGACCTGGAGTCCCACACTAGTTCTACTCAACCCCCTTAAAAAATATTGCACGATTTTCAGGAAATTTTGCCGCCCAAACAGAGAGAGCATCCAAACATGAGAAATGCCTTCCACCTGCCATAAGCATTCCAGAATCCCACAATAGTCCTATGTCTCCATGTTTTTCTCCAGTCCCTCTCAAAACTGTGACAGAAAAGTGACACAACTTCACTTTCTGTCCCCATTTTAGAGGACCTTCAGAGGGAAATGGAGGCATTTGGGTCTACCAGGAGGGGGGACCATGGGGGGAAAGGGCCCCTGGCCCCGATGCCTAATGTATCCATATCTCCATGATAGATGGCTATCCTGCCTCTGCTTAAGAATGTCTAAAGAAAGCAGACACAGTCTGTTTTATTGTGTGAACCAAGTTTAGACAACAGAGTCTTAGTCAAGCAGCTTCAAGCAGGAGTGAGAACCATGATAATCTGAAGCTGTTGAACTGCAAGTCCCCGCAACCCAAGCCAACATAGCTAGTGATGAAGACTGCTAGGAGCTGCAGTCCAACAACATCTGGAGGGATGCATGATTCTCATCCTGGTCTAAATCCCACTATCAATTTTAACTAATGAAAACCAAATGAATCAACTAAATTTACTTAAGTTGTGACTTATCAAGTTCCCATTGATGTAACAGATCGAGTGTAGTAGTGACCTAAATACCCTGAAGGCACCAGAAGGCACTAAATACCCACACTAAGTGTGGCCTACATACCCTGAAGGAACCAGATCCTGTCTGATGTTGGAAGCTAAGCAAGGTCTGCTCTGGTTAGTATTTGGATGGGAGACCACCAATGAATGCCAAAGGAAGGAAATGGTAAAACTACCTCTGAGTATTCCTTGCCTAAGAAAACCCTATGGAATTCATGGGGTTGCCACAAGTCAACAGATGCCCTGAAGGCACATATACAGTAGGCACTAAACTGGATCTAGACCCACAAACTATTCAGATGTGTCGGACTACAACTCCCATCTCTCCAACCAGTGTACACACAGGTTGGGGGCGATGGAAGGGATAGATCTATGTATCTGGGAAGGTGTTGGACTGGAGGAGGTAGATAATAGCTTGCTAAGCTACCAAGAAGATGACCAAGAAAAGCAGTAAAATTGGCAAGGTTGAATCAGAAGTATGACACAAGTATGAAATCCCCTAGCAGAAAGCAAACACTTGTGGT
The DNA here is from genome assembly GCA_948472985.1 of Iguana delicatissima. Classification (NCBI taxonomy): domain Eukaryota; kingdom Metazoa; phylum Chordata; class Lepidosauria; order Squamata; family Iguanidae; genus Iguana; species Iguana delicatissima. The sequence continues at coordinate 4,993 of CAOKZL010000937.1, read as the reverse complement.
CCATTTCTCACCCATTTCCTAGAAACCAAAATCCAATTTGTCCTCCTCAAGTTCTGAACAGAGCCTAATCAGGAGGGAGAATGGAAGATATTCACGCATTTAGTATCTCCAAAGTATTCAAAGCCCTTCCTTTACTGAGATATAAAGGGGAAAATGCATGTTCATTTACAAACAGTAGACAAGAAAGAAAATATGGAAGTTGGAGGACTGAAATTGCCCACCTGTTGTCTGCTGGAGTTCCAACAATGCTTTGATTGTTGAAGTGGCCGACTGAGATTCACTGGAGACATCCTGATAGATTATGGTAGGGCTTGAGTCCACAGCAATCTCGTGTTCAGACCAGTCCTGGCTCCGGGATGCAATGACATGAACCACGGGCTGTGAATCTGAGATACAGAAGAGAATGGAATTCTCCAGTCAATCTATGTTAGTCTCTTTGGCAAGCCACAAGACATGGTGGAGATGGGAAGCTATGCATGTTGAGTTCCTGCCCTTCCTTCCAGATTGTCCTCCCATCCTACTGCCACTTTCTGACTGCTATCAGCACACTCAAGTAAAAGACTATATTTGATTACGAGAATTATCATCGCTTTGTACCCTGATGGAAGGGAGTATGTGCTGTTAGAGAAGCATGAACAATGTGATATACGTTGACATGCACATATTTTTATGACCAAAGTACATGTTAAGAAAATATTATAGCTGGGACTAAGGGACTTGTAACTGTGGAAAACAACTCCTAGTGGAAATGCCGAGTTAAGGTTTTAGAAAAGGTACACTGAAGCACAGGCACGAACCCATTAGATGTTAACTGCCTCCACCTCACTAGCTGAAATTACTTTTTGAGAATTCTCATTCCAGGGCAATTCATTACATTCAGTACCTCTGAAATCAAATCCACCTTGAAAGGGTTTGGCTGAGCAGACCCTCAGCATGCTATGTGGAATGGATACGGAAGATCCCACTAGAAGGGAAGTCCCTGAAGAAATGGAGAACCTGCAGCCTTCCAGATGCCACCGGATTGTAACTCCCATTATTCCTTGACCCACTGGCCATGGAGGTTGGGCTGAAGGGTGTTAAAGCCCAACAATATCTGGAGGGCCACACTTCGTCCACCTCTGGACAGAGTAGTATTCTCTATTCTTCAACCAGAACCAGCAAGCAAACCTTCCCCCTTGGGGATGTGCTAGAGGTTGCACTCCTTAAACAAATGTGGCCTTTGCATGTTTTGTTACATCAAAACTGGATGTGACCATAAAAGTGCTTCCGGTTTCTTAAAAAAACAAAAGCATTCACAGTAAAACAAAGCTGCAAACTTCAGTTTAGAGGAGAACCATTGATCCTGGAGGCTTTCAGGGATGTGATTCTTCTTGCTTAGACAAACAAAAAGAAAATTCCTCTACAGCATGATCATCAGCAAGTTGGTCCTCGGTCAAATATAAAAGGAAGGGTGCGTGCAGCTCACAAGTCACATATTGCCCACTGACTTCAGTGCCGGCCCCTTCCTAAACTGCAAACCCCAGGATGTTGAAAGTGGAGTAATAGTGCTATAACAGTCTAGTGTGGAAATGGCCTTAAATGATATACTGAAGTCAGTACAGCATTATCTACTCTATTTGGCAACTCAAGAGAAAATAAAAATAAAAAGAGGGGACATTCTCTGACTTTAGACAAATGTCTACTAATGGCCAAGCCAGCTGGAAGATTTAGGTAGCTGTAGTCCAAAGGGGCACCCATAGCGTGATGGTTTGAGCACTGGACGACAACTTTGAAGACCAGGGTTCAAATCCCCACTTGGCCATGGAAACCCATTGGGTGACCTTGGGCAAATCACATTCCCTCAGCCCTCAGATAAAGGCAAAGGCAAAACCCTGTCTGAACAAATCTTGCCAAGAAAACCTCATGTCAGGTTTCCCTTAGAGTCACCGTAAGTCAGAACAATCTGAAAGCACAAAACAGCAACAAAATCCAATAAAAAGTGGTTTTTAAGCTCTCCTTAGTGGAGTAATCCAAACATCTATCATGAGTTGTGAAGTCCAGAGGCCCTGGAGCTTAGTTAGCCCATCTCACTATTCTCCCATTGAACTAGAGTCCATTTCTGTATCAGCTCTGAGTCTCCAAAGTCACAAGAGAACTCTGGAAAGTGCCAACCCGCCCCACATTGCTAAGGGAAATCTCCACCAATTTAACCTTGGGAACCTTGTGAAGATTCTGTCGAGGAAGAGCTGCTGTCAGTGTATGCCTGGGGCTCTTCTTTCACTTCCGCCAACAAAGCATTCCCCGGCTCCCCCACTCGTGAGGCCTGCTGCAAAGTCTCTGTGACCAGCTGCCTTGTCTGCTCGCTCACTACCGTTGCTTGGAAAGTCACTGGTTTTGGTTTGATAAGGACCTAAAAAGGGAGCAGGGAGGAAAGTATGTCAGTTCAGCAGGTCTCCTTTAGAATTTATATGCATTACTCCTACCACAGTATCTAGGGTGGGAGGCACTGATTTTGCTCTATCTTATTAGAAAGTAAAATCCATTTTGTCTGTCTCAAATCTAATCTAGATGCAATACCTAATTTAGTAGTTTGAGTGCTGGACTGGGACCGCAAGAGACCAAGGTCTGAATCTGCTCTTGGCTGTGGAAACCCAGTGGGCAAATCACACTTTCTTAGCCTCAGAGGAAGGCAATGGCAAACCCCCTTTTGAACAAATCATGCAACAAAACCTTGTGATAGGTTCTCTTTAAGGTTGCCAAAAGTCAGAAACGACGTGAAGCAACAAAACAGCAAGTGCTGGACTAGGATTTGGAAGATCCAGGTTGTGGCCTGCACTGAGCAATGAAACTCACTAAGCAACTTTTAGGCCTGCTGCTCTTTCATAACTGTGACCTACTGCACAGGGTTAGTGAGAGGATGCAGTGGAGGGAGGAGATGAGCCATGCAGGTCACTTTAGAGGAAATGTAGGATAAAAATCTCAGCAATAAAATAAAGGAATAAGTCATGGTGGCTGCTGATAAACCTCCAGACTGAAAAGCAGTAGGCCTCCAAGTTGTCAGCTTCGCAAGAGCTTCTGCTCCACTTTGGTTGTAGGAAAATGAAAGTTTTAGTTGCTGTTTTGAATTGTGAAAAGGTGGTTAGCAACACAGGAGAGCCAGCATGGTGCAGCAATTTGAGTGTTGGATTACAACTCTAGAGAATGGGGTTTGAATCCCCATTAGGCCAGGGAAACCCAGTGGATGACCTTGAGTGCATCACACTCTCTCAGTCTCAGAAGGTAATGGTAAAACTGCTCTGAGCAAACCTTGCCAAGAAAATCCTGTAATAGGTTTGCTTTAGGGTTGCTGTGAGTCAGAGATGACTGGAAGGCACACAATGACAAAGTTAACAACATCAGTGCCCACAATGCACCCAGAGAACAACCAGTTTCAGTCCTTCAGCCTCCAACTTTCCCTTCTCCGTTATCTTGTGTATATGAACTTGTACTTTCCCCTTGTAACAGGCCCTTGCTTCTCCCAGACTAGTGTGGCAATTCCTAATTTGATAAGGCACTCTGTCTTTACCACACACCTCTGCCTCCCCACCTCCCTTTATAACACCACCTTTGTGTAAAAGGATGAGGATTTTCTGTTCTGTTTAGAACTACTCGATAACTTTATGGTAGTGCATTTTTTGTGTTACCTTATATATTCTATACAACTCAGCCGAGTCAGTGTTTACAAAGATAAATTGTAACACTTATTAACACAACAATCAGAATAAAGTAGTGTTTCAGATTTCAAACGCAGTTCAAGGTTGATATATTTCCTCAGTGAAGTTTTTAGACCGTACACTTAGATCTTCAGACTCTCATATAAAGTGCAAGTATCATGTAACAGCCTTTTGGCTACACTCCCACCGAAGACTCAAGCCCCAATTTCGGTCACACTCTCTGACCAGATTCTACTACAATTCAATTACTCTTTTGCCTCTCACTAGGCTTCCACTGAGAACTAAACTTCCCAAAACAATCACACTCTCTGACTGACTAAGGGACTCCCTAGCTCCTTGCTAGCTTCTCATTGAAGGAATCTGCAAAATATCCCCAGGTACTTGGCTTTATATAACTTTTTCTCTCAGCCCCTTGCACACACTACTAAGCTGGGTTTTTCTCCTGAGGAGCTATGCTGCCTGCCTGGCAACCTGCCTCCACGTTGCTCTGGCACTTCACAGAGCCACATCCCCAAAATTTTGTCACACTCTCCTTAATATTTCAGTAACAGATTGCTTTGTCATCCAAGCAAGATGAGTGCAAAACATTTTCCTTCTCCACTCTCTGAGGACTGCCCCACTCATAACTACATACCTGTGTTTTTCCCTGCTGCCCATACACGATTTTGGTGGGGATGATTTTGGTGGCTGGCTGGACAGCAGACCCTATCCCTTTGGGCTGTGTGACGATCATTTTGGTAATGGGTCTGCTGGCAGTGATGATGGCAGGTTTCGCTCCAGCAGGCACTGCCTGGATAGTTTTCTCTCCCTGAAGACAAAGTTTGGAGAGGTTAAACAAATCCAAAGACAAAAAGAAGCTTCCACTGAAGGCTACTTGAAAAGCAAAATAAATCTGTGCTTCATGTGGTTTGGCTCACTCTCTTGAGGTATCTAAAACCAACAGCTCCATAGGCACCCTTTTGATTTCATTTATAGCAGCATGTACTCCCATGGTGAAAACTACACCGCTCACCCTACACCAAATAGTGAAAAGGCTGAAATACCACCCAAACCATTTAAAAAAGGGTTAAAACTTAAAAAGCAATCTCCCTTCTTTCTTCTGTGTGCAGGGAGTGAACGCTCACAGGCATGTTACAAAGTAAAAGAACACACAATTCTAAAACACCAGAGTAGCAATGCCACCAATTATTTACAAGGACAAATGACTATACGGACTACTACAAATGCTTTTGAGCTACTGATTTGTGGGCTTTTCTTCAAGACTGTCTGGTGACTAGATTTCCCAGTTCTGGGATGCTAAG